>JALJVW010001283.1:15024000-16256000 GCA_024865655.1 Emberiza elegans | reverse complement strand
GAGTTTCCTTTTTTTTAAAGTAAAGTATTCCAGGGAATCTTATAGGGCTTTTCATTATGGGGCTAAGTGGTAAATTTATAAGCTGTTTTTGCTGTACATTTTTGTAACTGTGTTTTTCTACTTTGGTTTTGGAAGCAATTTTATTTCTCTTTTTTTTCACCCATCTCGATATCAGAAATTATACTGTATAAATCTTGATATATTTTTCAGTGGTTTTGTTTTTATTCCTTTTCTATTAGGAACATATAACAAAAATACATACACAGTACAGTTTCTGTTGCACACCCTAAAGGGAGACATTTAAAGAGTCTGCTTGCATTTGCTAAATAGGACAGATACCATATGGAAAGCAGATATGCACTGTGGACAATGTGGAATAAACTGTGCCATAAATTCTGCTACTGTAAATCTGTAGAAACTTGTGCTCTCCCTACTTCCCCCTCCTTAATTTCTTTAATATCTCTTGTGCAGACAGGTATATGTCATTGACAGGATTTTGCTTATTACAGGCTTACATAAACTAAAAAAAGGATGGTCGTACAAATGTCGCCATATATTATTTTACTGGTTCCACTGCAGGGAGATAGAGGGGGCAGAACTGCTGTGACTGCAGTTAGCAGGACATCTTGCATTGACTTCTGTGAGATCATGATGAGAGATTTTACCCTTCAAAAAAGTCAATGCTTTTATATTGTACTCTTATCTATTCTACTGAGGGTCACTGTCTAGCAAACAGCATATACAGTATACTTCCTTCAGCTAAAAAAAACTCCAAACCCCAAACCTTGATATTTATGTGGTTCACTTTTCTTCAAATCATTACGTAGCAATTAAGGAAAGCAATGACTGGGGACTAAGTAGAAAAGTGTATTTCATATCCTTTCAGTGAACTAATAAAAAATTTATGCCCTTTTATAATACAGTATAAGCTGATGCAGGCTTACAAGGGAGTGGAAGTAGGATGTTATTCTTAGTACACAGCATCTGTGTTTATAAAGCAAATTTTGTCATTATATCAGCAAGTACAGTTTACGCTGGTTTGTATAGATCAGATGTATTATATACTAACCTTTCAGTATTAAAAAATGCAACACAGCAGACTGCTGAATTTTAAGGTGATATTAGAATATAATAACCTAAAAATTAATAGCTGGTTTTGAAATAAAATCAGAAACTTCAAGAAAGATATTTGCTATATATATATATATATATATATATATATATGATAAGAAATAAATAAAGATAGATATGAAAATCAATAGGATCTCAGATCTCTTTAGCACAGGCAACTGCAAATTGCTTTAAAAAAGTGTAATTATTCTTCATGGTTGCGGATTTTTTTTCCCCTTTGCAATTCGTTCTTCCAGTGTTTCTTATTGCCACGATATTATTCCTGTATGTTATTTCTTTCTCCTGTCATCCCTGCTTCCACCTGAATCTCCTAGAAATGGTGCCATTTGTTGTTGTTTGATTGAATCTGCTATACAATGTCTTCATGCTGGCAGTGTAGCATTTTGTATCCTTTATTATTTTTACTTGGGGAGTCCTATCTAAGATTTAGATTGTGTCTAAAAGATAGTATATGTAGCCTGGTCTATGTAATTTTCTAAGCTTGTGGCACACCAAATCAACATTCTTTTAAAATATTCCACGAACTTTCTCTCTATATATTTTTTAGCTCTTACTTCAAATATATTTCGTGAGATATTATTATAAATTCAGCTGAATTAATTAGAAATTGTATTCTACATGTTTTTTATTCTTACCCCAATTTTCAGTGCATTGCTGTGTATTGTAATGGTGTAGGCTGCTAACAATAACTCCAGGAGTTGATACCAAATTATTCCATCCAAATCGGTTGTCTGGTTGCCTGCATTTTTCTATCAGTAGATTACTAGTTATGGATTGTATGTAGGCCAAGGAGCATCATGAGTTTACTATTAGCACTGTTAAAATCTTGACAGTCTAATGAAGTCACTGCAGTCATAGCATATTGACACATATTTTTCAGATTGGCTAATTATTGTAGCTTATTTGCATTCACTTTCTAATCACAAATAGCATAAATACCTCTGAAGTATCTCGGCAGTCATGATCATTTCTCCACTGCTTCTACAAACTGCAGGCAATGATTTCAGTTTGGGGTGCTAAGATTACACTGAACTGCCACTAAGACATGTCCTTGACTTGAGTAAGTTTGATACTAACTTTGGGGTAATGTCATCTTACTCTTGGATCCATTTTGTGCAATTTTTAAGTTGGTCTTGCTATCTACTAACTTGTTTCCACTTTATTGGTTAACAATTCTCTTTCAAGTATTGCATTTGCATTATGTGAATGATTAACTATTGGAATGATTGACTACATCCATATGGCATGCATTTCTTAAGCTGGATACTTACTTTTGTGCACTTTGTTGTCTTTAAAGCTGTTTTCTCTAATTCTCAGGTTTGCACTTGTTTCATGCTTGCTGATTGTTTCTGAGTTGCTTGTAGTCTGAATCCTTCTCTATTGGCAGGCACCTGTACTTTCTAAATCTTTGTGTTAGGCAACTGTCTTTGCCTATACTCTTGTACAATGCATTTTCATTTTAGGGTGACATGTAGTTCATCCCACACAGAATTCTGCTTATTATTGCTGTCTTATTATTTACCTAAATGTTAATTAGAGTTGCATAATGCAGTGGGAATAAAATAAAATGTTTTAGTAAAAGCTAAAGCAAAGTGCTTAATCGTCATCTGCTGGTTACACAATCTGTGTTCCTGTTTTACAAGACAAACCAGAGGTCAAGACCATCCAAAACAAGTTCAGTCTTAGAAATCCTGAGACTCTTATTTTTTAGTTTAAGAGAAAATGTTGACTTCTTACAGCAACAATGACAACAACACATTTATTAAGATGTATGACTGTATTTACCTGACAAACATATGAATGAAAGAGGTACATATCTGTAAACTTATGATACTGAGTATTGAAATTGAGGGTAAGCTCTTTAAAATAGCTTTTTTATAATAAAAATAACAGGTGAATTTTGGAAACCCGAGATAGCCACAGCATGTCTCAGTTTCCAAATGTATTTCAAGTAAATTGCTGTAAAATACTGATTTTCCTTATCACTGTTGTTTTTCTCTACCTAATATCACTAACTGGAACTGCTACTCTCTGAAAGGTCACTGAGAGAAGAAGTGCTTTAGGATAGATGAAAAGCAGTGCCACTATAGCCTTCAAAGAGTGCAAACTGGAGGACCCAGGAATCAGAATCACAGAATATTTCAAGTTGGAAGTGACCTACAAGGATCAGCAAAGTCCATTTCCTGACCCTACACAGAACAGCCCCAAAAATCACACAATGTGACTGAGAGCATTGTCCAAACACTACTTGAACTCTGTCAGCCTGGTGCTATCACCCCTTCCTGGGTAGCTGTTCCAGTGCCCAGACATTCTCTGAGTGAAGGATCTTTTCCTGATATCCAACCTAAACTTCCTGTCCCACAGCTTCAGACCATTTCCTCTGGTCCTGTCACTGGTCACACAGAGAAGAGATCAATGCCTGCCCCTTCTCCTAAAGAGGAACTTGCAAGGGGCTCTCCCCTGGGTCTTCTCCAGGCTGATCAGACCAAAGCACCTCAGCTGCTCAGTGTATGGCTTCCTATCAAGGCCCATCTGCACCATCTGCATAGCCTTCCTCTGGTCATTCTCTTATAGATTAAAATCTTACGTCGTAATGCTGAAAACTGCATACAGTATTCAAGGTTAGGCCACATTAGTGCAGGAAACTACAGGCCAGGAAGATGATGAAACAACTCATGCCAGTTGTCATATCTCAGTGCTTGGAGGCAAAGAAGTTGTCTGGAGTAGTCAACATGGATTCACCAAGGGGAGATCAAGTTTGACCAAGCTGATTACTTTCTATTGTTGGCATGGCTGTCAGGGTAGATGAGGAGAGGGCAGTGGGTGCTGTCAACATTGACTTCAACAAGGCTTTTGACCCTGTCTCCTGTAACAGGCTCCCAGGTAAGCTCAGCAAGTGTGGGTTAGATGAACAGACAGTGAGGCGGATCTGGGGAATGGCGGAGCTCAGAGGCCGGCTGTGGAGGCCGGCTGGAGGCCCACAGCAGTGTTCTCCAGGGGTCAGTGCTGGGTGCAGTCTTGTTCAGCTCATTTATCAGTGACCTGGATGAAGGGACAAAATTGCCCTCTGGAAGTTTGCAGATGACACAAAACTAGGAGAAATTGCTGATCCCCAGAGAGCTGTGCTGCCATTCAGAGAGACCGGGTCTGGATGAAGAGCTGTGCAGAGAGGAACCTAATGAATTTTGACAAGGCAAGTGCAGGGTCCTGCACCTGGGGAAGAATAACCTATGCACCAGCATAAGGCTGGGGGCTGACCTGTTTGGAAGGAGCTCTATGGGAAAAGACCTGGAGTTCCTGGTGGACAACAAGCTGTCCATGAGCCAGCAGTGTGGCCTTGTGACCAAGAACGCCAATGGTGTCCTGAGGTTCATTAGGAAGAACATTGAGGGAGGAGATCCTGCCCCTCTACTCTGCACCAGTGAGCCTTCGCCTGAAATACTGGCTACCCTGTTCAAGAATGGCAAGGAACTTCTGGAGAGCTAGAAAGACTATTGGGGGACTGGAGCACATCGTCTTATGAGGAAAGGCTGAGGGAGCTGGGCCAGTTTAGCCTTGGAAAGAGGTGACTGAACAGGGATCTTACCAATGTGTACAACTATTTTAAGGGTGGGTGCCAGGAGGATGGGATCAGACTGTCTTCAGTGATGTCCAGTGACAGGACAATGGGCACAAACTGAAATACAGTTTGAGGACTATGAAGACATACTGAATATGAGGAAAAACCTTCTTTTGAAGGCGACCAAACACTGGAATAGGCTGCCCAAAGATGATGTGAAGTCTCCTCTGGATTTATTCAGAACCTGCATGATCTTAATTCTGTGCAATTTTGTTTACGTGAATCTTCTTTAACAGGTCTAGCTGGACTAGATTGTCCCCAAAAATTCCTTTCAACCTCAACAATTCTGTGATGCTGTGAATTTAGGAATTTGTCATTTTTATGATTGTAACATTTCCACACTCCCTGCTAAAGTAACAGTATAATGCAACCATTTTCTGAGGCTTTAGTTACACATTTGCTGATTCATTACTCTGTAACATTATTTAATAATAAACAGATTAGAAAATTATGCATCCAACAAATTAGCATTTCAGCAATGGGGATATTTTTCACATTATAAAGCTTTCAAAACTTGGTGTTATTTCTGGAAGAAGATGGGGAAATAGATTTAGAATACTTCTATTTCCTTCTGTCATCAACTTTGAGCAATAAGTATCTTGATTTTTTTTTTCTGTTAGTTTTTTATTTGGTTGCACTTTATTTCACATGAATATAAACAACTTATAGCATTTCCAAAGAGAGAAACAAGCTTTCCAATATAGTTCTGGCAAAGCACTGACCTGCAAAACCCTTGGCATTTCATTCTTTGGTCTCTCCTGAGTAGAAGTTGCCAATCATTCAGAACAGTGCCAAATTGTGTAGTGCTTTTGTGATGTGAAAAAGGATCTATTAAATGCTGGTGGGAGACTACCCAGCTGACTTATTTCATTTCAGTTACAAACAAAGTAAATGAAGTCACCAGGTATAAATCTAGTTTTTCTCAAAAACAAAAGGCTACTCCAGTCACACTCACTGGCTTGTAGTGAATTTACTGGTTTTTGTAACTGGTTTGATACAAATATAAATGGTTTAATTTTTTTTTCCTGTATTATGCTCAAAGAAAATAAAGGAGAAAAGGAAAAAGAAAAGGTGTAAGATCTTTCCTGGCATTACCGAAAAAGACAAAAAAGAATGAGTGCCAAGTGTTGACTGCTAGACTGGGAAAAAAAAAGAAACAGTGCTGACTTTCTGGGAAATTAAAATATCTAAGAATGGGCATACAGGGGAAAACGAGAAACCTGAAGTGAAACATGACATTGGCAAATCTCATTCTGGTTTATGGATGAAAAGGAAACACTGAGCTGAGTTTAAAAAGTGTAATCTAATTGCCTTAGAGGAGAGTAAATAGTGAATTAAAGAGGGAAAACTTTCAAACTCAGGATTGAGTTTGTCTGACATGACCATGAAAACCAAACTGGAGAAGGAAAGAGGGACAAAATGCATGCTTTAAAGTTGTTATGTCAGTGGAATCTGGCTAGAGGGGCAATAGCCAACATAATACGGACAACAATATATACGCATGCATCTTAAAGTATATTAAAGGCTATGAATTCTTTCTGTGTAAAACACCTATAAATTTAAATAATCTTGAAACAGCTAGCTAAGAGCCTGCCACTTTTGAAAATTCTGGAATTTGTATTTCATGCTTTTATTCACCTCTGAATAAAATTTATTGTTTTCTCAGATGCAATTGACATAGGAAAAAAATCTTCTTTGACATTATGCTTTGTGTGAGGTGGTTCGTCAGCAGAAATACATCTGGCCAGGATGCATCATCATTCACTATTTCTCATTCTTATGAACATTTTGCTTCAACAATAAGAAAGCAGCTGGAAGAATGTCTCACTTCTGAGCCTGGCTCAAGCTGAAAAAGCCTTTTCAGGAGATGTCCATGCCTTTGCCCTTGAAGTCAGAAAAGCATTCCAAGAGTTTTAGATATATTATGTGGTTGGCTAGTGCAAGCAGACAGAGATGAGTTGTGAATTTCCTTCCTAGGATGGCCCAGAGCATGGTAACAGATTTCCAAAATAAAGATAAGGTGGATGTAAGGAATGCAGAAATGCCCTTATTTCCATACAGTACCTTGGATTTATATTCCTGAAGGTGTTGCCTTGTGTAGATGTTGACATTAAATCAAGGAGATATCCTGTTGGCAGCCTACCAGTCCATCTGTGTTCCTTTTGCTCTTACCTTAGTTGAAAAGTTGAAACTTTTTGAATATTACTGATGTGTCAACTTTGAAAATAGTTTGCTGACGTTGATGTAAGCACTGCTTCAGCACAAAATGAAAGAATTTGTAGTGGTGTCAAATGTCCCGTTATTGCTAAGGAAACTTTTTCTAAGCTACCATTCAGATTTTCCAATCAGTGCTATATTTTTTTAGAATTAAAAAAAAAAGTAGATGAAAGAGCTAAAAAATGCAGTTACCTTATGAGGTGATTATTAATTCAAACTATAGTATAGGGAATATAATATGAACAAGGGAAGATACTGCTTGTTCATAAATGCAAAAGAGCCCTAAAGTAATTTATGGTGTGGTTCCCTAAATATATTGGAATGTGGAATTTGGAACATAGTGTATTTCTGTACTTTTGTTAGCAAGTATATATAATCGAGTAAGATACAGACTCATTCATATTGTAAATATCAAATTAACATTGTCCTTAGCTAGATCTCGCTTACTCAAAAATCCTTACTATAATATAATCTCTTTTTCATTAAAATAGCATTTCTGCTCTATTCTTTGCTGATATTTTGAATAAAAATTTTCTGTCTCTTGTGTGCTTATTTTATGTTACTTACTCTTTACAATTTACAGGGATTTTTGACTATGAAATAAGCCTTAAAATGAAAGTCATAAAACTAGTTTAGTGTATATTCTATTCTATGTTATAGAACTTTTAATTTCAGTATGTGCTAAAATTCCATGAAAGTTGTTTTAGTTTTTCTCTTGCCTACCTTTTAAATGTTTAAATATTCTTATGCTATGATACATTTTGTACTGTATTTTGCTACATCATCCATATTGAAAGCATTAAATTTAGGTAGACTGACTAGTCTCTCTGTTTTCTGTTTTCCTGGATATCCAGAGCAAAATAATTCAATATCTCACTGAAGTTTTCACTCCAGAATTATTGTATCTCAAAAGATTCTCTTACACCACAATGAGAATTTGGGCTATATATTCTTTAGAGGAGAAATATATCAAACATGTGCACAATTGATCTGCAAGTGTATCCCTTTACAATTTTTTCTTTATGTCTAATATGATAAACAAACCTGTGGTTGCCCTGTGGGGTAATTTTGTAAAATTTGATCTTATATTCCACTTTGAAAAGCTTGTATGATTTGTTCAATCCAATTTTATTTAGAACTTTAAAAAAACTTAGTGGTTATGAGAATATACTTATACTGTCTTTGGGAAAGTCGAGGTTTCAGATTCAGAGAGGCAAAGATTCAAAAACAGGCAAAGGCTTGAAAATTGCTAGGCAAGTATAGATAGTGATCCTACACAAGAAATACTGGCCTATAGCACTGCTGAAAATTCAAATGTCCTCATAAGTGGTGCTCAAATAATCATCCCTCAGCTACAAATTTGGAAGAGTCCAAACAGCTATGTAATGTTTTCAGCCAAGTATGTAATGTGAAGGGAGTTATGCTATTGAAATTTTGCAACTAGTGTAAAATATTTTCAGAAGCCTTTCAGAAAAGGATCTTGTGTTATTTGATCTTGCCTTAAGTACCTTCAAAAGTGTTAGTTTGGAAGGAACACTTAACTGACAGTAATGTTAGATCTCTGTTGTCATCTCACATTTCGTGTCAGTATGGATTTTGTGTAATTCTGTCGAGTTACATTAGCATGAAATTTGTATTAATGGAAAGTAACTAAGTTTTAGTTACAAATTTAAATTCAAAATTTCTATGCAAACGCTCAACATCTGACTTTACATTTGCCACCAGAATTATGTATTACATGTTTTACAAAGAGAAAAGGCAAAGGAAATAAAATTATATGTACCCATCTCATTACCATCAGGGGATCAAGGAAATGGGGGACTACTTACTGGCTACTTACACAGGTAATAAGGAATAAAAATATCAGTGTGTGCACTGTTGCTCTGCTCTTGAAATACTGTTTTTTCAATATGGGAGTACAGCTGCATTTTTGCCTATTAGTAGCATAAAATGTGGGGTTTATTATTATAGACTGGCATACATGCAGTCTTCACAAGCAGATTAACTGCATACAGTTAAATAATATTGATATAGCATAAGAGAGCAACTAGGTTTGTCTTTTTCTAATAAACTATGAATAAATCACACAACAATTGCTTTTTACAAATGGAAAAATAGGCATTTATAATAGATTTGCTATGAAGAAATTCCAGAATTAACATGATGAAGTGAAGAGAAGCTAGTCCGGCCTTTGATTCCCCTCCCTTCTTTGCTTGAGCTGATCTGTGGACTGAAATCCAGTATTCAACATTAAAGCTGCAATCTGCAGCAGAGTGGATGAATTTGTGATAAATTGTCCCTTGAGGTTTATAAAACATATTCTCTATAAAACCAGCCACTGTATGTTTCTCCACATTAGTCAGTTTCTGACATTCAGGCTGCTGAAGCTTCTAGGCCAGTAGTGGTAGCTGCCATCCCAAAGCTGTAAACAACTCTTTGTTTATAGCAGCAGTGCTCATACATCCATTTCAAGGTTTTACAGCGATAAAAGGCTGACTGCCTACATAAACTGGAGTGGGCTGCAATGTTGTTATTTTGTTTATTGCTCTTTTACTGCAGTGGTCAAATAGTTCCTCTGAGACTAGACACTGGTACTCTGCCATCTGTACAGTCAGTGTTAGACAACTTATGTCAACTAAACAAACCACTATGACAAACAATTATAATGAGCATACTAATTAAATAAAATCTTGCCACATTAAATTGTGGGGGAAATGTGGAAGATTAATAGCAAATTAAGAAGAAGTTGTCAGTTACCTTTTAATGGATAATGACAGTAGCCCCGAGAGGGGTTTTGATTATATTCATGCTGCTTCATTTCTTCAGTCTGAACTATTGCTATAATTCATGTCATTTTATTACACCAAGAAAATAAGGGTTTGTTACTTAAGACAGGCAGAAGATTTTTGCTATGTCTGCTTAACATTAAGTGTTGTCATTTTATAATAGAACAATAAAATGGTGACGTTTATGTGGCCTTCGTTCCTGTGAAATTCACTGTTGGAGGCACAGTGTTTTCTCATCTCTTCTTAATGCTCAAAATTTTCTTCAGTTTTTAAGAAAATACACATTTACTTTATTTTTTCCTGTCTTGTAGTTGACCTTTCCTTTGAAAAATCATGTTAATAAGTGGAAGACCAAGTAAGGGAGGCATTTAATCTACAATTTCAAATATTTTAATAGGGGTACCCCAAATTTAAAAAACTTAGACATAAACTCTGATTATTTAATCAGGGATGTATGCCATACTGTCGCACTGTATTGTGCCAGTATGTTCAAGGAGTTCCCTTAAATAATTATTGCTTATTTGACGTACTGTATTTCAAGTCACTGAACACTTCAGCATTAAAAAAGAGGAAGAAAAAGAAACATGCAGCTTAATAGCTTTTAAGTAATATCAGGTTCTCACAGCCATGAGGAAACAGAAAATCACATGGGAATGTGACAAACATCCGCAAATATGTGTTTTTATTGGTCAGCTCAAAATGTGCCTTTAACTTCAGTGGGAAATCTTTAGCCACATACTATTGCCATTGTTAAAGGGAAATAGGGAGAAAATGGAGAATGGGTTCATCTTTTTCTGTTACTTGAGTTCTGCATTATAAAATTGGAAGCCTGAACAGATTATTTCTCCAATTAAGCCTAGGTTTATTGTAGATAAGGTAATTATGGGAATATCCCATGGTTTAGTCCTGACTGGTTTTGATAACATGGTGCTAAACTCAAAGCTCCCTGACCAGCATTTTCTGGTAATAAGGCAAAAGACTATCTGCTTTGAACTCAGCCTTAATGAAGAGCTGTTACAAAACCTGAACTTTTGCTGAGCACATTAAAGGTCTTGCTTAATAAAAATCTTTAGGGAGCATACCCAAGAATTTTAATCTGCTATGAAGACATTGTCGACTGTAGTGTGTTCCTTTTTTCCAAGCACAGAATTCTGATGTCGGGTTTTTTTAAGAGTAGATAAAAGAAGTGAATACACTTTTTGGTGGTTACTATTTAGTGGATTTTCCTTTTTGATTTAGTTTATATAGAAAAGATGTCTAGAAAGGTAATAGGCATTTGTTGATAATAAATAGTACTTACTATCTACTACAAAGAAATGATACTTAAACATTTCCACTCTTAAATAAATTGCTAACAAGGCACTTTTCTCTTAGCAATATGAGGAATGTAGGAATAAAGCAATTGCTTGTCTCCAGAGGCTGAAATGAACAACACTACTTCTTTCTCCCTAGGGAGCCCAAGGTTAAGTGAAATATAAAACTATGATAAAGTCATCCAAGAACACACTAGTACATGAAAAAGGTATGGTTCATTATACTCAGTGTGGGTGTGGATTATTTAGATTAAATTAAAATTACATAAATTTAACCAGAACTGTTTGTTTTGCTGTGAAGTTAGGAAGTTGCTGTCAATTAACTAGACAAGGAAAAGAGTGCTCATGTAGCTGAAGCACTTGATGGGAAATTAGCAGACCTTGCTTCAGCTGGAAATTTCACAAATGTTTCTGTATATTGTGATGTAAGGTATGTAAATTCAGATGTGCAAACACTGTGCCTCCCACTGAATCAGTGATGTTAGATTGTCTTTTTGCATTGTAAGGGTTGGCAGTGGTGGGGAAAGAGTCAAACTCATGGCAGGCATTTATAGTATCCAGTAAAATAAAACAAAATGGAGAGGTTTTGTCCATTTTAAATGCTGACATTTTGCCATCCTATTTCTTAGATATTACACTTCATATAGCTAGAAGCATGGCTGAAAGGTATTGCTGGAGCCCTTCTATGATGACCCCATGAAGTCACAGTTTTACCTCTTTTCAACAGTGCAGCCATCCCTGATCTATGCATTATAAAAAGAAAAAAACAAAAAAAAAAAGGAAAAAATGCTTTATTAGATAGTGTCATCAGATGTTCTCTATAAATAAATAATGGTAAATAAACAAGTGTTTATATGTATGTGGGTGTGCTTGTGCGTGTATGCCAATCTACATACCTGAACAAAAAGGTCTTTTGTAGCATTAACTGTTTTTCTCAGTAACTCAACTTTTCCTGGGTTTAAGGATTCTGCAGTTGACATTTGTATCAAAGGGTTAAGGTCTTTGTTGTCAGAAGGATGGATTACTTCATTATGACTGCAGTGCATGACTGAGAAAACAGAAAGGTTGAGATGGGAGCAGTCACAGAGTTGCTGAGCTAAGAGGCTAAGTGCTGCTTGGGACAGCTGATTTGTCATTGATACCTCATATATCAAAGCAAGCAGGAAACATGCTTTTCTGGAGAACCCTGGTAAAAAAAGCAGGTGTTAACAAAGTAAATCCAGTTGTTAATATGCAGCAGTAAATTGTTGCAATTACTGCATGATCAATGAGAGTTGATGTAAGTGGTTGTAAATACTCATTCAGCCAGCAATACTATTGAAGATGTCCAAGCCAATGGCAGTGGGTTGGATTCGATGACCATTAAAGGCTGCTTCCTACCCAAATGATTATATGATCTTATGAATACAATTTTATATCTTGTACATTATACTTAAAATGCTACTTCTATCTGAAATTAATTAAATAACACAAACTTTTTTTCTCTTTGTTTACATTAAGGTGAGCTTTTGACAAACTGCATTAGATTTTGTTAACTCACTAGGAAGGGTTATTTACTATAAAAGATCTTGTTGATTATGTGATATAATTAAAAAACAGAAATTGAAGCATTTAAAAGTATAGATTCAATTTTTGTCTGAATAAACTATTTCACTATGGAAGTATGAAATTTCAGTCAGTGATGTTTTTATTATGTATTTTTGTCTTTATAACTATTAAGTCTAATTTTAGTTAACTAGGCTATCTTTGCATACATCCTACAACTCTTCAAATTGTCCCAAAAGCCTCTTCTGTATCTCCTCTGTTCTCTGCAATCTCATGCCAAGCGGATGTAAAACGTTACCATTTAGATTTGGTGGAGAATCATTCTTAGCCAATTCAGCAGGTGTAAAGGGAAATGGAAAATTAGATTATTATATCACTTCTGGTCTTCTTTAACTTGACCTCAATTGCTAAGTGTTTTCTTCTGGATAGTGATGGGACTTGCAGTTGCTTTTCTGTAGCTGGAAGCCTTAGTTAATGCTATGGGGAGTATAAATGCAAGTCTAGAATGTAGGCTCTTTCTTCATAAATTCTAAGGTTTTGATTTTTCATTACTAATATTAGACAACCCCAGATGATGTAGAGAGAATCCTGGTCTCCTGGCTAGGTTAATGTGTCCTTCATAGCACCTGTTTTTAAACTGATTTCACAGTAAACCACTGTTTCTATGGTTACACTGATATTTTTTTGACTCAAGAAGTATAATCTGAATATAGTAATATTGCTTTGAAAACTTTGCCATTTTCACAATTACAACCATAAAAATTGAATGTCTTCCATCATGTGTAGGTCTGTTATAAATAACTCCTTTATTTTAACAGGAAGAAAATATTTTCACAGGATGTTTTACTAGTACTGTGGTAGTACCAAAAATCCATATAATGATCTTCCTGGGATCAGAGTTCTCCTGGCTTTTAATTTGGCAGTTTTCAATGTGTTTTCTTATAGGACCTTGTACAGTAAGGAATATAAGAAGTTTTTTCTTAAAGCTGAAAAATATATGCAAAATATACATGTAGTAGAATCGTAGATTAACATATGTTGGTAATGACCTCTGAAACTGATCTAGGCCAGAGCATCTCTGTTAGACTGGATTGCTCATGACATTGTCTGGTAAGGTTTTAGTATCTCCAGGTATAGAGTTCTTAAAACCTCTGTGGGGAACCTTACCACCTTCATAATGAAAAAGTACACATAACTTTAATCAAAATTTATTTATTTCAACTTGTAATTTTTGCCTGACATCCTCTAGTTGTGAATATCTGAGAAGAGACTGCCTCCATGTTTCTTTTCTATCAAGTGTCTGTAGATGATAAGCCCCCCCCAAAAAGCCTTCCCTCCCCAGGCCAAACAGACCGAGCTCCTACAGCCTCTTGAACATTTGTTGCTGCAGTTCCAGCTCCATATAGACCTTGGTGGTCTGTATGCAGCTCACACCATGATATCAGTGTCTGTGCCGTATAGGAGAGTCCTAGAGGGTCAGGCAGACTATCACATGGATCTCAAGTATGGGAGCAGGATCTGCCTCTGGACCCTCTGGTTTCACTGTGCTTGCGTAGCTCTGGAGATGGGAGTCTCCATTGCTGTCCGGGGCACTCTGCGGCCTCATTGCCACCAGTGTCCCCCAGTGTCTGCAGGGGTGTTGCTAAACAGTCACTGCCCAGGCTGTATGGGTGCTTGGGACTGCACATTTCATTTTGAATCTTCAAACAAAACTTTGTCTTTCAGACGGAGTAGAAGGAAGTTTGATTTTTTAAAATTTATTTTGGTTCTTACATGCTGTGCTTGGGCGGAAAAAAGCCCGCCAATTTTGTGCTGGTTATCCATAAGATTGCCAGTGAATGAATGATTGAGCTACTAGAGTGGGAGGAATATACATGAAATACAAACTTCAATACTTTCAAAAGGAAAAGTAACAAAAACAGTCCAGACAAATCAAAAGGATTAGCAACTAAGATATACTTCGGAATTTCATATTCACTAATTGGACATTGTAATAGGAGGACAGAATATGTTTTCCACTTCAAAGCACAATTCCTTGAGAACAAGGAATAAAGAGCTAGATGTGATTTGGAATCTAAGCAGCAACAGAAATTCACAATGCATTGGATAAAAATTCAGAATTCTGAGAAGGCTCATACAGCACTTGTGTTTCTTGTGTTTTGTAACTACCTATACTGCATTTTGAGCATGGACAATTAAAAGTTCTGTGCAAACCCCCAAAAAGCATGTCCTGGTACAAAAGGGTAATTTTAAGAATGAAGGGGTCCCTCAAATGTCCCTCATTTTGAAAATGTGCCTTTTCAACTCCTGCCAGGCTTTCTTATAAAAATTATCTGTTGACTAGAGGTCCGAAAACTGATGAGAAAATCACTTAACACAGAAATGAGAAATATTCTGCTATATCTCCAGAGTACTTAAAAAAAATTCTTTGCTGCTCCTGTGCAGTTTAATAAAACAGATGTGTCCGTCTTTATGTCTATGATATAAATTATCAGAGGAACATACACTGGCTTCCTAATTGTAAGTTGGTTTGGTGTCAGTCCACACACCAGAGACATATGCATGGCAGCAGTCATGTAAGTTGATTTCACCTTGTGATACATAGTCACAGGACTGTACCTTGCTTTTTCAGGGAACTTGAAAGCAAAACCACACTTTTACAAGCAATTGATTTATGCCTTTTTGTAAATAGTTGTTTCAATAATAAGCGCTACTTTTATTTCACACATTCCGTTCCCTGACAAACACTCACAGGTGTGATCACAACTGTATGCAAGATAAAATTTTTGGTGGTCTCTTACTGCCTACTGCCACTTGATACGCTTTCTTCATTGTCAGAACTGAGTCATCCTATAGGATCTATGTCAATTGACAAATTGTCTGAACAACACCATGCTGGCTGAGCTAATTTTCATCTTCCTGATTTGCACATTTATCCCCTATAAATTTTTGGTTTGTGTTGACATTTAGTTTACAGAGTAAAATAACTTTACCTTTGGTCATTGACTAAGTAGTAAATTCTGTGAAAGAAGAAAACGCAATTGCGAGCCACTGCATCAAGCGTTATATTAAGTGTTGCTCTCAGAAGATACATTTTCTACCTATTTTTCTCCACATATAAGGCAGTTTTCTATCATTTTGGATCCTCTTGCACTCAGGGTATTATCTGAGAAAAACATATTATGCAGATTTACTGTCTGTTGTGGAATATGCCTGTCTTTTTAAGTAATCAATCAGCTTTACATACTGACACAAGTTTAAGTGTGTAGTTTTTGTAGTTCTAAATATTTTACCGACACATATAGATGGAGAATCTGTATGATAGAAACAATGAATGATTTGGGTTGGAAGGGATCTTAAAGATCATTTCGTACCAACCCCATCCAACCTGACCATGAACAGTTCTAGGGATGAGGCATCCAGCTTCTCTGGGCCACCTATTCCACTGTCTCAGCACAATGACAGTAAAAAAATCCCTTCCTTATGTCCAATCTAAACCTATGGTCTGTCAGTATAAAGCCCTTGCCCCTTGTCCTGCTACTACACACTCTGGTAAAAAGTCTCCCTCCACCTTTCTTAAAACCACCTTCATCTATTCATACAATATTAACTAAGTAATAAAATAAAAAAGACAATTTAAAAAAAAAGGAAAGGAGTTGCAAAAGTACTCTATGTGTCCTTTGCAAGCACCAGATAATAGCTAATACTACTGGCATAGCCCGTGAAAGATTACGTGTGATTGTACCAAACCTCTTTCTGTCATATTAGAAACCTTACTGTGGAGGAATCTCTTTTTTTGAAGTCTAATTCAACCCTTATTTACTCAACTGTTTTTACTTTAAGGTGTGAATTCATAGCTTTAGTGAGGGACCCAGGGCTGTGTCAGAGCTCTGTGTGCACCTACTCCTACCTTTGGTGTATGCAAGTTCACTCTAGTGCTTGCATCATAGCAGAATCCTCAAGGTTTGTTATTTATTGAAAACATTACATAAATGCTTTTTTACCTGTGGTTTTTTTTTTCCCTCTGAATTACAGTGCCCTCCCATGGCAGAACAATAAGCCTTCTCACTACACCAATCACACAGCAGTTTTTTCCAGAAGCAAACTCAGACCTAATCTTTCCTGCAACATTTTCACTGTTAAAGATGTGCGTGAACAATCCGAAGTATAGCCTTTCTTAATGGCGGCTGTAGCAGTAAGTCATGCTGCATTCATTAATGATCTCCAGTGCTCTTCAAGCTTCATAAGGTTCTGAAAACTAGAGCAAAGCAAAATGTCCATGTCTACAGCTTTAGTTGCATGGATTTCAGTGTGGGAGGATTTTCCAGGTCTGCAGGTGGTATGGCATAGAAATGTGGAAACTAGTGGTATTTGAAAGTGGGCAAACAGTTTTGTCACACATTTATAAAGATGCTTCCCCAAACACATTTAGCACTTTTAAAATCAGAACAAGATGGTTCACTTTAACTGTATTAAATTTTCAGGAGGCCTTTCGTCCATACTGCTTTTTATCCCACACTATTGGAGTCAATGCAATAAACACCAAAGACAAGAATCCTGCACAGTTACTAGAAGCAGATAAAATGAAGAATGTTGCAGTTAAAGGTTAATTATCTGAAATGTGTGATGCCAGTCAACCCTCACCACCTTGCCACCTGAATGAACCTCTCCAATAAGCAGTGTTGAATTTTCCTAACCTGAGTCTCAGCTTCTTTATAATAGCATGATCTTGTAGAATTCTAGGCAGTGAAGTTATCTAACAACTCTGTATAATACTTTTGAAACAGGGGTACAGTGCTACCCAAGGCTTATTCAAATGAATAAAGATGAATTTTCCTAATTTTTTTTCAATTTTGGGTTTTGGTATTTGTTGGTTTTTGTTTGGTATTTGTTAGGGTTTTTTCCTCCTTAATTTATGTTTAGTATCAGTAACATTTCATTAATCACTTGCATTTCTAATATCTCATGACACTTAGAATTTGTGAAACCCGTGCCATTTTAGTTTTATAAATACACCATGTCTATTTTGAAACGTAGATATTTTGCATATTTCACACGTCTTTATGCTGCACTATTTGCTTTAATTGGGAAAAGAAGTAATTATATAAATGTTTGTTCAAAGAGATTTAAACAACAATGCAGTCATTTCCTCTTCACGTTCAACTTCACCACACACTGGTTTTATTCTGTTTTATTCTCATCATTCATTTTACTCCAAGAAAACATTTTTCATACTGGTATAACGTGTTATCCTATTGCTTGCCCTTACCCTTTCTCTTTTAGTAGAATAGATCTGTATTGCATAGCTATTTATTCTGCATTAAAAAAAAAAAAAGTATTGAAGCACATTTCCATGGTTGAAGCATTTCCATGGTTTATGAACTTTTTTTTTCTTCATTTGCAATGGTAAACTATTCCATTCTGGAGAAATCAGACATTGCACAATGTTATCTCCAAGAATCCCAAAGAAGATGAAATTAGGTTCACAAAGCAGTTGCACATAATTGCAGCAATGCAGTCCAGCTCAGCTGGGTAGCCTAAATTATGAAGTATGTATGTGGCAGGCAACATGCCACATTTCCAATAACTGAGGTCATGAGCATGCTTTCAAATAGTCATTTAATTTGCAACTGCAAATAAAAAAGTTTAGTTATTAAATAATGGACCTAGAAAAGTAGCCTGCCTGTACTGCTTGCTGAATCGTAGTATGCTTTGCATCTGCATCAGTTGCAATGTAAAGTCATACAATCATAGAAACATTTAGGTTGGAAAAGACTCAAGATGCTGAGTCCAGCTGTGACCTAAACTCTGTTGAATCTGAAAAAAGCCTAATAGTAAAAAACAACAGGTCGTAAGCTGTTACTTTGCCCAGAGACTTCACTAGATAGTGTTAAGTGAGGAAAAACTAGGCACAGCGGGTTCTGAATTAGAGAATTTTTCTTGTCATCCCCTTTCCTCTCTCTATCAGTTCATATCTCAAGCTCTGATGCTACAACCCTTTTCTTGCTCTGATCTTATGGAGAGAAGGTTTTGGTGGGCTGTCAGGATCCTTCCACTGGCAACACTGATCCCAGAAGTCCTACTTCTCTCTCCCATTAAGCATCTTCAATGCGTCAAGTGAACACTGTGCTCTGACTGTGACCAATTTTCACAGTGGCTTTATTCATGGTGGTGACCATAACCAGTAAGGTCCTGCTCTTCCATGGGGTTTTTCTAAGGAGACTGTATCAATCTCTAGCTTCTCTGCCTCCAGCTTCTAATGAATAAAAATGTATGTTAATATCTGTGTAATCAGTATTTCCTAACAGTATTGGATTTCAGCTGTAGCAAGTGATCTTTAATTTTGGTATTAGAAATGACTAATTTTCAAATTAATGATTTTTCCTTTATGGTGTTAGTCAGAATACTCCCTGTGAATTAAGGTTATTCAGAACTGCAAATCTGGTTTTTCATTCATCTATCATTACATTAGAATAGCAATTTGCTATTAAAAATATAAATATATGTTGACCTCTGGTGACAAAAAGAGAAAATCAGCACACGTTTGAGTGGGACAAATTCATATACATTTTTAATAAAAGATTTAATAAATATATGGACTTTGTGTTTATTTTGTTCATGAAACTGCTAGATAAAAATTAATAAACAAAGTAATTAGAAAAATAACTATTCTGTCTCTTCTATTTTTTTGTTGTTGTTGTTGTTGTCTTTTTGGTTTTTGGTTGTTTTTTGATGGTTCTTTTTGGTTTTTTGTTTGTTTCTTTTTTAAGAGTCTGCTGTGCAGGTTTTCCAGAATAATTAAAAATAACTTTTGGATATGTTTATTTTTAGATGAATAAATAAAGCTCAGAGTAAAATATTCCATCAGCAGGGAAACTTTAATGAAAGTATATTTTGAAAAGAAATATCAGAGGGTAATTTTATCATGGTGTTCAGAATGAAAAATTATGTTTTCTGTTTTATCATTTTTCTTATCTCGTGCAACTGATTCAGTTTGTTTGTTTGTTTGTTTTTAATTGAATTGTTGAGCTTGGAGCCGAGCATAAAAGTATCTTCAATATTCTCTTCCCCTGTTTTTTGTTCTGTGTGGTTTTTAAAAATGATGATTTTATTTTATTTTATTTTAAGGAAGCCTGCTTATGGTTGTGAAAGCATTAATTTCAAATAATGTTTGATAGCCATGTATGCACACTCTTCATTATAAAATTTCAAGTTTCCTCTTATTGCCTTTAGCAATTTTAATTTTCAATAATGTGCAACCCCCATGAATACAATTGTGCTCTCCTAATATCTAATTCTTTCCTAAGACATACAGAGAATAGATCTAAGATATTGAAGATAGAATAAAGATGTGAAGATATCTTCTTAGTAGTCACTGGAGGTGACTACTAGTCACTGGAGGTGACATTGTTCCACCCTTAATGGAAGTGTTGACAAAATAGAATGAGCCATGATATCAAAAAATATGTGAAATTTACTTGATGTGCTTTATTGTTTAGATGTAATCAGCTGAGTACAGGACAGAAAGCAGAGTTGGCAGTGATTTGGGGAGTGTAAAAAAATTGAATTGGAGTGCAGGGGAAGTCTGCTGTTCCTGCTTTTACCAGGAGAGAAAGAAGAGGGAAAGGAGAAAAAAGGGAAAGCCTCAGGCTATCCTAATTTCCTGAGCAATTCCTGCCCTTCTCTACTGCCCGAGTTCCTTCAGAACGCCAAACAACCTTTCCCGTTGATATGGTCAGTTTAATTTGCTGGATAGCCCTGGCAGGTGATTGTGGGGAGAGAAACAAGGTTACTGCCCACATGCCCACCGCAGTTGTGTTGGCCAGAGGACAGAACCGCTGAGGTCAGAATCGAGCTCATCCTCACTGATCCATGTGCAAGTGTGCTCTGGTTTACCAGTCTTCTTGAAATGGAGCTACTTCCTGACATGCTTCTAAACAAAATGGGTAAATTCAAAATAAGAAGCACCAAGTGTTAGAAGGTTATACATTTCAGTTCTGAACCTCTATTTTAATGTGCCATATTTCCTGAGGGAATAGCAACTTTTTTTTTCTCCTTCACCATTGGCAGGAAACAAAATTTTCCCCGGTGTTCAGTCTGGGGACCTGATTCTATTTAATCTGTTTATCAATGATTTGGACAATGCAATTGGATGCTACCTCAGTCAGTTTGTAGATAATTCCAAGATGTGTGGGAGCGCTTGTCCACTGGGGGGTAGGAAGGGTTTTGAAGAGGGATCCTGTGAGGTTGGATCGAGGTTCCAAAGCCAGTAGAATGAAGTTCAACAGCACAAAGGGCTGGATCCTGCACTTTGGTTGTAAGAACCCCAGACATTGCTGCAGTTTGGGGAGAGGGTGGCTGGAAAGCTGCCCAGCAAAAAAAGGGAATGCTGGTCAACAGGAGCCGAACACGAGCCAGCAGCAAGACAGCCAATGGCATCCTGGCCTGTACCAGCGATAGCATGGCCAGCAGCGCCAGGGCAGGGATTGTCCCCTGTAGTTGTCACTGGTGAGGCCACACCTCAGATCCTGTGTCCAGTTTTGGGTCCTTCACTACATGAAAGACCTCAAAATGCTGGAGTGAGTCCAGAGAAAGGCAACAAAGCTGATGAAGGGTCTGCAACACAAGTTCTGTGGGAGGCTGGGGTTGTTTAGCCTGGAGGTTTAGGGTGAACTTTCTACAGCTACCTGAAAGGATGTAGTAGCGAGGTCAGTCTCAGCCTTTTCTCCCAATTAGCAAGCAATAAGACAAGAGGACATAGCCTCAAGTTGCAACAGGGGAGGTTTGGATTGCATATAATGAAAAATTTCTTCACTGAAAGGGTTTTAAGCATTGGAACAAACTGCCCATTGCAGTAGTTAAGTCAGGATTTATGGAACTTAAAAAAATGTGTAGATGTCAGACTAGGGACATGGTTTAATGATTGACTTGGTAGAGTTAGATTTCTGGTTAGATATGTTGGTTTTAAAGGTCCTTCCCAATCTAAAGGATTATATGAATCTATTACTGTAAAATATAGTTTTGTTCTGAGAAAATTCGATTATTGGTATCTTATAGTAACTGCCACTCTAAAAGAAAAGCTTAAACCATTCTTTGATTTGGTTTTAACTCTTTCTGTGGAATCCATTTCTAAATATGAAGGAAGAGTTTATGATCTCTCCTTATATTCAACAGATTATGTAAATGCATTGAAAGGAAGTTGGAAGCATAAATCACAGATGTCGGTTTGATAGAAAGTTTGTAACCAGAAAAATCTACAGCTCCCAAATCCCAATGTGTTAATTACAAGACGACATCTGGTATACAAATTTATGCCGAGCTAAGAAATGTTCAGACTAAAATAGAGTATGCCTAAGTGGGCTTAGTGTCTAAAACCTACATTCATCATAGGGAAACTTAAAATCATGTGATTGTGAAGTGTCTGTGATCTAAACTGTCTGCAGATAGAAAAGTGATATAAACTGGAGGGAAGGCAGTTAAAGATAGTTGAGACAGGTTAGACAACTTAGCCAAGTACACCTGGCTAGTGTTATATTTTCACTTTATATAACATACTCACATAGAGGATGGATAAAAAAATTCAAAAATTCCTCAGCTTAATAGCATACAATGTCTCTGACCTTTAATCCTAACAAAAGAGATTTTTTTTTACTGATTTTGTGTTAAAAAATGAAGCCAGTTATATCTGTTGGAGTGTATGTGGTTACAGAAGATTCTTATGTTGTAAAAGATTTTATGGATAATATGAAAGTATTTGAAAATGGGTAATTCAAACACAATTTTCCAAGTTACTGCCCTGTCAAACTTTGAAGAGGGACACTATACATTAAAAAAAATGTTTTAGTTAAATCTTGTACACTTACATATTAAAACTGAAATACCCTCAGTGGCTATTGAATATCCAATTCTCTTTTAAATTGTCTGTAGAGTAAATGAGGACCCCCATGATATAACATACTCCCCTTTTTACTCATCAGAAGAACTATATGAACCAGTATCTAGGAAGAAAAGATTGCAAGAGTTCTTTTGCCTGAGGACTAAAATGATAATGTTGCTACTTCAGACTAACTGTAGCATCCATGTGACAGAAGTCAATATAAAAAATGGTCTGACTTTAAAAGCCTGGGAGATTATTCATATAGTACCTCTTCAGCCAGGAGAGGGTGGTGGGGAGGGCATTGTGTAAACTCTGAACCTTCATGGTGACTAACAATGAAGGAAAAGTAACACTCCATAAATTTGACTTCAAATGACTCCAAGCTGTGTATGACGTCAAATAAGAATAACACTGGCCCTTACAAATTCTTATTTTGAATACTCTATATTAACCAGCCCTGATTTAAAATTGAATTTTTCATTGAAAATGTTCAATATATTCACTTTTAAATATGGATAGTCAGAAAAACACTGTAGAATAGAATTAGGTCAACATAGTTTGCATTTCCTTAACTAAAAATGTTCAGTGTAAAATTACAGATTTCTGGTCACCAAGGCTTTAATTCTGGACACATCTATGTGTATATAAACCATGAAAAAAGCTATGTAATCTGGATCTATTTAGTGATATGGTGCTAGCAATATTTCAGATAAATAGCTGGTGGTTTGTTTGGCTCAGTTTTGGGAAAATGCTGTATTTTGGTTATAAGGAAGGAGCTGAATTTCTGTCCTGAGCACTCCCTTAGATTTAAAGCCTCTCTGCTGTCTGCATTCATGCACTTGCCTGTGTTTGGAAGCAGAGGGGGTTGCAAAGGAATCTGGAAAAACTGTCAGTTCAGTCTCAGACTGGAAGTATTCAGCATTCCTGAGAGATTGAGAATAGATATGTAAAGCAGAAAGCAAAGAGCAGTTCATGCTATAGCAATAAAACTGAAGTCAAATATTGCAGATGACATCCCGCAGGCACTAGGGGAAGAAGATTATATTGTTGCAGGGGATCAAGACTGCCTGCTGCGCTGATTCAGAGAATAAAGTCACTGAAGTTAATATGAGAGGCCTTATCCAGTGGCACAAAACACACACTTAAATGACAGTTTGGAAAATTTCTTAATAGTGAAGATCATCTGGATGTTTTCTGAAAACACTGTCTTCTCCAGGAGGTTACATTACAGAAGTTTCAGCGTGCTTTCATGACACCGTGAGGCAAGTTTGCTGAAAGAATATCAACCAGTTACTGTGGTTTTCTATCAAATACTTGTCAAATGTTTAATTATTCAGTTAATACTGAGTTTGGAGTAGATAATTTATCTGTCCAAAATGGTAACGTCTCTAGTGAATACCAAAATAGCCATTATTCAGAAAAGTATAGAAATTTACTGTTATTAATATTATAAAGATTTTGCATTGATATTGATAATAACTTTGATTCAAAGGTCTGAATGTAAATTTTTTAAGTATTATTGGTCTCATGTTTTTGTTTTGGTTTCTTCTCTGTAGAGACAGTAGTTTATAGATTGCTTGCTATCACTTACCAATTTTAAGTTGGAGGTACTTTCAAATTTAAAACTGGACGTATAAGCTGCTAGTCCTTTTCTTAAATGGTTGGTTCTGCTTACAGATGTTATGCTGTTAGCTATTAATCCAAGTGAAGCAAGCAACCAGAAACAGAATTTCCAGTCACTTTGTACCAGCTCTGTAGAAAATGAACTGTAGGCAAAATCCATACAGGAAAATTAAATTTTCAAAATAAAAAAATACTTGCAGTCTATTACTACTTGACAGCTGGTTTGCTTTTCCTTGCCTGTGATGATTTTATCAGTTTTTATGAGAATGTTATTTTATTCAGTGGAGATTAAGCGTTGTCCATTTCCAGGACAGTGCTTGATATATATGGCACCTCTTACAAAGAAGACATATAAAGTAGGGACTAAGGTTTGTGAGTTTGCCATAAATAAAGACAGCACATCAACAGAATTAAATTGTGGGTGCTTATGGTGTGTGCTGACTAGCACTGTGCCTTCCTGATGTTATTTTAAACAGGAAGACAAACACACGGATTTAGCTTTGTACAGGCAATACTGGATTTTTTTGTTTTAGCGTAAGTACATAGGTACATAGGCACACAGAGGACCTAAAATGTGCTGCAACATCAGAAAGACATGACTCCCCTGTAGGTTTATGTCACCAGTTTCTCAGATAACCTACAGCATGCAACATGGTACTACACAGCTATGTTCAGTCCCACCCACAGGTTCAGCGGGTTGGTGATTATAGCTCAAATAAATCCAAGAAATTCTTGGTTGCTGAAACTACATTTGGTAAACACATTTTTGTCTGTATTTTTCTCCAGCATAATTGAGCTAATTTGTAAATGTTGTTTAATAATAAGTCATGCAAAGATTATAGTGTACTAAAAACAATAAGCAAGCCTATCTTTAAACAACTCTGGATTGAAAGACATAAAAAACCAAACAAAACAAAGCAAGGGGCTCCCTGCAATACTTTAATTTGGTCTTCTTGTTTGTGTGCACTATGTCATCATTTAATTGTCTAATTACATGCTGTGTTTTTTTTTTCCATAAGGCCCTGCCTCATTTGATTAATGGAATTGGCAGTATTTGCTTAATGAGCAGTTGTTTGATATGTTCTTCATTTGTTATTCAAAGAATGCACCCCATCCTGTATTTTAAACCCTGTTCTGAAGACAGAATTGCTCGTTTTTTCCTAGACTGAGCAGTAAATGATCATTGCAGATGTGCTTGTGATCTTTGCAAGAAGAAGGTGGAAATCTTTTTTTCTTGGGAGGTATTTTTTTTTGTCATCATAAAGTATATTGTTGTTAAATGCAAAAGCATTTACCACAGCCTAACAGAGCTGGTAGAATCTGGTGGTGATGCAGAGTGACAGCATTGCTACTCAGCAAGGGAGAAGGGGAAGAAGACAACCAAGTAGCCATCTAAGAAGGATCCGGTATAAATCCATTCAGATAATACTAATACATGGCACATTGCACAATGTTTTATTGTCCTATATATTAAAAACACTAAACAATAATAGATGAACCAAGTAAAAAACGTCATGAAAGAAATTAAGAAAGATATCAATGAGCAACTGAATTCATTGCTTTTCCTCAGTTGGGAAAGGCTGTTGTAATGGGTAACAGGAACGTTGTTCCTAGAGTTTTCTGAAAAAGAAGAAGAGTTACATAATGAGGCTTTTTTCTTTTTCTTTTGAAAACAAAATAACTTTTTTTCTAACCTTACTGGGAGTTCTGATCTTTTAAAAATAGCTTTAAAATCTTTAAGCTTCCAGCTTTCTGTTGTTCTTTTGAGCCAGTAATGGTTTTTTTCAATGAAAAGTAATCTGGTTCATCTTGACAGACAGTGCATATTTCTTAATCGGGTAGTCCTGTCCCTGAAGTAGTCATTCACCTCTTATAACAAATACATGGGACAGACATGAATTCAAGGTCTAAGGAATGTTGCAGATAAAAAGGAATTGCTTCACTAACAAAATCTAAACAAAGGTCATTTTGGTTTCATGTTATTTTAGTAACTGTGCTCTTGGAAATTAAAATTTTTCTGGAAGATACTTGTTTCTTGGATCTAGAAAAGGGATGGCTTTTATATCTCATATCAAAACAATCAAATTTGAACCAAGACTTTTTTCTTTCATTCTCTTACACATCTTCCATTAACTTAATTAGTGGTTCTCTTAGTAATTTAATTTATTTTGGTTCTGTTTTCCTTAGCATCCTTTTTTTTCTACTAAAAGCTGTAGGGTTTTAGTGTGACCAAAGTATCACTTGACTTCAAAAATCAGTGATGACTATATCCAGTACCATTACCTGGGAAAGTGCAAAAGGAAAAACCAAGATTTTGCTATCACTTTTTAAGACTATCCACTGACCTTTTTGCTGTCTGCAGGCCAGTGCAGTGCACTTTATAAGAACACTTCTTTTTTTAATACAGTAAGAATGTTTTGGGTTGGAAAAAAACTTGAAGATTATCAGATTCCGATCACCTCCCATGTGCAAGGGCACCTTCCACTAGATCCAGGTTGTTCAAAGCGCCAACCCTGGACATTTCCAGGGGTGGGCCATCCACAACTTCTCTGAACAATACCTTCCGGTGCCTCACCACCCTCGCAGTAAAGAATTTCCTCCTAATATTTGATTTAAACCTGCTCTCTCAAGGTTTAAAGCTATTCCCCCTTGTCCTGTCACTACGCACCCTTGTAACAAGTTCCTAACCAGCTTTCTTGTAGGGATGCTTCAACACTGAAAAACCAAAACAACCTCACCCTGAAACCTTCTCTTCTCCAGGCTCAGCAGTCCCAATTGTCTCAGCCTTTTCACACAGCAGGAGGCATGGCCTAGAGGACCCTTACTACTGGTCCTTACATTGCAGAGGTATTTGTTGTGCACCAGAGCTTGCAGCTGCATCAACATAGCTTCATCTACTATAACAAAAAATGTTCATATTCTTTGAAAATACACATATTCTTCATCCAAGCTGGCAGGGTTTGGCTATGCAGCACTTTCCAAGTTTCTTGGTAATCTAAGGCATCTTCCTTGTAGATTCTTCATCTGGTAGACCCTCCTGTGAAATACATCCCACTAGCTTTTGGAATGTGTGGAAGAGTTCTTTTCTTACTAGACAGAGTACATTTTTCACCTTAATTTTCAGGATTATATGTAACTTCTAACCTGCAGAGCCTCTCTCCCTGCTAGGTGGTCTTACTTTTGAAGTCCTGTTCTATATATTTATTTCTTGTCAAAAAGCTATGCACCATATTGTGTATCTTTACCACTATTCTCTGTACCTTTCTGAGACCAATTACACTCTTTTTGAAAAGGCTTGAGATGGAAATGAAACATTAATTCAGAAGGGTGAATAGTGTAACATCTTTAAGTTGTCTATTTTGTTCAGTGTTCATCCTGTTCATGATTATACATAGACCCCCTGCCAGACAAGGGCATTAAGTGCACCCTCAGTAAATTCAGATTACCTCAAGTTTGTCAGGAGTATTGACCTGCTGGTGGGTAGAAAGGGACCCAGAGGGATGCTGAGAGGCTGGATTGATGTGCTGAGGCTGGTGTTAGGAGAATGAACAAGACCAAGTGCCAAGTGCTGCAGTCATGTCCCAACAACCCCAGACAGTACTACAGATTAAGGAAAGAATGCCCAGAAGCTGCAAGGAAAATAATTTCAGGGTGCTGTTTGACTGTGTGAACATGAGCTAGTTGGCCCAGGTGGCCAAGAAGGCCAATGGTGTCCTGGTCAGTACCAGAAATGTCACCTGCCAGCAGGAGCAGGGCAGGGATTGTCCCCCTGCACTTAGCACCGGTGAGGCCTCACCTCAAATCCTGTGGTCAGTTTTGGGTGTCTTAATAGAAGAAGGACTTGAAATTGCTGGTGTGAGTCCAGAAAAGGGTAACAAAGCTGGTGAAGTGTGTGGAACACAAGTGCCACAAGAAATGGCTGGGGGAGCTGGTATTGTTTAGCCTGGAGAAGAGGAGTCTCAGGGAGACATGCTTTCCTGAGAGTGTGGAGGAAAGCCAAGTGGGAGTCAGTTTCTTTTTCCTGTCAACTAGCAGCAGGAGAAGAGGAAATGGCCTCAAGGGGAGATTCAAGTTGGACATAAAGAAGAATTTTTTCACTGGAAGCACTGATAAGCATTGGAATGGGCTGCCAAGGGACGTGATGGAGTCACCATCCCTCGTATTTAAAACAACTGAAGGTGGTACTTAGTGCTGTGTTTTAGTTGACATGGTGTTGTTTGGTCAAAGGTTGGACATGATGATCTTTCCAACCTCAGTGATTCCACGATTATATGATTCTAAGACTCCTGTTCCTAACTGGTTATTTATTTATGCAAGGGTCTTCTGTCTTTTTATGACAACTTGCTTTCTTCAAGACTTGTTAGTTAAAAACCATTTAAAATAATTCTTGGAAACCTAAACAGGTTTTATTGACTGTATCTCTCTCTGACAGATGTGTTTATTGAGTCTTTCAGAGAAGTGTATTAAATTTATGAGACATGTATTTCCTTTACAGAACCTGTCTTGTCTTTTCTTCATTTTATCACATATAACTTTAAAAGGGTGGTTAAAACTGCCACTTTCAGTAAAACTGGACCTGTTCCTTTATTATTTTGCAGTCTTTTGAGAATACATTGATAGCTGTCATTTATGTTGTTTTCTAGAGGGATATCTGATCTGTTGTTTCATTATAACTGCTCCAAAGGTGATTGTTTTATACCCAGTGGTAAATTGGATTTCAGATAACAAAAATTCCTCTTCTTTGTACACATCAGAAAATCTCTTTAATATACTGCATAATTTTACACTAGCAGTCTTATAAATTGTGTACAAGGGAGAACATACTGCCTTTCTTTTTTCAAATATAACTAACTGCTTGCAGACTGAGGTAGATGATATTTCTTTAATTTTTTTTATGGAGGAATTGCACTGTCTAATAATGATTAATACTCTTATGCTAAATATGACTTACCCAAAGCTAAAATTGTTTGCTGTGTGGCTTTTGCTTTGTTTTGGTTTGGTTTTGAGAAACCAAACCAGGAAATTCTTCCTTATTCTGTCTGAAACACTTTCTTCAGATCTGTGTTGTATTTGTCATGACAGAGTCTCAATATGAAAACATTTCACAGCTCGAAAAATGAGGAAAGTCATTAAACTAGTTTTCTCATCAGCAAGGTGTAAAAGTGTAATAAAGCTGAGAGAAGCTTTAAGAAGCTGACAATTATTTAAAAATATATAAAGCACATATACATATGCTCTCAGTCTATTATTTTGTAAAAAACTTTTGCATTACTGGAAGTTATTATTTGATTCATAGCAATAGAAATAGCAACAATACTTGGAATTATTGTAATTAACATAAAGAATATTCATACAAAAACTGCAACTGCATGAAAGCACTGATAGTTCATTGCAAGTCTCTCTTATTTTCCTAACATCATGTGAGGAGTCTCCTGTTGAAACCTTTTCAAACTTCCCATAACAGGATACTTGTTGTGAAGCTAAATTCAATTTAAATCAAGAGAAACTTGCTTTTCACTTAAAAAATCTGTCATACAACCATGTTGTTAATGACTTTCTTAGCAGGATAGAACTCCCTTTGTTCCAATTTATAGGGACTATGTATGAAAAATGAACATGTATAATAAAATCATATGTTTACCTCATTCTAACTGAGCAAAGAGAGCAGATTATATTGTCATAGTCCCTCAAAATATTGTTACACACCATTAATGAGTCACTATTCAGAACTTTCTACTAAAAATGACTGTGGTTTACTTTTTGCATTTATATCATCTTCATGGATCTAGTGGCTAAGACCTGTTTATATTTATATTATTTGATATAAGACTATTTTTTATATTTCTTTTGACCTTTGACTATCATCGGAAGTGATCCATCCAAAAATATCTTTGTTCCAGCAACTGCTTGGCTTTTGGGAAACTACAAAAGAATCCATTTCTAACAAGGAGTTTTATGGACTAGTGCTAGGCTATCCTTAACAGGGAAGCTGAAATGAGCTGCTGAGGCTCTCTAGTGCATTGCTGTTAATTGTTGGTTGGTGAAAGTTGGGCTCCTGGGATTATTGCCACCCCTGCTGAAGTTGGACGTATGAAAGAAACTGAGAGACATGACAGAGTTAGTCCATTAGGAATGAATTAATTAAGATCAAAAGTAGTACTTGATCCTTAGGGATTTAAAGTACTTAAAGATAATTAAAACATTTAAGGCCTTAAAAATTGTAAGTCCAGTGTTTAACAGAGGAGTTACAGCATATTGTTGAACATTAGTGATATGTACTTTTAGTCCTTTCCCAATAATAAGCCTCAGAACAAAAGTCCTTCTCACAAGTTTACCTCAGACATCCTGTTTCAGTGCAATGGTTTTTCTAGAAATGGAAACCATTTAAAATGGATTAGAAGGATTACAAGATTCCTTTGCAATCTTTGTATCTGAAAAGCAATAACTGATTATGACCAAAGGTTTTTTTTTTTTTTTTTTTATTTTGTTTTGGTTTGTTTCTGGCTAACAAACAGACCTATATATAGGGGTTTTTTCTTAGAAGTTCATTTATTGGAAAAAAAGGTTTTTTTCTAAAAATTAAATTTTTAGAGAATTTTCTATTTTTTCATATTATAGTGTATCATTGCAAGAAATTAAGTGTTGTTGGATTTTGTTGTTTGTTTGTTTGTTTAACAGTATTTCTGACATCAGACAGTAAAAAGCAGCAAATGGGATTAAAAATAAATTATCCTCCTGTTTAGCAACACTAGTAGTATCTGTACAATGAATGATAAATCATATGAAATAAGTTCATGAAATAAATAAGTTGTATTTCAAATATAATGTATAATTAAGATATCAACTAATAACTCTGACTACTAGAAATTAATATGCTTTGCATGTGATCTCAAGTATACTTAATAAATTTCATGGCTAGAGCAAGAGCAGATTAAAATCATTAACTACATCATGTTGCTTATAATAAAAACAGGATCACAGTTATGGGAGAGGGTAACTCCTTAATTTCATATTTTTAATTGACTGCTTCTGTAGTTAATTAAGGCTTTAGTGTAGGTTTTGGTTACAGACTTAATGGAAATTATTTTAAGCAGCTATTAAATTGAGACTCTTTCATAAGAACATTTTTAGAGCTCATTCCAGTTAAGAGGTTGTATTTGAGATGAACTTAGTTTTACTATTTAAGAAGTAAATTAGTATTAAAATGTTCTACCATAATTTTTTGAAATTTCTATTCTCTTGTGCATCTATATGACATTATCGATTGAAATAATTATCTGTCACCTCCTGCTTATTGCACTATATCATTCTAGAACACTTAAAAAAACCCCGAAACAACAAAAAACGTTTTTCCATTTTTCATGTCATCCTGGTTGCAACCTATTTCTTCAAAATAGCATAAAAATTCAAACTCTTTATTGAAGATAGACCAAATACTTTCTCCTTGGTGTTATTTTTAAGATCCAGTTTATAATGGGTATAAAATACATGAAAATAATCAAAACTAGCAATTTAAAATCTCTGCAGAAATCTTTTAGAAGAGGTGATAGGCTGGCCTGGATGTTATACTTTTAATTTTTTAAGATTCTTATAGGACATCAATTTTTTTCTGAATGATCTGGTAAAACAGCAACAGTTTTATCTCTAGTTATCACATTTGTTTTTATGATTGTCTTGGAATTGCATGGGAAGAACAGAGGGGAAGAGTCACCTCTCTGAAGCTGGTGGTTCATGCTTCTTTTGATACAGCCCAATATGTACTTGGCTTTCTGGACTGCAGGTACACAATGCCAGCTCATGGCCAGCATTTAATAACCAAGAAAAGCCCAAAGTCCTTCTGTGTCTGTCTGCTCTTAATGATTTCTTCACCCAGTCTGTAGCCACATCTGGGATTGCCCCAAACCATGTGCAGCACCTTTCCCTTGGCCTTGTTGAACTTCATGGTGGGTCTACTTCCAAAGCATGTGCCTCTGCATGGCATCCTTTCCTTCTGTTGTGTCAGCTTCTCATCCTGTCACTTGTTACCTATGAGGAGAGACCTGTCCGCAACCTCCCTTCAATCAGATAAGGTCTTCCCTCAGCCCTTCTTTACTCCAGACTAAAAAACTCCAGTTTCCTCAGCTGCTCCTTATGGAACTTCTGCCCAAAACCCTTCACCAGACACCTTGCCCATCTCTGGACACACTCCAGCACCTCAGTCTTTCTTTTTGTGAGGGCCCCAAAACCAAACACAGTATTTGAGATGAATATAATTTCAGTCATTTAATACCTTTAATAAATTTTACTTCTTTGTAATTTATAGTTTTTGAAATAACTCTCTTCTGGAAACAAATATTTTCACCTAAAGAAGAAATGCTAGTTAATTCTCGTATTTTTGGTAACTAGAAAAATTAGATTGACAGGCTAAGATTTGTTACAAGACATTTTAGACTGTGAATATAGTAAATCCTATTGCAACTACAAAAGTGATTGTTTGACTGAATTATTATGTTGTCACTGTGATTCCTAGAGCTGGTAAAATTTTCACCATTAGTTTAAAGTGCCTGTTTTGCTTCTACAGAGATAATACAATCGCCCCTAATAATTCATGCTTCTGTGATATTTTTTCCTTTTCAGAACTCCAAATATGTGCTTACCATTTTTTAATGAGAAACATAACCTTAAAAGGGATAGAATTGTTAAATATCTGTGTATTTCAAAAGGCTAGTACATTTATTTACTTGCTTCAAGAGGGGCAAAACATAGTTCCATTCATTGCTGATGAAAAAAAATATTTGATCCTTTTTCATAGGTCCCATTATAAGATGAAGATCATATAAATAATTAAAAATATTTGAAGTTTTTTTCTTATCAGTATATATTACTCATAAGCTGCTTGGCAGAAGCTTTGGTTTTACCTGGTAGCATGAAGGACGCCTTTGGCAATTGTATACTTTCCTGCCTAGTATAGTGCAAGCCTCAAACTAAGGAGCATGATGGTAGTGCAAAAACTTTTAAAAAGTTTTCTGATTTTCCAGGAAGCTGGGGTTTTATTAGAAAATCATTCTAAACAAATGTAAAAGGAGGATTTTTATTTTTTTGGCTAAACACAGCAAGTTTAATATTCCAGCCCTCCTGTGAAGCTGAAAAAATTTATCTGGGAGTATATGACCCTCGTTTGCTTGAGTACATGGAACATTGAAATCTTTACTTTTTACCTGATTTCTATTTTTTTTTTAACTTGTACATATTAGAGTGTCAAAAATCATCAAAATGGATTGGCTTTTCCAGACAAATGCCTCTAAGTTTCCAAAGTAGTTGTATAATATCACTAAGAGCAGTTTTTCTAAATGGTCTGTCATCCAAAGTTTCAGACATCCGTTGCATCTTTAAAGTATAAGACAGCTATTACTGCAGACAGCTTTTGAAATTTATGGGCTTCTTTTGAAAGAAAAATACACTAGCTGCAGACCTTAGACAGATAATATTACAGGCTTGTATATATTCTGCCCTTTACTTCTCATGCACTCATCTGACTTGAGAAGAAAATAGTCTTGTCAGTGCTTGAAATTAGATATACGAGTCTAAGAAAAGTGTTTCCTCTGTTACTGATGGTATCCCTGTATGCTTGCCTTCTGAAATCATCAATGATCTATGTAAGGCTTTGTGGCTTCAAAAGTTGTCTTCATCTGCTGAAAATAAATCCTGTTAAACCAATCAAATTTCCCTGGGAACCCTTATTCAGTGATGAAACAATTTTTAAAAAGCTGACTACTCTTAAAAACATAATGTGCCCACCCGAGGAAGTGACATTATATGTGGATTTACTAGATTTTTAAATCTGAAGCTATTGTATTCTTGTACTACTCTGCGTTACTGACACAAAGTTAAACATTTGGTTTTCAGATTTAGGTTGACTAAAACCTAATAATTGTCTCCCCTTACATTAAATTTCATAAAGAAAACCAGTGAGATAAGACTTAAAAACCACAAAACCAAATAGGAGAAAAACCTGTATATGTGCAAAGAAGAATTGTTCTAATGTCACTTGCACTTCAGTGCAGCTGGTAGTCACCCACAGCTAGACAAACCTATGCAATGTTTCCAAATCACTAACCTGGATATGTGAAAAGTGCCTGAGAAATGTGTAAGGCTCTTTCTTTTCACCTTGCCTCACTGCTGAGAGTGAAAGGATCCATGAGGTATTTCTAGAGAAGCAGGGACAGATAATTTGCTTGCCCTCTCTGGTCTACCCTGCTGACCTTTAAAAGCCATTAGGACCACAGATATGGAGAAGGAGGATAAGAAGAAGACTGTGATACCTACTTTCCTTGGCTCAGCACACAAGGAGTAGGAAAATGCTTCATGTTTCTCTTGTTTTCACTTGATGACTGAGGGATTCGAATGTAGCCTAGAGGTTAGCAATATGTAGTCTAGAGGTTAGCAATATGGAGCCTAGAAAACAAAAGTAAAAAGAAAAAACAACCAAAAAGAAAAACATTTCTTTATGTAAGAGAGGAAGATAGAATTATTTGAAAAATCTTGAAGTTTAGCAATATTGTCTGAAGAGTACTGAGGCTCGAGTTTTTTGTGGAGCCAAAATAAATGTGTTGTTCAAGGAGATTAAGCCTATGAACAGTAACTATCTGCAATTCTCACATGGCTGATTTATATTTCCTCTTTACATCAACAGTATTTGATGTAATTTTGCAATTTTTTTATAACCTGTTTATAAGGAGTCTGACAATGCCTGATGTATTTATTGTATGGCTGATATTTAATGAGGAGATTTGCTTATATACTTAGGTTTTCATTGTGCTTTAATTTGGCTATCCTGGGCAGTGAGTACTGTACTGTATTAGAGAAAGTGGTCTGGTTTTGGATGTTTTAACCTACCATTCTTTGGTCTGAGTCTATGAATCTACAAATGAGAATAAAATTACTGTTTTAATTATTATTTTATGTGAGAGAAAAGATGAGGGGTTCCAATTTGGTAACTGTCAGTGCCTGAAGAAATAAAAAACTAAATATTCTAAGTAACATCCATAGAATTTTTTTAAAATGGAAAAGTTTAATTTTCCTATCCAGGTAAAATGTGACTTGCACAGGAATTGGATGTAATATTTATTATCTATATAAAAATCAGATATTGAACTCATAATCCATAAATCCTAATGTAATTCTTCAGCCACAAGACCATGCACCAATATAATTTAATTGCTAAACTGGGAAAACCAATATTTGCCCTGCTTTGCCATAATTTGTGTCCCAAAGCAAAATACAGGATATGGAAAGAGATCTTCTTTGCTCTCTGCTTCATATAAACTATTCTCAATATCTTACTTATGCTCTTACGTATAATTCTACACTCTTGGCGCAATATAGTTACACACATGATTATTTGTATTAGTGATTGTAGAGAAGGAAGATTATATGAAGGCCTAAAAAGTATAATTTAGGGAGTCAGAACAACTGGAGAGAGAATAGCAAATAACTGAGAGATAAATAAATCAGATTCTTGTTCTTAATGATGATCATGGCACTGCTTTTAACTGACTGATCTCATAACACAAATAAGAGACTACTATAAAGATTAGTGTTGTGGAAATTGATGCAATCAGATTTCTTGAAATAAGCATGCTGTAATATATATGTATTATGTATGGAGAGAGCTTCTGCATACTACACTTGTCTGAACAGTCAAAAAGCATTAGAGTGATAGTTGTTTTCTGATGGTAAGAAGCTTGTGCAAGTGAGGGTAAAAGAAATAACCTTGATTAAAACATTCTTCAAGATAAGTATCTTCTGAAAAAAGCCCTTTTATTTTCACGCTCTTGTTCAGGAGAGAGAAAATTGCCAAATTATTTTAATTTTTCACCAAATTTATTTCACTATACTTCCTTTTAAAAACACTTCACCTTATTTCTATCTATTTTATGAAAAACTATAAGGTTACAGGGTCCTAATTTTGAGTGTTCTAACACAGACACAGTAGATGCACTTGATGTGAAAAGTGTACATCAAATGTATTTTTACTACCGAGCCAAGTGTTGAGTTCACATAATAGCTTATGTAGATTCTTAGTATCGTTGATTTCAGATGTTCATGATAATTATGACCTATGAAAAGCCAGATGGTCTCAGTTTAGAAGACAGTGCATGTATTTTAGAAACTGAGTGCATATTGTCTTCTTGATCATTAGGAAAAGTTTTATATAGCAGCTAGAGAAAAAAATGCCAACATATATGTGTTTTGAATTGATGGTGAATAGACTTGCATGGTTATGTCTACTGTTGACATCCATTTAAAATTTGGAAAAATAATGCCATCACCTACTTGGTAAAAGTTCATAACTGAAGAAACAGTCCTCAGTCTTACTATTTGCTACCAGGGATTGAGATGAGAGGGTTTTGAGCACTGAGGCAGAAGAAATTTATTGATTATATGAGACCAATCAAGCACATTTTATATTAAAGAAGATGGCTTGAAATAGATGCTTAATGATAAGAGAGTTTATAGTAAGATTTTTATAGAAGACCCCAAATTCCATTGCGTTGAATGCAAAAAATATTTAGCATGTATTCTTGCTTCAGAACACTCAAGAGGCCTGTTACTGGTGGTTGTGAATTACTCCTGAGTACCTAATTTCTGCCACCAAGTTTTCACTTGGAATTAGAGACAGTAAAAAACTAAATTTATTATTTGGTAGCACAATAGATTTTTGAGAATCTCCACCATCTACTAGCTATAGACAGGCAAAAGAAAAACCCATTATAAAATTAACAAGTAAATTTATAACACTAGCCCCCTACCCCCCCAATTTCATATGTATTTAAACAAATCAATGTGTAAATATTCTAAAAAAATACGACATTTTAAATAGAATAAATAAATAAATAAATAGATGAATAATGTGCTAATTTTAAACACCTGTTAGGTGTTCTGAAATATAACTATGAACCTTTTGGAACTTAACAGCTTAAACTAGCTTACAGTACTATCAGATTCCCATCCCAGACTCACAGGTATTTGGTTTCAGTAAGTTCTTCATATTCTGTGAACAATGGAAACACCTTGGTTGATTTGTGAGAGGCAGAGTGTGAAATTGAAGGAAATTACAGAGAATTAGAATACTGGAGGAGCTTCAAAGTCTGGTCTGGGGTTTTACTGAAAGGGGTTTACACAAACACAAGGGGTCTATTAATGAGACAAGCCATCCTAGGGCCGTAGATATCATAGATCAACTATTTGATATGCAAATATTTCTTATACTGTTTTTGATTAGTAGTCTAAGTAATTCAATACACCTCTCTGAAAATCCTTGAAGTATATGTAATACTCTGTCGTTTTTTTCTTATAACACAAACTTGCCCTTGAATTAATGAGATAGGGAGATAAAGTTGCTGTATTAGGCAAGGAACTTCACAGGTAAAACTGCTTTAGGATGACGCTTCTGCCATTTTTAAGAGTTATAGGCACGTGTTCATGTGAACTGTTGGTAATAAAGTCAGTCCACGGTGTAATGTTCATGTTGAAGCTATATATCATTAGAATAGAGCCACATTCACCAAAGAATTAATGAAACCTTCTCTGTATTTTTCTCTACCGTGTGCAACTATCTGATAAGGTAATGTCCGATGATAAATGGAGTTTACAGTGAACTGCTAGATTCAATCTTTGACTGTAAATCTTCAAAGCTAGCTTCTTTCAACAAAGAAGCTAAAATCACTGCAGTGTACACCAACTGTTGCTTGAATCAAATTCATCCTGACAAGGATAGTATCTCTTGCAAAATCTTCCTTAAATGGGGTCGCAAAGAGTTCATGATGAAAAAGCTGAATGGAAGAATTTCTTCTAGAGTGGTAGAAATTTTTTCTTCAAATAAATATTGTAAATACTTTTTACATCAGAAAATTGCAATTTTATATATAGTTTAATATTACCAAAATATTTTTTATAATATAAATTCTGAATAAATGTTGTGACCTCCTTTGAGAATTCTTTTCACTCTCAGCCCTCTTGAGTGCTTAACCCTGTTTGTTCTTTCATGAATATTTGTTTGATAATGATACAAATGAAAATTAAAACCGTCATGATTGATTCATTATGGCCTTAAGCGCCTACTAAAAAGATTCCTGTTTATTTTAATGCAGGATTTATAAAGCAGACATCTGTTAAGTATACTTCTCATTTCCCTTTCACATACAAATTCTGATTTAGGGTTTGAATCATGTCAATTTTTCCTCACCAAAATCTATTGATGAATCAATAGGATTCCTTGCTACAGATTTTGACTGTTAACAGGTAAAGCTACTGCAATAATTGAGCTGATGTGACAGCTGAAACAGACATAGAAGTGTTATTTTAGATTTGCCTTAGTAATGGCAGCATTAATCATAGAGCAAAGCCTATAGGAAGAGAAGGATCATTCAAAATACGTTTTGCAAAGTGTGACAAAGCATACACTGGCGTATTTTGGGAAAAAAAAAACCCACATAACTTATTTTTGTGTTGTATATTCCTTATGAATTTGGATTAAAACAACAGAATAAGGAAATATAATTTAAAAATAAGCTTAATTTTGAATTTTATGAGCATTAGCTCTAAATTAAAATAAAATTTTCACTGTTTCAGTGAATAATTTTGCTACTGAGAAAATGTCAAAGACAAAAACCAGGATTACTTATCCTGTTGAGATATCCATGGGAGAATGGGCTGAAATACTTGTGTTCTTTTCTGGCAATCAGAGATCAAAAACAGCAGTAATTGAACGTTCAAGTTGAAAAGAAATTAAAAGAAGTATAGAAAGGTTTCAAAAAACTGAGCTGTTTCAGAGAGAAGTAGAAGGTGTAAGTTTAGAAACAAATGAACAATTAAAAGAAATTAGAGGGGAACTTATTGTCCAGGCTTTTTCATGCTAGCAAACTTGAAAGAGGATGTGCAAAATGGTCAAGTACAGTACTTTTTTAAAAGAGGATGTAATTGAAACATGGGATTTAGTGCTGGAAGGCTGGCAAGTTAGCACAGACTGAGCACTGATTAGGTGTTTTTGTGGATTCAGAAAAAATCCAAAATTTCTGTCGACTGCTGTTTTTTTGGAGGAGGGGAAGGAGTTGAGCAAAAAGCAATCTGAGGCCTTAAGACTGAGCTAACAACTAAGAGCTTTCATTGTCAGCTACTATATTCATCTTCTCTCAAAGTGTTTCTTCTTGGGCAGTGTCAGAAACATAGTGGTGAAATAGGTGAATTATTAATGTCCAATAGTGCAGAAAATCTGGTGATCCACCTTAATAAAAAATGAGAAGGGTTAGTTTTGACAGCCTCAGTGTAGGCCTTCATGTGTATGTACTGATTCAGGGAAGGCACAAGGAGTTGAATAAACAGGCAAATGGGAGGAGTTGCCTGTCTGTGAAGGGAGGGCAGAGACATGCGTGAGATCGTAGTTACGCTGAGAGACCTTCGATTCAGACAAGAAGTTAAACCTGTAATTTCCTATCAGTTAGCTACACTTGCAGATGGAAAAAAATTTGTGAGTTGATTTTTTCCCTCTGGATCCCCACATCTTGCTAGTGTTGTCTTGCTAGTGTTGCTATAAATGATTTATTGAGAAAGCTGATAATAATGATGTTGCTTTGTGAAAGCAAACAACAGATTTATTTGTATGTGCTGCAATCTACAAAATGTTTGAAGTGTAAGCCTGGAAGGTGCTGAGTACCTCTCACTCCTGTTGTGTCTTCTACACCTTTCAATTTTGAAATTATATTCATACAAAAGTAAGACAATATTTAAAATATTGAATAATACAAACAAAACATCCACAAACTACAGACCTTATGAAATATATATGCACTCTTTACTGGATTGTATTTATTGTGCTTTGTCCTATTTTATATATAAGAACAAAGAAGTCTGAAGAAAAAAAGTACAGAAGAAAACAAAAGCAAATGAACAATAAAGCAGCTATAGAAACAAAGAACTTTCTGTGGAGAGTTAGCTTGTGACACTTTCTACTTTTATTGAGGCTGGCCAAATGGAAGAATAACTTAATTTGTTAGTCTTTCAAGCCTGTTGCAAATAACATTTTTTTGAGTGTTGTGGTTCCACCTGTCTAACAAAGAAATATATGAACAATAAACTCTCACCTAAGGAGAGCTGTAGCTTTCTGCCAACAGTAATTATATAGGAGAACATGGGAAGTATGCATCTACAATAGGCAAAATACTCAACCAAAATTATCAGAAAAAGGTTAATAAGCCATTATCAATAGTCTGTTAATATTTAATATGTGTTATTGGATGAGAATATGTGTTTAGGTGCTAGTTTTTTTTAAGAGAGTGATGTAGGACTTAAGTGAAATACACTAGGGTACGCTTAGACATGTAGGAAATCATACAGCATAGTTGTTTAAAAAGGAGGAAAATGCATCTCCACCTATACATACAGAAGGTAAAAGCTATAAATTGATTTTAAATTTCATTTCAGTGGCAGATAATGATCCAATATTGATCAGTTTTAAGATGCATGAAACTGAACTCCATGACATTCTTGAACTTACTTTTGAAAGTACTTTCTTCAGTAAGTCAGTTGGTTTCTGCCACGTTAAAAAAAAAAACAACTAGTGAAAATATGAAACTTACTTTGGGAATGCAGAATCTTTAGACGTATTAAAACACACATTAAGTATTAGCTATACAGTCTTTTAGATGTAGGAACAGCTTCATTTCATCCTATTAGTGTTTTTAAAAAAATGCCTCCTGATCAATATGGTATTTATATATTCAGATGGCATCTTTTTTTTTAGTACATCTTGAGTAAAAAAAAAATATACAAGTAGAATATTCCAGTTATAAAACAGTTTAAATTAAGCCATCTTCTTCTAATAATGGCATTCAATTACATTAAAAGTTATTTTGTATGATACATGAAGAAATTCATGCCGTGTTCAAACTCTGACACTAAAGGGTTTTTATATGTAGCATATTCACATGAATAGTAATCTTGCATAAAATACGTTAATGCTCACAGTTTATTCTCTCAAAGTGTTTCTTCTTGGGCAGCGTCAGAAACATAGTGGTGAAATAGGTGAATTATTAATGTCCAATAGTGCAGAAAATCTGGTGATCCACCTTAATAAAAAATGAGAAGGGTTAGTTTTGACAGCCTCAGTGTAGGCCTTCATGTGTATGTACTGATTCAGGGAAGGCACAAGGAGTTGAATAAACAGGCAAATGGGAGGAGTTGCCTGTCTGTGAAGGGAGGGCAGAGACATGCGTGAGATCGTAGTTACGCTGAGAGACCTTCGATTCAGACAAGAAGTTAAACCTGTAATTTCCTATCAGTTAGCTACACTTGCAGATGGAAAAAAATTTGTGAGTTGATTTTTTCCCTCTGGATCCCCACATCTTGCTAGTGTTGTCTTGCTAGTGTTGCTATAAATGATTTATTGAGAAAGCTGATAATAATGATGTTGCTTTGTGAAAGCAAACAACAGATTTATTTGTATGTGCTGCAATCTACAAAATGTTTGAAGTGTAAGCCTGGAAGGTGCTGAGTACCTCTCACTCCTGTTGTGTCTTCTGCACCTTTCAATTTTGAAATTATATTCATACAAAAGTAAGACAATATTTAAACTATTGAATAATACAAACAAAACATCCACAAACTACAGACCTTATGAAATATATATGCACTCTTTACTGGATTGTATTTATTGTGCTTTGTCCTATTTTATATATAAGAACAAAGAAGTCTGAAGAAAAAAAGTACAGAAGAAAACAAAAACAAATGAACAATAAAGCAGCTATAGAAACAAAGAACTTTCTGTGGAGAGTTAGCTTGTGACACTTTCTGCTTTTATTGAGGCTGGCCAAATGGAAGAATAACTTAATTTGTTATCTTTCAAGTCTGTTGCAAATAACATTTTTTTGAGTGTTGTGGTTCCACCTGTCTAACAAAGAAATATATGAACAATAAACTCTCACCTAAGGAGAGCTGTAGCTTTCTGCCAACAGTAATTATATAGGAGAACATGGGAAGTATGCATCTACAATAGGCAAAATATTCAACCAAAATTATCAGAAAAAGGTTAATAGGCCATTATCAATAGTCTGTTAATATTTAATATGTGTAATTGGATGAGAATATGTGTTTAGGTGCTAGTTTTTTTAAGAGAGTGATGTAGGACTTGAAGTGAAATACACTAGGGATACACTTAGACATGTAGGAAATCATACAGCATAGTTGTTTAAAGGAGGAAAATGCATCTCCACCTATACATACAGAAGGTAAAAGCTATAAATTGATTTTAAATTTCATTTCAGTGGCAGATAATGATCCAATATTGATCAGTTTTAAGATGCATGAAACTGAACTCCGCTGACATTCTTGAACTTAATTTTTGAAAGTACTTTCTTCAGTAAGTCGGTTGGTTTCTGCCACGTTAAAAAAAAAGAAAACAACTAGTGAAAATATGAAACTTACTTTGGGAATGCAGAATCTTTAGATGTATTAAAACACATTAAGCATTAGTTATACAGTCTTTTAGATGTAGGAACAGCTTCATTTCATCCTATTATGTTTAAGAAAAATGCCTCCTGATCAATATGGTATTTATATATTCAGATGGCATCTCTTTTTTAGTACATCTTGAGTAAAAGAAAAAATATACAAGTAGAATATTCCAGTTATAAAACGGTTTAAATTAAGCCATCTTCTTCTAATAATGGCATTCAATTACATTAAAAAGTTATTTTTGTATGATACATGAAGAAATTCATGCCGTGTTCAAACTCTGACACTAAAGGGTTTTTATATGTAGCATATTCACACATGAATAGTAATCTTGCATAAAATACGTTAATGCTCACAGTTTAGCTGTTGCATCTATTTTCGGTATTTTGAAATATCATGAAGCTTTAAAAAATGTTTTGCTGTAGCATATAAAAGTCACTTAAAAGGCAAATCGCAAATCTGTCATCAAGACATGACCCCATTTTATTATTAGTTATGGTAATGTGTATGTTAAAACACTTGAAGTTTTACTGGGTTAGCCTGTTGTGAGTAATTTCTGAAAACTAATTTTAATCTTTGTTTTAAACACACTTTAATAGCTGTACAACATATCTGTTTGTCTTTTGGCACTTTCTCTGACTGATGAAACAGATAGTTTTTGATCTGTAAGATTTACTAGAATTAGATAAATCTGAGGATGAAAAATCCTCTGTTCCACGTGATATTGCTGTTGAAGAAGGTTTTTTTGATTTTTGTCAAATTACTTGACATGATTTTGAAATCAATTTAATTATTTCTATTGCTAATAGTTAAAAGCCCCAAATATCCTAACCCTGTATGTGGAATTAGATTGCCTTTTCCTGAAAAATTATTCAATTTCAGTTCATTATTTTCTTTAAAAAAACATATATCAAACTCAAAAAAATATTAAGCTAGCTACATGAGTTCTTTTCCTTTCAAAATAATTTTAAAACATTAAATTTTTAAAAATCAGATCAAGTTGAAAAAAATCCACAGAACTTTATAATTTTATGACTTTTGGGTAAAAAAGGTTATCCCAGCTTTATTTTCCCCTTCCAAAGAAGTATAGAAGTGTCAAAATGTGAAGCTCATCAAGGCAGGAAAATCACTTTTTTTCTACTACTAATTCAAATTCAGACTATGTAGTCTCATGTATAATCCCATGGATGTTATGGTTTTGTTATAACAAAGAGTAAAACATGGGGTCTTTTCAGGTGATGGTGCAATTTCAGCAAATTTTCTCTTAAAAATATAATCCAGTTGCATGTATTATACAGCCAAGTAAATTTTTACCTATACAAATGTGTTCTTTCATCACAGGCTATGACACATTCCTAACTTTATGTGGATATGTATTAAATAGTGTGAACTGACATAAGTATACTACTGTCTCCTTTAAAAATTGAAAATTTAAAAATTGCCAATGCAAATGGTTATTAAAAAGACATAGTTAGAAAATTAAGAGAGTTTGGGTTCCTCATCTCTCTTATTTAAAAAAAAACAACAACTGAATGTGAAGATTAAGAAAATGATACACCATTGTAAATGTGATGTATATAATTGGACTTACTCTGATGCATTTCTGGGAGACTTAGAATGTTACAGTTTTCATACAGTTAACTTCAATTGACTGAAACTTAGCATTTCAGTTTAAGGCAGAACATTTATATTTGTTTAGGATGCTTTATAAAACAGCTGAGACAATAGTAAAAATGGAAGATATAGCTTTCCTTATCAGACATGATGATCATCTATAGCTTCAAGTTCTTTTGCACTTAGTAAACACTGAGCTGTATTTCCTCAAGTTGCCTAATTTATCAGGTGGGATATTTTGGGAGGGCGTTTATGGACTCTGCTTCCATGGGGCCGGTGGTGTACTCATACACATTTTTTTCTATATATTTATATAAGAAGAAGCCACTGCTTTCATGGTGAATATGTAAAGGAAATAATAATATTTAATTGTCTTATATTAGCAGCATGCATTTAGCAAAATTAAGGAAGTCTTTTTTGAAGTTTTTACCTTTAAAATTCTTCTGGTTTTCTACATATTTGGAAGCTGGAATAATATAGCAATGTCTGTATGGACTAATACTAGCGGTATTTGGGGCTATCAGTAAAATTTCACCATATGTACTTATGGCCTAAGAATAAATGAAATAGACTTTATCATCTGTGCAGGAATTTTAAATGTTAGGCCCCAGAGTTCTCTTTTCCACCAGATGCAAAAGTATGTGAAGTGATGTATTCATTGGTATCTTTATGTAACTACTGCAATGCATAACAGGGGTTAATTCTTATCACCATGGACAGTATACAGCATGGATGAAATTTCAGGTTTGGAGTTCCAAAATGAGACAGATGGACTTTATCAAGGGATAAAATCAAAGCAATGCACTGGTTTCTCTTTTTTATCCTTTTTTTTTCCTCATATTGCCACTGGTACTGATTGAGGTGACTAATAAGCAGTCAAGCAACAGTAAGAATTTTTCAACAAGCAGAGAAGAGCTAAACATGCAAACACCATGTATACATAGGAAAACAGAATGAAGAGTAAAATACTCAGTTTCTGCTTCAGTTTCGTACTCAGCCTTCTGAAACTGTGAGAACGAAAAAGATAATTAATTTGGTTACCGTACTGACATTCAGGTTTCTTCAGTGACACCTTTTGGTCTAACTTGGTGAAGACAGAGTCTGAAATGAACAGTAAAACAGTTAGAATTTACTCATTGGAGAAAGAAATCTGAGTTCAGCAATTTTCAATACCTTTTCCTCTCTTCATTAACTATCTCCTCCCAAATGCCTATATCCCCAAGTGATATTTTAGTTAAATACCTCAATATATTTTTCCCTAATTTTATCTATGAATCTGATTTTTTTTTCTGGTTCATACTAAGATGAGCCACTATCAATGCCACTTTAAAAAGCTTAATGGTATATGATTTTTTTTCATTTTTATCCTCTCAAGTGTGCCTAGAGATTAGTTGTGACAACAGTGAATGTTTCTGTGCTTGACTTTCTTTCTTAGATGTGTGTCTTGGGACAGCTCCATATTGCTAATAGGGCACAAATAAAGGAGTTCTGTCAAGGTCTGCTAGGGTTTTAATGTCTATGTGACTCAGTACAAAACCATATAGCAATACATGCCTGGGTCCCAGATGCAGTATAGCTGCATTTGAGAAGTAATAGCCATGACTAATTCAATCAAGCTTAGAGCTGCACTGAGGCAACTCTCGATGTCTAGTTCAAAAGTGGGCTTGGACACAGGGAGTTTGAGTACAGCTGCACCACAGTACATAGCTATTACAAAGAACACATTTATCAAGTGGCATTTATCTCCCTGGCATGTGAGTAAACAAAGTATAATTCCAGCAGTGTCATTTATTAGAGGAATTCTCTCCTTCAGTTGCTTCATTTGAAGGCAAATGAAAGAAACTGCTGGAACAAAAAAAAAAAAAAAATCAGTTTTTAAGATCCAAGAAAATGTATTTCATTATATCTATGAAATGCATCAGGTCAGAATATGTCCCAAATACCCAAGTTATACATAGGAAGTATGGGCTGATTTGTTGGTACAAATGTTATAAAAATAATATAACTGTTAGCATTTCACACTGAGCTGTAAACTTGATGAAGCTGAAATGTGTCCTAAATTCAAGTAGCACTTGGGTAAAAAGGGTGTCTAGAAATGCTTTCCTTCAGTTTCTCTCTCCTTTGCTGTCAATGATCTAGTTCAATCTACTTTAGACTCTCTAACCTAGTTTTTGGTTGCTCATTTTTTTGTCTGATTGGTTTCAGGTGGTGATTTTTCAGTTCAGCTTGCTTTGTTGAGTTTTTTAAAGAGAAAATTAAAGCCAGATTGCCGTCTCTCCAGCCTGCCTCTGCAATGTACGACCTATACACAAATAGCAGCTATATTTTTTTTTTGCTACTGTTTTTCTGGTGTCCTACCTCGGGATGACTGGTTATTAAGGGGAAGAAGATACCTAGCAACAGAAAGTGTAAAAAATTGCCTCCTTTACCTCCTTCTTAAAAAGCCCGGTGAAACAAGATGCTGAGGCAAAGAGCAATAAAAAGTGGTCAGACTGTTTCTACTGCAGAAGGCGCGACTGCTCAGAGGCTACAGCAGTTGACATAAATTAGAGTATCTTTCAAACTGCTGCAATGTGGCTGAGACAGCCCCATCATAACTGGCTTGGCTGCATCCTGTTCAGCCCTTTAAAGAGAAGGTGGATGTCACAAAAAGTCATTTTGTAAGAGCACATTAAAAATCTCTGTAGACTTATATAGATTAGGAAAACTACCTTATACTTTCTGTATTATTTGAAAACATAGAAAGTGGATAGTAAATATGCAGAAAGAAGATGCAGGAATGACAGTTTTTTAATTAAAAAGAATTAAAAATTCTTCAGAGGAAATTGTTATGAAAAATTTCAGACCATCTTCAGGGAGATTAGTCAAAATAGCTGTTAGCTGGATCCTATTCAGAAGCATTTCAAAGACGATAATAATGAGGACAGAAAATTGATTTTTAGGTGGAACAATAAAAGATCAATTGTAACAATCACAGAAAAGCATCCAAGGCTCCAGAGATATCATGCATTCCTAATTATTAATTAGAGATAATCAACTGCTATGATATTTAATTTCTTGTAAGCCAATTTGTATTTTCTATCCATAGAGAAAATACTAATGTGGAAAGCATGAAATATGAAATATGCTATATGAAATCTAGCTTGATTCTGCAGCAGTGTAGCCTCATCATTTGGGTACTGTGTGAAGTTCTAGGCAGCGCATTATAAAAAACATACCAAGTTATCAGAGAATGTCCAAATAAGGGCATTGAAGATGCTGAAGGGCCTTGGGGGGAAGCAGTATGAGGAACAGCTGAGGTCACTTGGTGTGTTTAGCCTGGAGAAGATGAGACTGAGGGGAGACCTCACTGCAGTTACAAGCTCCACACAAGAGGAAGAAGGGGGCAGACACTGCTCTCTCCTCTGTGGTGACACTGACAGCACCTGAGGGAATGGCCTGAAGTTGTGTCAGGGGAGGTTTAGGCTGGATATCAGGAAAAGTTTCTTCACCCAGAGGGTGTTTGAGCACTGGAGTGGGCACCCCAGGGAAGTGGTCACAGCTCCAAGCCTGACAGAGTTCAAGAAGCATTTAGAACACATTCACAACACGCATGGTGTGACTCTTGGGGTGTCCTGTGCAGAGTCAGGATTTGGACTTTGATAATCCTTGTTGACCTCTTTCCAACTCATGATATTCAATAATTCCATGATTTTGTCAAATATTATGTTTTAAATCTAACTATTCAGCAGTGAATATGCTGCTAATAATGTTGTATTTTAATCTGCAATATGGATGTTCTTTGGCCAGGAGTAATAACAGCCTATATGTATAAATTGCATGAATAAATAACTGTATTTTAGGAAAAAAAAAAAAAAAAGCAACTAAACTCCCTAAATGTAATGCAATTATCAAGGCTTTAAAATACAAAACAATGGTTTTGGGAAAACAAAATTCAGACCTATGGCAAGCACAGCCCTTTGGCAGAAATGTGCCAGGTAGTGTTATGTGGGTGGAGATGTTTAAATCGTAACTGGGATTTCTGGAGCCTGTTCTTCAGTGAGCTGCCAAATTCTCAAGCATATTCCAAACATGAAAATTAAGTACTTGAAAGGCTTTGCAATGAATTCCTGTACTTGAATGTATCCCATCTAAAAGAATTTTTAATCCTTAAAAGTATAGTCCTTTGCTTGAATACTTAAAGAAGATGGCACCAGTAAATCATTACTGCCTTGCTAAGGATGAGCTCTGCAAGGTGCTGAGCAAAGTGTCACTTATGCAGCAAAGTTTTAAAGCATGTGCTTAGCCACATAACACCCTAGGGAATAAAGCCTTAAGTGACCTTTTCCCTTTCTACTTTAGAAGATCACCACCCACGGTGGGTGGTTTCTATTTTGGCAAATAGATGCAGCACTCAAAATGTACTTAGTAAAAAACTTTCTTACAGCATTCAACATTTTGATTTCCAGTTAAACCAAAAAAAAAGGAGAAAGGAAAATACTTTGAAGAGAGTATCTGGCTCCATTTCATTCTGTGAATCTGCTTAAATTTGTTCTAAGAGGTTAAAAAGAATGAGGAAAAAGTCTTACTTTGAGTTGCAGGATTGCATTCAGATTGATTTTTTTCACTTTGATGATTTGACATTTCATTTGTACAGGCTCAGCTGTTATTGAGGATGTAAAAATCCACTTGTTTATGCCCTTTTTGTCCCCCCATTCATTATGCACATTAAAGTAAGACTTTTTATTCAAAGAAACAACAGTGTAGTCTGTGGGCCCCAAGAGCAGTTCTTAGACTCAAAAGTTCTAATTTTCTCTGTGACCTTGATTATAGCTCCTAGTCGGTCTCTGTTTTCCAGCTGATGCAATGAGAACATGCAGTTATAACTACAGGTTCAGCAGCCTCAAAAGGAAGTACAGGAGCAGAACCTGATTGCAAAGACCTTAAAAATAGCCTGAGTCGCTGAGCACCCTTCTTCATCTGTGTCTTCATTGGTAAGACCTGTGTCCGCAAATCCCAGGTTCCCATGGGAAAATCTGAAATAAGAAAGACTTTGTGGAAGAGGATCGGGTTTAGGAACATTTATATTAACCGGATAGACACAAGTCACTGAGATCTGACATGATTCATCCATGAGTGCTGAGGGCACAAATGGAATCATGGGAAAATCTAACAAAATATGAGAAGTTACAATTTTTGGCTTGTTTTATATGTTGTGGTTTGTTTTTTGTTTGTTTGGTTGGGTTTTGGTTTTTTGGGGTTTTTTTTTGGTTGGTTTTTTTTGGGGTTTTTTTGTTTTTTATTTGTTTGGGGATTTGGGTTTTTTTTTGTTGTTGTAGGTTTTTTTGTTCATTTGTTTTGAGTTGGGTTGTTTGGGGTTTTTTGTTTATTTATTTGTTTGTTTGTTTGTTTGTTTGTTTGTTTTACCAGTAGGGAAATAACTTTCCCAGAAATGTTGAGGAGTATCTGTCATTTCAGTTAACTAATCTTATTTTAAGATCTGACCCTCCTCTGCAGTTGATGATCTCCATAGATGTGGGCTCGCTGCAATTGGGTGATTTAGCTTTCAAAGGCAAAATACAGGACTTATATTTTAAATTCTTAAACCTGAGATTGTTTTCTATATTAAGTATTTGCATTTGACCTATAGTAGAACAGAGTTTTGCAGACGTGTGTAGTAGGTATTAATTATTCAATGACTAAACCAAGTTCTGAAGATATAACTACTAATTACATACTACCTTTTTCTGAACCTGAGTTTGTATTACTCTGCTTTGGCTGGTAAAAGACTTGCAAGCTGGCAAGCGTACCATTATTATGAACTTCTCACAAATTGTATCATGAAAGCTGTATAAAATAGATAATGTGCTGTGTTCTACTTTGTTTCATAATTTGAGTGAAAAACAACCCTATTACTTAATCATCTCTCCTTTTCTCCTTTAGAAGATGTCATTAACAAATCTTTTCAACTCCATGAATAAGTAAAATTATATATTCAGAGTGTAAATGTTTTAAAGCTCTAAAAATGTATCTAGAATAGTTTAATTGAATCCTGAAGATATGTGGAAAATGAAAACCGCTCCCAGCAAATTAATAGTAGCTCTGAATATTCAAGTAGCAAAGTGAAAAGTGCTCTTATAATTAGGATTCAATGAAAGTAAGTTGCATTTGTAGCTGTTATTCTCAGCTTTTTGTGATACTTCTTCTAGGGATATGATTTTGTGTTCTTACTGTGTTTTCCTAATGAATGAGTGCAGCTGTGCCTTTTAATTCAAAGGATACATTCTTTTAACGTTAAGATTGACAGCAACTATAAAAAATGATATCTTTAAAATCTAGTTTATAAAACACATCCTTTATTCTATCAGCCACTGTTCTTTTTATTTTTTCTTACTGAGTTTTATTCAAGTTTTGACACCAAGCATAGATGTAGCTGCAATCATATGAACTGATATAAGCATTTTGATTATTTTTTTTTCTGAGAAACATTAACAGGGCTGCATAAAAGGAACAACAGACAAATTATATTTTGCCAAGACTTTAAAAATGAGTTATTAGAATAATAGAAACTATATTATTCTAGGACAGTATAGAATTCACAGGGCTTTTAATAATCAAATGAAACCCAGCAGCATTTGAGGCAGAATGGGATAAATTCCTTTTCAGGATTAATGAAAAAAAAAGTAGTCATAACTAGTATTCTAAAAAAATGCAAATAGAATTTTATTCTTACTGATTTGAGTAATGCTAATACTTTAGTATGGATTTGGGTGCATTTGCTAATAGATTTGTGTAAGACTGTCAGGTCTAAAAATACTCTTACACAGTAGTGACTTAGCTACTGAATATCCTGAAAGACTTAATCACAGTTTTCATATCAAATTGTTATGTCAAACATACCATTTCTGTGTGGAAGAGAAGGCCAAGTTGAAATATCTTTGTCTTTCTGTAAAACTGATTGTCATTATATCCACTTGAAGTGTTGATTTTTAATTCATGTTTTGTTTCTGAATGTGGTTAATCATTTTAGGCATCTCATGATATAGTGAACTGTCCACATTTGCAAAAGGGGACCACCCTTCAAGCAGTACTAGATCATATCTTCTTGTTCTTTTTTCTTCAAAAAACATCATTGAGAGATGAGTGATTTATTTTAGCTTATTTCTCATGCTGAATGAATTTAGATGTCTAATTTTTATTAATAGAAAATTATTTTTAATTCTAAGGAAAAATGTTGAAAATAATAATGAGTGTTGAATAAAAACTTATTTATTGATGTAGATATAAATACATTAAAATATTCCTACCAAATACATTATCATTTGAAAAACCTTGATCATAACTCATAACACCATATCCACTTTCAAGAAATAGACTAAATTTATAGACTAATATACTCTATTTACTGTCATATGTTAGTAATAACATCTAATCCTTTTCTCTCTGTCTCCATGTCTCTCTTCATGTGTTTCTCTGTCTCATGCTTTGCTTCTCTCTGTGTCTCTGTCTGTCCCTCCTCCTGCCCCTTCTCTCATATATAAACATCTATGGATTTGAGAATTTCAATTGGCAAGAAGCCTGAATGTGATTCAGAAACTGAGGGTTTGTCCTTATACTGTTAGCATAGGGCTCTGGGAGCTTTTGCATTATTGGGAAAATACACTTGCCTTCACCCCTAGCAACACTCTTTCACCATAAAACAGGAATAGAATTTCCAAATATGTATTGCAGTCTTTACTGAAGTAATCTTAAATCTCTGTCCGGAGAATATGAAAACCATGTGGCAACGATTCAAATCAGAAAAAGCAGATGAGACTTTTGTCTGTTTTGTAGAATCACATAATCACAGAACAGCTGAGGCTGAAAGGCACCTCTGAGATCTTTGGGTCCAATCTCTCTGCTCAAGTAGGCACCTAGAGCCTATTACCCAGGATTCAGCCTCCATGTGGGTTTTGAATATCCCGAAGGATGGAGACTACACAAGATCTCTGGGAAGCCTGTGCTGGTGCTGTGTCACACTCACCATTTACAAAGTATTGTCTGGTGTTCAGATGGACCCTCCTGTGTTTCAGACTGCGCCCATTGCCGCTTGTCAGGTCACTGTGCAACACTGAAAGCAGCCTGGCTCCGTTTTCTTTACACCGTCCCTTCAGGTATTTTTATACACTCACAAGATCACTGTCTGAACTTTATCTTCTCCAGGCTGAAGAGTCCTAGCTTTCTCAGCCCTTCCTCATAGATGTTCCAGTCTCTGCATCGTCTTAGTGACCCATTGTTGGACTTGCTCCAGCTTTTTGTTTCTCTTGAGCTGAGAAGCTCAGAACTGGACGCAGTACTTCAAGTGTGGCCTCACCAAGTGCTGAGGAAGGATCACCTCCCCAACCTGCTGGCTGATCAGAGGGATCACCTTCTCTAATCTGCTGCTCCCCAGCTTTGTGTAATGCAGCACAAGCTCCCATTTGCCTTCTTTGTGGCAAGAAAACCTGTTGCCGGTTTGTGTTTAACTTGGTGCCCACGAGGCCCTTTTCTGTAAATTTACTTTCCAGCTGCATGAGCCTGAGAATATATTGATTCTTAGGACTGCTCCTATCGAGATTAAAGACTATGTGTCTCTTTGTTGAGCATCATGATGTTTGTTTATTCTTTCATTTACCAAAAACAATGGTAATAAATTTATATCCATATGTGGAGTATTTCAGTGAGACGTTGTTTATGTTGTTATTGACTCTTCTCTGAAAACAAGTTTGAATTACATTATCCACTTTAATTTTACACAACTTCATCATTCCCAAAATTCTCTCCATACATTCATTGCAAATTTTCCAGTGACTTCATTGTGTTCATTGAACATATGTTAAGCTTATAAGCAAATGTGATAGCTGCATTGCTATTATTTTGAGAATTTATTTCCATATGCTTAAACACCTGTTTTAATAAGAATTTAATAATAGACTATTTAAAATAACCAATGTAAGTCAAGTGCAATTGCAGCAAAAAGAAAATTCCAATTTCCTCTAGGCATTTCATTTTTCCTCAGCTTAGTTTTTAAACTGAAAATTTTGCATCATATGCAGAAAGTCAACAGATCTGCATAATTACAAAATAAGGGTCACAAAAAAAGTTTTGAGGGAAAAAATGTATCCAGTTGTAAAATGTCACTTCTAACTGGGGAAGTCTGTTTAGGATCATGATATTGTGTGAGACAGGAAGATGGAAGCATTTGGCTATTTAAAGAAATGAGGCTAAAAATGAGCTTAAATGAGGTTAAATTTTAGTTAAAGATTTTCTAGTATTTATTCTCTAAACAGTATAAATTAGGTGAAACATATAAAGAAACTTTATTAGCCAGAAAGAAAATAAGAAGACATACTTTAATTTTTCCCTGTTGTATATATTTTATAGTTCTTTTCAAGACTGTTTTAAATTAAACCTGTGTTCTTTAATGATTACTAATTTTTCTAGCACTAACAAGATTATTTTCAGTTCCTTCACCAATGTATTTATTTGATCTCTATTTCCCATTTTAAACAAAGCAAACTTCAGTTGGAATGAAAACTCATGAATGAGAGGAGAATATAATTTCCTCTTAAAGTAGTATGTTCACTTAACTTAGCATGCTAGCAGTTGTTAAAACTTTTTTATTAAGCTTTTATTGTTGTTGAATTCACTGTTCTAGGAGTTTAATTTCAGCAATATCTGTTCTTCATTAAATGAGAGTGTTGAAAATGAAACATCCTTGACTCACTGAGGAACTTCTTCAGACAATTTTCAATTCCACAGGAGTTACAGTTTTCTGGTATATTTGAAACTATAAAAAAATTATACTACTTGGGCATAGTATGCTATAATGTAGTGTGAAAGTATTATAATGTGATACTGAAGCCCTTTGGAAAAGTCTGACTGATACTTCTAAGAAAACTGGCATCTGTTCACCATTTTCAGCAAGAGGAAAAGAAGAAAGTAAATAGAAGAGTCAAAACTAAGCACAAAATAGACCACAAAGAGCGACAAATAACCATTCATCTGGTCAAAACACAAAAAAGCACTATATGGGAAACTTCATTAGTGATAGTGTAGCACATTCACTCACTAAATATCTTCAAAGACGTGGGTAGTTGCTAAACACAAGAACTGAACATAAAAATAAAGATCTTTTCAGTTACTGAGTAACAGATCTCAAATCCAACAACAAAAATCAGCCATAACTTCAAGTCCAGGTGGGGGAAAAAAAATGACAAGAAGGCATCGTTTTGAGGAGCAACATTTCAGTCTGTTACTTCATTTCTGCTACAATTAGGGTACTTTATGTTTTCTCAGTGAGAGACCTAAGTGAAATGCACATTTTGTATTTCCTTTAGACTGATTTTATCATGGAAATGTAAACAGTTGAGAAGAGCAAGTTTCTGAACTGGTTCGTTGACATACAAATTAAGGCATTGATGAGTATTTGGACATTAGATGAATAGATATTTATAAATGAATATTTGGACATTGGCATTTTAAATTTTTTTTTTTATGAAACTACCCTTCTTTCAAAATCTGGTTCTTAGTTGCTCCATGCTATTGCCATTTTTAGAGCTGCTGAAGTATAATATGCAAATTCAAAGTATTCATCCAATGAGATAAAATAGTTCATTAAACCACTATGTAACAGTGTGGTTTGACTCAAGATATTTGCCCCTTCATTTTGCTTTAGAGTGAGAAAAGTGCCATCTGAAGCAGAGGAAAATTTGAACATAACCTTTCAGAAATGTTTTCCAAGCTAGAATAAGGTGTCAAAACTTGTTCTGAGTACAATTATGACCAAATGTTTATATAGATTAGAATGTCAGGAGCATAGATTTTCTAATTGCACAGAAGTTTGACTACTCAGCTGTTTTGGTTATAAGCTGATTGGTGGTCATACTTTGTAATTGGAAGAAAGTTAATGGAATAGGCATCTTTAGAAATAAGAAGGAAATCCACAGAACTACAGGTCATTCAGCCTCACATGAGGCCTCTAGAAAACGATGAGGAAAACATTTCAAAGGCATCAAGAACAGGTGGAAGAAGCTAGTAGGAAGCTAGCCAAGGACCAATTACAGCTATCTGAATCGATTGTCTTTTGGTTGTTAAAGGTGTGAGAACTGGATGTCAATTTACATGCAAGACTTTTGGCATAATCTCTTAATGGTCAAATCGTGATGTAGGGTGGATGGAGGACCACCCTTAGTATTGTTCAATGTTTTCATCAACACCTGAAATTATAAAAAACAGTGCAGTCTAAGTGTGTGCTCCAGATCAGTTATGAGGTAAAAACTAATTTGGAGGATGTGATTAATTTGCTGGAAGGCAGATTGAATAACCATTTAAAGGAATGTGAAAAAGCTCAAGAAATGGGCAAACAGATTCCTCATGAAATTCAACAAAGGCAAATGCCAAGTTGTGTGCCTGTAGATTATATATGCCCTTGACAAGTACAGATTTGGAGCTCACCAGCTGGAATGCAGATTGACAGAGAAAATTCTGGGTGCAATGGTTAACAACTAGTAAACAGGAGCCAGCACTGCACCCCTCGTGGCAAATTAGCCCACCACCTCCTGGGCTACTTTAGCTAGGGTGCAGCCAGGAATATCAGGGAATGCTTCCTGTGTTCTATTGAGAATGTTTGAGACACTGCCTGGAGTTCTGTATTCAGTTCTGGCCTCCCCAGTGCAAGAAGCCTTGGCTGTGGAAAGATGGTCCTAAACTGTGGACATATTTGAAAGACTTGAGCAAGTAGAAGATGGACCAGCCTCTTTTTTAGGAGTAATTGCTTGAAAAAAGGGTGCATATCACAAGGTAACCTGTGTTTTTACCTGCATGATCTTAGAGGGGACATAAGAAAATGGGATGGAAAACCCACCTCTGCTATTGCAGCACAAGTTGTGACTTGAGAGAAAGAGCAAACACCACAGGAAATTCTTCAAGGACAGGTACTACTCCAGTTTCCAGTGGACATCCTCAGACAGAAGAGGAGAGTGAATATTGCTTCTCTCTTGAAGGGATCTCCAGTTCATACTTACAAGAAGTAAAGAATGAGTACTATGTCCAGAAAGAGAAGGCCACTGCCTTCAGCCAGGTGAAGGAAAAAGGCAATCGGATCTATTGGACAGTGTGAATCCAATGGATCTGATGGCCTGGCATGTCAGACCCACAACAGTTCAAGGCTGATACCAGCGCACAATGTACCCTGAAGCCATCAAGATATGTAGGGGCAGAAGCTGTGTGTATTTTTGAGTGACAGGGGATCCCAACAGCTGACTGTACTGGAATCTGAAGTGAGCCTGACTCAGATTGAGTGGCAAAAACACCTCATTGTGACTGGTCCAGAGGTCCCATGTATCCTTGGCACATGGTACGTCAGGGCAGGGTATTTCACAGACCCTAAATGGGCATTATTGGGCTTTTGGGATAGCTGCTCTAGAGACAGAGGAAATTAGAGAGCTGAATACCTTGCCTGTTTTCTCAGAGGACTCTCCTGCTGTGGTCAAAGAAGAGGTACCTATCATTACCAGTACAGTGTACCACCAACAATGCTGCACCAACCAGGACTCTGTGATCATCATCCATGAGATGACTCTTGAAATGGAGACTCAGGGTCTGGTAAGCAAGTTCTCCTTCATACTTTAGTAGTTCTATAAGACCAGTACTTAAGTGCAGTGAAGATGGAAGACTGACAGGAAAATATTGCAGCCTGAATGAAGCCGTATCAACACTGAATGCCACTGTGCTGGATATGCTGGAGCTTCAGTACACACTGGAATCCAATGAAGAAATATAGTGCCATCATTGACACTGCTAATGCATTTTTCTCCATTCCTCTGGCAGCAGAGTGTGGGCCAGAGTTTGCTTTCACATGGAGGGGTGTCCATTACACCTGGAACTGACTGCCCCAGGGGTGGAAACATAGCTCCACTATTGGCTGAGTGATCCAGACTGCACTGGAAAAGGGTGAGGCTCTAGAGCTCTTGTAGTGCATTGATGACATCATCATGTCATATCGCTGAGGCAGCATAGCAGGGAAAGTTTTGAGAAAGGGGAGAAGATGATCCAAATCCTCTTGAAGGCTGGTTTCCTGCCCAAGAAATTCAGAGATTAGAGTAGAATAGCAAGATGAACATTGTCATACTCCAATGGATGTAGTCCACAAAACAGCAGCTATGTCCTCATCAACCATCAAGAAGGAAACTTGGGCTTTTCTAGGCACTGTGGGATTTTGGAGGATATATGTTCCAGATTACAGTCAGACTGGGAGCCTTCTCTGTCATGTGACACAGAAGAAGAGCAGTGTCATGTGGAGTCCTGAACAACAGCAAGCTTTTGAGCAAATTAAACAGGGGGATTGTTCATGCAGTAGCTCTTGGACAGGACATGATCTGAAAAACTGGGCAGAACAGTCCTTCCTGGGGTCTATGGCTAAAAGTACCGCAAGACTCAAGGGTGACCCTGGGGCTTCTGGATGGGAAGGTATAAAGGATCCAAGGCCTGTTACACCCCAACAGATATGCCTACTCACCTACTACATCCCAACTGAAAAAGAGAGACTGAGATCTGTGGAGATTGGAGCTGTCTCAGAAGTGTTTACACTGAAGCACAGCTTCTTCTGGCACCCCAACTGCCAGTGCTATGCTGGGTGTTCAAAAGGAAAGTCCATTATTGCGCCTTGTTACTACTAGTAAGTAGATCATGCTGATTACACAGCTTGAATAGGAATCCCTAATCAGCCAGGGATCTTGTAAGTCATCATGGACTGGCCAGAAGGTGGACATATTACATTATCATCATCACTGGAGGAGAAGGAGAAGGTGACATATGCTGAGAAGGGCCCACCTTATAGTCATTTATCAGAAAATGGAAAGCAATATATTATCTTTATGATAGTTCCTTCTGTATTGTAGGGATACATTGAAAATGGAAAACTGCTGTATGGAATTCTATGTAACAAGTTGCAGAAGTTATTGAAGAACAAGGAGGATCAAGTCACATGGCAGAGCTCAAATCTGTCCAGCTGAATTTAGCTGTCACTGAACAAGAGAAATGGTCAGGGTTCTATGTCCACACCAACTTAGGGACAGTAGAATATACTCTGTGGGGTTGGCTAAACCAATGGAAAAGGAGCAATTGTCAGCACAGGTAAACCCATCTGGGCTGCTGAATTGTGACAAGATGTCACTGTCCTCACACAAACCTGCCAAGGCAAGCACTGCATGCTTACAATGGTGGAGACAACCACTGAATGATAGGAGATGTACCTGTGCCTCCTGCCACCACCTGGAAGTCCATCTTGGGCCTTGAAAAGCAAATCCTGTTGGGACATGGCAGCTCAGAAGGAACTGAGTTGGACAACGGGACTTATTTCATAACTAAGGGACTGAGGGACCCCTGGGCAGACAGGCTTGTGATTGAGGGTGGACTCATATTCCCTGTCATGCACCAGCCTCAGGGCCAAATGGAATCCAAATGCTGTGAAACATGCACTGAAAGCCAATAGGTAGTAGGACCTTCAAACATTGAGATCTATGTTAAAAATAAATATGGGGAGACCTTTTAGCTAATGATTAGAGGCTCTACTAATCAAACCTGTCCCTGGCAAGCACAGAAGAGGATAATGTCCCTGGATGCATACCACTGAATGACAGGAGATGTACCTTGCCTTAGTCCTGCCACCACCTGGAAGTCCATCTGTGGGATCCTTGAAAAGCAAATCCTGATTGGGACATGGCAGCTCAGAAGGAACTGAGAGGGACAATGGGACACATTTCATGACTAAAGAAGATTTGATTTTTGTGTGAGAGCAGTCTGCAATGTTGAATTTTCATGCACCAGCCTACTGAAATGAAAACATTGCCACAATGCATGCCTTCAAACATTTCTATGTTAAAAAAAAGGACAATGAGGAGGGACTGCTCCAGGTATACCAGTTAAGCATATGGGAAATGTCTGAGTTTGGATTAGTCAAAAAGGCAGCCCATTCTGATCCTCTTAGAAGATCATCTAGGATGGATGATGAAACACAGTCATGGACTAAGAGGATTTCAATTTTGGATAGCAGTCTTGGAGGTTGCTACTGAATGACATTGCCACTGCATGCCATAATTTCTGTGGACAATGAGGAGGGACTGCTGGTATGTCTAAGGTGTCTGATGGTAAACCAGGTCCCGGAAGACATCTAGATGGATAGATAGATGGATAGATGGATAGATAGATACTATTGATAGATAGATAGATGCTGATAGATAGATAGGTAGATAGATAGGTAGGTAGGTAGGTAGATTAGATAGATAGATAGATGATAGATAGATAAATAGATAGATAGATAGATAGATAGATAGATAGATAGATAGATAGATAGATAGATAAATAGATGATAGATAGATAGATAGACAGATTTTTGTGTACATATATGTATATATTAGTGTGTATATATTTGTATACATTTGTATATATGTATGTAGTTGGAAGATGTAGGATCTGGGCATGACATAAATAGTGTAGCATAAGGGGTGGATAATGTCCTGGTTCTGCACATAACAAAATTAATTTTTTGCAGTAGCCATGATGGAGGGTAGAGCCATGGGTCATGTGGGCATGGCCAGGAGTACATTCTACATCAATTTACCTCATTGCCTTGAGCAGGCATAAGGACCTCTGGCTTCCAAGAAAAAGGTTAAGGCTTCTGGTTGAGAAGAAAATGGCAGGATGGGGGAAGCCATTGTGCATTGCCACCTGGGTCTGCAGTGAGCTTTTTTGCATGTGAATCTCTCTCCCTTTTGTATACATTTGTTATTAGTATGGTTACTTTTATTGTTCCTTTTTTTCTTTTCTTATCTCATTGGTGGTTTTTACAGTAAATAGTTCTTATCTCAGCCCATAATCTTTACCTTATGTGGTTCAAATTTATAACTCCATCCCACTGCAGTGGGAAGAGGAGGGAGGAGGAGAACAAGAGACTGGCAGCTTGGTTTGACTGGGAGAGTCTTGGTGAGTATACTGAGCTAAACCACAACAGGTGTGTGGTGGACAAATCCAGGGATGGGTACTTAGAGAAGATGTGGTATCTGCATCATTGCCGGACATGTAAGAATATCTACTCACTGTTTGACTAGAGAGAGTCTGAGCCACCTGGTCTGGCTTACCCTGCTGCATGGAGGAAATCAGACTAGTGAGCAACAGAGATCTATCTTCTATCCTGAGCTACAGTATGGTTCTATCTGTTCAACATTTTAGGACTAAAGGAAAAATAATTGTATCGCTGCCCAGGATTTATTTCCTAGTACAGGTCTAGTACTAGGAAATAGTAAGTTTTAGAAAGCTATGGTTTTCTTCAAGTTGCATATTAAAAATGAGATTTTGATTATACCAGCACCCTCACAGAATGTGAGCTAGAGTTTCTGGTGTAAATTAATTTTGTTTTGTCTGATTTCAATTCTACCATAACTTAGTACACAGTGTTAACTAAAATATTTGTCAAAAAATATAAAAATGAGGCAGTCATACTGATTCTCAAGCAGGAAAAATATCTTCCTATTTTAGTCACATGTCCTGTAATTAGAATATTAAAAAAGAGATGTGGAATGACTGGTGTTAACTAGACTGATTAATATTGTTTTTGGGATCCCAGAATAATCAAATGCAGTTCAAATTTAATTGTAAAATTAGAAATAAAGGTGATAAATATATTTCTATCAGTGCTTTCAAGGTTTCTGAACTCAAAAAGTTTTGATTTTTGACAATTAGGGCTACAGCTTTGACAGCTAATGGGACTTTTATCTTTTGCATTACCCTTTATTGTCTGTAGTAGCTCAAAACACAGTAAGCTTTCAGGTCATGTGTAACTGCTTATCTACCCTTTTATTTTATTATAACTAGTATGATAGGAATATTTGGTTTCTAAACATTCTCTTCTTATTTAACTTTTTGGTGAAAACTAACCATTCCACTTACATTAGATATAATTTGATATGCATGCTATTTTCTTTTGAATAAAACAAAATGCTTTTCATATTTTGTCATATATGGCTTTTCAAAAGTGTCGTTAATGCCACAGAGAATATTAAAACTATTAAAATATTGATTTTACTGAAATAATTTTAATGACCTGCATGTGACTATTCTGGATAATGTAAATGATACAGTGGTTAAAAACTTTAATTAGTCAATCATTTTTGGATATTTTTTCAACCCTCTGATAATGTTGATTTTTTTCAGACTATGGTATTTCATTGCCTTCTCAATCTAAATAATTTTGTTTTACTTTGTCTTATTTCATACATTCATGAGGGAATATAGGAAATATCATTTAAATTAATCTTCAGTAATTTTTAATTCTGCCTCAATGTCAGACTATTGACTTCCATATCATATTCATCATTAAATTGATTTCTGTATTTGAAAGAAGTAAATACAATAGCAAACAATTTATTGGCTACTGCTTCATTTTTTAATTTTCATTCCAGTTACAGGACAAAAAAGAGAAAATACTGTGTAGTTTGTGGTAGAATTATGAGGAACAAGAGTTTATCTGAAGATATTTTCATTAAATACTGGTCTTAGAAATAAGATTGTGTTGTTACTTAAAAGATACAATGTGTTCAAGGGTTTTAGTTATCTAAAGCAAAATAAGTTTGTCAACATCAACCTTGTACATTTGGCCTTTTTGAGCTAGTTCATATTTCCGCTGAAGATAATGAGAATCCATACTACTAGCAGACCATGCAAACTTAGGTAGCTTGGCTTCTCTATGGATAAAATTAATTTTGGATCTGTAAAATTAAATTTGGATCTGAGAAATATCTAACTTCCCTATGCAGTGAAAAAAAGGGTGTATTCGAATTTTCTCATGGATGTAAGTGCTTTAAACCAGTCTTCCTAAACAGTCATGAGCAGGTACATAGATATCTCAGCCTCACCTTGTTGTTCAGTAAATATTAGTAAAAATATTCAGCATAAGTTTTCTTCAGTTCATGATTTTTCAAAGGATATGTTCATTATGTGGCAAACTTCAGTGTTCAGGACCCATTGTGTTTCACAAATAGATTTTTAAAAGTATTGATAGAAATATAAGTGTTGGGATTTGTAGGTGGTATTTTTATTTGCTTTTGTCTGATGTCAGATTTTCTTGTGGATTTTTTTATGATGTGAAATAAACAGAAAGTGTCAAACTGTTGACAAACATTACCCAAAGTAATGGAATTTACATTTTTCAAGTCAATAGGTATTTTAGAGAAGACAATCACTCACATATGGTTTGGAAGATAAACTTAAGTTTTGCCAAAGTAGATGACCTTTTAAGAGGATCCAGTTTGTTGTATGCAATATGTTTCACAGTACCAATTTTGAAACAAAATTATCTGAACGTATCTCTGGAATTTATGCCTAATAGGGACCATCAAGCAGAATTTGAATGCTTAAGTGCACTTGATGTTTATTGAATGACTGTAATTACCAGGTCAGCCTTGGAGAACATCCAGATTTCTCTGCTCAGAGATAGGAAAGTTCTGGCTCAGTGTCTGTGCTGGAAAGAGGGAAAATGCCAAATAAGGTAGACTATCATATGTCGCCTTGTATTGGGCCCAGGGCAGTGATTTCTCCTTCCTGACATTCCCATAATGCAATTCAAGAAATACTGTAATTTTAGTCTGGATAGGCATCTGCCAATTACATCTGGTTTATTTAGAGCTGTCTTGAAGAGTTTGATAAAGAGAAACTCTGGAGGGAAGGTTGTAACTGAGAGTGAAGGGGTCAAAATGTAACATTGGGAAACTGTGATGTAAGCAAGGACTTGTCTGGGAAAGAAGTTAGGAGGCTGGGAAATTCTCAGCACACCAGACAGAGACAGAATCAGAGAATAAGAAAACCAATTGAAGAAATGGAGTTCAAGATTACGATAAGGTGCCACATTGTTATTTGAGGGTTTAGTTGCAAAGCCTACTGTTGAGATGATGGTGAGCTATGCCCTTATATCTATTCAGAATTTACATGTTCACATAATGCATATATTCACAAATAGTAACACAGTACAGTTTCTGGCTATGCTTATCACCTGAACTTCTGTTGGTATCACAATATGGCATTAAATTTTCATGGAAAAAACTGGGCTTCCCAGTGCTAAAAAATGGTTTATGAACCAATGACTTGTTTGTGCCATGCCTTGTACAGCCTCTCTTTAGGTACATAGTGACAGTGAACAAGGAAATGGAGTTCCCTTGTTCACCTTTCTCTCGTGGTTTGAGAAGATACGTAGTTTCACTCCAAAGCACTTATTGGTAGGAGAGGAAGCTAATAGAAAGTTGTTAGATTTATACATTGTAGGTGGAAGAAATAGGGGTGACGAAGGCATTCATGGCTATTTTTAGAATACCCGTAACAGTGGAAATGAACTTTGCGCCTATTCCAGGCCCAAATTCATAACACTAAGCACAATATATAATTTCATTTAAGTATGCCTTATTAGTCTATAAAAATACAGTCAATTGACACATTTAAAGTGTTTACTACACTGTTACTCATACATGTTCCAGGTAATTAATGAGCAGTATTTCCTAAATTTGTATTTGATTTCCAAACCCAGTATTTTTTCCCCTAGATATGTTAGTAAGATGGTCTAAATCTATTGAAAATGCTATGAATCTGTTTATAACATCAAAATTATTTCTCTGACAGTTTATGAAATTATGTTTATTGAAAACTTTACTGTAATTACTGTTCACCCTTTTGGTGCAAAGCACATCTGCAGAAAACTTAATAAGAGGATAATCAAGGGGGGGAAAAAGGAAAAGAAAATGCAGTCAGTCACAGTAATTTGCTTGATAAATCTCTTTAGAAGTAATACATACAGTGTTTTAATTTGGATTTTGTAAGCATATGCTGTCATTTGAAATTTGTTAGTATTTCAGCAAAGCATAAATCAGTTTTGCAGAAAAGTTGTGACTCTTCCCTTTAGGCAGTCTGGAGATGTACATTTTAAGCTAAGTCTACTTCGTTTGATGTGTTGAATTACACTGAAATATAATATATAGTGTCAATTTATTTCAATTACCAAGACAGATACTATACATATATAAAATACTGTGGGTTATTTTCCCTGAAGGACAAAAACAGTTTCTTAAACACTCTCTTCCCTCACTGACTTTGCTGTTCAATGTGCATTGTCATATGGTTTTTGGGAAGTGTAACATACTAACAAATTTAACTTAGGTTTTCTCCTATGATTCTGAGATGATATAAAAATCTTTCTTGGAAAATCATAGAATGAAGAATAAAACAGTCTGGGCTGGAAGGGACCTTAAAGATCCTCCAGTTTCCAATATCTGTTATAGATATGGACACCTTCTACTACACCAGGTTGTTCAAAACCCCATCCATGGCCTTGGACACTTCCAGGAATGCACCATATACAACTTCTCGGGGCAGTCTGTTCCAGTGTCTCACCACTGTAACAGTGATAAAAATTCTTCCTAAGACTGAATCTAACATTTTTATGTTTAAAGTCGTTCCCCTTCATCCTATCACTACATTCCCTAATAAAGCAAGCCTCCATATCTTTTCTAATGGTTTCCACAGAGTCATCCATTCTCCATGCTAAACAATCCCAAATTGCTCAGCCTGTCCTTCCAGGAGAGAAGCCTCACCCCTCTGATCATCTGTGTGGCTCTTCTCTGGACTCATTTGAGTAGATCCAAAGCTGTCGTATGCTGGGGGCACTGGAGTACTGGAGGTGGGGTATTATAAGAGCAGAGTGGAGGGAGAGAATCATCTCTCTCAACCTCCTGATTGCATTGACTTTGATGCAGCTCAGGACATGGATGGCTTTTCTGTGTGACAATTGCACATTTCTGGTTGTGTTCCGTTTTCTAATCCACCAATATCCTTAAATCCATTTTTGCAGGCCTGCTGTCAATCCACTCATGGCCTAGCCTGAATCCATGTCTGGGATTACCCTGACCCAGGTGCAGGACCTTAAATTTTGCATAGTAGAAATTTATGAGGCTTGACAGGCCCTCTTCTCAAGTTTGTCAAGGTCCCTCTGGATGATATCCCTTTCATCTAGAGTATCAACCACACCACTCAGTGTGATGTTGTCCACAAACTTTGAGGGCACACTTAATCCCAATATCCATGTCCCTGACAAATGGTGATTGGTATCAAGTAAGTTAATGATGAAAGTCCTTCATCAGAAGTTTAAGAAATTTAGCTGGTCAATAACTATCTTATTCCATAATAATACAATATTATGGAGTAGGATAGTTATTCCATAGTTATGGAATGACATATATATCTATTGACAGAGTACATAGGACAGTGGTGCATTGCTGTGGATTTTCTGTATTTTTTGAGTGAATGTAGAGAAAGATAATAGTAATAAAGTTCCACTTACCATAATAAAGCAAAAGTTTTTAGTGATGTAGAGCAGGCTGATATGAACGACTACATTCCAGAGCTCTAGCCCCCCACCCCCATGCTCAGCAAAGAAGACAATATGGGTTTTCAACACACATTGGTAAAAGAAAAGGAAGACATGCATGTGCATCAAATCAGAAACCACTGAAATGGCTTTTATCAGCCACTATATTTATCAGGCCAATCTCTTCATTAAATGGTTTTCCATTTGTCAGATTCCAAATTTACTTTCCTGTATGCTGGAGCGGCCTGATGATACAATTTTGGCAAACCACTGATGTTGAATCTACCTACAAATTTTCCATGTTTAATGGAAAGATGATAAATCTGACTGAAATACAATTTAAGGTTAAATTCAGAATTTTTATGTTTCGATATAAACCCAATTTATTTTCTCATTATGTTCAAGCAGTATGCTTAGAATTCTTTGAAATTAGAACTCAAAGTAAATCTGTTTCCTTTATTTCTTATCCCTGTTACCCAGCTGAAGTATGCATATCTCCCGATAGTAAGAGATGTCTAATTTGTCACATGACTAAGATGAAGGAAGAGCAACTATTTTTAAAATACATTCCAAATACATACTGTATGCATGTAATTTTTCTAAATATGTTTTATTAAAAAAACAATAAAAGGATAGAGGATAAAAAATCTTTTACCATCTAAGCTAAGGATGAACCTAAATAGTGATTCTCACTGATTAATAATTTATTTTTGAAACAACCCGTGCTGAACAGACAGCCTTCTTTTTCTAGAATTGCTACAGATACTATTATCAACTAGGTCATAAAGAAATATTAGATCCTTGTCTCCAAAACTTTGAGTGGACTGGCACCTCAGGTACTTTTTAAGCTTTACAGAGTGCAGTGCTGTATCCAGGGGTTTCCAGGATACAAAGAGAGATTGAACAGTGGTTCGGGTATTCGTTTCCTTGCATGCCCTGTTTGCAGATAGGTAATTGCCAGAGTGTGTGTTAGAACTCATCTACAGGAGATTATAAGCAGATAAAGGCCTTCATGCAAAGTTTTTAATATCATCTCATTTTATGATAAATGAAATTATTCTTTGTGCTTATATAGACCGAAGTCTACTTAATGAGAATAGATTTCTTCTTCTTTTGCTACGATTCATAAATTAAGCCTTAATTTCAGTTTCCTTTGTAAAGATCTTTCTGCTTTTGTTTTTAATATGAATTGAACAGAAAGGGCTTTCAGGGTAGCATTGAGGAAAATGTATAAAGCTTTGTGCCCTCTGAGGAACATGAATAATATTCAGCTCTATTTAACAAATTCATATCGTAGTCTAAGACAATACTCCTTTGGCTTTCTTAGGATGAAGAAATCTTAATGCGTAATTATTCTTGTTCTATTATTGCTTGTTGCTGTTGACTATTCTTACTTAGCTTTGCAGACATAGCAGAACATAAAACTAAAGAAAAGTAAAACCAGACAAAAATCAACAATTCTAAGCTATGATCTGAAGTCTTAGGCTGTGACAATACATTATAAACAAACTCGTTACTTTTAACTAACGTATCCAATAATCAAAATGCAGTAAAAATTTTTAAGTACCAATGGTGCTTTTCCTTGCTTTATTTTGTTTATTTAAGTGAGAAATTGTCTTTAAGAGAAGACATAGTAGTTTTAGGTTACACAATTTAAAATGTATTAAACTTAGCTCCAGAAAGTTTTCAATGTATCCTCAGTAAAATGAGGAATTCAGTATAAGTGTCGCAAATAAGAAGAAACATAGGAATTGCTACTGAGATTTCTTTCTATTTTTCCTTGTAAGACCAACAGAAAAAAATATTTATTCTCAGTGCTGAAAAAGAAGACTCATTAAATACTTATTTGGTTACAATTTTTAAGATGTATTAATTACTTTGTCCTGGACCTACAAATGTACATTTGTCTTTCATGACTGACATGTAAGTAAATAGCAAAGATGTAAAAGCTGTATTTGTAAAGTAAATCTCGCCAAATATTTCTAAACTATATTTAGTTAAAATTTCTGTACTGCTCTGCAGGAAAAGACATGGGAAGAATTAATGTTTATGTTACTGTAATAAAATAAAATTTGCTTTCACATTTTCATTATGGGATCTCAGATGGGCTTCTATTAAACACACCTTCTTAATTTTAACAGAGAAAATGTTAAAATGGAATTATTAGCTGGCTGGTTTCTATTCTGTAGGAAATTCTGCCATGGTAATTAGTATTCAATTAGTATTCAGAAGAAATCAATTGCTCTTTTCAATTTGCTTTCTCTTGTCTCATGAGCGATTGGCTGCCAGAAATGCTTATGGTATTTGTAACTGAATTTGAACAGTAGGTTTTGAAATCATAGGAATATGAGTAAATGTGCATAAAAGAGTCAGTTTTATGAGATCATCCTTATTCCACTCATTGTGCTACAGTAATAGCTGATGTTACTCATGAGTTGATTCCTACAGAAACTTTTAGTTTTAAGAGAAACAAACTTAGCAATTAGCCATAGACTGTATATTTTTCTAAAAAGTCCTTAAATTCCTCAGGAACTTGGACTAAATTTTAATAATTATGCACAGTTAAACAGAACATCTTAGTATTCTTAAAATAACTGGAGTTGCTCAAAAATGCACAATTACAAATAACTGTCATTGTGTTCAAGTGTTCTCCGAGTTAAAAACAACGTGTTTATGTCTGCTCTAACCTTTTGAGATGCCTGAATATAATTTCTGTAAAATATTAAAGTAATATTTTCTTATGTGTGGCTATCTCAGAGAAGGTCATATGTAGAAAGACAAGACTGAATTTCTGTAACTGCGTTTTCTAGTTGATTTTTTTTATTTGCTTTGGTTTTGTTAATGATAATGTTCCTAGGGGGATATATTTGTAGAGAAGCAGATTTATCCTAGATGTGATTTGTTTGAAGTTGTTGTGAAGGCATGATCTCGACAAGTACAAACTCTTGTGAGAAAAGACTGGAATATTGTGCTTTGAAATGTTTAAGTGAAACTTTTGTTACAGAAATTTCTGTGTTGTCTGCTGTTGGTGTTGTGAAGTTTTTCAGGGAAGGGCACTAAGGATCGTGACATATTTTACTATGCTAGAATTAAGAGAATCAGTTTTAGGCCCCCAAAACTGAACTACTAGTATGAAGGTCTTGAAACCTTGACATTGCTCTTTGGCATTGAATTGTGGAGGGCAAAAAAGACATTATTGAATATGGCCCAGCTTCTTTATTTTTGCAATCCTGAAGCAGTGAGATAGCGAGAATAGTGTTAAACTAAGAGGGTGCATTAGAAAAGAATATGTTGCAAGTGTAGTAACTCTTAAATTAACTAAGATATAACCTCAAGGAGAAGTTGGTTTTGCTTTAGTCTTGTAATTATAGAAAATTTTCCAGCAATTCATTTTTCCTGTTGAATAGAGAACAAATGACAATTAAGCAAAGGTTATTGAAGTTCTCTCTTTCACATTTATGTGTCCAGCTCTTGTATAATCTATATCATTTGTATAACAAGTTCCTTCAATGGTTAAAAAATATACACTCTTGTACACTTACTGAGTCTAAAATTAGAATTAAATGAACCAGCCTGATAAAAATTTAGTGTAGAATTAAATCTATTTAGTTTAGCTTAGCTTAGTTTTAGGAATAAGAGGACTAAAACAGGGATTGATGTATAGGAAAAGCCTGTATACTGTATTCTGTATTCTGGGGTGATTGAGAAAGAGCCTTGTGAATCCAATTAACTACATTGTCTGACTTGGTGAGAACTTTATCTTGTCACAATCCTAAACTACTTCAGGTAATAATGACTTAGGTCAATCAACATTTTGCTGAGCAAGCTTCTATTCGTGCCACAAGAGCCAGAGTAAAGGCAAAGGAAAAAACTTTTTGAGTTCTAAAACCTTTTTATTTAGCAGGCTGATCTGGAAAAATGAGGCTATCACTTATTTTAAAAAGTGGTGGTGAAGGATACATAAAAACTATCTATATCTTAATTATGTAACAAAACATAATATTATGCTTGAATGTAATGATACCAACCATTAGTAGACAATATGAATCCCAGCTTTAGCCGGCTGTTCACCTCCTGGCAGCTAGGAAAAAAATAAATACATGTGTATGGAGTTCCAGTGGTTTGTTTTTTTGAGTGTGGGTTTCGTGTTTTGTTTGGTTTTTTTTATTTTTATTATCCTTTCTGAACTGATGATCTACAGTCACTAGCTTTGGAGAAACTTTAAGAAAAATTCTTTATCTACCTGATAAAATGTGGGCTTCTCTGCCAGGGGATCATAAACAGTACATCAATGAGTACTGAGCAGTCAGCACTGTTGAAAATACACTTAATGAAAAAATCAATCTGATATTCAGGGAAATGGGGATATGCAAAAGCAAAATATTAAAGAACTTATCCAACAGAAGCTTGATCCAAACCAAGTTGAAAATCATTCCCTTTAGTAGTGTTTACAACAAAATTCCCCCACAAATGTAAAGATCCAAGGACTAAAGAGCTATTTTTAAAATTATGTAGCTAGCACTCAGTTTAGTTCGTGATGTACTCTTTTTTATGACAAAATGTAATGTATTTAATGTGTACAGCAAGAGATCACCTGTTTGTTTTTTTCCCAAAGCAAACACCGAGGTGTGTGTAAATTCTACTCTTGCTTAAGAGATGCTATTTAGCTTAAGGTACCAATTGTATCGATTGCCAGATACAAAAGAAAGGGAAAATGTTGCATGAATTCCAACTTAATGGCATCTATCCAGCACTTTGATATTTATCAAATCCTGCTAAAACATTATTTTCTTAATTTTGGAAGTATTCCAATGGGTTTGACTGGACCAAACAAATTTCTTCAATGAATTTCAATAAAAGACATTTTCATATAATAAAGTAATTTTTCATAATAAATTCTTGTATGATCAAAAGCTTAATTTTAGCTGAAAAGTCCAATTTCTTCATTTTGGTTGGGTTTTTTTTTAAAAATTTTCTAATTTCCACAGAATCTCTCTTCAGAAATTACTACTTACCATTAGCTCTGACAAAAAGGTGCCACTGGTTTTCTTCATTTGAGGTTTACCTGCTAAGTACAACTAACAAACTACTCTAAATACTAGCATTTAGGCTTAATAGAAATTATAAACTCTGAATTTTAGCTATATCACTTCCATAAATGTGTTCCATACATCGTATTATTTGGTAAAGTTCTGATTTGTTTATGGCATGTGTCAGTCTATCTCTTCATAAAAGAAATTCATTATGGACTTTATGATCTCCTCCATGAACAAACCTCTGAGGCTATGCTTCTTACATTGCTTGAAAATCTTGAAAATGATAAGAGCAGTCTGACTGAAATTCAGATAAATCAAACCTATATTCTTTATGACACAACAACATATGTTAGGAAGCAAGTCTAAAAATTCATACAATTTCTAATCTTTTGAACCACTCTGTGATTTAATGGTCCATATGAGACAGTGAGAATTTAAAACTCCATATTCTTTTTTCATTTTTACATTTAATCTAGTATAAGCAATCGAGTAAAAATTTTGTTATCAGAAGGATAAAGAAGAAATAATTTCTTTGCAAACTACATTAACGGTTAATTTCTGTGCAGGTCTCCAGTATTATTATTGCTGAATAAGGCTACAATTGCAAGGAGAAGGTGTTAGTTCATAAATTGGAATTTTGTATTCCTCCATCTAGAAATTAATTAGAAGTTTCATTTTTACTTCAGCCTTCAAATGGGTATTATGTTGTGGCATACAATACTGCAATATTACATACTATGCTGTAAAATTTGGATATGTTATGTTCATAGTCTACTAACTTAGATTTTATGGCATCCAGAATACAAGAAGATACTAATGGTTGTTACTGTATTCATCTGTAATACTATAATATCTGCAAACTGTTTTTCCTATTCTATCTCAAAACCAGCACAGAATGTACAGGATTTCATTTCAAATAAATTCTTTCAGGCCGGACTAGTAGCTTTCAATACCTCTTGACTGTTTTGGATAGAATGGATTTCTATAGATTCTCACTTCTGAAATACAATTGGGTATCCTGATGCTTATCATTATTCAGAATCCACATCTATTGTCAAAACTACAGTACTTGACTTTTCTTAGGATAGGCAAAGCCCATGATATTCCAAAGACTGAATTAGCCTTAATGCTTTGTTAAATGGGATCCTATCAACTAGCGGCAACTTATGGCTAGGGAAAATACTGCAGAGAAATATTTTCAGACTGAATGGAAATACTGCAATATCTTTCACATGAACTGTTCTTAAATAACTGTATAGAACTAAATTGCTTTCTCCTTGTAAAACAAAAGTTCTTAAAATTGTTCATTCAGAATTTTGTATGTAAATTGTACTAAACATATACATAATCTCACCACAGAGTTCTGCTATGCTTTCCAATTGCTGGAGAACTATTAGAGAAAAAACCAAAACCTAACAAATCAAAACAAACAAACAAACAAAAACCAACACTGAGCAGCAGGTTTTTCTCCTACAACATAATGACTTATTGGAGGATAAATGAAAAGAATGCTGAAGTTCTATGTCATTACCATGAAAGGATATTGATTCTGAGAAGGAAACTCCTTGAATCCATACTTTTGAGATGTACCTATATAACTGTGGTAAGATTCCAATTCAGAGACATATTGCTTACCTGTTTTTTAAAAATGTCTCTTGAAAGTCTGTTCAGATTTCAGTCTTTTGGAAATAAACTTCTTAGTTCTAACGTAAAGTTACAATTTCTTTGAAAATATAAATATTTTTTTCTTCTTAGTCTTGCAGATATACATTAGTATGAATTACCTTTGGTGTCTGAAGGACAAAGAAGCATCTAGTATTTAATGGTCTTTTATCTTGCAGATTACATAAAATCGGTTCCTGCTGGTTATAGGAAGGCTAGCCAGAAGGAATAGGTTGGATATTCCATGTCCTCCTATTATTCAGCCATACCTCATTTCTTAAAAAAAATAGTAAAAAAGGATGGAAAAATATTTTTTTGCTTGGTTTTTGGGTTTTTTGTTTGTTTGTTTGTTTGTTTGTTTGGGCTTTCTTTTTTCAGTGAAGAATGACATTGAATAGCTATTGCCTATTTTTCAAATAGAGGATGTTTGCTAGTGGAGTGCTGTCCAAAAGTCATTAGATATTTTGCAGTAGTGAGGCATTCAGACTGTGATCTACTATAACAAAAGATTTTGGTAGATCTGCTGAGTAATGGTTGGTCTTCTACTTTGCTTATTACTTGTATTTTCCCCTTTAGAAATTTTCTTATCTATCTGACCTTAGCAGTTTGAACAAATAAACAAGTATTATGTTATTGAATTGGAATTTTTATTTTATTTTTTAATTGTATGTATGTGTGTGTTGTAAGGATAAAATGCTAGGAAGATGAAATACATTGCTAGACCATTCATATAAGCCACTCAGAATCAAAAGAAAACCTTTGATTCTTTATTACCCTCCTGAAACAGCTGATATATATATAGTCTATATTTAGTTCCTGGAATCAGCACAACAGAATACCATGGTCATGTGCAAAATTAACTGAGAAACAGAAAAGATGCAAAATGCAAGAACAGGTTTTTTCATCTTAATGAGTGATACCATGAAGTAGTCACCAAAAAAAATTATTAATTCAGAAATGTATTTATCCCTCTACTGCATTTCCTAAATACTGTACATAATATACCTGTCCATTGGTTAATGCAGATTAAAACTCCTTTTTGTTTTTTTTTAACAATTGAAGGAAAAAGAACTTTACAGGGTGGATTCTATCTGGATAGACGACTACCAGAATTCTCCCAGTCAGCAAGGATCACTGGATCCTCTGTGTGGTTGCAATGTGAACATGTAATGTGTTCCTTAGGGAAGTGTTTGCTAATTAGGTAACTCAATCTTCATAGTTTAATAACTTTTTTTTTGTTACATTGATCATGCAGATTTTTTCATAATGATTAAAATAAAGGGGGGGTTATGTGCTGTGTTAGTGAATTTATCTGAAGCACATTTCTACAAGCCTACTATGCTACAATAATCTTCCATCTGTTCTTACACTAATGAACTATGTTTTTGTTGTTGCTATCCTTGTTGCAGTAATAAGGTCTGATGGCTTTTTATTTTTAGTCTAGTAAACACAATTCAAGATTTTAGCAAGATTAAAATGAATAGAAATTACATTATTATTTCAGTGTTAACGATCTAGACTTATGAGAACTGTATTGCGCATCTTGTTTTTCTAAAATGAATCTTTGTTTTTTCATAAGTCAGCCATTTGATTTTGAAAAAAAATAGTGACTGAAAGGCTGGTTATTCACCAATTTTTTAATGGACTTTCTAATTGCACCAACACAAATAAAAATATGAATACAGATGCATATAAGTGTGTATAGAGATCATCTTATATTCTCTGAGATATCTAAACCTAAGGGTATTATAATGTGGATTTGTGTTGGAAAGTGTAAACTAAAGCCATCTTGAAAGAGCAGTTTAAGTAGGTATACAGAGACTGGTAAGAATCTGGATGGGTAGAATGTCTCAGGCACACTGAATAAGTAAGTATGGTGATGAAATCTGTTCTTTCTTAGATTAAACAGCTTTTTTTCAAAATGCTGAAAGGAAATTTTCCACTGTGATTCTTATTTGTTCCAAGAGCAGTGGAACAAACTTCTACATGACCACAGGAAAAGTTTGTAAGCAAATAAATATTTTGCAACTGAACAAGGATCAGTTGAATTAGAATTTTAATTGTATACAATTGAATATATTTCCACTGATGCCACTGGCAAGCTGAAAACTTGTGGTATTGGTAAGTATATTCAGTTGTTCTGAGTAGCATAATCAAAAACTAGCCAAGAGTGATGTACTCTCTGAGTGAGAGAAGTGAAAGTCTATTTTATCTTGTATTCAGCTCATACTTTAGCATTTAGCCTTTAGGATGGCAGAGCAATGCCAGAAACTTTGTGCTGATTCTTTTGAGCACTCACCTGGGGCAAAATGGAGGGAAAGACTATTCTGTGGCCAAATGGAAAACTTAACTCTAAGTAAGAAGGTGAAATATTTCTCTCTGTTTTTAAATATTTTAAAGATTGCAGGGGGAATTACTTGGAGAAAGGAGTCAGGACTTCCATTTTGGTACCCATTCTCTGATCTGCTATTAGCACACCACAGTTATATTGCATATATGGCTTTGTACAATTTGCAGAGCTACACTCAACCGAACTAATCTCAGCTGTATCACAGTCTGGGGTATGATAACAGTGCTAACATTATAGGCCTTATCCCTCTGTAAAAAGCACACAAAGTTTTTTATGAAATAACAGCGTGCCTGTCCCTTGGGTACACTGAAAGTGCTTCACAGCACCATTTATGCAAATAGGTTATACAGTTAATTTCAGTTAAAATGCTTAATTACTCTACAAAACTGATTTCAATGCAACATGCCAGTTATTTTCAATTATAAACCAGAGGGTTTGGAGATACCTTTGACACCATAGAGATTTTCCTTTTGGAACAAAATTTAATGTTTATGTTGTTGGCATGGATGTTGGGATTGAGTTCACCTGTAAAAAATTTTCGGATGACTCAAAGCTGCGGTCAGCGTGCAGAAAGAAGGCAGGGCCACCATCCTGAGGGACCTTGATGGGTGTGAGAAGTGGGCCTGTTTGGACTTCAGGAAGTGCAGCAGGGCCATGTACTAAGTCCTTCACCTGGATCAGGGCAACCTGAAGCTAAAATTGGGCTGACGATGTACCGAGGCCAGCCCTGAGGAGAAGATCTCACTTCTGTGGATTGAAGCATGACCCAGAAATGTGCATTTGCCACCCAAAATGCAATCCATCCTGGGCAGCATCAAGAGCAGCATGACCAGCAGGACAAGGGAAGTGATTCTACTGTTCTCCTCTGCTCTTGTGAGACCCCACCTGGAGTACTTAATTTAGCTCTGGGGCCCCCAGTAAAAGAAAGGTTTTGACCTGTTAGAGGTACAGAGGATGGCTACAAAGATGATCCAGGGGTTGAAGCACCTCTTTTGTGTGAAAAGGCTGAGAGAAATGTCTGGGAAAGAGAAGTTTCTCTGGAGATATTATTACTATCTTTTGTACATAGAACAAGCCTACAAGAAAGCTGAAGAGCGACTTATTTTGCAAGGAGATGTAGTGATAGGACAAGAGTTAATGGCTTTAAACTGAAAGGTGATACCTTCAGATAAGAAGAAATTCCTTACTGTAAGGATGGTGAGGCACTGGAACAAGTTGTCCAGAGGTTCCCCAGCTCTTGAAAATTTTCAAGGCTGGGATACATGGAGATTTCAGCAACCTGGTCTAGTGAATGGCATCCCTGTCCATGGTGGAGGAAGTTGAAACAAGATGATTTTTAAGGCCTTCTCCAACCCAAGCCATTCCAAGATTATATGATTCTAAAGGTAACTTCGTTAATAAAGCAGACAAGCAGATAATTTTTCAGGTCCAGCATCTTCTTAGGTTATGAGATAATAATTTCTGACACTTTTTTAATGGCTCTGTGCAATTTATATGAAAGTATGCCAGTTTAATGTCTACTTTTGTAGTGTGTAAATTTAAGGTCTTGAATGGCCATTTTATGTTTGGAAGTTTTATCTGTTTCAGCATCAAAGGCAGGTATCTTAGTAGCTTCTGCAAACTGTACTTTAACTTATTTAATATCTTCCATTTAAATTCTGGTAAAAGCCATAGTTAAGCTGATATTACAATTGCCAATGCCAATGCCTCTTGATATGCCTTTTGTTCCCTATTATAGCTTATTACTACTAATTTATAGCAGGAAATAGGCATATTAATTGCACTTTTTTTTCTTGAGACTATAGTTGCATTTAAACTTTGGTGGTATTAAAGAAATATACAAAATCATTACAATCAATCTACCGGTTCTGAGGTGCTGTCAGTTATGCACATGCACTATGCATGTTGAATCCCTTTTTATTTAGTCTGTAGTCAATACTTTACAGCACATGAGAACCAGAAAGTTGAAGTTAATCACTGCAAATGAAGTGGATTGGGGTTTGGTAAACTATCAAAATGAGAAAGCTTTTGAAAAGTAAAGGGTTTCTAGGTTTTCTGGGGAACCCCACAGCAGCTTATGGATTAGGTTAAGAAAAAGAAAACAGTCACTTGAGCAAGCAGATTCAACTTTTCCCAGTTTTAGTGTTCTACATGAGCTAGACAAACTGTATTTTGAGGTTTTTGTTTTAGAATGGGAGAGGTATACATTACTAGAGGGCAAAAACCTGCTGGAACTTTAATTTTGGATGTTTGTTAACAAAGAGCTATGTATACCAGCTGTAACTCATATAGTTTCTTACTGTCGGTGGTATTCAGGTGCTCACAGCAAAAGTGAAATAGTCTGGAATTAAAAAGACAAAACAAAACAATCTCTTTGTATAAATTTATTTCACAATTCGTTTAATATAGTACAAGGACTTTGAGTCTACAACAGAATGTTACTGTTCACATAGGCTGTGTAAACTTCTTTCAAAATTATTTATTCAAAATATATTAACCACTTGCCTTTGAATCACATTTGTGATGAGTTGCCTTGCCTGTTGGATTATAAATGAGAAAACAATAAAAGTTTTTAAAAGTACATTAATTAGTTGTGAATTTTCATAGGGTTTTGACTAGCCATGCAAATTACATTATGCTATATTCTGTGATTAAATGGGGCAAGGCATTCATACACAAGTGTAAAAATTCCTAATTAAGTGTTCATGGAAGGTTCACATAAAACTGAGGAAATATTTATAATATGGGTTAATTTAGCTCCACCAGACAAATCAGGATGGCAGGCATCATCTTCCTAGAATCAGCAAGAAACTTTTGTTTATTAGTAGGAGCAATTAAATTCTTTGCAATGAAGTTCTAACCTTTTGGAAGAAAAAGGCATGCAAGTGTCATATGTAGTAGAGGATGTCTTTGTCCTTTGCAGTAAAATAATCATAATGAAATTCATTAGATTAGATAGATTGAAACATATCTAAAACTGAGTTTCTTTCTTAATCCTCTGAAATCTCTGAGTGTGAGTGAAAAGTGCAAGTACAATAATAAATAATTATTTAAGAAAAAGCAAAAAAAAATATAAGACCTTGTGTCAAAACTTTAACAATTGTTTCCTTTTCATGGTGAAGAGAAGTCTAAAGCAACCTCCAATGAAGTAATTCATATACATCAGAGCTTCTAAAAACCTAGTGCTGATTTTAGAATAAAAAATCTGTGCACCAGTGATCCTGGAGAATGCATATCTAGCATTGTCTTTTGTTGTCCACAAATGGAATCATTGCTCGTACAAAACACTTATAGTTGTGTACTTTTCTGTAAAACAAAATCCAACTGTCTCAATGTTTGTAGTTAAAAAAAAAAAAGAGCTTTATGACAGTATATTTCTATCTTTTCTTGTTAATTTATTTTATTGCTTTGATTTAATCTCTTCAAATCTGAAATACTCTTAATGACTTTTTCTTTACTCTTGTAGCTTTGAAAGCAGACTGATATGGTCAAAGTTATAGACTAGGTCTTTTGTGATATCCATGAATTCTGACATTCTGGAATATATTAAGTGGTACATTTTAAAAATTTTTAAATGGATGTTTTACATTTATCAGTAATTGACCTGAGTTGTCTGTGATGAACAAGGGGAAAGATTAGACAGTGTTTATCTGTAAGTCCTAATGGAGATATTTTCAGAGAAATTTATACCACCTGTGAATATGAAATTAAGATACTATGAATCTGTTCACATTTCAATCATAGATTTTACTTACATTTAAATATAATTATTTCACTGACATGGAAATAGGATTAGAAATTTCTGTTATTCTTTTTACTTTTGTTTTACATTGACTCTTTTAATTTATTATGGTTTTAGAAGGCAATCTTCAAAAGATGATTTTAAGTTCTATTCTCCTTTTTCAAAATGATCTTCTAAATTCTCTATTTGGTGCAATTTTCTGTCCTATTTTTGCTTGCTGTAGTTAGTGAATTGTGTCATCCACTATCGTATTTGAAACAATTCTTAAATTTCAGAATAGTACCTGGCCTTTTGTGGAACAAGGTGTTTGTTCACAATTGTTTTTTTACAGAATCAACAATGTTCAAATGCTGAGAATACTGTAAAATAAAACCCAAAAAACCAGCATGTTAGAGTGGGGTGAATACAAATGGAGCACTAACCACCATGTTTCTGATCCAGAATGTAAGGGATAGCAATCTTGCTATCTGCTTAGAATACATGAAGTCTTCCATCACTTATAAACTGTTACATTTGTACATTTTAATATATTATCAACTTAATAAGAGGCAAAATATTTTATAATTTTTAAAAAAATATTTTAACAAAGTAAAAAAGATTAATGTCAATGGTCACTTTAGGATTGTTTTACTTAAAAAAAAGTAATTACACTCCTGTAAAGACATTAATTTTAACAAAAAGTAGTCTGCTAATTTTTGTGATCAATTCTAAGTCATATTTATTCTGAGATGGTGCAGATTTCTGTGTAATTTTTTAATTTAGAAAATATAACTATTTGAAGGTTGCTGTAAAAGGAATTTACCCTTTGTCTGTCTGCTCAGTCTGACTTTATCTGTTTCACTACAACCCCATTTTTAAAGACTGTGTACTATGCAATAGATTTCTTATTGTAGATTATATGGTGTCCATAAAGAAAAGAAGAAGCATGTTTTTTGTGAGTGTATTGAAATAAATTTATTTTTACACAAAAGCACACCAGGAAACAAAACAAAAAAAAAATGGCCAAAACCACTTATTCTTTTTTTCTCTAGAACTTTTTTTACAGTAAAATTATATAACAATGATTAGAGTGAAAATCAGCACATGAAACTTTGTGAGACTTCTTAACAGAGGGGGAAAACAGAAAAAGGTCTACTTAAGATGTTGTCCTCGTTCCACGCAAGACAGGGATAATTTATCCAGTATACCCATGGGGCACGGCTAGGTCTCTGAGGTAATCCTGTACCACCTCATTCCTGGGCGCAGAACAGGAACTCTCCCTGTGGCTGAGTAAATTCAGCCAAGGGAACTGTCTGGTATTGTCTATTGTTGAGGGGTTTCTGTGTGAACAATTTTTTTTTTTTTTACCCTCTGTCATTAGCATCCTTGCTGTTACAGTTCATTTTCTTGTCTCAGTGCTGTTTCCAGTAAGATGGTCTCATCTCAATGCATGATCTTTGCCTCTTGTGCCTTCAATTCTCCTCTTCATCATGGAAAGGGAGAGGGGAAAGTGATACCAGTCTACTGTAGTAAATAAAAGGTATAAGAATTTATTATGTCATTAATCCTTGTACATTTGGGTTTGCATTAGCTTGAGAATGTACAGCATTTATAGACAAGCTTGTGTTCCAAGAAGTTTTTTTAAAATTTTTTTTTTGTTAAAATTTCCAAACAGTAAAGCAGACAAAAAACTAATCATAAGCATGGTTTCAGTCATATGAAAGGCTAGGCATAGTGCAGTAGTTAATAGCACTTAATAACTAGTGAATGTGAGGAAATATGGTGCAGTTCATTTGTATGTTCAGCTTGTATGCTCAGTTCTGTGACATTGTTTGCAGTTCTACAGCAAATATAAACTAGAAATATGAACTAGATTTAAATATAATGTACTCATTTTCTCTAACTCATGTATATCAACAGATTTTTTTGCTTAGCAGAACTATTTCCTCACAGTTTACACAATATTCTCCATTCTTGTGGAAGGCCATTTGAAGGGCCTGCCTGATGAAGGGAAAGACATTAGAACATTTTGGAAGGAGGGAGAAGGGGTACTTGAGCATAATAAAAATGGACACCAAATATTTGCAACTTACTTTTTTGAACTCTGCTTTGCATAGAAGTTGTTGTTTAGAGAATAGACTTGATTTTGAAGGTACTTTCCCTCTGTGTTCTACAATTTGCTGTTGCATTAAATCTTCCACCCTTTCTCAGTTGAAGACTTGATGTGGCTACCACCACACATGAACACGATTTAGGTCAGCCAGACTGCATGACCCACAGAACAGCTTGTGTCCTGAGATTGGTCATAGGATTTGATTATTCTGTTTTTCTGTACCACACCTTTTATTTTTTAGACGTAGTGGTGGGCCTCTTTTGTTTAGTTTTAGAAGAAATAGGACTGAGAGAGACATTTTCTGAACACATGATTCTTGAATAGCAAGTATGATATCAACCATATTTTTCAGGCAGATTATAATATTATTCATCTTTAATAATTATGTTGTGATCTGTAAAATTACTGTTTAGGGGTAATTTTGCAATTTAGAAAAAGAGATACACAGTTTTCCAAGTGAGTAAACGTATTTCTGTGGGCTAGTAGCTGATGGCTGATGGATTGATCTGAGCACAATTTACTGTATCTGCATTTTGAATATGTATTTTGGTATAGTATCAGACATATTAAAAAAGTACTCATTTCTTCAGTTCAAACTTTAATATTTCAAACAAATTAATTGTCGTAAGCAAGCATTATTATCTTGCATTTCTAGGTATATATAATAGCCATAAAATAGAAACATAAAATAGATTTAAATAACAGAATTTCAAAATCTGACAGATTCAAAAAATAATCTAAAAAAATAATTAGGGTGATTTTCTAATGATTTTCTAATAACTAGTTTTCTTAAGATTTTCTATCTCATTAGACAAACTGATAATGCCTGGACAGTACTTACTGTTGAATATGGATCTGTTTCTTCTCACTGCTAAACTTTTTTTTCTGGTTTTTTTTTTTTGGATTTTTGGGGGGTTTTTTGGTTTTGTGGTTTTGGGGGTTTTGGGTTTGGTTTTTTGGTTTTGGTTTTTTTTGGGGGTTTTTTTTGGTGTTGGTTTTTTTTTATGTGGAGAATTGTGTACTGGTACCAGGTAGTCCTACCACAATTAATATTTCTTAAAAAGATTTTCAGAAGTTAAAGTGGAGAACAGATTTACAGTGACTGGATGGCTAATTAATTAATTTATTATTAATTTCTTTGTACATCATATTAAAAAATGTAATTTTTAATCTTATCATATCATGTTCAAGGAACTGGGCAAGGGTAAGACAGGAGATCATCATGGCTGAGTTGGGACCTGCTGGTCAAACAAAGAAAAAGAAGCAAACAAAAAAGTCTATTGAAGAGAAGATGGGTGGCTTGGGAAGAGTAGAGATAAAGCTGGGTTCTCTTGGGATGGGGTAAGGAAGGCACAGGAGAAGCTGAAGCTAAACTTGGCAAAAGATGTAAAGAAAAAGGGGTATGTTAACTAGGAAAGGAAGGATGAAGAAGATGAGCCCCCTGTTAAACAATGCTGGAAAACTGGAAGAAACAAATGAGCAGAAAGTCCATTTTTTTGCCTCACTCTTCAATGTCAACCTCTATTCCCACCCCTTTTGAGGGGATGGACAGCAGGATAGGGACTGGAGGAGAAAAATCCCTCCCACTGAAAGTAAAGGTCAGATTCATGATCACCTGGGAAATCTGAATATACAGAAGTCTGTGGCACCCAATGAAATATATACCAGAGCCCTTCAGGAACCAGCTGATGTATTTACCAAGCCACTCTCATGATATTTGAAAACTCATGGCAGTCTGCTTACATCCCAGGTGACTGGAAAAAAGGAAACATGCCCATCTTCAGAAACCCTAGAAAGCAGGACCATGGGAACTACTTACTTGTCAGCCTGGTCTCTGTGTCTGGGAGGATCAGGCGCAGATCCTCCTGGAAGCTGTGCTAAGGCACCTGTAGGACAGGATGTGAGACAGCCAAAGCAGCTGAACCAAGGCCATGTCCTGCCTGACCAATTCAGTGGCCTTCTATGAAAGAGTAACTTCATCAGTGGAAAAAGGAAGGGCTACAGTTGTCATTTATCTGAACTTCTGTAAAGCCTTTGACAGAGTCCCCCACAACACACTTTTCTCTAAACTGGAGAGAGATGGATTTGAGGAATGAACTGTTAGATGGTAAGTTTTTGGATGTCACATCCATAGAATAGTGGTCAGCACCTCAGAGTTCTAATGGACTGAAAGGTGTTGTATCTCAGGGATCCATATTAGTACCAATATTGTATTATATTTTCATTAAAGACATAGATGGAAGGGTCGAGTGCACCATCAGCAAATTTTGTCATCATTGCAGATGACACCAAGGTGGTGCAGTTGTCACACCTGAAGGATGAGGTTCCATCCAGAGGGACCTGGACAAGGTTAAGAAGTGAGCCAATAAGAACCTCATGAGGTTCAACAAGACCAAGTTGAGTGGCGCTGCGCCTGGATCAGGACAGCCCCTGGTGCCAGCACAGGCTGGGCATGAACAGATCAGAGCAGCCCTGCCGAGAAGGGCTTGGGGTGCTGGTGGCTGAGAGGCTGGACATGCCCCAGCCATGGGCACTCCCAGCCCAGAGAGCCACACGTGTCCTGGGCTGCATCCAGAGCAGTGTGGGCAGCAGGGCAGGGAGGGGATTCTGCCCCTCTGCTCTGCTCTGCTCATACCCCACCTGCAGGGCTGCATCAGCTCTGGGGTCCCAAGCAGAAATAATACTTGTTCATGTTGGAACAAGTTCAGAAGAGGACCACCAAGATGGTTAGAGAGGTGAAGCACCTCTCCTAGGAGAAAAGGCTGGGAGAATTGAGATTGTTAAAGATGGAAAAGAGAAGGCTTCAGGGTGACCTAATTGCAGACCAGTACCTGAAGGGAATTCTACAGGTAAGATAGGGAGGGACTTTTTACAAGGATATGTAGTGACAGGGCAGGAATGGATTCAAACTGAAAAAAGGCAGGTTTAGAGCAGATAATAGGAGGGTCTTCTTTGCTGTGAGGAGGATTCTTTCCTTCCTTCCTTAGGCAATGGAAGAGGTTGCCCAGAGAGGTTGTGGTTGCCCCATCCCTCCCTGTGGAAGGATGCACACAGGACCACAGGCTGGATAGAGCTCGAGCAACCTGTTCTAGTGGGAGATGTCCTTGCCAGTGGCAGCAAGTTGGAAATTAGATGATCTTTGAAATTTAGATCAACAATTAAAATTTTTTTGAAATTTCATATTTAAACACTATAAAAATAGAAGCTAAATAATGAAGCATTTTTATATTGCTACATGTTGCATATTTCACTATTTTAGTCACCTTGCAAAATAAATGCCTGTTTTCAATGACAAGTTTGGCTCTTGTGTCTCTATAGGTGATGTGAAATTTCAATTTTGTGTGCAACATAGTCTATAAACTTGGTAGCAATCAAATTAAATATATTTCTAAACAGACAGATGAAAAGATATATATGATGTTCAATGGGATAATGGTATATGATGCTCAGTGTTTGCCTCTGTGGTACTATTGTATTGTTCTAGTGGACTGCATGAGATTTTAATACAAAAGATAATTATAACAGTTGGAATGATGTTCCTGTGATGCCCTAGACCTCTTGCCTGCATCAAAAATGGGAAGTTTGGGTACCTTCTGTAGATTAGCATGTATTCAGAGTGAAGGTTACTCAGTATTTGTGCCGCTGGCAAACTTAGCATCAGAATGTCTAGTATAGTAAAAATATCCATTTATTCTTTAAGTTTGAATTGTGACTGTTTAAATGGTGATAACAATTCAAGGTATTTATAAGACAGATTTTTTTTTCTACAGCTATAAATATTTTCTTTTTGTGAATTATTTGTATTTATGTATATATATATATTTATATGCTTTCTTACATATCCACAGAAGTGTGTGTGTATGTAAGCAGCTATATATATTTATCTGAGAGAAGCACAGCTCTGTCATATTAAGAATTTCTTTTTCCTGTAATAGATGGCAATATTCAAAAGGAAAAATCTGTTCTAAGAAACAAATACTGTTTCTAGTATTATGAACTCATCTAAAAATAAACTTATTAATTACAACATAAAGATCCTAAATTAAAACTCCTCTGAATAAATTGAAATAACAATAGGACCAAATAACCTCAATTTTGGTATGCTGTATTTTCTTTCATAGTACCTTAACCTATTCTTCTTTTTTAATTGTTATTCTGTACAGGACATTTAATTTTGTTTGCTTTTGAAAGTTCAAATAATTTTTTATACCTGAAATCCACAAATCATGTTTCTTTAAAGATTCACCCTATGACAGAAAAGTGGAATCTAGAGTCTGTAATTTTTTGTTTAACATGTCATATTTAAGGCTGGGCTTTCTCTCACACAGTTTTCCTGCGTTTGCACTTGTCGAAATGTGAAAGATTTGCATAAAGCCACTGAGGAAAAGACAGATCCTTGTGTAACAGTTCACTTGAAAGATCAGAAGGTATTTGAAAGCACATTTTTTAAACTAGGCAAAGCAGCCGTTCTTGAGTGATAAAACAATGTCATTGACCCCTTTAGGCAGCTTCAAAATGGAGGAATGTCACCCTAATTTCCCTCCCTGGGTGCATCTTTCATATACACAGCCCTTTCTATCACTTACCTTCAAAAAAGTTGTCATGAAACCTTTCCATTGTTCCCAAAAATAACTCCAGGTTCCATTTAATGCTATTTTTTGTCTTTTATCTCTCTGAATCTTCTTCATCCCAAGGAGGCATCAGGTACATCTCTTGAAGTGAAATAGGCCATTAAATATCTCCCCAGGACAGAATACTTGGTCTTTATTAAGTCCATAAAAAAGTCATAAAATAAAGATGTGGAAGACTACTTTTTTCTTGATAGGTCAGGGCAACCATCAAAGCAGCAGACATTGTATCTAACATCTTTCTTCCCTGGGGTGCATTCCCGAACATTCTACAAAGTCATAATACTACAGGAGAAAGAATCCTGGGCTCATTTGGCAAATGTTGAAGACGCTAAATAGAATCATTTGATGTTATGTGGATATTTTGACACCAAGATATACAATAGCATAGTCTTTTTGATTTTTAAAAAAATATTTTAAAACAAAATCCTTCTGTTTGTACTTTAATTTTTAAATATAATTTAAGATATGTATTTAAAGCAATATTATGCATTCTTATGCAGATGTATGGTGAATTAAATCACTTTTGATATAAAACATTCATTTTAAAATGAAAATGTATAATAGGATTTTCAAATAATTCTTAAAATTGATTAGACACAAAAGAAATTGTGTCTGTCTGGAACCAAATTTAATAAGGTCATTACATTATATATATACACTCATGCTTTATTTTATAAAAAGCTAGAACAAGGTAGCTGTTTGACTTTGTACAGTTTCATTCATCTCTTTGTAGTCTCCTAATGGAAATTTTAACTTCTGGTTAAAATTCCTAAACTAAAATTCTAGGATCAAAATTCTATTTCTTAGCTAAAAAATCAGAACATAATATTGAAGTGGGCTGTAACAGTAGAAAAAGAAGATACAGAACTAGGAAACTCATAGGAATGGAAATCCTCCCTCTTATGCATTGGAAGCTTATGAGGTGTGGGGAGAATGGAGAAGTATAGGTAAGCAAGACCAAATTATATGCAATATACTAAAACCATGGGACAGAAGGGTGTGGAATATATTTGATTCTACAGACTCTTAGCTGGAAATAAGAGCTCAGTATTAATGGACTACATGCACTTACTTTTAGTAAAACCCAAAAGAGAAGGGGAAGGAGAAAAGGGTTTGGTTATGTATAAATCTAGAGTGCACAGTAGATGACTGGGATGATAGTGCTACAGTGATAATGCAAATGGAACTATTTTCATTACATTTATCAAAGAAACCTTGGAAAGGTGGCAAAAATCTAACAGGCTGCACAGCTGCAGAAAGTGATTATATACTCATTTTCATGAGGAACCAAGCAGCCAGTAAACTACAAAACTGGCAGAGAGGAAAAGGACTTTGATAACAGAGCTGTATTTTGTTATGATACATTTTGAATGGCAATGAACCTGAGAGCAAACTTGACAGAAAATTGTGCAGAATCCCTAAACTGAGTTGCCCTCAGGGCATACAAAATTGAATGATACGTAACAGTATCTTTATGTAATAACTGTGCAGTATGCTTGATGAGTGACAGGTATATTACAGACATTAATTAAGTTAACAGGAATTAAATCCTGCCAGCTACTGAGCATTTCATAGGGCCTAATGGCAACAAATCCCTCTCCCTCACTTTCTAACAACAACAACAGAAAAGTTCAAGATGTGTTTCTAGCTTCATCACAGGCACCAATTAGCTGTTCATGGTGTCTGTTTTTCTGCAGTTTTCAAGAACAATTGCATCATTAGAGCATTTAAAATGCAGTGTCAACAGGAAATAGAGCAATAGCTGCAAGCAAAAATATTACAAACCACAGAGCCATTATGTTTTGGTTTTTCATCCCAAGTGCGATGTGTCTTAGACAGCTATTTTTTTTTCTTCACTGCAAGGAAGAAGTGGAAAATAATTTAAGGCAGAAGAAAACCAGATTTAGGGGAGCATCTGTAAGCAGTCTAAGAGGTCCATTGCCATTTTCTTACTGATATTCAGTTTTTTGCTTTTAATGTTTTTTTAAACAAATTAGACCCTTCTAAATTCTCTTGAGGAAACTTACAAAGGATATAGAGTCTCACACAAGCACAGTGAAGCAGCAGTTATTCTGTTCCATTTGCAGATGACTGGGGCACAGTAGGAGGTGTCTCTTTTAGGGTGTTTGAAACACCTGAAACTATGTATTTTTCCCAGCAATCTTACCAGAGTAAAAGCCCTAAAATCCTCATTTATCTTAGATTAATAAGCCATCTCTCACATTTTCTGTGTTACATGAGCAGACAGTTTTGTCTAAGGCTTTAATCCATTTCTCTTATCTTCGTAGTTCAGATTCCTTTGTTCTGTTATAGGGTCAAATGGTATTCAACATGAAAATGGTGAATCCTCAGCAGTTCTCAATTACATTTTATGAGACAAACCTATCATTCACTGTTGCAAATGAAAGACGCTTAGGTTAAAAAGTACAAGGAATGAGACAGCTATAGAGTGGCACACTGTGTCTGGTATTATCAATGTGAGGACTTTGTAAACCATCAGTTTCATCTAGACTATCATATTTAATGACTGCTGTGGCACCTACATCTATTTAATTCATACAAAAACATGAGCAAAAAATCCACGCTTTCATTACTTGAAGTATGGTAAAGATCCTTCCTCTGGTTTGGTGCGGTACTGGCACATTGTTTCATATCTTTATTGAACACCTTAATTTCCTGAGTAACAAAATATAGTCAATAATTATTCCCTTATTATCTCTCCTTTCTACCCAGAAATTAAATACATTTCATATCACACTTCTATTTCATTTTTTCAAGGTGAATAATGGCAGAATCCTCCATGGGAATTTTCATACAAGGACTATATCAAAGAATCTCTCCTTACTCAAAAGTTCCTTAGTATTTCTGATTACACCTGCCACCTTTTTATTGTTCTGTGTTTTGTTCAGTAGTGGGGAGTACAATATTGAGTTCAGAATACAATAAAATTGTCATCCATTTGGTCTGCCATCACTTAACTCTGAATTTACTTTCAAAAACTGTTGTTAAAATTCCCCCTCTGTTATTTAAATCTCATAAAATCCAGAATTGTGGATATATACTTTCTTTTAACTTCTCCCAGATCTTTTTGGGTGTGTACTGACTGCATTTCATTAGCATTTTTTTCACTGTCTCACAAATGAATGATCATAGTGAGGCCCAATATCAGATAATTTTGTCAAGCTTCTTAGTTATTTCAATTTATTTTACCCTCTATTTGTATCACCAGCACTCCTGAGTGGATTCTCTCCACTCTCTTTCCCCAGTCCTGTAAAAAGACCAGAAAACAAATTAAATCATAATACAAACACTGTCAAATTTCTATGGCCAATCTTCTACTTTTCTGAAGCTGATCCAGTCCATACAAAATGCAGTCCTTGGCCTGATTAAAGCATACCAGCACATAAAACATTTCAGATCATTACTTATTTTTGCACCTCCGTTGAATGCAGCAATTACTGGGGAAAAGACAGAACAGTATTTTAGTGCTGTCAGAAGAGGATATATAGTCCACTCCAGATGAAAACCTGAGCTGCTATCATGTCAAGAAACTAATGTAAAACGCAGAGTATTTCCAAGTGAAGTGTCTTTTTAATATTCTGAGGATGTATTTTTACAGGTGAATGTACCAAACAGTGCATAAGGTAGCATTTAAAAAATAAGTTTTATCTGTAATACAACATAGAGTAAGCTGCCTCTGTTCTTTATAATTTATTAAATCCCTCATGAGATCTGGATTAAATTTCAGTTAAATAGATCCAATTAATCTATCATGGAAACATTATCTTCTGTTTGTTGTGTTCTCTTTAGATTTCTGTGAAATATCAATAGCATATTCCAGAGGGTGGACATGTCCTTGGGGAGCAGACTGCAGGATTTTTGACAATTTTCTTACCATAGATACAGAAAAAAACTCCCTATTCTAATCAGAATGTCATAAAACAAATGAGGTACAATTGTTTGCTTGTGTAGAAAATGAGGGTAGATAATTAAGCTAGAGTCACTTAGCAGGCAAATATTAAAACTGTGCCTGTATCGTTATTTCATTGTTCATAATTTAACAATGTATTCTCTTATTTTGTGTTCTTCAGGGCAGAAATTTTTTACACTCCGCTCCCACTTGAAGTTTGAAACATAGTTTTGGAAATGTAGGACACTAAATGCTAAAATGCTTAATTGCTGCAAGAATCTATCATTACAAGTCATATGTATTATCAGGGTAAGGAAACAGACTTTCTAGAGACTTGTACAAGAAAACGGAAAAGCAATCAGAGAATAATGAGAGACTCATTAAGGTGTATTGTATCCAGGACAATAGTAGATGGGAGTGTAGACATATCAGCAATTAAGTTGGACTGATGGCAGCTGCTTAATGGTACCACCATTTGTAGTGACCATCCAGCCAAAGACCTTAATTCCTGTAGGGATTTTGATAATAAGGTTTATGGTAATGAAAAAATCTTATGAACCCATGTAGGTGTTAATGTTCACTTAATAAATAGTGATGAGTACTTTCAGCAGTAATTGAAGGTATAAAGGACACCTAAGCAACAAATTCTGATGTGAAAAGAAGTGGGTTTTGTCTTTGGTAAGGCATCTCTACATTCAAGTGTTTGAAATACATAGTGTATAACTGACCAAAGAACACTGTGATGAGCAAAGATTCTTCAGTTATTCCGGTCATAAAACAAAAACTATGTAGTACACATTTCAGCTGTACTTTCAGTAATACATGATATGCTACTAAAATGTAACAAGATTTGGGTTGGGTTTTATTGGTCTCAGGCAATAATGTGATTCAGTGAGACTAGAGTGTGACTCATTATCCTTTCAAAATATCAAATTGTGAAACAAAAATATTAGAAGTTCACAGCAAGACAATATTCTCACAAAAGAAAAATAAATCTTAAAATGGGTTAATCTAGCCCATATATGTGATTTGCTAACAGAAAACATAGTGTGCCTCTTTCATCTCACTGCTTTCCATTGCAGTTCTTAATTTGTTCACTTTTACCCTTCTTAGGGTAGAAACATAGTTTCAAAGACCTTCTCATAAGGCACATAAACAGATACCTGCTGTCCTATGAATCTTCTCTACTGACAGGACTTTAGAGGAAAAACTGTCTCAAGAGAAAAGTTTTCTTTGCAATAAAATTATTGGAAAAACTTTGAAATTTACCTATCCTCTGCTGTCCTCATTATTTGTGATTTTCCAAGATCATTGTATGTGAAGATGTTAATCACTGGCTGTGCATTTATGTATATTTATGCTTGATTTCAGAGTTTAAAATAGGTTTTGTGTGATTTGTTTGGGTACATTTTTGGTAGTTGTTTCTTTTGTCTGTTTTTTTTTTTTCCTGAAGCCAAGATTTCTGTTCTAATACCATCATTTGTCAATTCTGTAAAGTCCACAGACTTTGATATTAGTTTTGAAGTTACTAATAAATAGACTAATATTTAATTAGGTACCAAGAAAATAGAATTACAGCATGTGGTATGGGTGCTGTAACAATAATTCTTTTTCCTTAGTGATGTACAAAATACAGCAGTGCAATGGTGATTAAACTAGCCAATAACATTTTTATCAAGAAAATAGGTATAAAACTTAAATTTATAAAATGGAGTTAATGTCCAGAAATTTTAGCTCTACTCATACCGAATCATTCCAGGATTTTATCAGTTTCAGTGTGCAAAGTGGGGGAATATTATTTGAAAGCATAGTGGCCTCATCAATCCTGCAGTCTCTAGGGGCATTGTGGTGGTCTGCTGTTTATGGCTTGCTTGCATTTCCGGATATGAATGTACGCGAACTCATTCTGTCTGTTTCCAATTTTTTTTTTTTCAGGGGATTTTTAAATCTTAGTACTAGACATTTCATTATATTAGTAGAAAACCTGGGACAGACTGTACAACTTTAAAAATTAGTAGCCGTATTTGCCCTTCTCTATAAAAGTAAGGCTCAACCAAAGGGAAAGCATAGAAACAGATGTGACTTGAAAGACTTGTTTTTCAGAAAAACAAACAAACAAACAAACCCCCCTAAAATTAATGGATAGCCCACATGCATATTCTTTAAAGTAGCATACTGCTCGGAAAGCTAATGAGGAGAGATTTGCACATGATCACACAAAGCCCTGTAACTTTTCTCTTAACATTTTTTTGACACTGAATTTCCAGAAAAGTGAATTTTGAGCTTGTTTGTAATTCTGAATTCAGAGGCTTTTTTGTGATGACCAGCAAAATATTAAATTTAATAAAGAAATTATATTTTTTAAACTAAGATCTGCTTTACAAACAATTCCCTTTCATTTATAATGTGCAATTTTGACTATTACATATGAACTGACATGACTATTGCTACAAGGGAAGTTCAAAATATCACTTATGTATGAAATTCCTCTCAGATTTCTGTTATGTTCTCAAGTTTGCATATAGTATTGAGAGGAATGTCTACTATTTTTAGTCTTTCAAACTAACTAAACAGAGTAATTTTTATTCTTTATTTCAGTTGTGGTTTTGTTGACAGGTTTTAGGTGGGCAGTCACGTGGTGCTGCTCAGAATTTTCAAGTTAAGCCCAAGTGAGGAGGCATTCAAAGCATTTTGTTGTATTTTAAAGGGGACATTTGGAAGATGGAATAATGTGGGATATACTCACCTTGGATTACTTTCCTCTTAAACTTTTTTTAAATTTAATTTTAACTCTGAAGGTATTCTATTTATTAGAATTGGATAACTTTTTAAAAATAGTTTTTAAATAATAGATTTTAGAACTCCATATTTCTGGCTGTTGTGCTTGGAACTTTGACACAGTTTCCAGTGGTACTTTGAAAGCTAGGTTTTAAATGCAATTAGTTTTCACAGTATGGAGTTGCAAAATGGACGTTCTTCAAATATGGAATTCTTTATAGGTATTGGTGATATTACAAAGTACTGCCTTCATATATGCACTAGTGGGTTTTATTTTTAACTTCAAACTGTGTACTCTCCTTTGGAAATGAACTGTGCATTCCAGTTCGCGTAGCTAAAATGTCTTTTACATTTTATATAAATTACATCTCTTTCTACAGAGGAAGTCTTAGGCAGTGTGAAGGATTCTACTTGGTGCACTGAATTTCCTTGTCTGATGGTGACTCTTTGGACTCGAGGCCTTGGGAAAGATGTATGCAACTGCTTTACCAGCTTTTCTTAGTACAAATTTAGATGTTTGCAACTTAGATCCTTAATGAAAGCCAGAATTTTTAGAAGGGAAAATAGCTGGGAGAGTGATTGATAAATTACAAAGTAAGGCCATACATAGAGGTTAGGATTTTTCAGTCTCCAGGGTTAGTTAAGGTGGAATTTTTTAGTAGTTAATACTGTTGAATTAGGTAAACTTTTCATATTTCTTCCTTTCTTAGTATTCCAACAGAAATTGAGTAAAATTTGTTGAGGAAATAAGAACACTTTACCAAAAAGTAAAAAAAATAATATGGAACCTTCCTAACCTTCTGTAAGACATTTCTAAAAATAATCCGTATACATTTCATATTCATATAAATGCACTAAGATAGCATTCATCTGTTAGAAGCATCGAGTTATAGAACCTCAGAATCATTTGTTTGGTAAAGACCCTTAAGACCTCTAAGTCCAACTACTAAATCAACGTGACAGAGCCCACCACGCAACCATGTCCTTATCTGTTGTGTTAAATGTTATGTTTTTGCTGACCTGGACTTTATTTTTGTGCCAGAAACTGGTTCCTGGACCATAAATGATTATATGTTAAAAAAGTTGTTATACAGCAAGCAAAACACTGGAACTAAAATTCCATTGCTAGAATAAACATGATGGAATAAATGTTGCCGAAATGGGGGGTTTACCATATGTACAAGTACCTTTGTGCATCTTTATTTTTCGTTGTTTTTACTTTATCAGAGATTGATTTTGCACACTAAATCAATACATTCTATATCAGAATGTAGAACACTATGAAATTTAATAGGAATATTCTGTGATTTTTATTGTTTGCTTTATATGGCAGCACAAATTTATAGTAAGAGCCTAACAGCCAAAGTGGGGTCTTTAAAACTGGGCAATGCTGTTGTAGACTGAAGTGAGCCTGTGTGAAAGCTACATCATGATTACAGTGACTCTGAAGGTGAAAGTATTACATCAGGTGGTGATCGCATTCATTATTTTTCAGAAAATTCAGCTCTTCAGAACTGTGTTTCTTCAGATTAGAACTTCATAAAATTCTTTATTTATGATTTGCAAAACATCTACAAATATCTGAAGGAAATATGAGTCTTGCGATATTAAAAGGCACTAACTGTAGTCTTCTGCCACTCTATTTGGAATGTTTGCTGTCATTTTCATTAAAAATTTGACTATAAACTGTATATAATCTTAAAATCTGTTAAATTAATACTGTAATACAGAAAACAGTATAAGCACTTGACAGAAAAAATAAATTATTTAAAGATTAATTTCCAAATTGACAGAGTGAAGCAATAAAAGAGCTGAAACCAAACCTTTAGAATAAAGTGATGGAGAAACATGGGTCCTGAAGAAGACAAATTTTGTTGTTGTTTTCGTACATGGTTGGGGTTTTTTGATTGTTGATTTTTTGGGGTATTTTGGCAGTGAAAAATGAAGATTTTTGATGCAATTTTAAACAGGCCTATTTGGAAATGTTCATATTTTGCTTCCTGTTGAACAATAATACAAAATCAGGGATTCAAATGTTTCCTATATGTCTATTTTATTGGATCAGGTAAATTAGTCTGGAGATTGTTGAGTAATCCTTCTACAAAACTAAGTAATCTTGAATGAACGTAGATACCTCTTGTCTACAAAAAGAATTATTTGCAACATAGGGCTGTGCCAGTAGTTTTACAGTGTTTTTTCTTTTAATTACTTCAGTGGACTCAGGTACGATTTGGGCAATGAATTTAATACTGTCTCAGAAATATTTTGAATCTTTGGAAGAAACATGGATGAAACGAGGTCAGTATCTGTACCCCAGATACTGAACTGTGAAATATTTGGAGAAAAGTTGATGCACCAGGTTGGGATGAACCATCTAGAAAAGACCATTTGCTGTGCAAAATGACTGTTTCATCTTCAGCTATGAACAGTCTAAGTCAGTGATAAGTGTAAAGTATAGTACTTGTCCACAGCTCTTAACTATATATTAGCTCAGGTAATGTGTGGGCATAAATCATTCCAATGACAATTGTTGGCTTCAATTCAGTCATAAATTCAGCTGAAGATTTTTTATTATTACTGTGCTCACCTGCACAGGGGCTTAGGTGGTTAAATAACTATGACCTGAAAATTTCAGTAACTGTTTCCTGCTAGCCTTTAAATAGAAAGCACTGTTCCCAATATGAGAAAGACACATGAACTTTTAATTACATCTTCATTTTAGAAATTAATTATGAAGATCCCCTTGCATCCAAATTGCACAATGATCATTTACTTTATTTAGGTTAAAGCATTTTTAGAATAGCTTACTTTGAAAAAAGCATTTTATTACTCTTCATGATATATTTATGTTGTGTGTTACACATGTAGCTTTTACAGTTTGGATTCATTTGGGTTTTTTTAACCAACATTTTTCCCCCTTCCTTCCCTTTTACTGAGAAAACAGTTGTGATTGTTGTTGGCAAGATGAGGCACCAAATTTTGTTGTAGAATTGACACCCCTTTTCCTTGAAATACTGACTAATAAAAGTATGTAGCAAATATTTACTCCCACAGAATCAATTATTCTACATGACTGTAAAAACTGGTGATTGTGTCTGTGACGTGTAAAGCTCTGTTGGAGAACAGGAATGGCACAGGAATTGAGTAAAGTACTTGGGAGCTGTGATGAAGTTGCATCAAGTGTTTGAGTGCAGTTTCATAACTGCATTTTGTGACTAATTAAGCCTAGTTAGATTTTGCTTTGCCAGTTTTGTTGAATCATAAAAAGCAGTTCACTGGTAGACACAATGGACCAGTTTTCACCAATTTTCTAAAGTACACGTACAAAAGTGCTCTTAAGAGTGAAGACTGCAATGTGATTCACATTACAACAGCGCTTTGTATTGCCATGCTACATTCCATTAGAAGATATCACTATACTTTGGAACTACTAATGACCTGTGTCCCTTAGAGAAGAAATGTTGCTATTCCTGTTTCACAACACATGAAAGAGAGACTAAATGTAACAGAAGTTACCTGCCCTCCAGTGACAGCATAGGTGTTGGAGAGGTACATCGGGAAGGAAAGCATGTGACTTGAAGCACTTTTCTTTTTATTGATACTTACATTCAGCAGCTTTCTTATTGCCAGTTAGCTGGACACACCAGGGAAATTACTAATTCAAAGTTGTTTCAACTTTGGAACAAATTATCTCTGCAGGTCTACTTCACCAAACTCACAAACTTATTATATCTTTACTTAGTCTATTCACAGTTATGCTAAGCTTTGTAACCCTTTCAAGAAAATTGTTTCCAGGCTATGTTTCTGCCTCAGCAAGCTTGGAAGCTGGTACACTTTCCCATCTGCATTATGCAGTATGCAGTATGTTGTATAGCATCAGTGAAGGTGGAAATAGAGTTTCCCCCCCACTGCCTTTCAAAATCATTACTGAATTTAAATCAACCTTCCCAACATTCCTTCCACAATAATTTGGACTTTTTCTGATGCTAACATGTTCAGATGGCTGTTCTGCTGAACACTGGTAATGATTTAATACTTTAAAATCCATAGGATAATGGCCACATGCTTTTTTTTCTGTATCTTTGAGAATGGACAGTGAAATAACCCCTTTCCTGAAACCTTCTTCCTACTCGTAACTGTACCCTCAAACAGTAAAGTGTACTCCACCTACCAACCCTGATTCAGGGCAAAATCTTCTGTAAAACTTGTAAAGACAATCTGGGAACCTTCTTTGTTGCTTATCCCCTTTCATTCACCCAGCTTATGAAGGAAAGGCAAGCACAGCTTTGCAATTAAAGAGGCGTATATATAACTGAGATGTAAGGAATGAGTCTGCAGGAATGGGAGACAGGAGGAGAAGAACAGGGCTAGAAGAGCAGTACATGGAACTGAAGACAGTAGAGTGCTGCAAATATGTGATGTATATTCTGTCATATTGTCAGGAAAGGCATGCTAATTTATGAATGTTTGAGTGCCACCAAAGTACACTTCACTGATTCAGGTTTTCATACATAGTGATTGCACAGTGTACTACTTCACTACAGCTTGTTTCTCTGATTTTTTTTTCCTCCTTTCTTGATATTCGAGGAATTTAACTTCCCCAGAAATATCTGATTCCTTGATATGGCAGACCTCCTTTCTAAGTGCAATGCTATACCTGTCTCACTGAAATTGTAAGTGGATATCTGTCTAAAATAGAACTATTTTTGCATCAGTGCACCTGAAAATGGTGTTTTAAGCATGATCTGTTTCAACTTTATATTTAAATTAATATTAACTAGTTAATAGATTTACAATGAAGAATACTGCTGATTATGTAGTATATGGTACATTTTATATGAATTTAGGATGTTTTTTATTATCAAGCTGTTTGAATGTTCCTCCTTATATATCAAAATTTGGAACACCTTTATAATTTCATCTGAAAACCAAATCGAATTGGTATAGATTATTTTTTTTCCCCAAAATCTAAGTAAGGGTATATGGATTCCTTTAGAGAAAGCATGTGCAAAACCAAGGTTTTCCATGTATGACAACACATATCTTATTGTGTTCAGACTGAATACATTCAGAGAGATATTAAAAGAGAATATTGATGAATATTTCAGTCAGCATAAAAGGGGGTAAAATTAAAGAGAACCTGTATATGTTAATTCTCAGTAGAAATATGGCTTTTGCTAGGTAGTATTATTTTACCAACAAAAGATATGTTGCATCAGTAGCCCTAAGAAAACTTTTTTATGCTGAAAAAAAATTCTGTATTTTGCTTCTGTATCTACATGGGTAACGTATTCATTAGAGGTAAAAAGATAATTGGTTTGGGGGAATGATGGAAACATATATTGGGACAGTTTAAACTGGCATCTACTATGCTATTTCGGTTCAAGCAAATACTTGCCACTGTTGTGGATTAGAAGTGTATTAAATATTTATCATATTAGGAATATAAATTCAAAAATTAATAACAAAATAATTTCACAGTGTGATATTTCCATGAAATACTAAAGACAATCAACAGAATATGAGCACACGCAATTGCTTGTTTGAGACGGTTGTGATTTGACCTTATGTTTGTATGATACATTTTCTCCATAAATCTAGTCAGGTTTTATAAAAATACAATTATATAAACATGTAGTCTCATAAAACTACCACAGAATTATTATCTAACAGCATGATTAATGTCCAGATATGTCCAAGGAGATCTATGGTGTGCTGGAAAGGAATGGAGTTAAAAATGAAATTTGCAAATATTGTGACAGTCTGACTGTAAATCAGATAGTTACTTTCACAGCAAGTACGTGTAAGTTCTCAGGAGATGGAATTATTGGTGCCAGGAAACATAATTCATTATCTCCATGGTCATCTTTACCTTGAAGTACTTGCAAGGCCATTATTACTTTTTAAGTGTCTTTTCCAATTTCATTCAGAACTTAAGAAAAAATCTCTGGGCTACTTCTGTGGCATTAAATTCATGTATGACAATGAAAATTAACAGTTTGGGTTCTGCATATTTGTTCAATAAATCAAAGGATGTTGTCAGTAATTTGGATCACGTAATTAGTTTATACAGATGGGTGACTATGCAGTCAGATATGTTGCATCCCAAAGCCACATATTTCTAGGAAATGGGTGTTAGAAAAAAAAACCAAAAAGCCATCTATTGAAATAAATCTAGAGGAGTCAGTGGCACTGCCTTAATAACTGACACTGTATGTACGAGGTGTCACTAATATGATTCAGAGAAGAATTTTGACAGAATAATCGAAAATATTCCTTCCATAGCAGAGGCAAAAAAGGTCTGCTTTAGACTTGGAGATACCAAGGCAGTGTGTTTGGAAGATCATTCAAGAGAAATTTCAGTTATTTTTATGACTCTTTTTGTTAATTTGCTTTGCTCACTTCATTTACATGTCTCTGTTTCTTCAAGGTGTGTTTTTTTCACTCTTGCTAGGTACCACCTGCTAATAATTCCCAGTTATGATCCTTTTGCCCCTCTGTACCTTCCCATGAACAGCAGAGTAGTGTTCATAATTCTTATTGGCAAGGGTAAAATTGGCTTCACAGCGGAGTTTTCCAACACAATACTTCTTACTAGGGCATTGAGCTAGGCAGAGAAGGAACACAGTATGCTGAACACAGGGAGCTGAAGGAGCAGATGAAATTTTTCAGTGCCAGTCTAGACATCTTCACTGATGGGCCATGCAGTCGTCCATGACAATATTTATTGCAGGGAACTGAAGTGACACAAAAAGCAGTTGCTTTGCAGGTTTATCCACTGTTTCTGAAATTTTAATCCAGGTTTCTTTATCTATTGCTTCTTATTTCCTCTGCTTAGATGTTGCTAATCCCACTTCCCTGGGGAACTTCTAGACCTGACAAATCATATTGGATGTCCACCTGTTTATTATCATACTGGCATATAGCAAGTTTTAATTTAAATTCTTGCATTATTCATGAGGGAGAAATTCATTGAAGATTCATTCCTAATTTACTTTGATTTTCTGCTAAAAGTTTGAGCCTGTACAGCTGTAAAGCCCCATACAGTTTTGCAGTACAAAAAAAAAACCCAAAAGAAAACAAACAAACAAACAAAAAAACCCCACCCAAACCAAACCAACAAAAAAAGTTATTCTAGACTAAGGGATAATTTGAACATGCATGCAATTTTAATTAATTTACAAAGGTATCTGTGTTTTTTCAGTATTTCACAACAACTATGTAATACAAAGAAATTTTGCAAATTCACTGTCTGTTCTTTTGTTAGGCTTCACCAAAATGTATATGGCAAATAAATTTCTTTGCTATGTAATATGTGCTTCAACATCAACCTTCGTGAGCTTCAGAGTACTCAATTGTACAATTCATAAGGCAAAATCTGATTTTAATCTTGGTGTACATTCAATCATACCTGCCACTTGTGATACAATATCTCTGAAGTGATATGAATTAAATATGAAATAAAAAAAACTATTGAATTGCAAACAATATGATAGGTCACAAAGGGTCATGAGTGTTATTACAGTTATAAAACTCAAAGAGTAGTGTAGAAATGAGAGATTTATTCACCATCATCTTTTTTTTTTTGTTGGGTATCTAGGTTTGTGATATTTTTAAGAAAATCCTCTCAGAGATTAATCTACTTCCTTATTATATATTTTGTATTTAAACTGGCATACATTTGTGAGCTCAGGTTTCATAATTTTTAAAATTTTGCAATTTGCAAATAGTTTCAGGTTTACAAGGAAAATACTATAAACAGTGGAAGAATACAAGAGTTTAAGTGATGGTTATCTGGGTAGATAATGCAGAAAGAATCTGACACCATGCAATTTTGATTTTTACATGTTATTTACCTGAGAAAGATTTTTCTTTTCTTAAATAATTTCCCTTGCATCTTCTATCCTTATGTCTTGCTTAACCATATGGATAGAAGATGCAATGGAAAATATTTAAGAAAATGAGATATGCTTAACCATGAGGAAAGAAAATCCTCCAATCATAAATAGCATTTGGAAAAGTGTGAAATCTAATACTCTGTGCAGCATGAGGTAGCAGAGGGATTTAACAGCCTTCTAGAGATTGTGTGTTCTTGAAGTGTTTTATTACTATTAATTTATCATTAAGATGTAATTTTAACATTTTGCATTCTTGTTTTTTCAGTCAGGTATTAAAGATTTTTTTTCTTTTACGTTTGTGATTGGGTGTGATGAAAGGAGAGAGTAAAGCTACAGAAATGTAATCATGATCCCATTGTCCACATTAAGGCCAGATATAACAAAGGCAAATATAGCTAGGAAAAAAAAATATAACTATAAAATGGTGACTTTGATTGCTTTTACGTTAGACAACTGTTGTGTATTTTCTTTTACATCAGTTGTTCTCGAAGTTTCTTTGAGTTGGGCTTTTTCTTTTGTTTTTTTTTTGGTGTGAGGGTTAAAGTTTTTTTGGGAGGTTGGGTGTTTTTATTGAATTCTCCAAAAGAGACCTTAGTCTAAGTGTTATTAATTTGACTAAGAGTGATTTGGCAGGGTAGGGAAATGCTTATGATTGGTTATCAGCCCAATGTCTTTCATTTAGAGTTAGTTACAGATGGGAGATTATTCATTAATCCCCATGAATATTTTCTGTCACATACAAAAGTGTCTTTATTATCCCACCAGCACATCCATACAGTTAAAAATTTTCATGCATTTGCTAGTTTTTATTTATGAGTTTCCTGTTCACTGAACTTCTTATATTACTGCATAACAAACTCATCTGGAAATTTTTTGTGTTAAAAGGTGAACACCTACTTTTCTAACTTCTTTCCATTGCCTTATACAATTCCTTATTAGCAGCTCCTGCATGGAGATTTCTGAAATAAATTAATTCTTTACAACAGTGCATGTTCTGAATTTTCAGTGTAGATTTTTCAAAGATGTTTTTATTTCTCAATATGTGAAAATTTCAGATTTAGATTTGTTTTTTGCTTTCCTAGGCAAAGAAGGAAAGTCAGTTGTCTCCACAGATTTCATAGTTTTAATTGCTCTGTTTATCTGATTTTATGTTTGTCTCAGTCATTTTGCCAAAGACTGAGGCAAGTTAACAGGAAATATTTAACCAGTAATTTTTTATATCATATAAAGGGAAATAAAACAATTGTTAAGAAAAAAAAAAAAAAAAAAAAGTATAAAGTGATCTAGGAATTAATAAAGACACCATCTCTATGTTTCTGGATTTTTCTCTTTTCAAATTTTGACCTAATGACTGGGAAAATATATTTCAAAATACCATAGAAGTTACAAATTTACTAATTGTCTTAGGCAGGTCTGTGTATAGAAAGCTATGTGGGTGGTTCAAGACAGGTTACACTACTACACTTTTAAAATTATGTTAGTAGACTGCATGGGGAAAAAGGTAAAATGAGAAGTGTGAGAAAAACCATAAAGATTTCTTTCTCAAATGCAGAGGGTAGCTTTTGTCAGGGGGTTGGTTCTTTAATTAATTTTTATCTAAAGCAATGTAGAATTCTGTCACAAAATAAGAGGAAATTACTGCAGAGACAAAGCATTAGGGAATAGGTGAAAAATAATTTCTGATAAGATCGAGAATTATTGTTATTTTGGTGGAAGACTTTCAAAAAAAGGCAATAAAATTTTTCAAGTATTTCAAAATGCAGTGACTAAAAAGAGAGAATTAAGTGTTTTGTAATTGATTAAGTTTTATATGAGTAATGTGATTCAGCATCCAAAATGAAAATTTAGGCTGAATACTTGCAAGATTTTTTAGTTTGCAAAATCTCTTAGAGGTGGGAAAATCAACTCATTGAAGATGTGGGAATATCTTCATTTGGTTAATTTGATGCTATACTTGATAAAATGCTTGAAAATAATGTGTAGAGAAGAAATCTGTGTTGAAAGAGTATGTAAGTATTGAATAATTCTTCCTACTTTTTATTCTGACCACAGAATAAAATGTTCACTGTGTGATAATATACGGCAAGGTATTCAAACACCATTTTTCTTTATTAAAATATTTAGCCCATTAATTATGTTAAAAGAAAATAAACTTTATCATTTCTCTGTCTGAACTTTTTTGAAATTTCACTGCCATTTTCATCTATTGCTGAGCAGGTTTTTCAAGATTTGAGGGAGCTTGGTTTTCCTGTGACAGCTGCAGTCGTTTTAATGCACAATGTCATGAAAGGACAGTACAATGAAAATATAAAAGTCAAGCTTGTTGCATATGTATGGCTTTTGAGTAGCTGAAACTAAATTTTGTCTATTTGTGAAGTCTAAAATACAGTTGGGATTACATCAGATTTACCCTTCAACTATTGTAAGGAAAGAGAAGTACATGCTAAATGAAACATTCTTTAGGAAATTGCATCTCTCTACTCCCCCTTTAATGCTATTTTTTCTCAGTGTCCTACTTTTTAGCTGCAGTTTAGAGTAACTGAGCTATGACATGTAATTCATGTAAAATGTCACAAATGGTGTCATTCATTAGCTTTGACAAAATTGCTGGCATTGATTTGAACAAATGAATTTAATTGTGTCCATGTGACCTCAGTAAATTGAATTAGCACTGTTTTATTAGATTCTCAAGAAATTAAATGTTAAGACTTTTTTCAGCTTTTTGACTATTCATTAGTTATGTCTGAATATAAAAACTTCAGGCAAGGAAAAAAGTATTTTTCTCTAATAGAAAATTTCAATAAATAAAAATCCATTTTTCTTTTCTGTATTTTCTGGTATTTGAATTTGGCAAGCTAAGCTGTGAAATTTAGAGTAAAAATGGATTTTTCAGGAAATTTATTTTGTATTCAAATGCCGTTCTTATGGCACACATAAAATTATTTTGTGAACTTTATGTTAAAGTAGTTGGAGGAGCATTAAATGTGAAATATATTACCAATTATTTTATTGCAATACTTTCCATTGCATAAACTGAGAAAAACTCTTTGCTGGTTGTCTTAATTCAGTTAGGAATAAAGGGGGAAAAAAAGGAATTTAAAAAAAAGAGAGATGAAAGGTCAGAAAACAAAAATAGCATATGGAAATTATCTGCAACTTTGGAATATGGTTCTGTTAAATATCAGTGCCTAGAGCTCACATCCCACAGCAAGATCTGGACATACGTGGGTGTTTGTTATATATGTTGCTTTCTAACCCAAAGTTGACTTTCAAATAGAGACAGAAATTTCACTTATTCACTTACTAGAGATCATCACAGTTATAAAGACTTGCAATTTACTGTCAAAGCTTTTGGCTTAGTCCTTCATTCCAGAATAATTCTTTTCTTCTGTAAATTAGTGAGGAGAAGGGGTAAAGGCAAATCCAGGTTATCTTTGAAGACCTTTTGCTGACCTTTTTATTCTTTCATCTATATTGAACTTTAGCAATAAGCTGCCATAACAATGCCATTATAGTCTCATGAGACAGTGCTAAATTTTAGGATAATGGAAATTACTTCACCTAGCTGAAACTGAGAGCAAAGACATCCATAGAACTCTTCTAATCCAAAACAAAATCTGAAATGTAACAGGTCAAATCTATTTTGCTAGATCCCTTAATTGCAGCCATGGAAGGCAGGCCAGGGTTACAAAAAAACAAAAAGAAAAACAAACAACAAAAAACCCACCAAACCCAAAAAACCCCAAAAACAAAACCAGAAAAGATACAATCAGAAACATATGCAAGACAAAATGGTCAACAGAGCTAATATGTTGGATCAGTCAAGTCCCACCTTGCAAAAAAGAGAAATAGGTATTCTGCGCTTTCAGTGTTCCCTTACATATTCTTCCCTTCCTCAAGCTCTTCCTCCTGTACTTATTCTTTGTGTGTATAAAGTGGATTCTGATGGTACTTACCATCTGCTCTGAGTCATTTAGTAGTGCAAGAGATATGACCACAAAAAAATATTTGCTTGACATGTTTAGATTTATTTTGTCTTACAGATGCAATAATGCTTCTATTATGTCTGACCCATCTCTTTATCTGACCAACCTCTATGCCTGACCATAACAAAAGGAGATGTTCCTCAGATAGTGCCGGATCAATATGCAGTCCGTACACTTTGTAGTTCCACAAGAGCCACAGGATTTCATTAACATTGTTAGAGGAATATCTCTGGTTATTCTATTTACAGACCTCTTGTTCATGAATTTCCAGTCTCTCAAATATACTAATACTCTGTGTCTAGTTCTTGAGGCAAGAGGTTGTAGAAGTTCACTGCCTGCAGTGGCAAGAATTGTACTGGGGGAAAGCAGGGATAAGTTTATCCATTGATTCTCCATGTTACTTGAAGTACTGAAAACCTGGAGGAGAATATGTTTTCTGATGCTATGGTTATGTGCCATTCTGCACCACTAGAGCATGATAGTTGGAGCAGTGTTCTTCTTTTAAATTTCAAATCACTCTGCCTTTATCAGTATATACTGAAAAATTGCTTTGACTGAATGTTCATCTGTGAGGTCTGAGAGCATTTGATCCTTTAAAATATATAATATAATCTGATCTGCAGCAGTAAACTCTGTAAGCCTAGGCAGACATTGGCAAGCCTGACTTGGGATGAAAAAAAATCCATCAGTTTTGTCCAAAAGAAATAGGGTGAAACTAAAATAAAATCCGAGAGTTTTTTCAAGACATCTAGAAAATATTTCCTCTCGTCTACCATCTTGATTTCTTGACTGTCTGGATACAGGAATTTATTAGTAAAGATTCTCAAAAATGTCTGTAGACATCTGTCTCCAACAAAGTCTTGATGAAATTAGTGTTTTGTCTTTTTGAGAAACAGGGATATTGCACTGAGAAATTAGGGTAAATATTTTTATACTGATTGGGATTTTTTAAACTTTTAGAGGTCTATTTATTGGCATGTAAAGTTTTGAAGTGCTGAAGTATCATGAGTTTTGAATTTCATGTAGAAATAATGATGTAAGAATTTTCACTATTGCCTGGAAATGAGGACATATATGCTTCAAGATCTTACATAGCAGTTACTGGTGTTACATGTGCTGTTGGTTTAAGCACTTTTACTGTACATATATTTTATCAGTGACATGTAAATGTTCCTCATTATTTATTAAGATGCTCTAAAACCATAGGTGTAAGACTATTTCATCAACTTTAAGAAAATGTTTTCAGTGTTTAAAGGAATGGTGAAATTGCATGTAGCTGAAGCAATATAACTGCTGTCTTCAAAGACTATATGAACTTCACATTAGGTTATAAAATTGAATACATAAGCATGCAACTGATAATCAAGAGACTCAAATGATTATTGGAAGAAAAATTTATTTCTTTGCCTGATTTGCCAGCATTTTTTCTCCACTAATTTCTTAATATTTCCTCTTTTTTTTTTTTTCTCTAACTGGAAAATTGTCCATAATTTCCACCAACTGCTCTGTTTATTTTGACAAAATTACCTTTCTCTGTTTCACCATTTTATAATCCAACTGGTTTTCCTTTCTTGGGGTCTAAAGACCTCTAATAGTCAATGCAGTAAAAATGACATATAAAATTCTCTTTTAGAGAGTTTGTATGGTACAATTATAATATTTCTCTTTTTCATTTTCATAAACATCTTTCTTTTGACCTTGAGATCTTTTCAGATATGGACATAGCATTCATATTAATGCATATACTGATTGACTTTCAGAATTTTTTTCAGGTTTTACTTATCTTGTAAAATTTATGCTTTTGATCTTTTGTCTCTCAAATAAATTCCTGAGCATTGTCAAAACACAGCATCACATTTGTAGTGTGAATATTTCTGTCTACAGTTTTCGATAAAGGAATTCAGCAACCTGAGGAGAAAACAGGCATAAGGTTTCATGATCTCTTGAAGAAATCTGGGTGTAGAACTCCCTTACATTACCCTCATTAAAATTTGCAGATTGCATTCTTCATTGATTTGTAGTTCTGGAAACATCACTTATGGCTGAAATTCCATCTAAAACAGATTCAAACTCTAGACAGCACTTTTTGTATTCTCTCTGTAAAAAGTCATTGCAGGCTTTCTACAGCAGATTTTTTTTTCAACTTCTTTTTTCCCCTTTTTTCTTTTTAGTATATGCATCAATTATGTCTCAATTTTCTATGAATGGTGGTTTTTTTTGTGATTTTTTTTTACCAATATATTGAAATACAGCATTATTTATTTCTGTTGAAAAAGAATATAAGTCTTGTTTGTTTACAAAATGCAGTGCATTGTTTAGTCAACAAAACAAAAGTAACTTTCACGGAGATTGGTATGCAGAGGTAGCATAATTCGTGTTTGAAATGTAATTGTTAGCAACTATGGCTATACAGCTGTCATATGAAAAATTGTTTTCTGTTTTTCAAAGATACAGCTATAGACAAAAGGATGTTTCATTAACTACGAGAGCAAGTCTGTTCACTCCTCTTCTTACTAACAATATAGTCACTGTAAGTTCAAAAACTTTCCTTGATAGTTTCGTTATTCTAAGAGATGAGAGGGATGTCATCAGCAATTAATTCTTGCAAATGTCACAGGAATAAAATATATAAACTTGAAGAAAAAAAATCACAGATATTTTAGCTGTTTAGCTGAAATTGGAATGGTGTGAAAGAGCTGCTGAAAGGGTAAAAAGCAGCTTCACAAAGAAAACTGCCTATAAATAGAGGTTGGCCTAATTCTTGCTTATTCTATAGTTGGTTTGAACTGCTTCATGAAATCAGTGAAAAAAATCACTCCTTATATCATTCAGTAGCTGAACTAGGAATTTTCTGCTAAAAACTGAATGTATATGCCTTGAAACCAGCTGGTTCCACTGGACATAAGCACTGGGGAAAGAATTTTAAACCCCCTTTTATTTTTTTTTTTTTCATTTATTTACATGAAATGGGAACATTCATTATGTACTTATGAAAAAGTGTGCTATTTTAATTTTATTTTAAAGTATATGAACTGTACACAGACAATTTATGGTATAGGATATATGTTTTGCAATGAAGTTAAGCTAGAACAATAGTGTCTTATATGAGTGAATTTCTTTGTTCAATTTTCCTGTATTACAATAGAAGGAAATAAGTTGCCCAAGATATACTGTATTGTCTCCTACACTTATTGGCAAAACAAAAGAAAACTAAGTATTATGTATCATGATTCATTTAATCTCCTTAAAATTCTGCTTGGCAAACAACCTCAGGAATTGTATTTTCCTCAGCTGCAACTCACAAGTTAAACTCAGCTGTAGATGTTCAGAACTTAAAATATATCACGTTGTTCCCATTCTGTCTTTAATGGAAATGTAATGCACCACAATCTATTTTATCTCTGAAAGATATCTCAGACAATTATTTTTGGTTTAGATGAATGTATTTGTCTTTCTGTGGCCAGTACCATAAAAAAAAGGGAAAAGGCTCATTTATCTGCATAATTAAAGGTAAACCCATTAAATTTAGTAATAGTGACATGAAATAAAGTTTAATTTTACATTAGTTGTATCAGATAATACTTGTGGTGATGACAAGAAGAAAATGTTTGTGGAAGTTATGTGTTCCAATAAAAGACCAGCTTATTTTATTATTCATTATATATACCTGGTCTCTTTGAGGTGGGAAACAAACCATGTTAAAGGGACAGTTGTCTTGTATGTTCAGCACTTAATTACTCAGTACTGTTTAGGTAGTTTAATAGTCATAGGTGACCTTATAGAATGAGAGGTATTTCACCATGGAGAGCAATTACTTTGCTAGCATTTAAGAATTTCTTATCATTCCTTGAAGAGTCTTAGACATTCATTCTTTTCTCCCAATCTCCCTGTCTCCCAATAATTTTAAAGCTATGCCAATTTCAACGAAATTGAAGAAGAAATTTAGCAGCAGAAATTTAGATTCCTCCAGCATTAACTTATTAGAGGTTCCTATGATGTCATGGATTAAGCAGGTGAAAGATTTCTAATGCTGGATCTTCCAGAAATTTCTCTAATGGTCTCTCAGCACAGCAGTACATCTGGAGGAGAGAGCACTGTGAAACTGTTCTGGGTCCTTCCTGCCCTGTCACTCCACAGCCTCCCGTTACCCACCTCTCTCCTTGTATGATCTTAGAATATGTGACAAGAAACTCCATTCGTGACAAATGTTGTGGGATTGAGCACCAGATGATCTTATGGCATGGTTCTAAGATGGAGATAATAACAGATGCAGCTTGTTGGGAAATAAACAGATACAAAATCAGGTTTCTGTAAGTCCTTTATTCAGATAAATAATGCAAGCCTGGCCACTGGTGATCATTTTTTTTGTTTGGGGGCTTTTCCAAAAATTCACTCAAAAAATGAAGCACACTTTATGTATTTATTTTTATCCAAACCAATTATTCAAAATTTAAGTGAAAATTAGTTCCTAAATTATCTAGTGAGAGGGGATACCATGAATAGTAAGCCATGAACCACCTCTTTTATAATCATGAGTTCAGGAAGTCTTGTGACCTTAGTAATAGTATGGAAAGCATATTTGAGATTAAAACTCTTATTTACTTCTTTCAGAGGGGGCTTTTTTACTAAATCTTAATGTATATTTGCAACTTTGACAACTAGGTTGTTTTCTTTTCCAAGCAGCTCTGAGCTGTTAACTGAATTTTGGAGGACAAGACCACCAGCCTCCTAAACATATTGTTGAAAACAATAAGTATTAGATATTTTCTCCGTTTAGAAGAGTCAAAGCTGTTTTGTCTGAAGTAAAGCAGATCAGGTTTAGTAACTTATTTGTCATTGTTTCACCTTTCAATATAACTGGTTTAGGCTTTACCTACTTATATCTTCTCTGAGCATATTTTAATACTGATTCTGTGATTGTTTATGGATGCTGAGATCTTACATATAGAGACATTACAAGGATTTATGACTTCAGTTTATGATAATATTTCCAACATGGTAAAGTCTCTCCTTCATTACATGGTGTATTTCACTCATCCCTTTATGAACTAACCCTGGGATATGCTTATTTATTTTATAAATGATGAAAAGTGGGGACTTTGCTTGCAAAAATAGGCCTTTATAATCTGATGTGAGCATATATTAGTGAGTGTTAGAATCTTCACCAGTGTTTTGTAACTGAAAAATATATGAACAATTTGACAGATTTGATTTTAAATGACTGCTGAAAATGTTCCCAGAATAGTACACATACATATACTTGAACTGTGAGTCCTTGTTCAGATAGATATGAATATATGGAAACTTTTCTATTGTTAAAGTCCATCCTTTGGGCTAAATATTGGCAAAAAACAAGAGTTGTTTTGTTAGCTCATTTGGGACTGAAACTCTCTTCAACACTTTTTATCACACAAGTTAACACATTTGAAACCTTGTCATCTGGTTGCACTACAACCAAGTGAGAACTAGCACAACAGAGCTAATTCATTTGGATAACAGTGCATATTTTTGCTCCTGAAAATGATGCTTAGCAGCCAAGTTCTAAAAGAACCTGCATAAAGGTTATGACACTTAACAGGATCCAGATCTCTTGACTTTTCTTCCTATTATTCTGCTGGAGAAAGAGAGGCAGAAAAAGCCAGATACTTTACTGCAGAAGTCTTGAAATTCAAACAGATAATTGGAGACATATAGAAGGAAAACACTTCCAATCTTCTCATGCAGTCAGGTAAGTGCATCCCTGAATTCAAGATCTCAAAAGGGGGAATAATATTATCGTGCAAGCTGTGATACAAAGAACTATGAGATTTCAGCTATCATAACAGCATGAAGTGCTTTGCTTTGCTTTATGCTGCTTTTTCTTTTGACTGAGTTTATGTCATCATAGGTGCCCCACTTAGTTTAAGAACATGTTTTTCTACTGCATAAAATGAAGGCATTATCTTTTTTTACCTATTCTAGACTGAAAAATTTAACCAATTGCAGCTAATCAATAGCAGAGCTGTGATGCAGTCACATTGTGCAGTCATGGAATAATTATTAGGATGATATGTGTGTTATGTACCTACATAAGATCACTTTTGTCCTTGTTCTAAAGATGAAAGTATATGCAACAGTGGAAGAAGTCGCTTAAATCCTTTTCCTCAGAGTCAGTGTAAGAGTCTGTGTTTCCTGCTTCCAAAGCCTGTGGGACTGTGGAAATTGAAATATACATGCTAAGACTGAGTCAGTTTTTGGTTTAGTTTTGGTTTAGTTGTTTTGAGTTTTTTTGTTTGTGTTTTTTGTTGTTGTGGGGGTTTTTGTTTGTTTTTTTGGTTTCTGTTTATTTGGCTTTGATTTTTTGGTTTAGTGTTGTTTTGGGGTTTTTTTTGGTTTGGTTTGGTTTTGGTTTTGGTTTTGATTTGGTTTGGTTTTACTTTGTTATTTTGTTTTGGTTTGGTTTGGGTTTTGTTTGTTTTTTTTTTTTTTTTTTTGCCTAAGAGGGAGAAATGTGAAATTTAGCTCTGGAAGGGTTGTTTTTGCTTACTGCTCCCCAGCCCAGTTTTGCATACACAAAGGAGTAAATGACAATTTAACTTCTTGTTGTATCTTTCAGTGAGAACATAATGTGTTGGCTAAACTTAGTTCAAAATCTTTATTCTTATTCCCAAAATTTCCATGAAAATATCTAGAGGTACGCTATTCCTCCTGGGCTCATCTTATGAACTCTATGTGTCTTAACTGTCAAAGTCAGGGTATTATAGATTTCATTTTTCATTTATCCATTTTCTTCAGTAGATGATGGAGGGGAAGGTTTTCTACTAAAACTGTGGCTAGTATAGCACAAGGGATACTGCTATGATACAAACACTCATATTTTATGCAGTTTATTTAGTTTTAGTATTTAGGGAGATTTCCCTAGCTTTTTGTATTTAAGATCTTAAAAGTTAGTGCTGTTACTAACTGGAAAAGCAGGCTATTACTTCTGTATTTAACAGATGGCTTACAAATGTCTTAGACATATAAAAAGTGATTAGCCTTAAGGATGCTTTCTGTGAGAATTATTTGAACATATTTTACCACTCCACCACCTTTTACCACTTCCGTTGAACTTAAGAATTTTACGAAGAAGTTTCTAAAAAGCTTTTCCTTCTAATAACTAACTTTAAATTTCAGATACTTTGTAATTTATACAATGAATGACTCTTCTTTTCACTCATAGTGGTTCCATTCAAAAACCTATATAAAGAAAGAGGACAAGTAGTCTGGTTATATTTTCACCAGAAACCCTATTTTTATTTCTTTTTCTGATGATATACAGAACATTTCAGAAGGAGGAAACAGATATGTTTTCTATACATGATTTTCCTTCATGATGGGAATTGCGTTTTTTATATTTAAAAAATAAATTTTAAAAACTCAAATTAAAGGAATTGCTTGTAATTTATTTATTTTCTACCTTTTCTGTTATTTTAATTAATCTGCAATATTTTTAATCTTGGATTCTATTTGGATGATTTGATTCTAAATAATTAATAAAATTAATGAAAGAACAACTAGAATATGAACAACAGTTCATAGTAACCACTAATAATGCTTTATATTAAGTGCAGTTCCCCTCAGTTAATATTGTGGCCAAAGTTATTCTGAAGTATTGGAATGGTGTTAGTTGATTACAAACATTCAGACAGTCAATAGTATCCAAAACTATAAACATTTGTTTTAAGTTAGATGTTATATTGATGGGGTCAGGCATATAAGACTGGCATCTTATTATCACAGGGATATAATAATCAGCTATAACATTCTCCATTTCAGCTCTTGTTTATACAGATTTCCAGTTGCCAGTAGTATGTCACTGGTGGTATCCCTAAGATTTGTGTCTGAAATATCAGATTAAATTTGATGTCTTTACAATTGCTGTGTGAAAATACTATAAGCAGAGTGCTGGTTAACAGTTTAGGAGTGGTGATTGGAACAAACTGGAATAATCAGTTGTCTCCTACTATCAGTTTAGGTCACTGCCACAAATAACATTAGCTATATTCACACACTTTAATTTCCTTTTCTACCTGCCATTCTGCCTAAAAATATTAACCACCATCAGAGTCAGTGAAGAGTACAAGACTGAGTGCTTTGAACAGTTGAAATGCACACAAACACAGGCAGTTTATTATATGTTTCAGTAAGAAACATAATTTTGCTTACTTTAAAAAAGTCAAACAATCTCCACCCCTACAGCACCACACAGAATTATTTTAAGCTGACCCAGTTTCCTGTTTGGCTAATATAACCCTGTGGGAAAGCAACAAATTAGACATATATGCGCAGGTAAAAGAAAACCAGCATTTATTCAGAAATACAGGCCGTGTAACTCTGTGGGAGACAACAGTAGTCTGACACAGTGCAACCTGAAGATAAATATTAGGAAGCTATTGAGAAAAGATTTTTGAAAACTTTTAAGTTTGGTGGTTTTTTTCATTAATACATCAAATGATATGCTACTGTATGGTTGTATTTGTACACCAAGCAGCTTTCTCAAAATTCTAGCATTGAGATGCTGAGGAATCCTTTATGACATAGTTATTGTATGCATTAAAAATAGGGGAAAAAGCCAAAAAAACCCAAGAAACTTTGACAGAATCTCAGAAGGCAGTTTGCATGTTTTGTAATATGAAGATCCTGTAGTTTCTGAGCCTATAACATGTATCTGTCTTCAGAGCAGGTTGACCATTTTTCACAAAACATTTTTATCTTTGTGTATTACTGAGTCATTAAAGCAACCCCTGTGCTAGGCAATGCACCAGCAACAATGTTTGGCAGTCAGGCAGCCTTCTAATTTTGCAGAGGTTACAGGCCTCCTGTGATGTGATTCCCTCTGTAGTGAGTGACATTATGCTATCACAGCATCTGTAAGGTGATTATCACAGACCTATTACCCCTTACATATTTTATGGGATATAATAACAAGATCAATGTTGGTGCCAGAACAAAACCAGAACATTTTCACATTACTGTTTGTTAGTTATATTACTGCATCTTAGTGCCTCTTCCTGAAAAGTTGAAAAAATGCAAGTGCACCTGATTTGGCAATTGTACAAATGTCAGCAAGTAATTGACCTTTATCTGACTTCATTTGTGAAATGCAATCTGTGAGCAATTCTATTCTCTTCCTTAGCTCTTTTATGAAAGAATACAAAGCTAAACTTGAAGCAAAAATTCTGGGATGTTTTGTGTGTGTGGCATGAAGATCTTACTTGCTCTGTTATTAAATGTAAGAATTTTAGTAGAATTAGTAGGGGCAGAATAATAGCACATTGGCAGTTGATAAGTGAACAGTTTTATTTTAAAAAGTTTTAACTACTACACTTTGAGTTTTACATGATCTTTAGATCACTTCCACTGCAAGTAACACTCTAACTTGCATCATAGATATATTTCCTTTTTCATTACTTGGTCAAGAATAAAGAATTCTCTGATGAAGTAACTTTTCTCAGGGTTGCAAGAGCAGCAGACACAAGACTTTTTTTTTTAATTTTAATTCTTTAGACTTTTTTTGTTGGTACCTTTTTCTTTTTTTCCTCTTCTCAAATCAGATCTAAATTATCCTGAAACAAGAACGGTCTATAAGAAGGATAAATGCTGATAGATGATTGTCTGAAAATAAATTTCACGTAAAAATGTTCTTTCTTTTATCTAAATTCAAGTCAGAACTTGGAAATATACTGAGCAGCCAAATACCAAAGAGATTGATCAAAGAAAAACATAGAGGTTATTTTTTTTATCACAAGTTAATCAGAATTTCCTTATTCTGACTGTATTCTTTTATTGCCTAGTGAAGATGAACAAATCTATTTAGGTTTCTTAATGTAGTCTTCATCTCTTGTTTCATAAGAGCATATGTATTTCAATGTGTTCTCACATGTATTCATTTTTTTTAATCACATTTCATAAATGCTGGTTCTGTCTTAAGCATTACTAATTTGTGCTATATTTATTTAGAAAAACTTGTAACTATGGTGTTTATCCAGTTTTAACATTATGTGATGTAGAAAATGAAGTTGTGTTGAGGTCATACTTCTATCAGTCTAACTTGTTACTTGGCAAAGTTTTGTTTTATTAAGAATTTCAGTTGTATGCTGTGGTATCTTCAGGAGAAACTCAGCATTCAAGTAGGAAAGCCTTTATAGAAGCAATTTTTGAAAACAACTTCTAGAATTGCAGCAAAGTAAATAAACAAAGCTGAAAGCAGGACAGCTTACCAGTCAATGGAAAAATCTTTGGGTTGATGAAGACTAATTCCTCCTCACGACTGGCTCAGCCCCTTTGCTTTCACTTTGTTCTAACCCTGAGCTAAATGAGCACACCAAGATCAGCTGGTGTTGCTGCATAGCAGTATTTGGCAAGGAAATAAATGTTTTTAACTTGATTTATTTCTGCATGGCAAAAACTATTTCTCCTACAGAACGTCTGTCAAGGAAGTTCGAGCATAAGTGGCTAGAAATTATTTTGTAGTTGTTTTAGTGGGGTTTTTTTTGTGAAGTTGTCAGTAACTTTGGAAGACCTCTGCTTTTTGCTAGATCACAATTTGTTTTCAAATATAATCTATATAAAGTAGGCCAAACTGTTAGAACTCTTCCAGAAGGGTGATTCCAACTCGGTTCTCCACTTGTAAATCACTGCCCTGACGCAGCCATTCTTAAATAATTCCCCAAAATATATGTTCTGAATGATATAATTTCATTTGGTTCTTTCCTATTAGGTTTTAGAAGAGTGAAATTATTTCCCTTGTTGTACAGATATGTAGAATATGCTAAGGAAATTGTACTTTAAGATTTCTCCAAATAAAAAAGGAATTTAAAACCAGTGAGGCACAAGGATGATGCAGCACATGCTTCATACAGAGTTACAAATTTCTTTGAGATTTATACAGACATGCTCAACATTTTCACTGCTTTAACTATGACTTTCAAACATCCATCATGATACATGCAATGTGAAAAAACACTGCACTATAAAGAATTTTCTGCACACATTGTTTTGTCAGTTCAAAAAAAAATCTAGACAGGATTTTCACATAAAAGAGATTATGTTTTGTGTGTACAGACTCTGTAACTTTTTAATAGTAATTTTAAAGTAGGCTTATTTTCTGTGATGGAATACTTACTGTGGGATGTCAGGCCAACAGTTCTGTTTTATCCTATATGGTTCCTATTAAAAAGTTTTATGTACACCTTTAAGGAAACAGGGGAAAAATTTGCAATTTATAAACCTAATTATTTGAGATCAAGTATTTTTCTTTTCTTTTATTTATACCGACTGTAATTTAAATTTTCCGTAACCACAATATTTTTATTAAAGTTCTAGGACAATACAAAAATATCTTTTTTTTCCAATATCTTTTTTCTTTTTGTAGAATTTTTTAGAATTTTATATTTTTTCAAGGAGTTTTGTTACAGAAATTCTGAAAGTAAGAACTCTCTCTCAAAGTATTTACACATTCACACATGATTAGAGAAAAAATTTCAGAGATCACTTACAAGAGGGAACTTCTTATAGATTAAGTAATAAAATTTTTAATTTTTTTTTATTTATATAAAAATTATTGCTAGGAGACTGACTGTTTCTAATTGACCATTCCTTTTCTCAACAATGAGTTTGAGGAGCAAAATAAAAAAACCCATTTATTTGGTTTTTTTACACAGTGATGAAAAAGGATTGAAACTTCCAGCAAGTTTGCATCCAAAATATACTTTACCCTTATTCTTAGTAATGTAAATTAACTGTATGTATTTTGAATAGCCTTTTGATACATTTTCTGCACATATCCTGAGTAACACATTAAAAAATGGTGGTCTTTTTGTGAAAAGATATTATTTACAGACAAATAATATCTGTTGAAAGCAACAGGGTTTTTTTGACATCCATTCTGATAAAATGGGAGGGGGGAGCCAAGTAAAACAGAAGGAGATTGAGCTAATAATTTACTGTGTAGGTCTATTATTCCACTTATTTTAGATTTTACTGGAACAATACAAATGCAATTCACTAAATTTTGCCTTTTTAAGGTATGCATGACCAAAGATTTTTAGTCATATAACAAGTATGCTTTCTAGAGTAAAATGAAAAATCCTCTTGTCCATAAATTATAATATCTTTACATGCTATTGTAGTGAGAAAAGTAACTCAGCCTGTTTTAAGCCACAGAGATAAAGATCTGGACCATTGATATGGCAATATTATTTTAAAAAGAGGTCAACCAGTATATGAATTTCACAGTATTTTATCAACTAAATTACATGAGACACCAAGTCTCTGAATTTGTTCTGTCCTTTAGAATCTTTTTTTCTTGGATCTTTTTTTTAAAAAAGGAAACTCAGGGGATCTTCTATATTTAAAACAGATAAATCAAACTGTAAGTGTATGTTCATCATATATGCCCAATATATATTTTCAGTATTTTTAGCTAGATTTTATACTTTGAGTCATTATCAGTAGGTTTTTAGTTTTTATGTACTTCAGATTAGTTTAAATTCAACAAAAAAAAGTAAAGGTACTATATTTCATGACAATTGTGTCTTCTCTGTAGTGTATTAGGATATATATCTACATAAACAGTATAGGAAATTTTCTTCATTAAAATAGTTTGTTTCTATTTCATTATTGCTGAAGATTGATTATTATTTCCTTTTCTTGTTATATATCATGCTCAGGAACTGTATGGCAATTAAGTAAGTATACTTTTAGTTTCTTGATGCTTTCATCTAGATGATGAACACTCCAGAGTGCACTCTTTCACCTTTCTGGTGAAATATTCAGTAATACAGACCACCTTAAGTGATCCTTTCATCACTCTGGAAGTCCAAAGATATAACATTCAATATGAATTTTTAATCAGCTTTTTGTCTCTGCTGATAGAATGGCAGATTAGAATTTACATTTTGTGAAGTGTGCTGGAAAATCAGAGATGATTCCATCCTTACTCAGCAAGATATGATTCAAAAAAGAGGGGAAAAGATATGCAAAGTTCTTGGGAAATTTTCCTTCATTCTTATGTTTTTTACCATACAGAGAAAGAGAGGCATAGCATATCTGCCCCACATGCAGAGGTGCAATGAAGCTTTCACATACATGTTTGCTGCCTCTGGCTCTGCACAGGTGGAAATGGTTTGTTAGCTTTATAGAGTGTAAGTTGAACAGAAAAGAAAAAAAAAAGCAACCCCCAAAACATTTTTAAAAACATTCCCATTTTATTATATCTCTGTATAAATCTACACCTTAGGAGCTGCACAGAATTATGGTTTCCAAGAAGGTAGAATATAACAGAAGGGGGCTCAGATTCAGAAAGAGTAAGATGCTTCAATTCCTGGAACAGCCTCTGTATGACAAAATTTTGGACAGGAGTTAATTTACTAAAGATATGATAGAACTGATACAAAATATTATTTACCCTGGGGCAGTAGACAGTGATTGTACATGAAACTCACAGGTAATTTTTAAAACTAAATCTAGCTCCTTCACTCAATAGGGAGGTTACATTTAAAATTCCAACTACTGTAGTGGATACAGAACATCTATGTGGTGTAAATGGCATTTTAAAATGGGACAGATGTATTATTATAAAAATTAAGAGGATGTAAGAATTGTTAACATTTGGGTGCAAGTAATCAAAACTAATTAAATAACCTAATTAATATATTTAATTTTACAGACCAGATAATATGTCCAGAACATAGTTGCAGACTAACTTTGAGGTTTTGAGGAATAATTACTGTCTTAGTCTTGAGAGTTGTCTGGAACAACAACTCCATTACAACCATAATATTTTCACAAGAAGGACAGAGTGAACTCCGTGCACCTTGTGTGCATTGCATTAGCATATTTCTGCACAAATTGTGGCAAATTGGTTTACTTATATAGGTGCTTTAATATGGGAGCTATAATACAGGAGTATAATTAGAACAGAGTATATTAGTATAAAGAAAAGTCTCTTTGATGTTGGCCTCTATGATATATGGAAAATAAAGGACTTTATATGCCAAAGGTTGTCACTCATATAAACTCATTTTTATTTGCAAAGACCAATTGCTGCCATGTAGAAGGAAGTGTGAATACTTGTACAGTAATTCTATTTTATCCTGAGACTTTACCAAAGGGAATGAGCTCTGCCAGGCTAGCCCCTGATATATGGTCTATGAATATAGCCCAGGCATTAGTAGAGAGGGGTCAGCTGAAGATGTACATGTCATAGACTCGTGGGGATCTGTAAGTGTTTACAAAGCACAGGTTCTCCTTTCCCCTGATGATGTTCTTGGGGAGACATTGGATCAGGGTAAAAGCAAGTTAAAATTATGATTTCAGGAACAAAGCATATGTCTAGAGAGCATGTCTACCTCTGCTCAGCTTTTGATACAAAGCCTAGGTTTCATTACAAATATATACAATAGTATACTTTGATTCTTTGAAGGGGCAAAATGCTTTTTTAGTTTCTGTCAGTCCAAACAATTTGTGTTGTTCTGTATCATTGCACTCGATCCAAGCCTGTGTTCTGGGTTTGTTGTCAACCATTTTGCCGATTTTGGGTTTTGGAAAGAAACACTTATGAAAGATTGATTCTCAGAGTAGTCATGGAATGAGAGGAAAGTGAATACTTTCTTCTCTAGAAGACAAAAAGGGAATGTTTACTAAATCAAAATTCAAGCACATGATCATCCTTACTATATACCTCACCCTCTGTTGTTGCTAAGAAAACAGAGAGGAATTTAACTTAGTTTCCTCATTAATTTACATGTCTATCTGTGTTTGGTAAGGAAACAGGGAAAACAGGATATAAAAAATTAGGATTAGGTGTTGGCTGAATATCTGAAACTGAAGTATATGACGTAGAGGAAGGGAAAGGCATAGCTATGCAGAAACAAAATAGAAAAACCGTGCAACAGATGCATAGGAGAGCCTTAGCATAGCTTCCTCTGTTGCATTAGGGAAGAGAAGGTGGAGAACAGTGACTAGGAAAAAAAACACTCTGCTCTCTCACTACAAAAAACCCTGGAAGAATTATCTGGAATTAAGGGACCTATATAAGTATTGGAGGTTGTATTCTTTTACTGAAAGGGCATTCATTGCTTGAAAAATAAGGGATAGCTTTTTATAATCTGCATCCTTTCTACTCTGAATGTGCTGCTGTTCTGAGTTTACACCCAGTGTGGAAAAATAGATTAAAAACATCTGGTCTGTAATTTCCAATTTGTAATTAGTAGCTCCTAACATTATTATAAGGGTTGCCTTCTCCTCCCCTTTGTGCATGAACATTTTATTATCTGCATCATGGGGTCTCTTACTCTGATCTGTACATACAATTTCAATTTATGTTAATAGCTATTTCCAGGGCGGAGTAGAAGTAAATACACCACACAAACTTAATTTCTGTAACTTCAGATCCATATATTGAGGTGAGAGAGTCTAGCAATTTCCATGATATTTCAGACTTACAGCTTACAAATGCTGGAGTATTTTGACATCTTTGTTTTGAGGGTTATTTTTTTTAGTGCAAATGTTTCTGGTTTCACTGCATTTGTAATTCCTGGCAACCCTCAGGGTTTTTTTTCCTCAAAATTTTCTGACAATCTATACAAAAATATATTCTTACTATTCCCTATCCTTTATGGGTTAGGAAGCCCAAGCTCAGCCCAGGAGGTAGTGGGTACTAAACCATTAAGGTGCGACAGCTTTATATCTGACTTGAAATTTTCTCTGCTTGTGACATTGTATAGGGGAAAATTAGAGACAAATAATACTTTTGAAACAATAAACAGATAGGATTTATAGAAAATAAATTTTATAGAAAATAAGCTTCATATAAAATAATTTTTTTACTAAAATCCAGTGATTTTCTTCATTACTAAGCAATTTAGATATTGCGTCTTTGAAAAGATGGATACTTAAACATTCTTAAATTTATCCTCCTTAATTTTCATCATTTGCCATAAGAGAATCCAAAATTTAGTAATCTTTATGCTCATTATGATCTTTTCTTATCTTCAAATAGAAGTTAGTGGTGTCAGAATCAGAAAAATCAGTGGAATCAGAAAAATTCATTGCAGATCCACAGGTTGCTCCACTAAAATAAGGATGTCAAAATAGTGACAAAAAGAGAGGGTTAATTACAGGGAGTTGTTTGTCCTATTCCTGCACTTCTAATCCTGTCATACTTTCTCCAAATTGGATTATCTGTGCAAAGCATTGTTAGAGTGCTGACATACTACATCATCTAAACATGAAAATAAGAAATTTTATGCTAATAAACTAACTTGTGTCAGTCTCTGCTCCTGGATCAACAGTAGGCACCAGAAATAAGATAACTGAAGCCATTTGGTAAAATCTTCTGTGAAAGCAGAAAATTTTCCCCTTTTACATTAGACCTTGACTACATGGGTTTCAGTTTTGTTTAAGGAAAAAAACATAATTGGAAACATTAACAAGCAATGAAAAAAGAGAAAGCCTCCTCAGGAGGGTTAGAGGCATTTAATTGTTTTGCAGATTTTCATTCCTTTATATATGTTTACTTTTTCCTCTCTAGAGAGGTAAGCTCCGTAAATTTATGTAGAATATTATACAATGTTCCAATCTCTATTTACTAAATTAGACAAATAGCAATTATTGCAAATTTTGTAGTCCCACTGATGTAAGAATTTACCTCATTATTAAAACTTTTGAATCTCTCATCTAATATTGCCAGTAGGTATGTGACCAATGTGACCAATGGCACTTTAAGTATCTGAGCTTCCACACTGATTATTTTGGGGTTTAAAAGTTCCAATGTTGGTCCCTAAATTAGCAAACTCAGCTAACAGAATGAGCTAAACAGCAATGAATTTGGATAAAATAGTGCAATGCACAACATTCTGCTGCTTTTCACAAAAGATTACTCTATTGACTGCCTTTACATCTAACATCTATCTTTCTGAGCTACATCACGACTTGTAGTTGAGAGAGGTTATTAAAAAAACCAAGTATATTAGTTTTAGTGTTTAGCTTTCGCAGGAAAAATTATTTAGCTCTTAATCTTACTCCAAACACTGAAAGTTTAAATAATCCATTTTTAAGCTCATTTTATTTCATTACCCTGTTTGTTTATAGGCTTTTCCATGTTATTAGTTTTGGAGAATATCATCAAGTAGTAATGAACTTCTGAGTGAATGACTATTTTTGGACTATTGCTACAATACTCACAATATCCTCCACTGAAGTATAGATTCTTAATTTATTTCCCTTTAATATCCATACAGAATTCACCTTTTTCTTTCCTTTCTTACTTCTCTTGAAAATATACATGTCCAGATAAACATGAGCTGAAATTTCACCAGGTGTTTATTGCCTGTCTTTTTTTGCTTGTTTGTTTTGTTTTGTTTTTTTGTTTTATTTGGCTTGGTTTGATTCTGTAAGGGTTTTTTTTTGGTTGATTGCTTGTTTGTTTGCTTGCTTGATTTGTTGGGGGTTTTTTTTGTGTTGTTGGTTTATTGATTTTTATTGCTTATTATTTTCTAGATTTTAACATGAGAGACATCAGTGAAATGATCAGTGAAAGGACAACTGCCTTAGCATTCTTAAATTGCTAAAGATGGTCTGATATTTTATGTGCTATATTATTCATTTCCTGAAGAAATAGTACAGATTATGAAATTCATCCAAAGGTTTTGCTTGCATATTCTCCATGAATGATTTTTTTATAATGCGTGTGCTTTTTGACATGTGTATGAGAACATATGAACACCAACCTCGAAATAAACCTTTATTTATATCTATATGGATATGATGTAATCCCTTATCTGTTGAAGTTAATGAGATTACACACAATCCATAAATAATACTTCTGAAAGACAAAAATGTCTACCTTTTACCATGTATTAAGAAACATAATATTAATTTGTTTGTAGTATAATCAGAATTACAGCACAGTAAGGGCTCTTTACTTGAGTTTCTGTGGTGAAAGAGCAGGACTTCTATTATTAGAATGTATAATCATTGCTTTCCATAAATGGGTATCTTCTTTGTCCTTGTCACTCTTTCCTAAGTACAAGGTTTGTAATAGGCAATAATTATATCTGTTAATAAATCCTAGTACAAATATGTGATTATTATTTTTATAGTGACCAATATCTCCACATCTCATTTTTGGGGTATATATAAACAGTTCTGACTTTAATTCTAAACTGTCCTATATTATCCATATGGAAAAGCCCTGAATTAATTAAAATAAGCAATCTTTTGAGATAGTTGGTTAAGTAAAGTGAAAATTTTGTTGAAAAGATAAATTTATGCCCCTTTCTTCAAAGTGACGTGCCTATCAGTGGTCAGTATGGGGCTTCCATGTTTGTTAGGCTTGTGAATTACGTGGTAAGTAGAGTGGATGATTATGTAACATAATGAATAATTTTTATTGATCTCAAAAGAAACAGTGTTAGATTAAATTTTTTTTTAATTTGAAAAAGTCACTAGGGCCTTTGTATGATTTGATTTTCAAATTGTTCATGGGAATTGCTTGATCATTCATACTGTGTTAAGAAATCTGCTGGGGCTCTTAAAATATAATTCCTTTTTACTGTTGTAATTGCTGGCATATAAAAAAATTAGTATTCACCTTCACTCTTCCCTAGACCTAATCTTGATCCAAACAGTAAATTGAAAGTAAGTTGATCTACTGTTTCCCCACACAGTAAACAAATTTTAGAAAATTTACAATTCTGTATAAAACAGTTGTGCAGAAGTGTTCTAGAGGTTGCATAAGAATTGAGATGAATTCAATGCTAAAGCCCTTAATTCTCTATTAGTATTAGAAGACTTCCGCTGTTATTTTGTGAGGTGAACAAGTGATTCAGTATAAATCCTGGATAGAATCCAGAAAGAAAACAATTTTTAAGAAGTGGTGACTGAACATTTCTCCTTCAAAAACGTATTCTCACCTACAGAGTCAGTAAGACATTTCATTTGTCTCCTACCTCACAAAAATCTTTATTTTAAGCATCAAAGTACTTCTCAAAGAACTGACAAAATCGTTTGTATTGTTAACATTGTGGAAAAATGTTTTATTGCATATTGTGCTTTGCTTGTTATTTAATGAATCAGTGGGCCAGATATATATGTTAAATGCAAAGAGTCTTTTTCAAATGATTGTCAAAATAGACAAGAGTTTAGTACAAAGGTTAAAGTTTTGATGCTTATGGTAGGGGATTTTTGTTTTGGTGTCGGATCTTTCCTTTTCTTTTTTACATCTCATTGATACTTGAAGTTTGTTGGCCAACTCAGCCTCGAATATGAAAGAGTTTCCATAATTATGAAATGTCTAATTTGCTTTTCTACAAATCTTCAAGTGATGTTATGAGATACTGAACCTTGCACAATACGAGCAAAATCAATTTATATCCCTTATTCTTGCTATTAGGGTGTAAAGTATGTTAGGAGCCAGAGGTCTTTTCTGAAAAATATTCACAAAGATCTACTTTCATAATATTTTTGGGAGTCTGCAATAGTGCACTAGTCTGGTACCAAGAGGTTCTTCCACAGTTGCATGTTTCTATAAAGACAATTTCAGTATCCCTTGCTCATTTTTTTGACTTAACTCAAAAATGTAAACATTTATCATGGAAAACACCAAATAAACAAAGAAGGAAAAACAAATTTTTGCAAAATTCAGATATATAAAGATGAGTTTCAGTACAAAGCTGTGTGCCTTAGCAGTTTATAGAAAGTTATATTAATTTTGAATAAATACAGTGTTCTTCTGATTTTTGGTCTATTAAAAATTCTATTTTTTCAGGCTGAAACAAAAAGAACCCATCTGGTCTTAAATAGAAGAAAAACACTCCACAGAGAAAGAGAGAGAGAGAAAGAGAGAGAGAGAGGGAAAGTCCAAAAATAGTCTAAAATAACTTTAACTCATTTTTCAAAACATAGTTCTTAATTTCTTTATTTTTTTCTTTTATAGTATCTATCAGAATTTCAGAATGAGTGATCTTTCAGAAACATAAAAATAGCACATCATTTTAAATATGACTCGATGTTTTTAGTATCTCTTTAAATATTCCTGTGATTTTGACCTAAAAAACCCCCATGGGTTTAGATGGGTTTATTTATTAAAATCTGCTTTAGTTAGTTGAAATTTTAGATCCTCCTGAGTTCAAATCCTTCCACTGCCTTCATGGATGCTTGACATCTTCTGCAAATCAAGACCTCCTTTGTAGCATTTATCTAATTAGTACACACCACCTCTATCACAATACCTGAAATCAATTAGTTTTTTAGATTTTTTAAATCTTGAGGGCTGATTTCTGGAAGATAATTCCTGTTTTGAAATCTACTTCATTTTTTTCTAATAATTTAAACTGAACAAGTATATTTGTTGGTCAGCATGTTGAAATTTAAATGATGTATACAATTTTTTTTATCTGCATCAATAAAATGTAACTTATTGTGTTAAAGCAAGGGGGCATTTAAAGTTTAAAGCTGGAGTAAACTATTTCATACATTTTAAAAACAATTTCTGCATACATACATTGAAATACAGTAAAAATACATAAAATACTAACATTAAGTGTAAAAAGTGTTAATGTTTTTTCTTACTCTTTATCCTTTTCTGCTTTTATTTGTACTTATTCATGTTTTCAGCAAGAAAGTATGCTCTTATTTTATATATTTCAACTACTTTTTATCCAGAAAGAGTAGCTCCTTTGAAGAACTTCCAATCAACTTGACACTGAATGTTTTATCATGCTATCAAATGTTGAAATTCCTTGTTTCTTCATGTAACTAGAGATATTTGGAAACAAAATAATTTGAAGATTCCTTTGGGGTCAGTATATGGAAAGTAGATTTGAAAGGTGACAGCAAAAGGATTTTGAATTTTATTTTGCATTTCGGCAAGTGCTGTTTCTTTTTTTTCCCTGATTCTGATCAGTAAGCTCTTTATTCACTGGCCTGTTTCTAATTTTACCATTGAATTAACCCTCTCCTCCTTTTTCTTTTGCTCAAAAGCCCATTTTGCTGAAAAAATGACAATTGTTTCTATTTGAAACTTATTTCCCTTATTCTCAGGAACCTATCTTTAGAAACCCCTTGCTTGTCAGTCACCATTAATGACTTATTACTTCAACAGTTAGGACTGAAACCTGCACAAATATTTTAAAGTAAAAGAAAGCAGTCATAGAAAATTTCACATTACTAGATACACTATATTACTTACTAATATTGGATAGAAGTAACAACAAATACCAGGTATCTCTTCCAAATTACATTCTCGTGTACAGCTTTATTAACTTTTGCCTATTCTCTGTCCCTAAATGGCAATTGCCAGAAGCTAAAACTGTATTGCCAGAAGGTAAAATAGTATGTCAGGGAGAAATAACCTTCCATAAACTCATTTATTTCATACAGTCCTTTAGCAGATGTGAGATGATGTGATTCTGACCTAGCTTATGCATTATTATGTGTAAGCTAGGTTCTATATTCACAGTGACCGGGAGAACTAGTGTGTATTTTTATATTGAAACGTTATTTGTATCCCTTGTGTTAGTCATTTAGCAATATACTGAGCTTAAATGTGGGAAAATCAGTCAAGATTAACATGGCATATGTGTGACAAATGTGGATGATCAATTTATTGCAATTATTATAACCACAGGGTTTCACAAAATCGCTAAGCAAGAGAATCACTGAAATGGATAGTTGAAGGTTGGAAGAGGCTCTTGTACAACCTCCCTGCTAAAGCAGGGTTACCTGCAGAACATTGGCTGTGATCATATTCAAATACCTTCTGAGTATCTTCAAGAAGCGTTCACAACCCTTCTGAGCAACCTGTGCAAGTACTTAGAGACTTTCAGAGCGGAAAAATTGCCTCCTGGTGTTCAGATGGAAGTACCCGTCCTTCAGTTTGTGCCCATTGTCTCTTGTCATGTCACTGGCCACTACTGAAAACAACCTGGCTCCAATTTCTTTGCGCTGGCTCTCTATATGTTTGTACAAATTAAAGACATCATCCTAAAGCTTCTCTACTCCAGGCTGAACATTCTCAGTTCTCTCAGTCCTCCTGCATAGGAGAGATTCTTGAGCCCCTAAGTCATCTTTTCTTGGATGCGCTCTGGTAGCTACATGTCTCTCTTCTACTGGGAAATCAAAGGTTGACAGAATACGTTAGGTGTGGTCTCACCAGGGCTGAGTAGAGTGGAAAGACCACCTCCCCTGACCTGCTTGAAATGTCCCACCTAATCCGTTCTATGGCCTTCTTAGTCCTATGGAGACATTGCTGTTTCCACGTGCAGATTTGATCCCTAATAGCCTTTCCTGTAAAGTAGTTTTGAAGAACAACAATGCCCATCATGGATTCTGTATGCTTTCCCCTCCTAAGATTCAGAACTTTGCACTGCTTTCTATTTACCTGCATGAGGTTGCCATCAGATCACTTCTCTAACCTTACAAGGTCTGGATGGCTGCGCAGCCCTCTGACATCTTATCTTCCCCTTCCTGCATCATAATCAAATATTTCAAGAGTTTACTTTGCCTTATCATCCTGATAATTAATAAAGATATTGAACATTATTGGACCCCGTACTTGGCCCTGGGGTATGGTGCTCATTACTCTCTTATATTTTTTGTTGTTTGGGTCTGTTAACACAGCTGTCTCTCAGCCCATCTCACTGTCTGCTCATCCAGCCTGTACTACTTCCTCTCTACTATGACGAAGTTATGGGAAAAGCTGTCAGAAGATTTACTGAATTCAAGGTAGACAGTATCTTCTCCTCTTCCCTCATCTAGAAACTTGTGATTTGATTGTAGAAGATTATGATATGCCAAGTATTACTTCCCCTTGGTGAATCTGGGTTTACTACTCCTGATCAGCTATAGGTAACTATTGTGTCTGGCAAGAGTTCCCAGGATTACTTGTTCTACCGTGTTCCCATGTACAGAGGTAAGGCCAGATGGGCCTGTAGCTCCCTGAATCCTCCTTCCTGCCCCTGTTGAAGGTAAGGAAATGTGCTATCCTTCAGTTCTCAAGCACCTCTTCCAATTGCTACATTTGTTCAAAAATTAGTGGCCCTGCCTTGCTGGCCTTTGAGTGCATTCCTTAGGGCACAGAGATTAATTTATATCTGGTTTCCTTGAGTGTTCAGTGAGCTGACTCTTTATCAACAAGTGTATGTCAGTCTCAATCCAGGCTTTTCTCCTGTTCTCCAAAGGCTGGTGAAGACTGAGGTCAATGTCTCAAATTTTTTTTAATGTGGTGTTTTGTTGAGATTATTTTGTTACCATGTCAGTAACAATAAAATGAACTGAGGTTTCTCATCTATGACGAGTATAATCTGTTGAAATTTAACATAGGAATAAATTAAAATGTTTTTGGATGCGTGTATGTTTTAAAGAATAAAAAAGTGTGAAAACCATGTTTTTATTGCTTTTTATTTTGTGGCTTTTTCTGTTTTGTTTTGTTTTGTTTTTTAATAGAGGGAAAGATGTTCTCTGCTACCCCTTGCTGCCAGTTTCAAAGGATTTTATTGGAATAAGTCTTACTAAAATTAAACCTCTTCTTTTCTGTTCCATGTACTGCTAGAGTAAGCAATTTGCACCTTTATTGCCTGAAAGTCATAGGACATTTCTCACAGTTTCAATCACAGCTGTAAATATCTATTCTGTGTTTCTGAGTAACAATTTAAATTGCTGAGCTCTGTAATTTAGTAGTCTTTCAGTCCAAGCTAAATAACCTCCAGTTAAGGCAAAAGGCATGTGACCTTTGTGTTTTAAAATACCATGAAATATTTAATATATCATAGGCTTTAAAATTTAAGTTTATTAGCATGTAAAATAAAAGACAAAGTCCACAAAAGTGGTACGAAAATAACATGCTACATGTGCTATAAAATGTTAGTTTACCAGTCCACTATACTATGTCAAGTTTCATTGAAATTTTTCAAGTTCACTGAATTTTTCAATGCCTAAACTAAAGCAAAAACTACTATTAATCCACAGCTGTTGTTAATCGAAGTAAAATTTAAGTTAGATAAGGAAATTGATAGGATTAGTTCAATAGCAGACTGAAAAAATGCTCAAGGAGTAAGTATACTAGATCCCATTACGCCAATTTTTTCTCCTATTGAGTCAAAGCTATGCTATCCTATACAAAGGGGGGAAAGTGAACATCAGGATAAATATTGTGGTTACACGTAAAATTCTAACAATTTTTTCAGTTGATCTGTATTAGTTAAATATTGCACTGCATATTATTGCATTTATATAGTACTATTTTAACTTGTCTTCCAAAATAAAAATTTGTAGATTGCACTTTTGTTTTCTTCTAACTACACACTAATGATTTAAAAGAGCTCCTCAGCCTTTTCCTCAATTATCTATAAAAAGCAGTGTTTGCATACCATTTCTCTTTAATTTTTTTTTTAATTGCACACAGTATACTTTTGAGGTAAAGTTTCCTAAAATTATTGAGTCACAAGACTAAAAAATGAGCAGCACAATAATTTGAAACATATCCATTTCTTGGGATATCTGAAAATGCACCTTTCTATGTTTACCCACTGTATTGGAAAATGTCTGCATCTCCTTAAGCACTTAAGAGTTTGAAAAATCAATTCATTTTCTTATTCATAATTTAGTAATTGAAGCTATTGGCTCCTGTCTTCTGAGAATCTCAAAACTAGTGTTCTAGGTATGCAGGATTTCTTTAACCACTTGTGCCTAAATGCAAGCAGAGCTGTGCTAAAGTTAAAACTCTAGTTACAGAATTCTTAACTATTCTTTATCTCAAAATAACTGCCTGTCTGAGATGAAATATTAGGGAGATAAACTATTTTATGTTTAAATATTTTATGTTTAAATAATTTATACACATTTTGATGTATATACAGGGACAACTTCCACTAGACCAAACTGCTTAAAGTCCCATCCAACCATGTCCATGTCTTGAACACTTCCAGGGATGAAGCATCCATAGCTCCTCTAGGCAACCTGTTCCTGTCCCTCACCACCCTTAAAGTAAGGAATTTCTTTCTAGTATCTAATTCAAACCTATTCTCTTCAGTTTGAAGCCATTCCCTCTCAAGCTATCACTACAGGCCCTTGTGAAAAGTCCTTCTTCAGCCTTCTTTTAGGCCCCATTTGGGCACTGAAAGGCCACAATAAGATCTCCACTTTCTCCAAGGCTGAACAGCTTCAAAGGAGAGATGCTCCAGCCGTGTGATCACCTCTATGGCTCTTCTCTGGACTGAGTCCAAGAGCTCCACATCTTTCTTGTACTGAGTGCCCCACATCTGGATGCAGCATTCCAAAGGGGACAGAGGCCATAGAGAAGAATCCTCTTCCCCACCCTGCTGGCTGCTCTGCTTTGGATGCAGCCCAGGACATGGTTGCTGCTCATGGCTGTGAGTGTACATTTCCAACTCATGTTTGAGCTTGCTGTCAGCCAACACCCCCAAGTCCTCTTCCTCAGGATACTTTCAATCTATTCTTAGCCAATCCTATGGTTTGCTTGGGATTTCCCCCATTCAAGTGCAGCACCTTTCACTTGGCTGTATTGCAGTTAATGAAGTTAGCATGGGCCTACCTCTCAAGTGCATCAAAGACCCTCTGGATGATATCCCTGCCCTCCAGTGTGTCAGCTGTACCTCAGAGCTTGGTGCTGACAGCAGACTTGATGAGGCTTTACTCAATCTCATTCTCCATGTCACCATGTCACCAAAGATGTTAAAAAGTACTGGCTCTAATACCAGGAGGAATTTGCTGAGGAATGGCACTCATCACTTCTCCACTTGGACATTGAGTCATTGACCACAAATCTTTTGAATGCAGTGGTTTAGCCATTCCTTATCCACCTCGTGGTCCATCCATCAAATACACATTTCTCCATTCTAGAGACAATGATGTCATATGGGACAGCACCAAACGCTTTGCGCAAGTCCAGGTAGATGACATTAGTAGCTTTTCCCTTATCCACCATCACTGTAATGTCGTGATAGAAAGCCAGCAGATTTTTCAGGCACAATTTGCCCTTAGTGAAGTCTTACTGGCTGTCATCAGTTACTTCTCTGCTTTCCATGCATCTTAGTATAATTTTGTATGATGATCTGGTCCATGATCTTGCCAGGGACAGCAACAAACTGACTGGCCTGTAGTACCCTGGGTGTTCATATTTCTCTTTTTGAAAATGGGGCTTATTTTTCTCCTTTTCTAGTCAGTAAGACCTTCTTCAGACTGCCACATCTTGTCAAATATAATAGATAATGGCTTAGTCACTGCACATGCCAGTTCCTTCATCAATATCCATCAAGTTGTTTGGCCTCAGGTTCCTTAGGTGTTATCAAACTCAGTCTTCTGCAGCAGACCACTCTTCATTGTCCCAGGCCCAGCCTTTGTCTTTGGCAACTTCGTCGATGTGGCTACTGCGCTTGGTGTTGAAGACCAAGGGAAAAAAGTTTTTGAGCCTTCTCCATGTCCAGCAAAACCATAATGAGCTCTTATTTTCTTTTTTTTCCCACACTTCATCTAGTCTTCCTTTTATCACCAACACACCTGCAGAAGCTTTGCTTGTTGGCCTTCACATCCCTGACCAGATTTAATTCTGTCAGTGCTTTACTTTTCCTAGACTGATCCCTGGCATCTTGGAAGATCGTTCTATATTTCTTCCAGGCTGTATGAGTCATTTCTCCATTTATGAGTCAATTTATGAGCTGTAAGGCAAAATCATAAACCTGTTGATGTGATAAGCAAGCTGTAGTACAAATACGAGTTTTGACTGTATGCAGCTGAAATGGAACCTATTTTTGAACACTTAACCTTATTAGAAAATTAATAAGAGAACCTGCTGTGTGATGCAATATTTTCTTCAAAATTCTAAAGAACTCTGGTTCTATTTCTTTTTAGTTTATGCCAGTTTCAACAAAGCTAACTAACACTTTTAAAATATCTCTTTTTTTAGTACAAGGCTTTATTTTTTCCCAGGTTACATTACAGTCATGATATAGATCTGTAATTGCAAAACTATTTTACCAAGCTTACCTGTGTATCAGCTAACTGATAGCTCTGGAGCCTTGCCAGACCAGTAGTATTTATCATGACAAGTATTGTACCACGACAAATGAATGAGTCTAGAATCTGCAAATGACTCCTGTATTGAAATACTTTGTATTTGGAAATTTTCTGTGGCTTGGTTCATTTTGTTTTGCTTTTTTTGGTGTTTTTTTTCACACTTTAAGCATCCATATACAATAACTACTCATTTTATTTATTCCATTTTTCCCTATAATAATGGTTTTTTTTTAGGCTATTGTATGGAATGAATGCTAATGTTCATTCCTTGTAAAGGAAATTAAAAGAATAATTAATCTCCCTGAGACACATTCTATCTTCATACTTCTTTGGGAACAGAACTTCTAGATACATCCCTAGAAATTGTGCACATTGCATACAACTAATAAATATATGATGTTTTTTCTGACATTTTCTATGACTATATACCTATCTTTATTTAATTCTGTATTGCTGCCCTGTGCTTTCCAGAGAAGATGCTGTCAATCACTCTCCAGTAGAGGGATGAGTAGTAACATGTATTTTATTTTAAGTAGTGAATGAGCCAAGATGTTGACAGCTGAAAAAGAAATTATTCTGAACTCATTGTACAAACCTTCTCAACTGCAATGCTGAGCGTAAGAATAATTCTGATTTGTGTATTTGACAAGAAAATATTAGAGCATCTTCTTAAGATATAGACTGCAAAGATACAAAAATTAGGACTTTGAAACGGTATTTTTGGCTGATACCAAATATCCTGAGAGAATGTTTTGTATCCAGAAAATCTGTATAAGCAGAGATGTGGTGTGACTTAAAATGAGCATCATGACATCATGACAATGTCTTTGTTTTGTATAACAATATATGATGTATATTTTCCTGTGTCCTCAGGAATTCTTCAACAATGACAATTACAGTCAGACGGTGCTTAGAGCTAAAAAGAACAAAGGACAGGGTGAAGATGTGAAAGAGTGTGTTAGAGAATTTGGATCATATCCTTTCAAGAATGATATTTAGCCAATGCATTTCACTACTTCAAATATAATTGCTTGTTATTACATGTAAAAATGGACTCAAGATAGGTGTTGTATGTGTAAAGTGAGTTCTGTGGAGTTAGAAAAAAAATTTTCAGGGTACTTTTAAGAAAAAAACTCAAATATGTAATTACTGAAGCTATAGCTCAGCTGTTTTGGTTTGGGGATTTTTGTTGTTCTTTAATTAAAAAAAAACTACTAAATAAACCATAGCATAACTACTTGCTTGTTCTGAAATAAGTCCCATTGTTTATGCTAAAATGAGAAAAGAAAAGCATAGGGAAATAACAGATCTCGGATACTAAGTTATTACCTTGTCTACCCTCAAAGATTAGAGACTGTGTCATGTTCTCTGTTACTTTATAAAATATTAGTTTACAAACGAAATATTTTTTATGACAAGAAACATAATAATGCATTTAGCTGTCCTTTGCAAATAAGGTGGCTTACGTGCAACAGGTAATGACTTACATTTAAGCACACAGCTAGCAGTACTCTTTCAGATTCTTGGACATCATCTTATAAAAATGGAACTGGGATGTATATTGATTGAGGACATGCAAAAATGTATACTTTAGGGAGCAGTCACAGAGACCAATTTTAGATGTGTGAGACTAGTACTTCTAGACCCTTTCTGCTTTACCTGAGGGTACAAAGCTCTGCTGCAGGGCAGCTCAGACTATTCAGTTGGGTTTCCTTCTCTGGTATTTACATCCAGAAAAGCCTGTGTCTCTCCCCACAGTAGCAGAGATAAGCCTTATAGAGGTGTTGCCCATATTCTTGGATAACCTTTTTGAATATTCTTGGAGAGAGCACAAAATGAGATGTGTACTCCTTGCATGAGGGTCTTGCATTAAGCCCCTGCCCTGCTCAGTAGAAATCAGAATGGCAAAAAAGCTTTGATTTGATTAAGCTAGAAGAGAAATCACTCTTCTAAATATCATTCCTTCCTAGGGCAAAACAGAAACAAAAACCAAACAAATGAAGAAACAAAACCAAAACCAATAACATACAAAAACCCCAAAACAAAACCAAACCAACAAACAAACAAAAAACAAAAAAAAAAAAAACCCACCCAAACCAGAGTTTTCAAAGTTTTGTAAATTTAGGCTACTTCCATTTGGGGCAAGAATGCTCTGTCTCTTACAGTACATGTAGTGTGTCTGTGTAAGTGCCAGAGGAAGCCAATATTCAGAAACTTCTAGGTTTACAAAATATGTAGGGACAATCCTAAATTATTTCCCTTTCTTCCTTTAATTTCCCCTTTTACTTCTATTTGTGGCAAAACAATGTTGATGTCTTATTTAATTTCTTTTTAAAATAATGAAATAAAATTTTATTATTCCAAATTAAAGAAATATATGCTAAGACATTTAGTTAACTGGGCAATACTTTATCAGTGCCATCTAGTGTAAGCAACCACAAACCGAATAATTTTTTCTAAAATTCACACAGTGTTACAACAAGTGAAGTTCTAAAGTCTTGTCTTTGGCATCAGTGTCTCTTCAGCAAATATTGCCTAGCTAAACATCAAGGAGTTTCATGATAGTTTTCTAAAGAGTAGCTATCATAAAAAGGCTTGTAAGGCTTATGTTTAATTTGAAATTTCAATAATAACTTTATTGTGTTCCTGAAAGAGCAGTGGAGATAAATAGCTTTGTCATTCACATTTGATGATACACCTTAATAATCTGAGTCCTGCAATCATTCATACTTTGTCAGTAAGAAAGAGGGAGCTACCAAAAATGTGAGATTGGAAATCTAATAGGTGCAATTTCATAAATATATGTTTTAAAAAGCAGACAATAATATAATTCCTGCGATTATAGTAGAAATGTAGGATACTTACCTTAGGTAGAGTATCAGTTCTTTTTCACAAGTGAGTGACCTTACTTTTATGTTTTCACCCACAAATTTCTAGCAATTAAAGCTACTCTTTTTCCTCTTTGGAGAAACACATTTCTTTTTGATTACTGATCTTTACAACACAAAAAACAAAAAGTGATTCAACTTGTTTATTGGGATCAGAAGGCGCAAAGAATAATTAATTTCATAATTCTTTTGCTCAATATTGTTAGGTTGGCCACTGACCTTATGATTCCTGAAGGAACTATGGTTTCAAATTACTCAAACCATTTCTCTTGTTTCAGTCTTCCACTGAGATGAAAAAGCATGAAACAGAAGATTGAGGTTACCACTGTGTTTTTTCTTGCAATATTAACTCTGAGTCCTTAAATTGTTAATTTTTATATATCAAAACTGAATTTGGATGAAGATGGAATAGAAAGAAGAAATGCACAGTGCAATTTCAGAACCCCTGTGCTCTGTGTTATGCAGAAGTTTTTATATGTGTGAGGGCATGGACATATTTTTTTGTAGCTGACGTATGTCTGTACATCTAGTTCCCAACAGAACTAGAAGCTAGTTGAACTATGTATGAACTAGAAATAATGTATTGATTTTTTTATCTCTCTTGGAATTGAGCATATATATACAAAATACACACAGTTACCTCTAATGCATTTATTGTATATGTATATTTCTCTACATGTAAATGTGTGTGTGTATATATGCATATACATATACATAACCATTTAAGTATATCTGGGACTGAGAAGTTGTTGTTAGGGGAATGGTCAAGAATGACCAATATCAGGTCAGTGTCAATCCTGATCACTACATATATAAAGTAGCAATTGCTTAAAATAGCAATTTTCTACTGAATTCACTGTGCAGATATAATGCCACAGGTCCAATATGAGTCATCTCAGAGGACAGACTATGGTCCCTGAAGTTTTATGGAGATCACAGTTACAAGGTCTTAAGTGCTCTTCAACAAGGGGAGCAGGATCAGAAAATTTTCAATGTTTTTTCTATCTCTGTGTGGATGTTTTATTCTCCTTTACCTCCTTCCTAAAGAAAAAATATGATCTTCCTCTACATCAGGTGATTTAAACCTACAACTAAAAATAATGTCTTACTGGACAGCCTGAGAAGCCATATTCTTATAGCTTGATGTTTTCCAAGTTCACCTAAATAATAATGTTGTGTCAATTTAAGTTTATTTAATTGAAAACAGTAGAAATTCTCCAAAATTATGTCACAGCTCTTCAACAAGGAGGTGGGAAGACTGATTTTGTCGCTTCAATGTGGCATTGACTTGGGCATTCATACAGTCTGTCCATCAGAATGATTGCACTGAGTATTTATTTTCTTTAATGATTTTGTATAATTCAATAGCTAGATTAATTCAAAGTAGCAAGACTCAAACATATGTGGAAGGTAAATATTTCCATGGAAAGTGGACATTTCAGGTATGGTTACAACAGTGAAGCAAGATTAATGAATCTAAGTCTAGCACTGAAAAAATTGGAATGTATCAGGAAGCAGGCTGAAAACAGAACTGTCTCTAGATTGCTTCTTACCAAACCTACTTTTATTAAACTTGTTTGGCCCATTTGATCTGAATTTGCAAATACTTTTTAAGAGAAGCTGAAAATGCATGTTTGGGGATGTATTAATTGTCTGCTTACTGAGAAATAAAACGTTAGCTTTTTCTACTAAATGTACAGCATCCTTATTAAAAACAATATAAATAAAAATTGCTTAACAATGACCTTAGCACATTTAGGAGTCCTTACTAATCAAAATGATTACTTTATTGGAAATTTTATTTTCCTTAGAGAGTGGCAGTTAAAGCAAATTCCATTGTGCATGTAAAATGGAATTCAAGATCATTTGCTTAAATGTCCAAACCCAATAAAATTACACAAAACTAGCTTAATGAGCCATTTGAAGTTTCTCAAAAAACCCCAAACAGCTAAGCCACTGAAATAACTATTAAATGAGGTAATATCAGAAAACATTTTCTGATATTATTTATATAGTTCGATTAAAAGGTTTTTTTACTATGGTGTTTTGTGGTGGTATTGATTGCAGAAGGAATTTTTAGAAGTAATTCAATCTAGTTTTTCTCTGCTAGGCAGCCTTAATTTTGCTTGCAGCTAATGGAAAAGCTTATATAGAGCCAACTTCCTGAAGAAGAACATTTAATTCTAAAAGGTTCTGGAAGAAAAAGTGTCAATGAGTCCTATGAAGCATTCTGTCATCACAAAAATAATCAGATGGTAGCAGGAATAATCTTTAAAATATGTTCTGTAAGTACCTGAATGGGATGATATCTTTTCCTTTATTTGTCAAGTATTGTTGTACCATTTTTAATTTCTTTAAGTATTATAATGAATTGGATTATGAGATTAGACTTGCCAAAAGGTTTTGCATGTGCTAAACTTCAAAATTTTGAAGAGCAACTGTGAAAAAAACTGCATGTTTTGCAGTTACTTTTTCACTACTTCCTTCTTTAGAGGGAATCTTTCTTTTTCTTTTCTTGTCTATCCTTAATGGTAACGTCTGAGTCATGTCCCCATCTTGCTACTTTCACTGTTTCCTAAAATGATAATATATTTGGCCAAAGTATGCATTCACTTCATAATGGAGGAGAAAGGAAGACAAAACCCACTTTAGCTAATGGAAATACTTTGGCTTTGTTTTGGGTTTGGGTTTTTTTTTTATGTTTTTTTAATATTTTTGGCCTTTAACTTATTTAAACCTTAAAATGCTTCTTTCCAGTATGACAGTTTTGTGAAGAGTGCATGTGTCCTTCAAACTTAAAACAGTGTACACTGTCATGGTGGCATTTGGGAGGCAATTTCATAAAATACCTTAGTTATTCATTGCCTGCAAAATGACGACTGATAAAAGATAATTGGAACAGCTATAAAACTTTCTAAATTTCTTTCTTTTTCTCTCACCCAAAAGTGGGATTGCAATGCAAACTAGGTGAAAGTTTTTGAAGCTTCAGCAATGGTGAATTCTTACTTCTCACTATTATTATCTTTTAACACCTTTTCTGACACTTTGAATGTTTTCTCGATAATACGAAAATGGACTGATGGGGGAAAAAAAAGCTGTGTGCAGTCTTCACAGCTGGTGCAATGTACTATTGTGCCTTGCTGTCATCTGCCCACACTTAATTAATACACATCTGGTTCATTCTTGTATTTACACACGACACAAAATAAAATGCATAACTTTGATTTTTTTCAATCTGTGACAAGATGCTTCCTCTCTCACTTCAAAAATTATTGCTGTGAATATTAAAAAAACCCACACTGAAATGTAGAGCTCAGTTAAAGAAATAAAATACATGGTTTAATGGTGTAAATATGTAAACATATCAGCTGTGTTAAAAGAAAGTTCTACTGCTCTGGAAGGTACTTTATGATGTTCTAGCAGATAAAAATCCAAACATATTATCTGAATAATTATTTTAACATGATTTGTGACATTTTACAAGTAAATTTATTTCTCTTCAGAGGCATGGAAGATGTGTGCATATTTTGATTTCTAGTCTGCGAGGAGCATGATATCTGACCCGATGGATTTATATTTATGCTAATGTCTAGTAACTGCCTCTATTTCTACATTTATCTTCTCAATAGGTGGGTGGATACAAGCAAAAAAAATTTATAATATAAAATTTATCTAGGAAAATGCTAAGTTACCTCTACATCACCCTGGTGGCTACACAGATAGGTATGATAGACTATTTCTTATAGTATTGTTAAAGCTGTATTGCAAGGATGCCTATTTCTCATGCACGTGTATATAGTACTTTGCAGCACAAGTTCAGTCTTGACAATTCTGTGCCAATAATTTAAATTTATAAGTGTTGCCAAGAATCTTGGTGTTCAGTAACAAAAAACATCTTATTATGTTTCTCATGGTTTCCCCCTGGAAGAAATCACAGAATTTGTCATATAAAGAATTCTCTAGTAACTGAGTTGTTTATCACCCTAGCATTAATCCATACTTAATTAATTAAAGCTGGAAGTATGATATATTGATGATTACTAAACAATTTTTAATATTACTGAAAGTTTGATCTTTAGAAATATGAGTGGTTTTTGATGTGTTTTTGCTGTTGTTAGACTTTTTGTTTGGTTGGTTTTGAGCAACCAACCAAAACCAGAGATTTGTAAAACCAGTTTGGAGTGGAAATGAACATTTGTAACAGTATTTGTTTTAAAATGAGTAGAATATTTGTTTCAAAATGCTACAGGACTCATGTATTTCTTGATCTTTCCTATATCATAAATGAATTAGCAGAACCATTACTACACCAGGAGCATAGTTCTTCCATCTGGTGTCATTGCTAGGAATTTGTCATTAATTCAATATTTATCAAAACCAATCCATATATGATCACATTTTATTAGGGAAAATTAGAATAATTATTTGCATAATGTGCATAACAAGATATGTAGTTGGGGAACAATGAGCTCAAACATAAGAAGCACCATCTTTCATAGATTTAAAAGTAATTGAAGATTGCGTCTGGTTCTTAAGGGTGGATATTGTGAAATTAGGAGAGAAATGAGGAGAAAAGAAAATGTCTATTTTCTCCTTCAATAAAATATAGTGAGAAGACAATAAAAAGTGGCATGAATGTTAGCAATTCCCAACAAACTTGAACACACATGCTAAGCTTCCAAGATGTAACACTCAATCTTGCTGTTTACATACCCATAGGAAAAAAAGCCAAAATTGCATGGAGAGCTCAAAATTATCTAGAGTGGGACAAATATAGGTACCAAATGGTATAACACTGTTGAGCCAAAAACATACAGAGTGATGCTACCTGAGTACTAAGCATCTAAAAAAACCCACAGACATAGAAGTACTAAGCGAAAAAGTTAGCGTAAACATAAAGGACACCTTCCATTTTTTTTCATTTTTTGTATTTTCATTTTCAGCATGGTCTGCCATTGAGATAAAATATATTTGCTGCTAAGGAAGGCAAGGAGAGTGTGAATTATGAAACAGATAAGAGGCTACAAAATCAAAGCATCACAAATCAAAGAGCTGCCAAATAGCAAGCAGCTTCCCCTGAGAGCCAGAATTACATTCAAGTTCAGTTTGTATAATCTTTGGTGCAGAAAGCTGTTGTGTTTGGGAAAAAGGTGAATATTTCTCTAAAAGATTTTTTTTAGAAATGTTGGGAATTAAGGTTTTTGGGGTTTTTTAATGCTGATTTCTTTAGATGTGAAGGAAGTAAAATTGACAGGAATTTTTTGCCCTCCTTAAGGCTTTTGAACAAGTATGAATCACTCCATAGCAAGATGAATGCATATAATACAAAAAAATCCTGAATAATCTGAGAGTACTACCTCAGATTAATAGTGTGCCAAATTAATACTTTGCTGTGTAAAAATTCCAGTTGCATACATCTACTTACTAAAATTTAATAAAGTTTCCACGTCTTAATAAGTAACCCATATACAAAATTAACCCCTACACAAGTAATGTCCACAAAGCTATATGAGCATACTGTTTTTAATGTTAAGGATTTGGTGTTTTATTTGGAAGTTAAGGTGGTGTGTTAAGAAAGCTATCCATATAATGGATTTGATGTGATATTTGTCCAACACTCTACTATTTCTCTTAATTATTACTATATAGTAGTAATTTGTGGTGCACACAATTATGGCCAGCATTTATCTTTTAATAACTGAAAACCAGACTGTTACTAAGATTTGAGAAGGTATCAAAGTCCATTAAAGATATCCAAAAACCTATTGGCCAAGGCTACACTCTAAGACAAAAAAGCCTCTTCTATGAGTGTTCTGTCAGTTCCTCTGGACCACACGACCTGGAATTTTTATGCAATCCTGTAGCAATCTTATGTATTGAATTGTACTTAGTCAATCAATTTCAGTCTTCCAACATGAGTTCAAGTCCCTCAGGATTTGTCAGCTTCTTTTTGCAGTCTCCTGACTTTGTTTTCCAGTTACACTTCATTTGTCTGTCTTAGACAAGACAATTATATTCCACATTAGGTTGCATTCTGCTATCTCTTTGTCTTCCTTGATACCTCTGTATCTCCTCAGTCTTATAATTCTTTGTCATTTCTTTTTCCAAATTGAAATGGTTCCCTGAAGTTAGGAAAATCACCCACTATTGAGGTTAACCAGCTTTATGCTTTATTTCATTGCTCTCCTAGCATGAACAAGAAAAAAGTCCCCAAAAGTGGATTGGCCCCTTTTTTTCAAATGCTGGACTTTGGGCCCTTCTTTTCAAATATTTTTCGTGTCTATTTTTCCATAGTGTTTCTGGAGAAATTGGGCTTTGTTAAAAAATATCTAATAAGTGCATGTGTATCTCTTTCTTATGTTTTGGCAAGGATTTAGAATAACACTTTACCTGGTTTAAACTGAGACAGTAAAGATTCAGTTTGATGATTTACTGAAAGAAAAGAAATGTGCAGTTTTCCAGCTTTGATTTACAGGAATCCTAGTATTTTGTTGAGATTTTAATATTGTATTCTGTGCTAGAAGGCATAGAAACATGTGGAAATAGTTTTTGATCTTCATGTGAAAATGAAATTCATTAATATTAATTTATTTGAAAAATAATGCACAGTCTTGTCTCTTTCATTTGTGTCCATATTATACTCCAAAACTCTTATTTTCAGATGATTTTGAAAGGTGTTTAAATTAAAGGAAATTTCATTTAACCTCCTCCGTTCTTAAGTATTTCAGATGTGACTTTTAAATTATAATCTACATTATAAATCACATGTTCAAAAATTACTAGTTTTCAGTGATGTACTGGTCTTAATTTTCTGTCTTGAAGTGAGTAGATAAATAAGATATTTTTATACTAGAAAATTCTGTCCAGCTGTGAATCTTCTACTTGACAGATTACTAAATTACTGTATTTGTCTCTTGATAATGAGTATTGATGTCTCAGAGTTCCAGTATACTATTTTTTAATTGTCTTCATTTAACACCTGACTATTGATCAGATCTGTGACAGGCGAGGGTAAGGAATAGAAGAGGAGGAAAGCATGAGTATGACTTGTTAGGAATGCTACACATTCATGAATCAAGTGTATATGATTATATGATTAGATGTAAAGAGATATAAGTACATGTATTATCATAGTGATTATGTGTATACATACATACACACTATATAAATAACAAGCATAAAATTCATTTGGCTTCTTATCATTGGAATGTAATTTAACATTATTCATCTCAGTGTTAGCTTACTCTAGTTTATTTGTAATCTGAAATTCAGTAGTTTCACAAGCCCAGCCCTTCTTCCTTTGCAGATCAAGTCAACAGTTCAATCTATGAAAATTATTCCTTTTTTTAGTATAGAATTGCATACTCTTTTTTTTGGTGGTTTTTGGTTTGTTCCAGCATGAAGACTCTTGGTGGTCCTTATGTGACTTGCTAGTTCTTCCATAATTTAGAGAAAACAATATGAAATTTTCTTGCTTGAGCTTTGACAACTTAAAGTGATGTCATCAACAACTGGCTCAGCATTATTTTAAGGAATATAAAGCCTCTTGAACTGTTAGAATGATGTTATTCTGATGAAAACAGTTCTTGCTTGCTTTTTAGTTCTTAAGTTACCACAAAAGACAAGAGTCCTAGAAGATTACTCTGAATCAATTCACATTTGAATAAGCCACTATGCACTGGTAGAATGAAAGACCATTAGCGGAAAATGTGTAAACATGTAAATATGACTATATTTACATATAGTCTCCTGGGCTCACCTGGGACACACAGGACAAAGTCTGCTCTGACTCTGGGGGCATGCTTGGGGATCCTGTGTTGTGTTCTGCCCACACTTCTGCTGCCAGCATTGCCCACTTCTTTGTCTCTGTGGAAATTACCCTTTATCCAGGCAGCCTGACAATAGAAATGTTCACTGTGGAGAACAGTTGTATTATTAAAAACAAACAAACAAAAACTCAACCAAACAAAAAGTAAACAAAAAAGCCCAAAAGAAAATTTATCCATACCTGTTTTGATTGTTCTTCAGCCTGTGTGCCCTAAACTTGCCCTGTGTCCCATGTGAAGCCATTTCTTATATCTCTATCTCACCAAAGGTATCCTGCCAGTCTCAGCTTGCCACAATGATAGTAATGCTAATCCTTCAGGAATCAGTTTCTCTCTGAATTCCTTCCAAACCATGTCCTCAAGCAGTCATTGTTCCTTTCATTCTCTATTACCTTAACTCCCTCTTGAACTCCTAGCTCTTTTCAATCTGCTACAGTATTGTGGTTGCAACTCTCTACTTCAGGTATGATCACTCTGAAATACCTACTAAACATCTTTTAACCATTATCTGTACTCCTGTGTATTCTCACAGGTAAATCTCTTTATCTTCCTAGGGAAAAAAAAAAACAAACAAAAAACCAACAACAAAAAAGCCTTTCCTTTTCCTTAGCTTCTGCTGAACTGTGACTCCTATAAATATCTTGTTTTGTGGCTCCCCTGCCCCCACCTCCTTCACCCCCTCACCTTTTGTAATTGATACTTTTACAGTTTCCATGTCTTCAATCCTCATTAAATTGAAATAAACTGCAATTCAAATGTTAGATCAGATTATGAAATCCAGTTTAATCAATGATGAACTTAAAATCCAATTAAATATTAGTTTAAAATGCATTTTTTTAATGCCAGCTACCAAAACAAGAGCTTTAACTAATGAGATATTCTGATTAGATAATATTTTGACTACCAAAATGTTCCCAAGTTTTGTATTCAACTAAAGACCATCTGTGAACTTGTATATCACTTATACCAGTTACAACAGAATAGAGTGATGGAAGTGAGACCAAAGTTTATAGTCCTAAATAAGCCATGATTTAAAAAGTTGCACTTTTTCATCATTTTCAGTAATAAAACATTGAATAAACACTGACAAGTTCACTCTTCAACTATGCATAACCTGGTTTCTTTTTGTAAAACAATCAAAAATGCTTCTGTCAAAATAGTTCACAAATGTGAGCATTTCTATTGACTTCAGTAGAAATGCCTGAAAGACTATCAATCTGAAAGACTTTTAATTATTAAAGACAAGTAAAAAGAAGAAAGAAAAATGACACCACAACACTTGCTTTTTCTTTTGGCAGAATTCACTACTGACAGTTTTTTGTTTCCCTGGGGAAAAGCCTCAGCCTCTGAAAATAATTTGAAATAAATTATTATTGCATTAATAAGTGCGTACAAAACCAGAAGAGGTGTGAACATCAATTCTGGTTTATTCTGAGTATGTGTTAGTTACAGTAAAATGTCTTTCACAGCCTTTAAATTTTGCCAAGTAATTAAACTGCATCCATAAAAACTGGAAAGATGATTTTAGCTAGAATTAATACAGAATAAAAAAAAAAAAACAAGCAAAATAACAAAACAATTATCCACTACCAGCTAAATTTCACTTGAAGCTTATGCTGATTTTTGAAATTTACAAAGGAAAATAGTTAATTATGAATCAATTCATAGTCTGATTCAAGTCTGATTTTATTTGATGCCTGTATTTTGGAAGATGAGTTTCACAGTAACAGAAATGTTTGCAGTTTTTTAATCATGAAGCAAATTTCTGGGAATCACTAGAAGAGAAACTAAAGTAGACTTTCCCTCCCCTGTGTTTTCCAGTGCAAATCACACACTAGAAATCCGATATGTTTTAAACTAGATGCACTTCTTTTCCTCTTTTGTAAAATAAGAGAGCTAACCTAATTTGTCGTACTGAAAAACAAAATTTGTCTTACAAAACAAAATTTTCCAGCCTTCTAACTGCTTCCAAACCACTAGGCTCTTTGTGTTTAAAATTAATGGACTTTAAAAAAAATTCTCTAAAGTCTGGCCTATGAAAAGACATTGTTGGCCCTAATTGGTACATAGATGAAGCTTATATCATGATGACTGCAGAATAATAATTCTGAATGAATTTTCTTTTCATTTTAACACAATTCATGGCAATTTAGTTCAGACCTTGTACCTGCTCTGTCCACTTGTCACATTTTTTAGGAAATAATTTTTTAAATGACATTTTAAGCAGTTTATCAAAAACCTAGCATATACAGAATATCTTTACGTATGTCTAAACTGAAGTTAAAAAAGATACATTAAAAAAGAAATTGGTTACAATCTATTGTGAAGGTTTGTTTAAATTGCCTCAGCAGTCTCACAGATCTTATATCCCACCATATCTCAGAACAGTCAATTGCCTTTTTCTATAAGGGAGCTGGGCATTTCAGTCTTGTGTCCAGTTCTCTGAAGTGTGGCCTGTTCAATGTACCACTGTTCTAGAATTTAATTTATTAAGAAGTTATATAAATTATTCTAAAAAATACATTTACCTATACTGTAAGAAAACCTGGCATACCTACCCACTACTATGCCATGGAGCAAGGTGTTTTCTGTTCTACAATGAAACAACCCATCTTCTAAAATACTTTATAATGACTAACATTTATCACAGTGAGTATTGCAAGTATGAGAGATACCTGAACTGCAAAGTTTCTTCATCATAAACAAAATGCCACTGTCTTCAAGGGGAAACCCTGTAGAGTTATCCTTATGACCTATGAACTAGTAAGTTAAAGAGGAATAATTTACACTAGGTAATAGTAGCTGTTTTTCTCCAGCAGATTTATACTGCAGTTATTGAGTAAAAGGTCAAGTAAGTCCTCTAGTGTTCTTTTATAAAGGAGAAAAAAACCCCTCACATTCTTTCAACAAAATCCATATTAAATATACTGGAAATAAAGCTTGATTAAGTGTTTGTAAAATAAACAAATAGTCAGAAAAAAAGAAATGCCAATTCAAGTGAGAAATCATATTTTGTCTCAGCTGAGACTGGTGTATGGTACAGCACATGAAATAGGTTAGGGTTCATGACAAATTAAGTCTACCACATGTGCTGGAGAGTCTTTCCCAGTGGGATGATTTTTGTGTGACTAGTATTTAATATGCATCTGGTTTAATCCTTATGAAACACTATTTTTATTCTTTTTTTTTTTTAACTCAGAAATTGGAACACATCCTACTAGAACAGAAAATTTCAACGTTCTAAATAACATTACTATTCAACTATTTTCTGGTTGGGAAATCCTAGATGAATATATTAACAAATCTCAGTGTTTTATTTACTTGATAGAATGGACTTTTCTTTCACCTTTTTTTTCTTTTATAATTACTTGTAAGTCATTGTAAAAATAATTCTATGACTCTTGATTATCTGAGCAGTATGTGTCTTGTCTGTGGTCTGGAAGTTCAAGGCAAGTCTTTTAGCAGGGATTAGGTATAAGATATCATTTCCTTGTTGATGAATGTATTCGTCTGGTAAAAGAAGTTTCTTTGCATTTCAGAGATGGTCAGAAGAAATCTTACTTTTCTATACATAGTTTTTCGTGGCCAGACATTGATAAACTCAGTACTCATTAGAACCTATGCTGAAGATTTCACTATGCAGAATGCAGCTTCTTATCCTCTCTGACTTAGATAAATGAGAACCTGACATTTTGTACTGGACACAAAGAGCTTCTGTGCCCTTTATCATGATAGAAGCCCAAAACATTTGAAACAACTTCTAAATAAAACTCAAAAACTACTACTGCAAAAATACTGCATATTTTTGAAGGACACAGAACCTGAGCTTTAATAATGGACTCTATTAATTTCCAAAATGCTTGCTATTAAACATGTACACAAAGTGCTTTTTGCACAACATTGCATCTGCTTCTATGAACATGTACTTTGTACCCAAAATCTCATCAAAACTGTGAATGTACATATTTTCTTACCTGTTCCTAGACCTTAATCTGCCATCTGCATTCCAGCAACATCATCTGGGCCAAGGTCCACTGAGAATTCATTTGAAAATAGTATTGATAAAACACCTCTACCTGATAGTCTTATAATTGTTGTATTGACTTGGAAGAATCAACATTCAGGCGATAATACACATTTTTTGTGTCAGGAAAACCACACTTCATGTCCACGTTGTAGTCAAACTGGGCCTGATCACAATAGTTTTGATCAGTTTTCATGAATATACAGAAACATTATATCTTGTCGCTGCTGTTGAAAAACTACTAAACTGCTAATCAAAATTCATATAGGGAGTTATCAGGAATACAGTTGTGAGGTAGCCTAGAAAAGTCTTCAGAATATGTCATCATTGCAAGAACTGTGCAGCAGTTCTGGGAACAACTTGCATGAGGCAGAAAATCGCAGCATACCTTTTGAACATATATATATACTGTATAATATCCATTTTTGAGAAGGTAGATAAACTTGATAAGGTTACCTTTTAGGAAATTGTGTTAGCATTGCTTATTGTACTGTTGTCCTTGTACTGTTTTGTTTTTTTCCTTTATGAGGGATGACAATATGAATTTTAGTTTACATGGCTGATAGTTAAGGGGTAATTATTTAATTACATTAATTAGAGTCTTCTTAAAATCTCATCCCTTATTAAACCTGTCACCTTCCTCAGAAAACAAATTTTCTTCATAAATCAATTCTGCATACCTTGTGGCAATGCTTATTGTCTGAAAGACTGATGATCTTATACTTAAAGGAATCACATTTTTGTAGAGTAATTAATGATATAGCAGTTCAGTAGTTCCTCTTAGTGCTTTCATGTTGCTTGGTGATTTTGAACTAAGAGGTTATTTTTAAACTGAAAATCTGTTTTCAGGAGAAACAATATTAAAAAGAATAAAGAAACCTAGTGTATGTTAGCATTAACCTGTTTTACTGGAAAAAGCTGTTAGATGATAAATGTTCTTTGTAAAAATGACCTTGATTTTCATCTATCACAAAGTTTACTTCCTGTTAAACAAAATTACAAGTGTTATAGTAATGTGATCAGATATTTTCTGTGTTTCCTTAGATATTCTTTACATATAGTATTAGAACTTCATGAAGAATCAACATAAAATAAAGCAGTTGAAACTTAGGGTCTTATACACGTGTTGCTTTCTTGCTCATTATACTGTATTCCATAAGAACAACAATTGGCCACTTTGAATAAACTTTGAACAAAAATTTCAAAATTCAGTTGTTATATGTAAATTAAAATAGAGAATAATAAAAATTAAATGGTTTTGTCAAATGAAATACACAGAAATTTGCATTAAAATACTAGAATGGCATTTTGCTCAATTAAGTATAAAACAATGTGTTAACTGACCATGTAGTTGATTTTTTATGAATGCCACTTAGAAAACAGAGCAAAAAAGTAAATAAAATTTTGAGATAACAAGATCCCTCTTCAACTACAACTACAACAACAACAACAAAAAAAAAGCCACTATTTCAAGAATTAACCTTGGTAGATTCCTTATTTACTGATGGGTTTCAGAAGTCAAGTTTTCTAAGAATGCAAATTCTTGAAAATTTCCCATTGTTACTCCCTTCAGAAGCATTCTCTCTGGGTTTTTTTTTTAATTTATCTCAACTTATGGGGTTTGTACTCTTTTTTTGGGTCTATTTACCTTATTGATACTTTCCACATGTAAGTTTTTTTAAAATATTTATTGGTACTTCCTGGCTTGACCTGACTCAAACACAGGAAACAGTAGCTGTGCATTAACTTGAAAAGGAAGGTTAGAATTCCTCTGAGTGGATTGCAGACTGGTGACACATATTAGTCAGAACAATAAGTGCTGTAGAGGACATATTTCCACATTTACTCTGTTGTCTTTGTATGTCCTTACTAGTGGCAGTGATAGTGAATTATTAGGTTTGTCTTTCAACTCTAACTTACTCACGACTTACTAAGTGGAAATCATGGTTGAGGTGACCAGCTATGATTTAATCTAGTCTACAGCTGTTAAATGATTTCTACTCTCTTGCCAAAGCCAGTTAACACGGCAGGGCTACGTCTCAGGTTAAATTGTTGCCTTAAATATAAAGAAGATAAAATCCTGGGTTTTTGCTATCATTCAAGCCTACTCGTTATTATCTTCCCATATCTGTCAAAGAAAACTGGTTGTCATCTTTGTATGAAAATCTTTAATTCTGATATACCTTGTCCCATAAGAAAGAGAAAATAATTATATTTTGCTTTGATGACATAATGATATAAAGCAGAATTTGGTATATTTGTATTCAGAAATCTTTTTTGAATAATACTGCTGCCTATAAATTTCTGTTGATAATACTTTACATATTTTTTTCTTGTTATGTAATTATTCATTTACCTTTTCCACACAATTTGGGGTAATCAAACGTAAGTAATATGAGTGGCTTGATGTGATAAACTGAAAAAAATTACATAAAAAATAAGATATTTTGGGTTTTTTTCTGTATGAGCTGACTTGTGGAATTGCAAAACAATATATTTTACATGATTTAAGTTTTAATTAAGAATATCCCAGAAATATATTCAGTCATTTAAAATTTCTTCTTGAGCAGAATAGGGAATACTAAAGTTAAATAAGAGCAGGAGATAAAAAGAGGAGCCTTTCAGGAACGAGAAATAAAATTGGAAATCTCAGATTTTGTTCCCTAATTTCACATTAATTTTACAGAGCTAAACTCTCAAATTAGGTGTCTTCTACCTCCCCGAATGTCTACAGGTTCACATTTTCCCACTGCATGGTTTTTAAGACTAATGACAATGTATAAAAGCATGTTACTTCACCAAACACTTGCAGAGCTTTGAAACCTTGAAGCTTTCAATCACTTTCAGATTTTGGGTCTGTGATGGAATTTCATTTAGTATTTTTTCTTTAGATGTGTTCATCATTTTTTGATTTTTAGTTTAAAATATTGTACAACTGGATTATATTTGAGATAAAATTTGGTAGATGCTAGGCAAAGCTCAAATAATATATTGGAAGCTGAACAAGCATACTTCTACAAATACATATGGAACCATGTGGATAAAAAGTACATACCTGTATGTTTATATATTTATATAAAAACATGTATATAGATAAATTTTAATTTCAGACAAACTCCCAGGTTTTGGTTTTGTCTGTTCTAGCACTGGAATCAGTCACAAAGAACAGTTAAATCTACTACTCTGTATTTCCATTCCACTCTACTTCCCAACAAAAGTTCACTTCAATAAGATAAACTTACTGCACAGAAGCTAAGGCAGAATTAGGAACAAGTAACTAGGACAGAAATCAACAAAGACCAACACCTTTTTTCAGCAGCAACCAACTCCTAGGGGGGATGTAAACAAACTTTGGAACTACAGTCCCTGGAAAGAAAGCACTAGCAACAATTACTCACTAGAAGATATATCATTAAAGTAACATTACTGTTTCTTGTTTTCTTCAAAGAAAATCTTTTCTGAATGTGATATTCTACCAGTATGAGAAAATATACAATATAAATGGAGTTAGCAAAAAGTTTAATTTCCATAAAATAGTTGAAAATAAACAAACAAGGAGTTTGTAATTTATTTTCATAGGTACTTTGCACCGATTCTGCAGTCAGCATAAAAAGGCATCATAAAATTCTATTAAAAAGTATGTGCTTTTTATGGTTTACATTACCATGCAAAAGGTGTTTTCTTTCTTTTTCATTTGTGCGTTATTTCCATTTCACCTCTGAATGAAGGTGTTTGCAGTGACTTCCCTGGCTATGGTTCCTAAAGTCTTCTAAGATTCAGTTCTGTTATTCAAGGAATCAACAGGAGTTTTATCAGCTGTTCTCAACTGAAAACAGAAGGTGTGCATCATAGTACCACTGGGCAGGTTAGTTAATTTAGGCAGGTTAGACATTTTTTCAGTGGCACCATAGATGAACCAGCTTATCCTTTTCTCCCTTTTTTGTTTAGTTCACCACACAACCCAATAAAAAGTGCACCCAAAAGATTATTTCTGTCCTATATCAAGAAATCTGCCAGCAGTTAAAGAAAAGTAAGAAGGTCTACTGCTGGGACTGATATTAGTAATCATAGCACAAAGAGACAATATATGCAATAATATTTTTGGTAAATATATGGTAACAATAAACCCATTGTTAAGTATTGTTAGCCCATTAGACTCAAAGTGTCATATTTTGCTTTTTTTTACCTGCGCTTTATTTTTGAAAAGTCATAGTCAAGTATTTGATGAAAAATATGCCAAAAATATAGTTTTCTACTACTTATGTGTATGCACAGCTTTGAAATCTAAAGTATAGTTTAGAATGGACAGTAGAAGAGGAATGCATGTTGTAGCATAGGCTTCATGGTTTTCATAAACCTGTTTGTCAAAGAGAAAAAGAATGAAGTCCTCTCTTGTCATCAACCGTCTCTATATATGAGAATGTATTGTGGTTAACAGAGAAGCATCCTGTGAGGCAGAAGTAAAAAGTCATCTTCTATTTAAAATATGTCACAGCAGAAGCTGTGATGAATAATAAATAAACACTGTTCCTGTGTGAACAGTGTTATGAAACAGCCCAGTCATTTAATTAAGTGTTTGCTTTGATTGCGTAATTAATATCAGATCTGCTGTATGGGTGTATTCTGTTGAATATATCATGGGTGTAGTGTAGACTGGTGAAGCTTAGGGGAGTTTACACTTTGCAGTTCTAAGTTGAAGCATGTCTACATTATTGAAAGTAGATATTTTCATTTTTAGTGTAAAAGTATTCATTGAAGTTGTATGTAAAATTACAACATCCAGTTGTAATTTTTATTGTTCTTCAGCTTCTGCTTTTCCAGCATAAAGGGTTTACATGCTGTTCTTTATAGTTACACAAAACAAAAAAATCAGACAAAAATTCACGTTTTCATCTACAAAAATTGCTAAAAAAAGTCTTAGTAATCAAATGCACTGCAGGTGAAAAACAAATACAATTGCATTTGAATAGGCTACAATTGAGTTGTACTGCCAAGACAACAGGAAGTAACTCGAAAAACATGTCATAGTACTAATAAAAGACTTGGTAATTTATGTAGAATGCACCATTCTGCCATCTTTGCAAAGATCCATACTAAAACTGACAGTAGGTAGCAAGATAAAACTTTCACATACATTCCCTGAAATGAAATCCTGTTTTGATTTCATAGGGTTTGGAACCAGTGAATGAGACTACATATTCCTGGGGTGTGGGGTGGAAGGAATTTTCTCCAAGTATAATAACAAACCCAAGTACATTTTTTTTAACAATATGTTGATTTGTAGAAATCTTTTTGTCTTTTTTTTTCTATCACAACATGTAGAGAAGGCATATAGTGTACATTACGCGTAAATTGATTAAGAAGAAATCCACCTGCTTATAAACATGTATTCCTTTGAAGATTATGTTGGAAGTTTTCTTAACAGGCAGGGTTGTCTGTGAACATCCAGGGTTCACTTGATTCTCTCCAAATTGTTTTATTTTCACATACACAAGAGGGACAGAATCCTCTTGATGCCTCATGGGTATAAATCAGAGGCCGGTTTTGGAGAAAGGGGGATTAAGGCACATGTATCTTGGCAGTGTAGCATGTAACAGAACTTTAATCAACATCCACATTTTACTCTTCAGACGAGCATATACAGGGCACCTGCCTGCCCTGAGATGTGTCAAAATGACATCTGATCACCTTGACTTGTTCAGATTATGGTATCTTGGGACCAGAAGCATCCATTCCTTTGCCTGTCTCCGGAACAGAAACATATTATTCAATTTTCATTGAATAATAAAAGAGGTAATAGAAGAAGAAGCACTTTTTTTGCAAGAATATCTCATTAATTTCTATTATGTACATAAAGAGGAACATTAATGTGATTTGGTGGGTAAAACAAATAAACTTTTGCTTAAACCATTAATTTTGTTTTACAAAAATTTCAATACGTAATTCTATTATCATTGGAGAGAAAAATAATATGATTGTACTTGGTGTTCTTTATGAATATTCATCCATAGACATAGCAGACAGAGACATAAATAATTTTAAATTGGAATAAGACAAATTTATTAATGCACTTTTAAGGAATTCTATGTTTTTAATGTTATGTATCCATTCTAAGGTGGCTTACCTCTGTATTTCTATTGCAGGATATTTCTGCTTTATGATGCCACATTTTGGGGATATGATATAGTGCAAATCAAAGTCTTAAGTTTTGACATAATTCCTATATGTATTTTCATAATGATGTGTTTGAAAGAAAGCATATCTGTTCACTTACTGAAGTAGACTGCATTTATAAAATCAAAAACCATAAACATGATGGCTTTTAGGCATATACTTTGAAGCTGAAGAGAGGATAGAGCTGGCTCTTAGGGTAGATATTTGGTGTGCAGGCCAATGGTTCACTGAAGTCACCTTTAAATAGATATGTTTAAAGAAAAATTAAATTAGACTGTTACTCAAATTCAAGATGGCTATATATTTCCACAAAATATTAAAGACTAGGGCAAAAGGGGCAGCCATTAGAAATTCTTTGAATTAATGCTTAGTGCCTGTGGACTGCTGATGAAATTATTTCCAATATGTGTAAAAAATGCAGTCAGAAGATAACTCAGTATTTCATTCATTAACTATTAATAGAACTCTGTTACTAATCAAAACAAATGTGCTGAGGAAACTTTAACTGAAGGTAACTTCAATGAGGCCATTGCTTTCCAAGTTCAGATTACTTTTTACAATTTAACCAAAGCAAAAGCTTTTTCAAGATCAAGCCATGGTCGATCAAATAGATTGAATGCCACCAACTGTCTGTTAACATTATCCTTCAAAAGTCACTGCAGTGAAGCTTCTACAACTCTTTTCTAATAGGAAATAAATCTAATAGGAAACAAATCATAACTTCCTGTGAATTACTTGACCTCTCTTTAAGAGTTCCTACATTTGTTACCTTTTTGTTATTTGTTTCTAAAAGAGAACAAGAAATAGCTGATCTTCCACATGGTCTTCTCTGGGAAGGTTGATGTCAATAGAGTATGTGCTGTCTCATAAAATTGTGTTTCATTATTAAATTCCTATATGCCCATAATTTCAGTAATTTAGGAGAAAACTAAGATGTATTTTACTGTTGACTTGATTGGTATTACTGTCAGGTCTAGAAGTAAGAGGGTTTAAATTTATGTAAAATTCTGCTGAATAGACACATAGGTGCTAGTTGTTCTTGCAGTTATCTGCCAAATAATAGTTGTTCTTCAGCTGAAAAAAAAACTATTTGTTTTTTATTAGTTTCTGGGTTTAGAAGAGTTAAACATAATAAAGAATTGGCTTCAACAATGAGCAAGATAATTTACAGACCTTAATAAATATTTAGGTCTCTATTTAAATTTGTCATAAAAATACTCAAGTAAATAGGCAGAATAAATGGTGCAGCATAAATTAGATGCTAAAATTCTTCCATGTTCAGTCATTAAAATGACACAGATGGATTATATGTACATATACACATACACAGACATTTTTAATACTATGCATGTTTTTATTATTTGATTTTGATAATCTGCTATTTTATTCTTTTCAACGTTCTTGCTATTTACTCAACTTGAAACACTCACTACCAAAATGAATAAGTGTTTTTATGGCATTTGGCATTACATTTTTAATTAGCAAAATCTACTTCCCCATGTAGTTTTAGGTAAATATTATCTGTGAAAGTTCAGAAAATCTTTGCTTTTAATAGACCTTGAACAGCATTTTTGCTATGGGAAGTCAAAATTCAGGTTACTCCCACCTGGAAAAAAAGCAAAAAACCCACCTTAGAAGTGACCAGGGCATTTTAATGACTAGATTGTCTCATGCCCACAATGTTTGGCTTTGACTATAATACTACTGTGAAACTGTAAAATAATTTTGTAGTTTACTAACATCATAAAAATCCTTCTTCTGATAAATATTTCATTGACACTGATCATTTCTGGATGAAAGAAGATAATTTATCTAAATTCTTGACAAACTATACTTATTATCACATGAATTCTGATCCTACGTCTGCCATTTATATGATAGATGACTGGTGGGTCACTGCATTTTTCTCTTCTCTTTCTCTTCCTCTTCCTTGTGTTCTATTTTTTCTAGTTTGAGAGTCAATGTCCCTTAACATTTAGTTGGTGATTATTGATTTGAGATCTTTGCTAGAATCCTTCAGATCTGTGATATTATGAACTCCATCAGAAATACAGCTTTACATCTCTAGCATAGAAAATTTCATCTTTGTTAAAAGAATTTTCAAGCAGGAAGATTTTATAAAATGTAGAAAATTAGAAGAAGTGCTTTTCATTTCATACTATCTTTCTTATAATCTGCTTATTGGTACATCTTATTCCTTTTTTGAGTCCTCACTCAAGGAGACAGAGGCTAAAGTTGCTTGCAACAGTTGGCTCACCTTTTGCTTCCAGAAAGCAATGTATTTTGTATTCTGTTTTAACAATATGACTATTCTTACAAACTCTGAGGTAGATACAGACTTCCAGATAAAAACAAAGGATATTATGTTACATCTTCATCAGGTATGAAGGAGTGTGGTCACATAGGAGAGTCTCCTGCACTTCACATGCAGCAGTTTTTCATGTGCTAGCCAGCAGCTCCGATGTGGGCTTCATTATCATCCATTACCTATACCAAGACATACAAAACCAATTATTTATGACAGGTGAGATGGAATGATTCTCATCATGTGTGTACTCCATGCAATAACAAAATTTAATAATTGCAATACTTTATCTAAAAATACATTAATTTATAAAAATACATTTAATTTAACAATCTGCACTTTATGAGCAGTAAGAATGGCTGCTAAGTGAAGGCATGGTAGGAGGAAGTAGTGACAGTAAGGTCAAGGGCAAAGTTCTACAACATCCAAATGCAGAGCAAAGCAGGGCTGGTGACAATTTGGGGCAAATCAGTTCTATAGAGACAGAGTAGATCCAATGTCAAGCCTCAAAATAGTTCAGCTGTCTGTGTCAATTCAGGCTGACAGAGCACATGATCAGGCACACCTTCAATATCGCTCAGGCAAATCCCAAGGATAATGGTCCGAGCTTGAGAGCAGCTCCTGCAGTGAGTAAGCACATCCTCCCTCTTTCACACATAACAATTTCTGAGCAGCAAGAGTCCAGTGCAGAGTGCTGCACTGTATCAGAGGTGTCTTGATGAATACGCAATTTAACTGCCTAAAATATTCCTGACAACTGGCTTTCCCAATCCCAGACTCTTTTTGCTGGGGTTTTAAACAGAACGGCCTTCTCAAATTAATGAGAACTCAGGCAAAATAGTACTTAATTAGACAGGTAGCTATCTAAAAAATATTTTAATTTACATATTTTATAGCCAAGCCGCACATCTCATATGTGGCTTTTCCAAGAATCTCAGCAATCTTGTTTTTCCAGTTAAAGCTTTGTACATGGTCTGTAAATGAAAGAAAGACAGAAGAGAGAGAGGATGATGAAGATACTGAAATATATTCAAGCAATTGTGAGAGCACATCTAAAATTTGTGTGCAGTGAATATTTAGATAATATTGACTTTAGTGAAAAGCAAACTCATTTTGCAATTTCCAAATAGGACCCTACATCTATTTTTTCTCTCTGTTCTCTTTAATCATGGATCAAAATATTTAATCTAAAATGCACCCAGGGTGCTTCTTTCTAATCGTTAAATCATTTCAGTAAAATCTGTTGGTAGAAACAGAGGTTTAGAATCTTGAGCTCCTTGGAAATATGCTTTTATTTTTATCCATAGCTGACGTGCTAGGGAAGAAGAGCAATTTTGTTTACTCCCAGGTGGTTTAAATTTGATTTGAACTCATAGTTGAGTTTAAGCTGATGAACAGGTTTTTATTGAACTGAATAAATTGAGAAATTCAGATTAGTCAGCCACTTTTTTGTCATAATTTAAATTCCAAAGAAGATGCATTTAGCAAAAATAGAGCAGAAAGGTGTGTGCAATTGATGAATTGTACCTGATGACTAGCTGACTTAATAAAATCCTTAATGAATTTACTGCTGTTCTAGGTATTTTCAGTATTGGTGTTCTTAGGAAAAAGAACTTGTACAAAACAAACTGAGAGTAACTGATGTAAAATATAAAAATGAATGCATGAACGAACCCATATGCTGACCAATATACCAGTATGCAATACCTTCCTGTGAACATAGACAACAGCATTTGCTCACAGAGTATCCTCTAACAAATGTTATGTTCATGTATAAAAAAAGAAAAATCTCAACTGACTAGCACAGTCTTTTGATAGCTAATATGGTCTTTTGAGCACCTTGTCAGTATTCAGTTCAACTTCAAATTCTGAAAACCTTTCTTACAAAAAGAAGGAAAGAGCAATCCCTTTAGGAATCAAGTAGAATTACCTAAGCATAAAAAAATCTGCAGATGGCTGTCTGCTAATTGGTAAGACAAGGCAAAATTGAAGTTATTACAAAGTTTCAGTTATGTCCTTTTATTCATGACAAAATGCTGTTATTCTATTTCTGAAGAAACATTTTTGTGTAGATTTTTAATATATATGTATAGATGTAAACTTGCATATATATAAATATGTGTGTATGCATGTTTATGCTTGTTTGGAAATGCTTTGAGATTAAAAGATATTTTGCACTGAGAAATAAAAAAAAAGCTGTATTAGAACTTCTGCCTCTTTCCTAGGATAGGTCAATTTTATGCAAAAGATTGGACACCTGCATATGCATGTAGTACTGAAAATAGTTGAAACAGAAAACTACAAGAGCATATATTTATGTCCCGTGCATTATAATAAGAATCCAGCCATGATGTTGAACACATCTATGAATTACTATGAGATTACCCTTCTTTATAAATAAGTTAAAATTAAATTACTTCTGTAATAAAGGTACAAACAAGTACAAACTTAATGTCCCACTGACAAAAACTAGAAAAGGGTATTGCAGGATTAGGAAGGTGTTTTATTTGGTACTTCTGAAATTTTTCTCTTCAGTATGTGAATATGAACCCTATTCATGAATTTGTTACAGCTTAAGATAGCATTTGAATATGCTCAAGTGATATAAATCTCTGGTGTGGAAAGGGAATTATAATTCAGAAATAAAAAAGAATAACTTTCTGATCCCTCTCCTAAAAAAAATAAACTTTTTCAGGTGAGTGCTTTGTGATACTGGGGCTTAGAGGAACACAGTAGTTCCATAGACTCCATATGATTGGAGACTAAAAAGACACTATTGGTAAACAGACATAATTGTCAAGAAATTCTTCTGAATATGATAACTAAACATTATATGAAAAGTAGTGACACATCCACAATATAGTATTATCTGCTTACACAGAATATTTGGTGTAACAGAACTGTATTATTCCACTTAATCAATTCATAGTTCCAGGTTTTTTTGTTATGTTTTTATAAACCTTGTATTTTGAAGACATTTATTGAAGCAGTTATTTGTCACTGCTGGGTGAACTGATGGTGGTGGTACAGCTGGATCTTTAGTATTACAGCTGCTAATAGGCACACTTTTGTAAAAGGTGTGTTCAGAACAGGCACACTTTGAGTGGGTTGGCCTTGGCTGAATGTCATGTGCCCACCAAGCTACTCTAACATTCCACTCCTCACCTGGATGGAGGAGAAAATACAATCAGAGGCTCATGGGTCAAGATAAGGACTGGCAGAGATTGCTCATAAATTACTGTCACAGGCAAAATAAACTGCACTTTGGGGAATTGAATTAGTTTATTGCCAATCAAATCAGAGTAGGATAATGAGAAACCAGCCCAAATTTTGAAAACACCTTCCCAGACTTAACTGAGCTCCTAGTTTCTCTCCATCTTTGTTTCGAGTGACAAAGTGGGATGGGCAATGGAGGTTAGCACCAGTTCATCACACATTGTTTCTGTCACTCCTTTCTCACCAGTGGGAGGATTCCTCAGACTCTTTCCTCTCCAGTGTGGTGTATCTCCCACACGAGACACTCCCCCATGGTCTTTCTTAGTATGGGTCTTCCCCACAGACTGCAGCTTTTCACCAACTGTTCCACCCTGAGTCCATTGCACAGGAGAGAGTCTATCAGGAACAGGCTGCTCCGTGGGTCCATGTACCGACTTGTGATAATGTCTCTGTGGGGCAGTGTGGGTCCCCTATAACATTATCACAAGTCCTGCCAGAAAACCTGCTCCAGTGTTGATTTCCCCCTCAATGGGGGTCACAGGTCTTGCCAAGAGTTATCAAATAGTTTTAAAAAATTCTTCATCAGCACTTAAATCTGCAAGGCATTCTGCAGGACACTCAGCTAGTTGGGAAAATTTGAGACTTAAAATAATGAACCACATACACAGTGATGAAAAAATAATAGTTTATAAAGCATTTCAAGAAATGATTGGATAGTGACAGAACTGAATGATGGTTGTAATGTCAGTTTCAGGAAGAGTAAGATACTCTAATTTTATTCACAGTCTTCCAAGAGTTTTGAGGTACTTCCTTGAGATGGTAGAGCCCAAGTCATTCCTCGTGCTTACAGTCTTTCTTCTGTAACTCTACCCAGATTTCAGATCATTTGCTGAAACAATGGAGATTATGGAGGTGCTCTCTTCCCATCACACAACTACTCAAGAATTTAGAAATTTTTTCCTTTATTCTCTAGATCATTTTGGCATATAATATTCTTCTCTGCATCCTAAGGAATCCAAGTCTGCCATGTTGATTGCCAGGTTAAACTGATAATTAGATAATTGCAGTTAGATAAGATCAAATTCGTTACTTGATTTGCATGTAATGAGTGAGAATAGAACTGATATAAATGGCTTTGTTCTTTGACAGAGACCACAAACAATCTTAAGATTGACTTGACTGATATGAATAAAAGAGATGGCAAATGTGATAAAGACAAAATTGTTTCATATATTGGGATCTAAGAGCCTGGCTTTGTTCAGTCCACATAACTGAAGTCCAAAGCTATCCTTTCACTGAAACATATCCTGTAGTAATTTTCTATGCTTTCTTTTATGCTTCATCTATTATATTTCAAAACAATGCATTGCTTGAAAACATTTCCACAGCACACAGGAAATAGAAGTGATTTATTTTTATTGTGATAAAATTAGCAGTTGCACACAGTATTGCTTCCTGTAGAAGAAGTGTTGCATCACATTTTACATCACATTTTACATCACATTTTCTCTCTACATTGGATATATTCTATCTCAGAAAGCAGACATCAACAGTCTCTTTCCCCTGGTGCAGTTAACTCCATTGGAGTTAACACATTTGTACACAAAAAAAACTTATCTCTATTTTGTATCAAAAGTACAAAACACAGTAAGAGAGTTATTTCTCCCTCCCTTAAAAAAAATAAATCTAGGAAACACAAAGAGCACAAAGAATTTTCAAGGATTCCTAGGAAGGCTGGATACCTAGCTCCCTCTAAAGCCTCACAGACAACTTTGAAAAATTCAGGCTTTTTTTTTTTCATCTTATAAATTATTTTAATAATTTATACAAGGCTTGTCAAATTCTTCATTCCTTAATTACCTCTTTTTAGTATTTCACCAAAAACCAGCTTTTAAATTTTGTTGGTGTTACTGTGGCATGTGCCAAAACTACTGCATTTTCTTGATGATGTGAAATGAACCATTCATTTTTCTTGCTATGTTTCAGTACAATTAACTCATGACTGACGTCCTATACCATGAAAATAATTATTTTCAAATGTCACAATCTCTTTTCAAATGAAATGTGTTGGTTTTCACATTATTGCATCAATGCTATTGCTAAAAAAATGGGCAATAGAGGGTCTTCACCAGAGGCAGTTGATGAAGCATTTTTATTCAATTTTTTTTGCTTTTTTTAAAATTTGCTGACTGCCCATTAGGCCAATAAGCAGTTTAGCCAGAAAACTGCATTGTTGACATGGATTAAGAGGAATGTAAGAAATAGACAATAACAAAATAATAGACAGGTTGCCTTACTCTGTTATTTCATTCTTTAGTTAAATTTCTGCGTGAATCACTCTTTACGTAAAGAGGCTTTTAATACGACTGCTTTTACTCTCTGATGTTCCAGGTTCACTGCAAACTGTTTATCTGCCTACAAGTGTATCTAAGTTTGTGTGTTTGTTTTTAACTTCTAAGGGTTTTAAAGCAAGAAATGTATTTTTTCTGCTGAAAAAAAATATATATCTGAATAAAGCATCTCATGATTCATTTTCCTATTTTGTGTGAACACAAGCATAAAAATACAATGAAAGATTTTGGTTTGAAACAAAACTGAATTATTTCATTAATTAAGTATAAACTTACTTTCCATTACTTTTTTTTTCCCTTTTAGTAGTGAAAACACTCAAAATATTTTATGTTTATTAAAAATCTTTAATGAGCAGAAATAATACTTTAATTTTTTGATTTAATGGAAAAAGTTAAAATAAACTAAAAAAATCTTATCTTTTAGAAATGCTACTATGAATCTTTATCAAGGAATTCTATGCTTTAACTTATTTTTCTATTCATTTTAGGCTTTTATGTATTTGAAATATACATATGTTACATCATCTTAAGATCAAATATATTCAGTGGGTGTGTCCCAAAAAGTTATTCAGTCTTTACATTATTAAGATCAATAGTACTAAAATAATAATAACAGTAATATTTTTTTTTGTTTCAGTGAATACTAGTGATCAACTATATTACAGATGAAAAGAATAAAGACTATGCATACATATCTAATAGCAGGTCTGCTTTCCAAAGCAAATCTCCTGATCAGTTTAGCTTGCTTTGAATTCAGGTGCACTAGAAAGCACAGCCTGGATTCTTTCCATATGACACAAATATGGAAGACTTTACAGTACCAGAATTGTACTTAATCCCAAGTGGAAATGAAAAAAAAAAAAAAACCCTGAAATAGGACTTCTATGAATTCCAGACTTTCAGCACCAAGTGTTTCTCTCTACAGATCAGAGCTGGTTGACATAGTTGGTAGTGTAGATGTGCCCTCAGTGGCCCAGTGTCGGCATGCACCACTAATGTAGGCAACTAAACACTGCCAGTATACAGAAAGCTAAGGAGATGCTGTCACTGAGAGGCCAAAAACATAAGAACTAAGCAGCAAATCCTTAGCTTCCTTGATGGGACGGTTCGATGAGAACCATTGAGAATGTTCTCCGTGGACTTGTCCCACTGTTGTACAAACAGGTGGAAATTGTCCAAAGGCTGTTTTTCCTGCAGTAATCAAGGCAGGTTTATTGTATGTTAAATTTGAAGGAGGAGGCTTTAAATATGAGCCTGTACTTGAATATCTTTACCCTGCCTGGTCCTAGTTGTCCTTGATGGGCTCTCTTCATTGGGCTGCAGCTGCGTCAAGGTAATCCTGCTTAGCCAGGCAGAACCTTGGAGGAGCCCTGACTAAAGAAGATCTTGAGCTGTGAAGAGCTTTAGAAGACAACAATGAGAGGGACAGGACTTATGAAATATGTTTTTGGAAAAATAAAGTTAAATACAACTTTATTAATCCAGTCACCCTCCAAAGTGTCCACTGAGGACATTAAGACCCATATTTTACTATATATATATAGGGAATTTCCATGGATCTGTACAATTAACTAATCCCAGCAAGGTGAGGGGTACAAAAGCCTTTTAATGGAGAATAATGCCTTCAGATACGCAGTTTTAGGTATCTTACAATGTCCATATTATGCCTTTTGTTTGTTTTTTTAAAGCAGTAGTTAATACTTTGGTACATGATTTTTAAAAAGTGGGACAGAATATAAAATCTCAATAGAGGGTCTTCACCAGAGGCAGTTGATGAAGCATTTTATTCAATTTTTTTGCTTTTTTAAAATTTGCTGACTGCCCATTAGGCCAATAAGCAGTTTAGCCAGAAAACTGCATTGTTGACATGGATTAAGAGGAATGTAAGAAATAGACAATAGCAAAATAATAGACAGGTTGCCTTACTCTGTTATTTCATTCTTTAGTTAAATTTCTGCGTGAATCACTCTTTACGTAAAGAGGCTTTTAATATGACTGCTTTTACTCTGTGATGTTCCAGGTTCACTGCAAACTGTTTATCTGCCTACAAGTGTATCTAACTTTGTGTGTTTGTTTTTAACTTCTAAGGGTTTTAAAGCAAGAAATGTATTTTTTCTGCTGAAAAAAAATATATATCTGAATAAAGCATCTCATGATTCATTTTCCTATTTTGTGTGAACACAAGCATAAAAATACAATGAAAGATTTTGGTTTGAAACAAAACTGAATTATTTCATTAATTAAGTATAAACTTACTTTCCATTACTTTTTTTTCCCTTTTAGTAGTGAAAATACTCAAAATATTTTATGTTTATTAAAAATCTTTACTGAGCAGAAATAATACTTTAATTTTTTGATTTAATGGAAAAAGTTAAAATAAACTAAAAAAATCTTATCTTTTAGAAATGCTACTATGAATCTTTATCAAGGAATTCTATGCTTTAACTTATTTTTCTATTCATTTTAGGCTTTTATGTATTTGAAATATACATATGTTACATCATCTTAAGATCAAATATATTCAGTGGGTGTGTCCCAAAAAGTTATTCAGTCTTTACATTATTAAGATCAATAGTACTAAAATAATAATAACAGTAATATTTTTTTTTTGTTTCAGTGAATATTAGTGATCAGCTATATTACAGATGAAAAGAATAAAGACTATGTATACATATCTAATCGCAGGTCTGCTTTCCAAAGCAAATCTCCTGATCAGTTTAGCTTGCTTTGAGTTCAGGTGCACTAGAAAGCACAGCCTGGATTCTTTCCATATGACACAAATATGGAAGACTTTACAGTACCAGAATTGTACTTAATCCCAAGTGGAAATGGACAAAAAAAAAAAATACCCTGATAGGACTTCTATGAATTCCAGACTTTCAGCGCCAAGTGTTTCTCTCTACAGATCAGAGCTGGTTGACATAGTTGGTAGTGTAGATGTGCCCTCAGTGGCCCAGTGTCGGCATGCACCACTAATGTAGGCAACTAAACACTGCCAGTATACAGAAAGCTAAGGAGATGTTGTCATTGAGAGGCCAAAAACATAACAACTAAGCAGCAAATCCTTAGCTTCCTTGATGGGACGGTTCGATGAGAACCATTGAGAATGCTCTCCATGGACTTGTCCCACTGTTGTACAAGCAGGTGTATGTTAAATGAAGTGAGCAAAGGCTAATGCTTCTCCTGCGAGTAATCCAGGCAGCCAATTTATTAATCCAGACCTCTTACGTAGTCAATGGAGAGAGTCTTTTTGGAAAATAAAGCCCTTTCAGTCACCCTCCAAAGTGTCCACTGAGGACATTAAGACCCATATTTTACTATATATATATAGGGAATTTCCATGTATCTGTACAATTAACTAATCCCAGCAAGGTGAGGGGTACAAAAGCCTTTTAATGGAGAATAATGCCTTCAGATACGCAGTTTTAGGTATCTTACAATGTCCATATTATGCCTTTTGTTTGTTTTTTTAAAGCAGTAGTTAATACTTTGGTACATGATTTTTAAAAAGTGGGACAGAATATAAAATCTTAATAATCTTTTTCCCGTAATTAATTGCAGTACAGGTAGTGATTTGTTATTTTTCTTTCCAAATTTCTCAGTGTGAAGAGAAGGGAAATAGTAGGACGGATAAATTAGAAATAAGGGAAGGAGCTTGTCTTGGACTAATTGAAAGGAGAAAGTGTAATGACAGTAAATAGGCCATATTTTCTAAAAACAAATATGGCTGTTTATTTTCTTTTTTTTTTTTTTTCTGTAAAGGAGCATATTTGACCAAAAACTTTCTATTTGGGTTTTCCTGATTTTATTTTTTCAATACTGTGGCATATGAAATGTGACGTATTTGCAACGTGATAATATTACCAATGTGAAGTAAAATGTGAATTGTAAGTTATCTAGAATAAATTCAGAATATAGTTTTCTCTTACTAGTTCATTTAGACATTGATGGAGAAAGGCCTAAAGCTACATTAGAAATGCCTAAATCCCACTGAAAAATCTGGTAACAGTGGTTCTACTCCTGCTTATTCTTTGTCTGTTTGACAGCTCATGCATGTTTAGCATGGTATGCTGGCATAACATGCTAAACATGCATGAAATGTTATGTCATGTGATGTTGAGAAATGATGGACATCAAAGGAAATGGCATTGTGAGCCCCTACAAAAAAAAAGTGTAAAGGTGTCATCTATTTACTTGTGCTACCATATGTTTTTAAAACACATTAATATTTATAATGGTAAGATTCTATCTCTGAGGCCATATATTTTGATACAGAAATGATTTTTTTCAAACTTCTTTTTATATGATGGATGTCTGTATTTATACTTTGTTCTTTGATGAAGTTTCTCCTATATTTGTTACTTTTCAAATTATGTAAGGAAAGAGGGATAAAGATGGGTGCTGTTAGATTTCATATTCATACCCAATGTATAATGTAAATCAAATATATAATTGCTATATAAAGTTTTCAGTATATTTCAGAATACTAACTAGTTGCTTGGGAAGTCCATTATGTATAGGCAAAAGCCTCTGGAATATCCCACACTATTTTCAACACCTTGTTTTTCTCTTTCTGTGTGTAGAAACTGGTATTTATAGATAAAATGCTAAGTCTGCTAGAGGTCATGTCAGAAATGAATGTAAACTTCAATGGACTAAAAATTTTCATTTTTATTTAGTGTTTTGTATGTGTTCATATGAGTATGAACCAATTGAAGGATCATGGGCACTGCTAGTTTACTATAGCTGTGAGGTGATATTCTTTTTTTACCAGCACGACAGGTGCAATATGATCAAGATCAGACAGTGTTTTCTTGTGCAGGTACAAAAAAAAAACAAACTAGGAGTCATCCATGTACTGTGAACTTAGCTGATTTCTGTTAGGTGTTCACCCAAGAACAGAAGATATATCAGCTATGGAGTTCAGTTTTACTATTTAAATTTCACAAAATGTAGTCCTGTAGCAGTTTGTTGTCAATACTTTTGCTGTCCTTTTCAGCAAAGGACTGTGAGAAAATGTTTGCCCATAAATCATCCCTAATGGGTGAAACAAATTCAACTCACACAAAATAAATGCTGATTCATTGCAAAGACATATAATGCAATGTAATCATGTTTATTATATGTTTATAATTAATCAGGCTTTAAGCTTGCAATCCCGTTAATGCAATTTAATCGTGTATAATAATCAATGAATAAAACGAGTTACATTAAAGGACTGTAGCAATGAGTTTGTATGTCAAGAAAAGCCTTTACATATTAGTAGGAGTTTTGCTTACCAAAAAACTCCCATGTACTTTTTCAAGCATACTTGTTTCAGAATTTTATGCTTTCCTACAGTAGCTAAAAACAGACAAGAGCAAACAAGACCACAGTTATCCAAACTTTAGAAACAATAGAATTGCAGTGACCTTCTTCCTTCCCTGCTAAGCACTGTGCATAGAATACATTTCAGGATCTTCACAGCCACAGTATTAATCTAATTCAAGAATGTAAGAATGTAAAATTCTCATTGCAGACATAATAATAATGCAATTTTGTAATAGAAAAAAAAATGCTGGTAACACTTTTCAATAAGTGGCTAATTGCTGCTTCTTTGATGCCTATTGCAATAATATTATTTCTGATAAAATCATTTGGCATTTCCATTTGGTATGGAGAATATAGAACAGCTTGAAAGTCACATTTTTATTATTATATTCCTTATTGGACATTTTTTTAAATTTGAGAAGTTATCTGCTGACTGAAGAAGGAAGACATTGTTCATACAAATTGTCCACCATATTATTAAATAAAACAAATAATTTGTGTTATGGCTTGAATAAGCAGTGCTAAAATCAGTAGGAGGAAAATGACAATGACAGTATTTGTTAGCAGCAAGATTTCATGTACTGTACATTGACTGAGTCATAATGGTAGGACATAGAACTGATATCTTTCAGAATAATGGCATGTTATCCTAAAAAGTAATATAATATGTTTAGTTTCTCTAGATTACTGTTTTGGTATTCACATATGCATTATTTGGGTTGTGGCTATCATTGTGTCAGAGATTATTAACATAGTTTAAGGAAAAAGAAACAGGTAACTTGAAGATAAAGAATATCAGCATTGACATAATATTAAATAGAAATAAGTCTAGACAAAATTTTAAGAGCTTCAGAAATTGTTACAAGACTTTAGAAGAATGATATGTGAATATTGAGTAAGAACAAAAATATAATTGGCCTGCTCACACAAGTAGTTCTGTTGAAATCAATAGGATTATTATGTAAACCAGGCCAATTATCCCTGTCCTTATTAGATTGACATTGGACTACAGAACTATTTTAAAGGTTCCTAGAACAGTAAAATCCTTTTGCACAGTAATTTGAGCTTAATTTTTCTGGCATGTACAACAATAGTTTCTGATTTAGAAACAAAACAGATGTATATGTTTTCATTCTCCTCTCCTCCTTTATTTCCCAGTACAATTTCAGTAGAGGTTACGCTGTGAATAGCACTGACTGTAGGAAAGTTGCCTAACAGATGCTACAGACCTGATTTTAGTTGACTGTTTTTTATGGTTATTTCAAGATCAACCTGTTCTATCTGCTGTGAAAGTGTTCAGAGTTATGCCCCTTGGGGTATGTTTAACAGATCTTCTGTTGCTGCGGGTTCAGATAGATTTGATTTGCTTTGCCAGTCTGCCTCCAGTTAGTGACAGCCTTTTGCTCCTTTTGTTCTTGCAGCCAGGTGTGGAAGACCTGACTGTGACATGCACTTTCACATGCAACTCCTCACTGAAAATGCAGCCCTTTGCAGGATTTTTGCTGCCAAATTATGGCCTCTCCTCTCTAAAATTATATATTCCTGTAATAACTTGTGCCTACAATGTGCAGTAAGGAAAAAACATGCTGAATGCTCATAAGTGTAGTATTAAGAAAAAGTTTTTTCACTAAAAAAAGAAGATACATAGTTTTCCAGCATTATCCCTTTTATGAAAAATGGCTCAAATGAGACTAAGTTTTCCAGGGCACCAGAATACCAACCTGATAAAGTTTCCATTTTAATTTTGACAAAAGAAGCATGCCATCGTATTTCCCAACTGCAACTGGCAGGACATTAGATGTTCTTAAAATCATAAATTAAGACTAGTTGGAGTAATTTCAGGCAAAATAAAGAATGACACATCTGGAACCAGCATGACCAAAAAAAAAAAAAAAACAAAAAGGAATAGTTTCAAATAAAAGATAAATTTAAAAATAATATAAATAAGACCTATTTCTATTAAGAAAATTTAAAAACTAAAAATTAAAGAAAAAAACAAAACAAAAAAACAAAAAACCAAAACCCCAACCTTTAAATTCTGAGATGGGGAAGGAGATCTTATGAATAGGATATTTTCCTAGAGCCATTTTAAACTTCACTTCAGTATGAGGACAAATTATTTATTATATTTCTCTTCTTTTTGGGTTAAAAGTGGAATACAAGATCTTTTTTCCTTTTTATTTTTCAAAGAACAGTGTGAGGTTTTTTAAATAACCTTTAATCTTAATTTTTTTATTGCATTGTTAACATATTCCACAATCTCTTTTTGCATCTCTTTTGCATCTCTTTTTTTCCTTCCTGTCTATATTTTGACAGTAGGTCAAGTGTTTTAAATACTTATCTTTCCTTTTTATTTTTGATTTGTCTGTGTCTTCCTGAAGTCTCTTTCATCTTTGAAAAATCTACAGATTCCTCTTCTCCTTTTTAAGGGAGAGAAAGAGTGTACAGCTTTTCTATCAGAATTGTATCATCTATATGAATATTACATTTTGTATAAGATTTGCAATAGGAATGACTATTTCTTCTCAGATATTCAGACCACTTAATTTCACATTATTCACTGATATAGATCAAATCCATCCATGGCTTTTAAAGAGAAATACAATTATTTTGGCTCATTTATTGTCTTGTAATGGTTTAGTGCCCGAAGAAAGAAGAAGGGCTAGTGATAATTCACTGCAGTTTTTATTGAAGTTTAATTTATATTACCACCTTTTAAAGAATTATTTTTTTCTGGAATGGTAATTTTATTTGCCTTATCTTGTATAACATTATGCAAATTCTGCCTAATAAACTGACCATATATAAGCATTTCCTTTCCCCTGCATCTAATAGTTCTGTCAAGGAATCTCTGTCTTGTTATATTTCTTTGAGCTATTAAAAGATTTTTACTCAGAAAAATAGTTGTTCGAATATCTGTTTTCTCAGATTTTATGTCATCACCCTCTAATACAAAGTATTGGCGACACAGAAGCATATTAAGAGTAAACTGGATGACCTTTTTCTCCAGTCTTTGCTAATTCAATTTGAGATTCAGAGATAACTAGGACCTGTATATGCTTATGTATAGGTATAATAAGAGTTGGAACATCACACCAGTCTCTGAAAATAAGAGGGTAAGATTGATGTTTAAAATTAATACCTTTGTTTAAATTTTCTGACTCCTCTGTGTTACAGGATAATCTTAAACAGGTGTGCAGATATAAACATGACAATGTAAATTCATCTTGCAGTGAATATAATCCAGAGTTCATTTCTTCTTTGCCATCCTAATCTGACTTTAAAGCAGTTCAGAAGTCTACTCTTACTCATACTAATATCTGTATTAAAATTTCATGCTTACATTTAAGTTTAGACATATTTTTCATATTTATCCATAATACTATATCCATTTCTGGTTTTGTTTTTGGGTTTCGGTTTTTGGGTTTTTTTCACTTAACATGCTGTAATAATTCTGCCTCTTCATTTTGATGTATCTTCCCAAGTTTTTTACCAGCATTTAGTTTACATTACATATCTTCTATGAAAACAGATGTTATATTTCTTACCTAGTTTTTAATGATACTCTTAATTAGTTTCATTATAATAGTCATCTAAGATCCATGATGTATTTTGCTATGTTTAACTCATGAAGTGGTAGCACTGCTACAAGAACTATTATAGAGTGAAGGACAGTTTGCAATTTTCTTGAATATCTATGTCTAAGTTTTCTATTTTTGTGATTTTAGCTTTCTTTTTCTCTTTTACTGTACTGTGAGTTATATGTAATACAGTGGAATTTTTATGTCTTTGGGTTCTCATCTAATACATAATCCATCATGTATCATGCCTTCATAAACATAATTAATTATTTCATTGATTGTATTTGTGCTGTTAGTTTGCTTTTGGTTTATGTGCTTTTTAAAATCATATTCAGAATTTCAAACTGGATCAGGTCTAGGGTCATTCTTTGTATCATGCTTTTACATGTAGGCTTTGTGTCAGCTGATGAGAAATTCATCAGCACCTGAACTGAAGGTAATCACCTGCTGCTGTGATACTTCTATAGCATCCTCTATGCCTCTGCTGTGTGTGAGCTATCTTTGACCTCAGTTGACCTTCTATGAAAACAGTGATTATCTGATTGGATTTTAGGTCCAGTCACATTGCTTCCTGAAAGGCTTCATTTACTTAGTCAAATAACCTGATTCTTGCAGGTTAGCAGTGGAAAGATGTAATAAAATACGAAACAAACCATAACAATATTAAGAGCACTTAAAAGATTGTGCAAGAAATCACCAGAAGATTTGCATACTTGATAAAGATACAACCTGCAGAACAATATTGTTTCATAGGAAATATATTGAAGGTATGTAAGCCTTCATAAGGAACATCTACATTTTATTACCTGGGAAATCACAGAATCACAGAATTTCTAGGTTGGAAGAGACCTTTAAGATCATCAAGTCGAACCCATGTTCTAGCACCTCAACTAGATCATGGCACCAAGTGCCATATCCAGTCTTTTTTTAAACACATTGAGGCATGGTGACCACCACCTCCCTGGGCAGATGATTCCAGTATTTGACTGCTCTTTCTGTGAAAAACTTCCTCCTTAATTCTAGCCTGTATCTCCCTTGGCGCAGCTTGAGACTGTGTCCTCTTGTTTTGCCTTGTTCTGTCTGTTGTTGCCCGGAGGAAGAGACCGACCCCCAGCTCACCACAGCCGCCCTTCAGGAAGCTGAAGAGAGTGACAAGGTCACCTCTGAGTCTCCTTTTCTCCAGGCTGAACAACCCCAGCTCCCTCAGTCATTCCTCATACGGCTTGTGCTCCAAGCCCCTCACCAGCCTCGTTGCTCTCCTTTGGACACGCTCAAGCCTCTCAACATCCCTCCTGAACTGAGGGGCCAGAACTGGACCCAGCACTCAAGGTGTGGCCTCACCAGTGCCGAGTACAGGGGGAGAATGACCTCCCTGCTCCTGCTGGCCACACTGCTCCTGACACAGGCCAGGATGCCTTTGGCCTTCTTGGCCCCCAGGGCACACTGCTGGCTCATGTTCAGCCCACTGTCAACCAGCACCCCCAGGTCCCTTTCCACCTGAGCACTGTCCAGCCACACTGTCCCCAGCCTGTAACTTTGCAGGGGTTATTGTGGCCAAAGTGCAGGACTCAGCACTTGGACTTATTGAACTTCATCCCATTAGATTCTGCCCATCCATCCAACCATTCCAGGTCCCTCTGCAAAGCCCTCCATCCCTCCAACAAATCAACACACGCTCCTGGCTTAGTGTCATCTGCAAATTTACTAATGAAAGACTCTAAACCCTCATCCATGTCATCAATAAAAATATTAAACAGAACTGGCCCCAGCACAGACCCCTGAGGGACACCACTGGTGACTGGCCCCAGCTGGATGCAGCACCGTTCACCACCATTCTCTGGGCCCAGCCATGCAGCCAGATCCTGACCCAGCAAAGAGTGCTCCTGTCCAAGCCACGGGCTGCCAGCTTGTCTAGGAGTGTGCTGTGGGAGACAGTGTCAAAGGCCTTGCTGAAATCCAAACAAACAACATCTACAGCCTTCCCTGCATCCACCAGGCGGGTTACCTGGTCATAAAAGGTGACCAGGTTGGTTAAACATGACCTACCCTTTCTAAACCCATGCTGACTGGTTCTGATACCCTGGCCATCCTGTAAATTCTGTGTGATGACACTCAATATAAACTGTTTCATTACTTTGCCAGGTACTGAGGTCAGGCTGACTGGTCTATAATTAGCAGGATCCTCCTTTGCACCCTTTGTGTGAATGGGTGTCACATTGGCCACCTTCCAGTCATCTGGAACCTCACCAGTGAGCCAGGACTGTTGGTAAATGATGGAGAGTGGCTTTGCAAGCTCATTTGCCAGTTCTCTCATTACCCTGGGGTGGATCCCATCTGGTCCCATAGATTTATGAACTTCCAGGCATTTCAGTAGTTCTTTGACTGCCTCCTCTTGGATAATGGGGCGACCATTCTGCTGTTGATTCAACATCAGCTTGTTTCTTCTGCCAAGTATGGATTTGCACATTACAGGTACGTATGTGTTGTAAGGCCTGTGTGAGGGTTTCTGAGATTTACAAGAGAGTGAAGTACTTCCAAACCCTTTTTTTTTTAAATGATACTGCTTTACTAATAAGTGCCCCCAAACAAGCAGTTTGACCTAAGCCATATCCTTGCCACAAGCCAAAAGACAAGCTGTGAATGATCAGACTTTGAAATTATATTCAGAGAAAAATGCTTCTAGATAGACAGAAACCAAAGTCAGACCCAATTTTTTATAAAGCAGGGTAGAGAAATGTTCCTTTTCTGCTTATGAAATGTAAATGTGCAAAGGTGCTGAAAATAGCTTGAGAAAAGTGCAGATAGTAGGTCAGTACTGTTTCTTTGAATATATATCTATTTCCATCATTAGAATGCATCTTAAACCAGTTCTAGCTCTAAAAAATAAATGCTCAGCATTTATATATAGAAACTGCAGTCCTATCCATTTTATTTCTGTAAGTGATGTCATTAAATCAATGGTGGAAGTCGCACAAGGTAAGCACATACAGCCCTTTGTGTGTCTTTTAAAAAGATGCACATTTATCAGAGAGATTCATTATTAAAATGTGATGGTGGAGAGATAAATCAGTGCTGGTTTTTAAAGGTTAGATCAGTTATATGGGTCTTCAAAGCATGTGCTGCTTTTTATCATAATTAAGAGTTCTTCTTAACAAGATAATCTTTTTTTCTGCTTTAAATGCATATTTTAATGTTGGGTCTGACTTTATGGCTCCTGTATCCTATAAAAAGAGCTCTCTGGAGGACAAGTTTCTTCCGTCATGGAAACTTTTGAGTTTTCAGGAGTTTTGCTGCATAAACAAAACTCATTGAATATCTTTGGGAGATGGAAATGTGTAGAGATTTAACTAATTCTTGTACTGACTCACTGCTCAACAGAACAGTAAATAACCATATATGAACATAAGAGTATTTTGGCATCTTATAAAATAAATAAGGTAAAACCATTTGTAAAATGCTTCATATTGGCAGTACTGCTGAAATACAGAGTAACCCTAGGAATCCCTAGTATCTTTTCCTAGGATAATGTAATCTGTGAGAAAAACTTTTATGGAAATTAAATGAACACGAATTCAAAGAAATCAAAATATAATGGAAACAGATGAAAAGTTTTAGTTTCACTCATTTAACAAAAATAAAAATTTCCACATAGTTAAAACAACAAAATAATTAAAATAGCTAAGTAATTAATTTACAAAGTAATTAAGACAATTTCTTTCTAGGTATGAGGTACAGGGAGTGGAGTGCTAGAAAGGGTGTGTATAATAAATGGAGAAAAAAATCAATATAAACAACAGGACACTGTTACTGTAGGAAGTTGTCCATGACTGGAATTTACATAGAATAAAATTAATCACAGAGTCATATAGTTGTTATATTTGGAAGGGATCTCTGGAGATATCTAGTCTAACTCTGCCGCAAAACAGAATCATCTAAAGTGGGTTACACAGGAACATCCAGGTGGGTTTTAAATGTCTCCAGAAGAGGAGAGGAGTCCGTGACCTCCCCAGGCAGCCTGTCCCAGTGCTATACCACTCTCCGTGTAAAGTTCTTCCTCATGTTGAAGTAGAACTTTGTATTTCAATTTATCGTCAATGTTACTCTTCTGTCACTGGGCGCCACTGAAAAGAGTCTGGCACCATGCCATGGTCACCTGCCTTTGAGATATTTATTAGCACTAGTGAGATCCCCTTTCAGTCTTCTCCAGACTAAAAAGACTCAGTCTCCTCTCATGAGAAAAAAGCTCCAGACCCCTGATCATCCTTGTGGCCCTCCACTGCACCCTCTGCAGTAGCTCCTTGTCTCCCTTGTGCTGAGGAGCCCAGAACTGGACACAGCACTCCAGGAGTGGCCTCACCAGGGCTGAGCAGAGGGGGAGGATCACCTCCCTGACCTGCTGGCCACCCTCTTGCCACTGCACCCCAGGATGACATTGGCCCTGCTGGCCACAGGGGCACTGATGGCTCATGGACAGCTTGTGATCCACCAGGAGCCCCAGGTCCTTTTCCACAGAGCTGCTCTGTAGGAGGGCAGCCCCAGCCTGTGCTGGCACTTGGGGCTGTTCCTCCCCAGGTGCAGGACCTGGCACTTGCCCTTGTTGAGCCTCACCTGGTTTCTCTGCCCAACTCTCCAGCTGATCAAGGTCCCATTGAATGGCAGCAGAGCTTTCAGGTGGATCAGCCACTGTCCCCAGTTTGGAGTCACCAGCAAACCTGCTGAGGGTGCATTTGATCCCTTCCTCCAGGTCATTTGATAAAAGTGATAAATCTTTGATAAAAGAAACTTGGGAAATTCTGGAACAGTATTCTAATGAAATCCAAAACCCACTTAGGTGTTACGATGATGATTTTTTTTTTAAATTAATCTATTTTTTGGTTGTCTTTGATTCTATGGGATCAACTTTTTGAACCAAAGATCATTGGCAGTCTAACTTTTTTTTTTTCCTCCTAATTTATTTCCCCTTTTGGATTTGATATTGTCTCAAGATGTCCAATTAATTTTTCCATTTGAAATCATAGTCATTAAGACATATTCCTGGTGGGCGCATGCATGTTGCACTTCAACAAGTTTTGTAGCAAGACGTAGAAGAATATTGACTCCTCTTGCTTTTTAAGTTCAATTTTAATTATCAATATAGTAAAACTAATAGAATTACTTATTAATAAATTCTTCGAATTGGAAATATTGACCCCTTCTTCACCTCTTAATACCAATGCTTCCTTGAATTTTTTTTGTAAACAGTTTGTTTCTATTTTCTCTTACAAAGAAAATCTCATCAACTGTAACCTCAGCCTGCAGCATATATTGACAGATTGTAATCAGTTTTCAGAAGAATACCTGAATGGTACTTTTCCTAGAGCAAACTAGCCATATATATTTGGATGATAACATAGTGTTTTATCCTCTGGAAGTATTTCCACAAACAGTAGTTGTGCGGTAGGCAAGGATTTCAGGTGGTTATATCTAAAAATGGATTATTGCTCTAAAGTATTGTATTTTTTTATATGAAGGTGTTGCTTAGACATACTCACAAATTGTCATAAATGACTGGAAAATGTGCCAATAAGAATTTCAGATAAATCATTCTCACAGTTTTCACTTTTGTATGTAAGTCCTTACTTAAGTATCTATTAGGGTTGAAAACATGATCTCATATCCGTCTGAGCCTATTGATTCTTTTCCCATTACTGTAACTTAAACAGATAAAACTAAATCATAATTGCTATGTTGGATGCATCTGTGCATATATCATCAATAAACTAATGTATACTCTGTTCAAAAATGAAATTTTAATTCAAATTCTGTTCTTGGTAGTCAAATTGCATACATCGGGGTCCCAATATTGAAAACCAGTCTGATCTGGGTCTGAGGTATGATTAAATTTCAGGATGAAAATAAAAATTAGAAACTTCCAATTTTATCAAATTGAAAACAAAAAACAAAACCAAATTGGAATGATTGTTGGAAACTAATTTTTTTTTATTTTCAGCTTGAAGGAAAGATGAATTGATTTAAGACATCTGCACATTTCTGTAGGATTTTAATAAAACATGTTTCCTGTTTGAAGACATAAATTTTTTGTGATATTAAGAAGTATGAGGTGTATTAATACGTTAGACCTCATGCTGCAGAAGCATAACAGAATACAATTTTTCTCCACATTAGGGAAATTGTAATAGAAGGCCCCAGGACTATACTGAAAGGGCTAGTATTAGATATTACTAAACAGAAATTAATATCTAATTTTAAGGAATTTGTTTCAGATATCACTAAGGAAAGCAACAAAGGCAACAAATGGGTTGAGAAATGGGAAATGAGAAATGGGAAGTAATTTTCCATCTGTAAGTGTTTATATGCATCGGAGTTCCATATATATGCAACTACGGGTGGTCATAGGAAGATATATTGCAATACGCAATTGATTTAGTGAGAGATTAGAGATTAGAGACTGATTTAGTGCCTGAAATGTAGCCTGACTGCTCAAGGCATTATTGTGCTGGATTGTTACAAGGAATGAAGCTGTAGGATGTAACAGCAGGGATACTCAGTAAGTCTGAGCTTTAGATCTTTAAGATCAGCCTTTATTTTTTGATGCAGGCCTTGAAATCAATCAGACTATTTGTCAGGTGAAAATTACAGTACCTTGGGTTGTGTATGGTATGTGGATTCTGGTGTTCACACTAAATAAAATATGTGCCTATTTGCACAGAAATGTTACTATTTCTTCCCTGTTTAGTATGTGATTATTTGAATATAAACTCATTACTGTTTAATATCGAAGTGAAAGTAGAGCTTAAGTATGTTAGAAACTGGACAGTACTTTGCAATAACTCAGGCTTGCACATTCCTCTTAATCTAAAGAAGTCATAGAATCATAGAATGTCAAGGGTTGGAAGGGATCACCAAATACAAACCCTCCTGTTATGGGCAGAAATACCTTTCAGTAGACCAGATTGCCAAAACTGTTCAACTTGGTTTTGAACACTGCCAGGACTGGGGCATCTGCAACTTCCTTTGGCAACCTACTTCAGTATCACACCACCCGCACAGAAAAAAAATTCTTCTAAGAGACATCATAAACATCCATGATAATGAACACATAATAAAAAGTTGTGACACTTTTCTATGGAAGTGGAATTGGCTTGAAAGCTTTCACTGCTAGTTGTCAAAATATTTTTTAAGTTCTCAAGCATTGAAAATTAGCTAGCTGTCATCAGAGAAATCTGCTGCAGTAAGACCCATTATTTTAACTTCTTGCTGAAGTTCTGTTGAGAAATCAGCTAGGGAAACTGTTGTTTTATGTAAACAAAACATGGTTATAGGTGTCTCCTCTAATATGGCAAGAATGACTAATATCAGAAATCTATAATTATTTAGGTATCTTTTTATCTTGAAACATTCAACCTATTATAGAAGGCAAAATTCAGGTTTTCCATTAATGGATTTATTTTTTTCTGATAGAATATGAAATAGTATAAGCTCCCTTGACAGAAGTCAAGCCAGATCTCATGCCCTGAATAATGAAAAAACATTAAAAAAGGCAGAGAAGACAGGAATCCTACATAATATGTGGAATGTGATACAAGTGTCAGCTAAGGAATTATCAGGTCAGTTCACTGACAGAACTGTCATATTCTTACACAGTCATAGATTGATTAATACTGGAAAAGACCTCCATGATCCAATCAGTCTGAATTTTCTGATCTATTTGGCATCATCCTGCTTACAGGGTTCTGAGTCATAGAGAAAATTAATTTGATCTCCTTGTTGGGATATATGTAGTCTGCATGGTTCTGCATGTTTGCTTAACTACACTTAAGTAAGTACTAAGCTGCAGCTGAACCAGTAAGATTTTTCAGACCAAGCTGTGATGCACTGAGTCAGTCACACAGCACAATTGGTTTGCAACATGCCTGTCTTCTTCAGGTACCTGGGATCTATATAGTCCTGGTTTATTTTACTTTCTGCATACCATATGTTACACAGAAAACTGATTGCAAATAGTAGCTTAAACTTCAGAATAAATATACACTTTGTTGTTGTTGTTATTGTTCCCCAACAAATGATAATTATCATCACTGATTTTTCACTATGTCTTTTACACAGCCTATTTCACCTGACATTAAAGATGTAGTTTCTTTTAGGAATTTTTTAGAGAATGATGATAACATTATTACCAGGGGTCAGAAAAATCTTGCATGAGTTTATTTCTAAAGAACTTTGGGAAAATGATGTTTCCCATGATGTCTGCACAGGCAAGCTGTTGATAAGTTTTGGAGGTGGGCAGTGAGATCATTTGAAAGACAGCTGAATAGACAAGGCAATAACATGGTAATGAGTGGAATAAAATCTGCTTGGAAGCCAGTAGCTAGTGGCTACTAGGGGCCAATCCTGTCTGACTCTGTCCAATATTCTTTTTGAATATCTGGAGAATGGGGGAGGGTGTAGCCTGAGCAGTTTTGTAAATGGCACAGAAGTGGCAGGTTTAACTGATAGACCAGAGGTTTGTGCTGTCATGAAAAGAGACCTCAAGAGCCTGGAGAAATAGTCTGACACCAATCCAGTGAAGTCAAGAAAATGCTGAAACTGGCACCTGGAAAGAAAGGAATAAAATCATGCTAGGCTCATCCATCTGGGAAATGGTTTTGAAGAGAAGGTTATGGAGGCATCCAAGTTGAACATGAACTACCACTGGGCACTTGAAACCAATATGACCAACAGCTTCTTAGGCTAGGAGAAGGATTGTCAGCAAATCAAACATGATCTTTCTTTTTACTGGTGAGGCCATATGACTACTATATAGCAGAACATTGTGTTTACCTGGGGGTTCTGCTGTATCAGAGACCTATGGACATGTTAGAGTTCAAAAAAGGCCAAAAAATTATTTGTGGGCTGGAGAAACTCTGGTTAGGGAAGACTTGGGAAAAAGGCCTGTTCATCTTGGCGTAGGAGAAAACTCAGCGTGTTCTCTTCAATGTGTGCAAATATCTGAAAACAGGTTGTAAGGAAATAAAACCAGGATCTTCTTGATGGTGGCCAATGACAGGGAAAGAGGCAATGGGCTTAGACTGAGATGCAGTACTGTCCATATTAGCAAAGCTTTCTTTTTACTTTGGGCTGGTTGAGCACCCAAAAAGGTTGCTCAGGGAAGTTGTGGAGTCTCCATCATTGAAATAATACAAAATTCCAAACATTCAGTGGTGCCCACAGGTGCCCGGTGGTCTCAGTGATGGGAAATGAAGCCATGCACATTAACTGAATCATGGGAGCTTCCGTCTGAACATCAGGGAATGCTTTCTCCATGTGAGGGTGATTGAGAACTAGCACAGGGTACACACCTCCATCCTTTGAGGTATCCAGGATCTTCCTGGACTAGGTCCTTATGTTGTCTGAGGAGGCAGGTTAGACAGGATAACCCTTCCAAAGGTAAATGTTCTGTGATACTGTACTCTACAACATCAATATTGAAAGATACTAACCAACCCCAGCAGCTATACAAAACTTGAATTAAGAAGCTATTCATCCAGTACTGGATACCATAGAAAACATCTTCGTGTATGGGAGTCAAAATTACAGTAGAGGCATTAGATAATTTTTAGTGGAAGATAAATCTTATTTGCTAAACCATAGAATTGACTTCTTCCTTCATAGAAATCCATTTTTATGTCCAAAAAGAATGCCTACCTGCTATTTTAAAATATTTCTAAAATTATCATTATTTCTAAGTATTTTTGTGTTTTAATGATTAAAAATAATTTTTTAATAGTAGCAGTTTACATATAAATCATTAACTCTTTGTTGAACCAGGACACTTTTCAAATCTATACAGCTCTAGAGAATACTAGTTTCAAAATACATTTTAAAAAACATTGAAAATCTTTAAAAGTTAAACTTATTTTGACACAGGGAACAGAACTCTAGTTATGATAATCTAGAAAAATATATTTAATGTTAATTTTGTTTTAACAAGTGTTAAAATATAGTGCTTGACCAAAAACTACAGCATACAATTTCAGTTTTTTTAATTCTAGCTGCAACAACATTTTGCAAATTTATCTTGAGATCAGACACAGATTTTTCTGGCTTAGCCTCTCATTATCAATATTATTATTAAATGATCAATAACTGTCAATAATACAAACAAATCCAAAAAGCAGAATTGTTATATTAAGAAAAAATAAACTAAGAAAAAATGAGAGGACTTTTTGCCTGCCATTTTCTCGTTAAACAGATGTTCTATGTATCAGCTCAATTAAGGAATTTAACATACTGTAAACCACTAAAAATAATGCATTTTTAGACTTTATGCTTCATTCGGATTCAGTCAAGTTAGTAATTTAATATGAGGTCCGATGTTGCATCTCATTTTATCACAAATTGGATTATGTAGTCTTCAAAGGAGAGAAATCTTTGATTACTGAGGTCATATTTAAATATTTATTCGGATGAAAGCACCCCACACCAGCTGTTTCTATTTAAGTCTCTTCTTGTGTTCATTTTAAAATTGTGACCCAATAGTCAGCTTGATGAGGAGATGTTTGATTGGATCATGATATTCCTAGTATTTTCATTTCGTGACTGTTAGGCCAATAGCCTTTAGAGAAATGAGTTAATTTTCCTGAAATTACTTGACTTTGTCATCATATAGAACTGAATTTGTTAGTGTTTGGAAGACATATCCATACTTTAGTGAAATCCATGCATAGATCCAGGCAGACTAAGGACCAATAGCTTGTTACCTCCTCTGTAGTTTTGCAATTCTGTGAACTGCTCTCCTTCTGTTTCTTTTTTTTTGTTTTGTTTTGTTTTGTGTTCAAATTTTAGTATTGCTCAGGAAATAAAACGCCCGCCATTCAAGAAACCAATTTTATAAGGGTATGAAAGTAATAGAACTTTAATGTGTGATTTTATCCTCAGTGAAACATTTATTAATAAATGATATTTATTGCTGCAAAGAGTTTGCTTACTGGAAATCCTTTTAACTTCAGCTAGTCACACAGTATAAATTAAAAGGTATAGAATTTCTCCCTAAATACGCATGCAGTAAACAGAGGAAAAGTGTTCTATTGCTGCTGTTGATATTGAAAAATTTTGTTGAATTCTTTTACTTGTTCATGGAGACAGTAGGATAGATCTTCTTTTAATGATATTCATGCTTTTTAAGAATGTGATTTTGTAACTGTAATAGACATAGTAATTTTTCTTCAGAATTAGATCAAGTGAGATTTTTAGCAACATTTTAATGTAGTCAGAATTTCAAATTAAAACAAAAGTGCATGTAAGCCTGGGGAACATGATGCATAACATGATTTTATTTCCACTTCTGAATTCAGACTTCTAGATTTTTGGGAAATTTTGCCTTTTCTTCCCCCCACTCTGCCCACTAAGGAATTTATTTTTTAATGTCAATTTCTATCAGTTAATACTTTTATATAAGCAGAATTCAAGCAACTAATCCTTTATTTATATGAAGATAATTAAAATCCTATTAATTGGTAGGGAATCAGATGGTACAGTTAACATTGTACCTGACTTCTATATTACCTCACTTTTATATGGCTTTCTCTGATTTAATGGAAACAAAACTCTTAAACCTCAACAAAATTGTAAATAGGTTAATTTTGAATAATTGCTTTTATGGGTGGAAGTAATCTGCAAGAGTTTTGCTCAGATTTTAAATCTATTCAGCCCTCTTAAATGCTTAGCATGCAGACAAGAAGAGACATACATTCTAATTTGTGCATCAAAGTTCTCTGAGAATGCCTGTTAAATTAGGAAATCTTATGGATACAAAGCAAGACAAGAAAGCAAATAAGCTTTTCCAACCATAATTCTACTTAGTATTGTCTTTCCTGGATATATTTGGTCAGAGTCCAGTAGCAGACACAAAAGATTATTTTAATATTTATTCGGATGAAAGCACCCCACACCAGCTGTTTCTATTTAAGTCTCTTCTTGTGTTCATTTTAAAATTGTGACCCAATAGTCAGCTTGATGAGGAGATGTTTGATTGGATCATGATATTCCTAGTATTTTCATTTCGTGACTGTTAGGCCAATAGCCTTTAGAGAAATGAGTTAATTTTCCTGAAATTACTTGACTTTGTCATCATATGGAACTGAATTTGTTAGTGTTTGGAAGACATATCCATACTTTAGTGAAATCCATGCATAGATCCAGGCAGACTAAGGACCAATAGCTTGTTACCTCCTCTGTAGTTTTGCAATTCTGTGAACTGCTCTCCTTCTGTTTCTTTTTTTTTGTTTTGTTTTGTTTTGTGTTCAAATTTTAGTATTGCTCAAGAAATAAAACGCCCGCCATTCAAGAAACCAATTTTATAAGGGTATGAAAGTAATAGAACTTTAATGTGTGATTTTATCCTCAGTGAAACATTTATTAATAAATGATATTTATTGCTGCAAAGAGTTTGCTTACTGGAAATCCTTTTAACTTCAGCTAGTCACACAGTATAAATTAAAAGGTTTGGAATTTCTCCCTAAATACGCATGCAGTAAACAGAGGAAAAGTGTTCTATTGCTGCTGTTGATATTGAAAAATTTTGTTGAATTCTTTTACTTGTTCATGGAGACAGTAGGATAGATCTTCTTTTAATGATATTCATGCTTTTTAAGAATGTGATTTTGTAACTGTAATAGACATAGTAATTTTTCTTCAGAATTAGATCAAGTGAGATTTTTAGCAACATTTTAATGTAGTCAGAATTTCAAATTAAAACAAAAGTGCATGTAAGCCTGGGGAACATGATGCATAACATGATTTTATTTCCACTTCTGAATTCAGACTTCTAGATTTTTGGGAAATTTTGCCTTTTCTTCCCCCCACTCTGCCCACTAAGGAATTTATTTTTTAATGTCAATTTCTATCAGTTAATACTTTTATATAAGCAGAATTCAAGCAACTAATCCTTTATTTATATGAAGATAATTAAAATCCTATTAATTGGTAGGGAATCAGATGGTACAGTTAACATTGTACCTGACTTCTATATTACCTCACTTTTATATGGCTTTCTCTGATTTAATGGAAACAAAACTCTTAAACCTCAACAAAATTGTAAATAGGTTAATTTTGAATAATTGCTTTTATGGGTGGAAGTAATCTGCAAGAGTTTTGCTCAGATTTTAAATCTATTCAGCCCTCTTAAATGCTTAGCATGCAGACAAGAAGAGACATACATTCTAATTTGTGCATCAAAGTTCTCTGAGAATGCCTGTTAAATTAGGAAATCTTATGGATACAAAGCAAGACAAGAAAGCAAATAAGCTTTTCCAACCATAATTCTACTTAGTATTGTCTTTCCTGGATATATTTGGTCAGAGTCCGGTAGCAGACACAAAGATTATTTTAACTCCCTTCCTTACCTCCACTCTCATTCTTTCGAAACTGAGTACTCATTATCAATTCTGTTCACTTTCTGTGGTTGTCTTTTATGTTCTTGCAAAGCAGGGATGTAAGGAACTTATTTCTTGGTGAGCAAGGAAGAAGGGAGGAGGGTCTGCCTGTGAAATAGGTTTGTTCATTTCAAGGTCTTATTGAGCTCCTCCCATAAAGGAGAATACATGTTCACATTAAGAATATGGAAAATAATATGGGAAATCCACCCTAGAGGTTAGGAATATTTTGTGTTGTATTTTTTAACACAATCCTGAATCCACTAAAAGTACAGGAGGTGTGACCACAAAGAAATTACCACAGCATCATAAAAATTATGAAGTTGGTTTTTTTGACACCCTAATTGCCTAAATTGTGGTAAGAATAACGGGGGCTAACAGTTATAGTGTTACTTTAAGTGTAAAGCTGCTGAAGATGTGCAGCTTCACGAAGCATTATATGACTATTGGCTGAATATAAATAGAAAACATTCTGTATATCTGTGTCTGTTTCTGTGGGAACAGTAGGAATGCTGAGTGCTGTGATTTGAACTAACGACATGTTACCTGTATGGCTGTGTGTGCAGAATAGATTATAAATGGTAGCAGAAGAAGATTCTCTTTTCTGAGTAACCACAAAGGGTATTGGGAGACAAAAAGAACCCTAAACCCCAAACACCCAGGAAGTTATGGAAATATGTCTACATATTTTGAAAATTTTGTTGGACTTTTTCAGCATTGTATTAAAAAATAGGGTTTTTTTTTTCATTGAAGTACAGAAGAGAAAAAAAGGGAATCCTTCAATATGTACAGATTTGAATTTTTTCAGTGACTTGATAGGGACAATGAGCAGCTTGCATTGTCTTGAGTTCAGGAAACATTTGATGTTCAGGCAAGACGGGAAAAAGGAAATGGAACTGCTTTCTTGAGAAACAATGATTTTCCATTGATGCCCTCAAAGAGTAATTCTCTTCTGGAAATTCTTCTGTGGGAGTATGCAACTGATACATAGTGTTTTAGTGAAAGTTTCTGACCCAGGAAACTGAAAATATCAGTAGGCTGTAAACAAAGTAGATGCTATTCATATCTGCTTGTGTGAGTAAAACCATGAAAAATCTGTCTGCTTAAATGTGTAGTGTCATGAAGAGAGGGAGACTCTTATCTCCCATAAAAAAATCAAGCTCTCCAGAAACAAATAAATTTATTTTTGAAACAAATACCTTTATTTTATTCCAAAACTGATCTGTCAAGTGATCAGTTAAAACTGTTAAGTGTTTCTGAAACAGTGTTTCTTTTAAAAATAAACTTTATAGTAAAAGTACTAATATTTCCTGGTGATCTTTAGAAGCTGAATAATATCACTTTGATCATATCCATGTTTTAGTAGGAATTATTGGGAAAATATATATAGGCAGATTTTAGCAAGACCTGTGTGGTTTTAGATACTTCAGAAAAGCAGGTACATGAGTATAAATTGGGCATTTTATTAGCTGTTAGGTCAATGTGAAAAAAATAATTAGTAATATAATTAATGTGGGTTTTGTTGTGGGATGTTTTTCTTGTAAATGCTATGCCAAAAGTTATGTATCTAAAATAAGTGAATAGTAATAAAATGCTTAGGTGGTTCAAGATGAGAAGACACTTCACTTTGTGAAAACAATTTACATGTTGAGAAATTAGCAACTAGTTCTGCTGGCAAAACTGTCTCTACCATTGCAAGAAAATTGCTTTTCTCATTAATAATTCCCATTATTTGTTTACAACTGTAACTGCTGATGGTGAAATATGGGGGTTTTTGCCTTGTCAATACTCAATAAATCTATGAAGAAAGAACTTTTCCCAGTTTCCTCTGAAATTCATTATACTTTGCAATATCACATATGTTTTAAGAACTTTTCCTGTGTCTCTACCACTAGCAAATATTTAATAATCTGAATTGTCTTTAGAAAAATCTTGGGCTAAATCAGAATAGTAATAAAACTACTGAATTCTGATATCCTCAAGTCAATTGCAGTGTTGGTTTGACTAAATGAAGATTTAAATAAAGAGTAAGTGAATGACTAAATTAAGATCCTTGAGAATTTTTTAGGACTCCTGAAATTTAAGCTGCATGGACAGATCCTCATGCCCACATAGCACTGTACTAGATCAAGAAAATTGTTAAACAACCAAGGACAAAATAACTAACTTTTTCTCCCATGTGTTTTTGATAAAATAACATTGCTGAGCTTGCTGTATTTTCTCAAGACTCAGTACACTTGTATCTTTAGGATAGCTAGAAAATTTTCTGAAAATAGCCCCTCCTCATAGAATTTCATATGTACTCTAAATCCAAAGCCTAAGAAAAATAGACTGAGAATATTTTCACACAAAGGCTCAGAGTAGCTTCATGACAGATACAGACAATTTGAAGTATAAATGAAAATGTTATGGTTGATAAAAGTACTTAGGAAAAATAAGACTACATAATAAAATGATAAAGCATGTTCATCTTCAGTGCTGATGTCTTGTCTACTCATACTTGAAACACTTTCTCACCATCAGTATTCAGTCTAATATCTGGGGATTTTTCTTACCCTTGTGCTTAATAAAAAGTCATGTGTATCCTCTGATAGTACTGAAATGTATAGAGCATCTGTCCACTAGTTAATAATCATACTTTTTTCCACATACATCATAATTTCAGTGGTTTGTGACATGAGCTTGCTTACATTTCACTGTCAGTTTCAGGACAATCCAAAGCTGGGATTTTTAGAGATACAGCATCATAATCTAAAATGGTGAATTTATAAATATCTTAATGTTTTTTCTTTTTCTATTTTTAAGGTAATTATTTGCTTTGTGTAAAGCAAATAAAAGGAAAAGTATAACAGATGCAAATTCTCTTTAGAAAGATCATGTACCAATTTTTAAAGATTATATGTCAATTTAAAACAACAGTATCGAACTCTGTAAATGACAGCTATAGAGAAAAGTGCAGCACACGTGATATAAAGTTATGATTTCCTGTCTTTCTTTAGAAGAAAAGAAAATATCATTGGAACTTATGATGAGGTGAAGCAATTTACTCTAAAGTGATTGTTCAAGATATTCTCTGGAAACATCACCTTTCAATTAGCAGAACCAAAGATTATGTATTATTAGTGCTATCTCTGAGATGTAGCTTGGATACTGTGTTCATTATTGGAACATAGCTGTAAAATTCCTGAGTATTTAGGTAGTAGAACATTTGCTGGAATAAATGCTAGATATTGGATGCAGGACTTGAAGTCTGGCTGCCAACAGCAATAAAATGGAAACAGATGTCCACTCCCTCAAGGACAGGGATGCCCTGCAGAGATAAATTAGAGAGAGGGTCAATCACCAACCAGCAGGTGCTGGATTCTACACTTGGGACAGGCAACCCTGGTCGTGTGATAGACTGGGGAATGAGACAGTGAAAAGCAACACTGCGGGTCTTGATTTTCAGAAAGTGGAACATGAGTCAGCAGTGCCCTGGCAGCCAGGTGGGCCACCCATGTCCTGCAGGGGCATCAGGCACAGCATCACAACCAGGGCAAAGGAGGGAATTGTCCTGCTCTGCTCTGCCCTGAGGCAGCCTTGTCTCAAGTGCTGGGAGCATTTTTGGGTGCTATAATATATAAAAGAAATTAAGCTATTAGAGACCTTCCAGAGGAGAGCCATGAGGATAGTGAAGGGTCTGGAGAGTCCCTTATGAGCAGCAGCTGATGTCACTTGGTTTATTCAACCTGGAGAGAATGAAACTTACGGGACACCTCACTGAAATCTTCAATGTCCCTCATGAGGGAAAGTGGATGGATAGACACTGATCTCTTTGCTCTTGTAAACAAAGAGGTTCTGAGGGAATGGCATGAAGCTGAGTTGGGAGGTTTAGGTTAGATATTAGACAAAGGCTCCTCATGCAGATGGTGTTTGTGCAGTGGAACAGGGAAGAGGCAACAGCACCAGTGTGACAGAGATAGAGAAGCATTTGAACAATGCTCTTAGATACATTGTGTGATTCTTGGGGTGTCCTGTGTAGGGCCAAGAATTGGGCTTAATGATGCTGATGGACCCCTTCCAATTTAGCATATTCTAGGATTCTGGGATTCTAAATAGTCAGCTCTTAGGTTCACTTTCTATGTCATCCTTTTGTTAATATAATAATATCTAATTTCAGTGAAAAGTAAGCATTGGCTATATTGCTATTGTCTGTAGACAGACTTAAGGTACATGTTAGCCTCTGGTCTGGACTTTATTTCAATTTTCCTTATATTTTTTACAGCTTAAAGGACAAAGTAGTCTTATATTATTTTATGTAAATTGATATATCTATATTTTCTCTCTTCCTTTTTGTTTGTTTGGTTTGGTTTTTTTTTTTTGTTTTAGCTTGTATGCTCTTTTTTATAGAGTGTTGAAGGACCATAACATGATAAGATTATTTTGGATTTTTTAATACTGATGATCACCACTGACATTAAAAATAATAACATAAGTGAAGTGTTATTGCATAAATTTATAAGGTGTAGAAACTGGAAAATTGTTCTATCTGTAATGTAACTAGAGGATAGTTCAGAATGCCTGTAATGTTCATATATGGGAAAAAGGAATGATTCTGTAACAGTAAAGTAGATAGAAGTTGAAATAGTAAATCTGGTACAGAAGATTGAAAATCACTATTAGAACATTTAAAAAAGGATTATGAAGTTTGGGATGTATAAGCAGTATGTCTCTTGAAAAAGGTAAAGAAAACTGCTGTTTCACTGCCAGAGCAGGAAGTGATTAAAATTTTTCAGTGGAGCACAAGAATTGAATTACTTGTTCTCAAGAAAAAGCAAGAATGCAATAGAAAATATGGATTAAGGCACCCATATTTTTATATTGTGGCTACAGTACAATAGTGTGAAATCATCAGTGCACCCCAGCAGCAAAGTCCAAAAATACACTGGACTTTATGAACAGGGGCATCAAGGGAAGAGATTATTTCCTTCTATGTCGCATTCATTAGACCATATCTGGATATTCCATTCAGTTTTGATCACTAAAATAGGTGAAGGGCATGGACATGTAGTGGAGTGGGTTCAGGGACTGTAATTAGGATGATGAGGCCTGGAGCCCTTGCCCTGTGAGAAGAGGCTGTGGCACCAGGGCTGGTTAAGCTGGGAGAAAGTGGCTTCAGGGGGACACAGCAGTGTTGCCAGCACCACTAGAATGGGAAGAAGAGAGGCTTTTCATAGTGGTGTGTGGCAGGAAGTTGAAAGGTAACAAAACAAGTTTTAGCATGAGAGCCTCAGGCTGGAAAGAAGAAGCAGCTTTTTCTCCAGGAGGACAGTACAGCAGTGAAACAGGTTGTCCAGAGGTATTATACCTTTTCCATTCTTGGAGTTTTTCAAAACTCAGCTGGAGAAAACACTGAGCAAATTTGTCTGAATTAAGGATCGACCCTGCTATGAACAGGAGATTGTGCTGCAGGCCTCCCAAAGTTGATCCTTCCAATTGAAATTATTTAATCATTCTGAGAGTGTTAACTAAGAAAATAAATTATCATGGCTATTTTTTTTCTTTCATTATTCCCCTCACAAAGCCAATATTTTTAAATTAAGCATTTTTTCCTAGATTTTCTGTGCTACATACTCTCTATAGTGACAAAGTAATCTTTGTAGATTTGTTACAAGAACTTGTGTATTCTGGGCACGTAACACACATTAGTAAGAAAAGGCAAGTATTTTTCACTTCATCCTGATGAAAAGAAGGAAAGGTGTTAAAATAATTTAAGAAGCTGGAATAAATGGACAAAAAGGAATAAAGGAGGGGGAAAGGAATTTATATCGCAGGAGACTTAGAAGCTGTTAACCACCAGATTCCAATTCTTTTAATGTTACCAGGACTTCAGTATTTAACGCTGTATCCGTTTTGCACTGCAGACACAGCTATAACACAAAAGAACAGTAATGATAAAGGAAGAATTTTAATCTACATTATAGGGACCAAATCCAGGGCAGAGTTCCTGTGCCACAATTGCAAGGTCAGTTTCTATCTGCTGAGGATCTTTCTTAGCCCAAGTTTATTTTAACTGTCCAGACAAGTGGAAGTAATGCTCATATGACAAAAACAACAACAACAACAACACAAACAAAAAAACCCCACCAAAACACCAGCATAGAACATTGTAAAATTGACATAATTTATTACACTGCATAGAGCTGAACTAACAAAAAATCGTTTGCATTATATTACTGCCAACTGTGCAACTGCTGCTTTGCACCTGTTCTGGGCATTGGACAGGATGCTGTTTCTACAGTTAGGAAGATGTATTTTTCTGAGCTATCCAAGCTGAACTTTTTTTTTTTTTTTTCCTGAAGACTTACTAGACAACTGCAAAGACACATATGCCTGCTTGCAGCTCTAAGACTTCAATCCTAAAACTGTCCATTCTAGCTCCTGACATCATTACTCCAATTTTCTTATATCTCAGTCCTTTGGGGAAGTCTTCTTAACAGCAGTTTCCAGAAGGCAAAATTTGGAATCCTGGTCTCAACAAAACACACAGTATTTTTTCTCTTTGAGAGAGAGATCAGTACTTTATCTCCATTTCTGCCTTTCACCAGTTTGATTTTTGACATCAATTTCCTGTTGCTATGGTTTTCCATACAGCTTTTTTGTTCTGGATTATATTGTGATTGCTATTGTAAATAAATATTACAACTATGGCTTATAATGTTTCTTTAGGGAACATTGCAATATCTGTTACTTTACGGAAACAGATTTAATGTCTCTCTCACACATCTAAGTACTAACTAAAAGTCTACTTTTTCATTTTAATTCTTGTAACAAAATGGAGAAAAAGCATACGTTAATGGAGTGGGAGGTTTCGTGAAGATGGAGCATTTCTTTTTCACTAATGAGGCTTGAGGGCAGAGTATGATGATAGAATACACATATTCATTCTTGTGGCCAGAAATGTGTTCTTCCTTTTTCTTTTCCCCCAATTCCCTGCCCTGGGAGCATTGTGAAAAGCATAAAACTCATTTTGAATATATTAAAAAATCTTCCTAAATATTACCAATTAGCCATCAAAAACTGGAATTTAGCCTTGAAAATCAATAGTCACTCTTAAAGATAAATAAATAATAGAATGACATGTTAATTTCTTAAGACTCTCTCTGATACTGCAATTGGGTAGATGCCTTGGAGAAGTAGAGAAATTATTTGAGAGAGCCAGAGAAATTCAACCAATACAGCTTGCCTAACAGCCCTCTGAATATTCTCTTTGATTTCTAAATAGTTTGTTGGCTAAGAAATACAATAGAAATGTAACATTGCTAATCTTCATTAAAGGAATATTAGAAAATTCCTGTCATTCTCACTTTTACAAGTACTGAACACAAAAACTGATGTGTTACACTGGTGTGAAAATTCATGGAAGTTAATGCAGTATTTGTATATTCCTATTTTCCATATATTATAATTTATATAGCTACTAGCATTAACAATGATCAGAGCTGTCTCTATGAATTTTTATGATCTTTACAGACATATATCTTAAAATGAAGACTATTTGCTTAAACTGATGAATTTTGCTACCTCAAATACCTGGTATGTACATAACTCGCATGACTGAAAGTGTGACCGACATGTAACAAATTTGTAACTAGTAAAATCTGCCTGGGAAATCTGCCAGGATTTTTGACGTATTTTGCATGTAAGACTTTATTATCAAACAGTAGATTACTTAGAAGGATGCCTCTAATTTAGGATTACACAGATTGTCAAAGTAAACAAAATGAGTACTCTATGACCAGTTCTTACTTTGCTCCTCTACAGTGCTATAGGTCCTGACCTTGTACAGATGTTTACTTCAGAGGAAACTGAGGGGTCTGAGACCTCAGTGTGCTGAGTCTTTTTAACTCCACTAACTTCACACCTGTCAAATTTGCAGACATTAAAGCTCCAGTATTTAAAGCCTTCAAAAACTGTATGAAACTAATATCCAATTTCGAAAGAGTGGTGGTATATATATTGTGTTAAACCTGGATGGATGACAGGCGCTCACCAAAGCTGCTCTGTCCCTCCCCTCTTCAGCTGTACATGGGAGAGGAAATGCCATAAAATCCTTATGGATTGAGATGACAGCAGGGAGAGATCACTCACTGATTATCATCACAGTCAAAATACAGTTGACCTTGGGGAAATTAATTTATTTCATTTTCAATAAAACCAGAATGCAGCAATGAGAAATAACTCCAAATCTTCCCTCCCTTCTTTCTAGGTCCAACTAAATTTCTAAATTCTCTACCTCCTCCTCCTAAGTGGTACAGAGGGACAGGAAGGGGGAGTTGCTGCAAGTTTATCACACCTTGTCTCTCCTTCCTCCTCACACTCTTACCTACACCAATGAGGGGTGCCTCCCACAGGAGACAGTCCTTCATGAAATTTCTGAATATCAGTCCTCCCCACAGTCTGCAGCAGTCCTCCTCACAGTCTGCAGTTATTCATTAACTGCTGTAGCTTGGATCCCTTCCCTTTTGGTCAGTCCTTCAGGAACAGGCTGCTCCAGTGGTGGGACCTTCACAGGGTCACAAGTCCTGCCAGCAAAGTTCTCCAGTGTGGGCTCTGCTCTCCATATGGTTTTTGTCCTGCCCAGAGCCTGCTTCATTACAGGCTTCTTATGGGGTATATTTGAGCACATCCACCTGCTCCAGAATGAGATCCTCCAGGAGCTCCAGGTGGGTATGTGCTTCCATAATATGAGAGCTCATATTCCTATAAAGCAATGAACACGTGAACATGAAAGTGAAGTCAAAATTATTCTCCTGAGGACTAAACTCACTGAAGTAAAGTTTAATTTTGAGATTAAGGAAATCAGAATCTTGAACCAAGCATCAATTGTTTTTAGCTTTCAAATAATACAGTGTAAAGACCTGGTTTCTTCCTACCTGACCCAAAACTTTTCCTTTTATCATTTTGCTTCACTTCAGATCCACTCCAGCGGCTGACTTGGCTTTCCTCATAGTAAGCTACAATAGTATGCTTATGTCCTGTTACACTTGCAACTAAGTCTTGAAAAAAATAGCAAACTAGTTTACCTAGAGCAAATAGCTTTCTAATAGCTGCAATATGTGAACTATTGAATTATGAAAATATTTTTAGAAAATTCATTATAAAATAATGAAATATACTCCAAAGTTGTACTAACACATTTGTGGTCAGATCATAGGCTAGGTTATGGTTCAGAAAATCAATTTATTTCAATAGAATTTTTAGGCTGGAAGGAGTGTAAATCTTGCCTTGCAAACCTGGGAGTGGAGCCTTTCACAAGGGTGAGACTAGAGCGTATATATATATATGAATTCAAAGTAGATAGAGAATATTTCCAGCATAACATATTTAAGGTTAATGACTCTTGTATTGTTAAAGTTCCCCATGGACTGACATTTATGACTGAAGTTGGAACTGGATTATATACAGACTGTGAGAGTTCCTGCCATAAAATTGAATCAGGAAAAGAGATAGACTGGGATTTGTGCTTTTGACTGTTTCATGAGAGTCTCTGAATAAATCAGAACTTTAAAGCCTGTAATTCTTTCTTTTTCTTTTTAATGATAAGTATGTTTCAAATTTAGTCCTGTGAATGGTAATTATAATGATCATGTAGAAATAAGGACATAAAAAAATTCATGCATTGTTTCATTTCAGATTTTTTGGAATGGAAATATACTTCCTGTATGTGTAGTATTTGAACAAGGCTGCTAAATAACTAATGGTATACAAATTACGTGCAACTTAAGTTTGGACTGACACTCAAAATCAGATTTCTGCTGTAAAATGTGTAAACACTTCTCATGTCACATTCAGCAATGTATGGGTATTAAAACAACCATTGAAACAAAATATCCATGGATATATTTAATTGAATTACCCACTTTCATGAATATTTGATCTGCTGATTGCCTCAAATACTTTAGATTTCTTGCCTATATTTTGAGCTTATTAAATTTCTGAAGGTAAGGATCTGTGTGACAGGAAGGACAGTAGTCCTGAAAAAGAGCAAAAGAGAATTGCACAGTGTATATATTCTTTAACTGGATAGACAGTCCAGAATTGTAGACTTCTGGTGATATTTTCTTTGGACAAGGAATCAAAATGATGATGTGACAAAAAGATCTAATGGTTCTGCTTAAATTGCAAACATCTGATGAGCACACATATTTTCAGGATTAATATCTTAAAAGTTATAGATACTTTTGGTTTTTAAAAATTAAAAATATAAAAAAGCACCTAATTTATACTCTTAGATTTTTTCACAGACAGAGTAACTTACACAGGAAATGGAAATAGTTATAGAGGGTAGATATTGTAGACATGAAAGGATTATCTTTAGCTGCTGGTAAACATATTATTTGCAGAGATAATAAAGGAAATGCTGAAGGCTCTCCTTTTTGTGAAGTTGCTTATAGGTGTCATCAGCAAAGAATTTACCTTATGGTAGAATATAAAATTAATGTTTTTATTCAGAAAGAAGGATATTTATTTCACATTTATATTTTTATGGTGCCTTATTTTATAGTACAGTTAAATAAGTCCTTAAGAATAAAAGGAAAGACTAAAGAAAAAAGTCACATTAACAAAACTAGTATATAGTCTCCATTAAAAATCTGTTGGTAAAATGTAGCAAGAATCATTTTGCAATTTGTGAACAGACACAAAATATAAGGAAAAAAAGTCTCTTACTTGTGTGTTAGTACAGTAAGGGTATCAATAATATTTTTACTTTTGGGACAAGTTTTTCTTCCTCTGTCCCTTAAACTATCAGTATAATGGAAGAAAATTTTCATAGCATTAACACCCATTTGAAGCCTTAGCCTAATCATTAAGCAGCCTTCCTATTGCACATTTGAATTAGAGTTCCTAGCTTGAAGATTTACCTGTTAGTCTAATGTGTGTATGTATATATATATATATATATATATATATATATATATATATATATATATATATATATATATATATATATAACTTATATAAAAATACCAAAATGGAATTAAAACAGATGTGATGCTTTCAATATAATATATTTGATTCCAATTGTATTTGTAAGGAATTGACTTAATACAGATTTCTTATACAACAGCACAGACTAGTGGCTTTTAGCAAGGCTGCAAGTTTGCCTTTTCTCTTAAACATTATTAAATTAAGATGGCTAAGACCAGAGGGTATAAAAAATGTCTGAGTGTTTCAGTTTTTCTAATTCATGCATGGCTTCAGATAGGAATGTGTACTTTCAACTAAATGCAAAGATTTTTACAAAGAGACAAGGTTTTTTTGGGGTTTTTTATGCTGTAGGAGATTAAACCTGCCTTGCATGTTTTTTTACATGTATTTACAAGGAACCACTTTGTCCAGAGTGAGTAGTTTTTCAATTTCTTCAAAAAGTGTGTCACAGATTCAGTGCATCATTACAAAAAATAACACAAAGATGTTATTCAAAACCTCTCGATCTTCTTGACATTTCTAGACAAAATATATACATAACATTTGTCTATTAAATGTCAGAAGCACACTCAGTTTCAAGGCTTACCTTGAAACTGAGTGTGCCTCTGACATTTAACCCTTCTGTAAGTCTTCTAGACTTTAGAAAATATATAGTTACAATTAAGGTTAGTAACATAACCTGAATGTAGGAATTTTAATCATAGTGATTACACAGAGGTCTCCTTACCTCATTTCTTATGCATCTTCCTATATCTGTTTTTCATGCCTTTCTCTCTAGTTAGCCCCAGTATAGTATCACACTGACACTGGTGCAGTTGCTTCTGGTAGCTGGGATATCCCTTGCTCAATATTGTCCTACGTCCTTGAGAAATGCTTTTCTTTGCAATTATCCAAATAACTCATAGAAAACCTAGTGTGGCTCTGTAGAGGCCTGAGAATATGGTGTGAATACAATAAATGCATGGGAAGGTGCCAACCATGGAAGTATACCTGCAAATTTCCTACTTTCTAAAACCTAGCTTGTGAAGATGGAAAATACACTGGTCTTGCTCATCAGAATAAATTGATAAAATGGGTGGAGGTGTGCCTCTGTGAGTACATTTAAAAATTATCTTCCAGTACATTTTATCTGTTGGCCACATTTAAGCTCTCAGTATCAAGGTAATGAAAACACCGGACCTAAAGACAAAGTTAACAGTAGGGCACTGTAAATTATCCTTAGATTGAAATCCAGTGGGCTGAATTTAACAGCTGGTATTTGTAACTTAGTAACAGTAATGAGCTGTAAAAGACATGAAATGTAAACCTCAGACTAGCAGGAAATAAACGATTTACCATGCAGTTTAAATTACAATATAATTTGGTGTAAGTTTTCTTGGGACAGCAAATACTTCAGGCATGATAGCCTGATATCAATCTATCATTTCACTATGTAATCATAATTCCTCTCAACATAGTCCTCCACTGTGTATTTATATTATTCTAAGTGGTTCAACTGGCTTGATTTCCTCATTCTAGGTCTCATTTCCATTCCATCTTACCATGCAATTTCTTCCCAGCATCAAAGAGATTACAAAGGAATTGTATTTTTTTTAGGAATATGAATGCCTATATGTATTTTGGCTAAAACTTGCAAATCTGTGAGGCTGTGTACTCACGTCTAAATCACAAATCTCTCTAAATCATTCAATATCTAACTTGACTGTCTTGAAATCCTCACCAGGCAGATATAAAATTAACATTTACAGGCATTTAGCTGGGAAGAAATACCGAGTGTTGACTGAATTTGGAACTATACATAGATGAAACAGAACTGAGAATGAAGACAGAAAAGCTCTTTAAAAATGCCCAGGGCCCTGAAAGGTACCTAATACTACTTATTCTAACATTCAGCATCAAACTTCTTTGCAGTGCTAACTACTCTGTGCGTGTTGGGACTTAAAGTGCCGTCTCCTGGCAGGTGGACAAAAATAGTGTGTTTTGATTTTGTTTTTATATATTTGTTTTTTTGTTTTCTGAAACTGCCAACTCTTAGAGGAATCTGGGTATTCACTGTGAGGTTCCTGCTACCTATACATAGCATCAGTATTTTAGACCAGCATTTTTACATATCATAATGAATAAAACAGTAGCACTGATATTTATACTATAAAGTTAAACAAATGGTTGTCTGCAAAAACCTCTTTGCTTTTAATTTCCCATTCTTTTTGCATCTTCTATTGTCCCTATTTTGAAAGGATTTATGCTCTCTAATTCGTATTTATGAATATGGCCTAATTAAAAAGTCCTCCATTCACACCTTGAATTGCAAGGAGATTTAGGTCCACATTTTCATAATTTTACACTCTTAATACCATTAGAATAATGATCATTTAGATGGCTACACAGGTGTTAAGCACCTAAATTTCATCAATGGTGATAGCTTTAATTTTTCATTAGATTACGCATAAAAAAACCCTCCAATTTTATTTAAAGTCAGGAAAGAAATCCTTCCAGCAGATGGCAGCAACTCTCCACCTACCCCAATTCAGACTATAAACATGCATATTAAGCACAAACTCAGGGAAGAGATTCTTTATTTTTTTCCCAGCTGATGGCTGAATTGCTTACACCGACTATTCTTCTCCACTTTCAATTTTCAAGATGACCAAACACAACTGGTGTCACTAAGTTGTCTGAAACCAGCCAAGCCAGGAGGCTTATATATTAGATTACAATTATTTTACTATATTGACAATTTAGATAAAGGGAAGTGGACCAAAGCTGTAGTTAAATTTTTATTTAGGTGACAATATGCACTGCTTAAGCTAAACTTAAACTAAACTTGCTTAAACAGCTGCAACAATCTGAAGCTGTTCTGGCTTTTACTGAGACAGATTTCCTTGGATTTCCTTGCAGTGGACTTGTCATTCATAGTCATTCTTACTTGGCACATTTGTAGTGTAAGTGATATTGGACAGGATATACACAGCCTCCCTAAAGATCAGTCTAGCTCAGACATTATTCTCTATTCACAGAAGATCATAAGGTCTTCCTATTCAAGGTATACTGTCAAATAGAATATTTAAAAGTAATCCAATTAAGTGTATGCTGCAGCTTCCTATAAATAATTAACTGATTTTATTTTAAATCGGTCTATAAAAAGGAGTGTTACAGTGACTCTTTTCTTCTGCTGAAAAAAACCCCATGAACTACTGAGACAGCAACTGCCTATGGCACTATCCAACAGTTTATTCAACTATGCATAAACTTAACTTGATGACACAAATAATCCCTCTTTTGTAGAGCTTCTTGTTTAATTATACCTTAATACATGAATAAGCCACTCTAGGATTCAGATGTAGCTGATTAAAATTATACTATGCTTATACATAAAAATGATCAAAAATACATATGTGGTCCAAGAATTCTACATATAATTCTTCCACTGCCATCAGCTTCCTTGTTATTTGATATTTAAAGGACTTGTAAATAAAGCTAAAGCTGGTTAATGATGATGAAGTCTAAAAGAATCCCATCAAATTCTGTTTTTTTGACAAATATGAGAGATAAAAATATGCATTGCTGAGTTTTCTTACCAAAAAGATGATGCTGTCTATACATTTTGATGCTGATGCCTCATTCTCAATGTATTGTTTTCTTGGTATGGGAAAAGGTGAATGAGTAGATGGTACTGTTGGAGCTGTGCTCACTGGGGCAGCAGCAGCTCTGGGGTGATTCCCTGTGCAGCTGCAATCAGCCCACGCTGCTCTCAGGGCCAGCTCTCAATGAGCTTGCTGCTGCTGAGCAGAGGTGCACTGCTCTGTGTCCATGGGATAAGCCCAGGGTGACTGCAGTTCTGTGGAGTTGCCACTGCTTTGCATGAAAACCCAAAGGCAGAACTTGTCCTGTTGTATCTTTTGACTTCTGCCATTCAACATCACAAAGCATCTTCTGCCCTTGCTGGGTGTTCATTGCATCATTGGACAAGAACTCACAGGAAGGGAAGGTTCCACATGGATTGCCACTTTGCTTTCTTGCTGCTGCATGTGAAACTGATGAACCAAGGAACTCTTGATGCTCCCTTCTCCTGTATCCCTTCAGCCACCAAGGTGGGCTTGTTCTTCAAGTTTGCACCTGAGGAGGGCATCATTGCAGCAGTTGGGAGCCAGACTGTGCACCTACCATCCTGACCTGCCATCCTGACCATCAAGTAAGGACCCTGGGAGCTGGGTGGGCACATCTGTAGCTGTCTCTGGGACATCCCCCTCCTACCTCCTTTTTGGGTGGAGCAGAGAAAAAAGGTGTTTCCTGAGGTCTGAATCTCTGCTCTGATGCTGGCATTGCTTTAGTGTGAGGCTGCCTGCTGCCCTGGGTGGTACCTAGGAGCTGGAATGACTACTCCCTGCGGGGTGCAGAGTTTCAGGGACAACACACCATGACCAACATGATCTAGTGAAGCCAAATTTATTATCCCTAACAAGACTATATTTATAATAAATCCCTACTGTCCACATGTCTCTAGCTAATACATGATTGGTTAATCCTAGCTGTTCATGTGTCTAAAATAGAATGCTGATTGGATCACCTAATTTTTCATGTGTCTTTCTGTGATCGTCTGGGCCACCCATGGCTCACTTTCTTCTTACTTTCCCAAGCTCGCTGACAAACTTCCTGAGTCTTAACGACTCTTCTTGTACCTTCTTCAAGGATATACCAACCCCATTTCTGAATATGTCCATTATTCATTGTTTGTGACCGTGTCCATTGTCCATTAGTACAAGCAGGCTGAATTGTGCATCGGCTGAATATGGCCATTGTCTAGCAAGAACTCCTCAATATGCAAAAAACTCTCAATAGTCCCCCATGCCCAGTCTGATGCTGCACATACAGCCACTGCCCCACTCAGCTCCTCCATCCCATGCAAACATGCTGAGAGGGAGATTGATCCACTGCCTGTGTCATTGGGGAAGCCATAAAAGAGCCCCAGGGTGAAGGCAGAGCCCTGAGAGACACCCCCATGCCCAGTCTGATGCTGCACATGGAGCCACTGCCCACAAGTGCCTGGCTGCGTCCATCTGGCCAATGGCTCGTGCCCACAGTAGCCCACTCCGCCAAGGCAGGGCTCTGCAGGGTGCAGGTCAGGCTGTCAAGTAGGACCAGGACACAGTGGGTGCACGGTGGGACTGCGGGAAGGTCCTGGGCACAGCAAGGGCTGCAAGGGCCCAAGGCCAGGGACTTCTCCAAGCAGCTTCCAGTGGGCTCAGCTGCTGAAGGGGCGCTGGGTGTGGCCCTTTGTGACACAGGGCCCTTGATGATGCAGGACATGGTGGTGCCCAGAGACCATTGTGACATCAGAGAGCCCCACCATGACTGAGGGTGTATATAAGGGGCGCAGAGCCCTGGGGTGCCCAGTCCCGTGAGAGCTACTCTTGCAGAAGGAAGCAGCTCCCAGGATCTGTCTGTGCTACAGGAGCTCTGAGATGGAAGAGAGCAAGACAAAGCTCAATTCCTTCCAGTCACCCAGCCCCCTGCCCAGCTGGGGGCAAGACCAGGCCCTCAGCGGGCACTTGGTGGGGGCAGTGGGTGCCTCAGCCTGGCCACGGTCAGACACTGAGGAGGAGGAGGAGAGACCCTTTGTCATCATGGAAGAAGAGAAGAAACCTGACCAAGATGACAAGTGGGGAGATGTTGGGGCCCAAGAGCTTGGCCTGAGGGAAGAGGCCACAAGCTGTGAATTCTCCCAGTCGGTGCCAGCAATGGCAGCAAAGGAAGCGTCCCCACGCAGAGCAAGGAGTGCCCACGAGCTGCAGCAGCGGGAGGCGGCTGTGAGGGTGCTGTGGGGAGATGGGGCACAGCAACAGCCCTACCAGGGGCAACAAAGGGCAACAGTCCAGGAGCTGCCCCCAGTGGAAAAGGAGGGGACTGAGCCAAAGCTGAGCCAGCGAGGGCAAGAAAGTGTGAAGAGCCGGGAGAAGCAGGCACATTCTCCTGCCCCCAGGGAGGAGGTGCCATCAGCAGGGACACAGAGCCCAGTCCCTGCTCCAGACAGCCCCTGCTGCACCCCCAGACCCTCACCCAGCCCACTGGGAGCCCAAAGCCCCAGTGAGCAGCTGGAAGAGGCAGAGCAGGGCTCAGTGCTGGCAGAGAAGGAGAGTGAGGAGGGGATCTCAGCTGGGAATGATGAAGACTGGGAATCCTACAGCCAGACTGAGCTTTCCCAAGAGTGCCAAGGTGAGGCAGAGCCAGAGCTGTCCCAAGGAGAGTTCAGCAGCTCCCAAGACCTGTCCAGCTGGGAAGACTGCAGCGAACCAGAGCTCAGAGAACTCCGAGAGGATTCCATGGAGGAAGACAGCAGCACCACAGATATGCCACAACACTGCTGTGAAGGTAACAGCATCTTCAGCTTGGGGCCCACTCCCTTGCTGTGGGAGGAGGAGGAGGACGACGGCTGGCATGAAGTCTATGTCCAGGAGCTGTCCGAAGGAGAAGGCAGGGCCCAAAGGCCAGCAGATCTGGCAGCAGATGGGCTGCCACTGCCCGTCCCTGAGGAGGGCTGGGTTGAGGGGCAGGCAGAGGAGTCCCTGTGTGCCTCGCTTCCCTCCCTGTGCAGCAAAGGCTCCGTGGGCCAGCAGGGGCCCGAGGCAGGGCCACAGAGCCCGGGGCCTGCCCCGCAGAGCCCTGGCGGCGCCTCAGCTGGCCAGCCGGGAGCGCAGGCCCACAGGCAGCAGCCGGCTGCCCCGAGCAAACGGCCCGGCCGCCTCAGGCGGGCACTGCGGGCACTGCGGGCACTGCTCTGCTGGCCCTGCCTGGCACGGCAGCTGCAGGAGTAGCGCCCATGGCCCTGCCCAGCCCGGGCCGGCCGATGGCGGCTGCTCCCTGCGCGGGGCCCCAGGGAGCCACACGGGCGGCCTCGGCCTGGACATGGCCCTGCAGCCTCAGCTGCCCCGGCCAGCCTGGGGCATCTCCCCAGCACCCACAGGCACTGCTGGGGCCAGCCCTGAACAGCACGCGTGGGACACGATTGGTGCCAGAGCACTCAGCAGGGAATCCCAGAGTCATTGAGGTGGGAAGAGACCCTGACGCTCACCCAGTGCCACTGGCACCCTGGCAGCACCATCATCACTGCAGAACAACGTCCCCAAGGGCCACATCCGCACAACTCCTCAACGCCTCAGAGACAGCGACTCCACCGCCTCCCTGGGCAACTTCTTCCAATGCCTCACCCTCTGTCAGAGAAAAATTCCTTCTGATATGGAATCCGAACCTCCCCTGGTGCCATCAAAGGCCATTTCCTCTCATCTTGAAAGGATTCCGCGCTGGTCCTTTGGGATTATATCCCTGAGGAATGGGCACAGATGGCAGCTGTTGCTCCATGGATGTGATTGCAGGACTTGGACTCATACCATTCTTCCAAAACAAATTAAAGTTGAGTGTAAGAAATAGCAGTAGTAAAAAAAAAAAAAAAAAAAACTTACACAAAAAGTATTTTAAAAAATTTAAAAAAAGAATAGGAATAAGAAGATGAAGAAGAAGAAATAGTAGTAGTAAATTTAGTAAAAATAAAAAGAATGAGAATAGGAATAAGAAGATGAAGTGGAAGATGAAAAACTAGTAATTAATATAAGAATATTTAAAAAATAAGAATGACATAGTAAGCAAGCATAGCAAGTGAATAGGAATTATTAGAAGGAGAATAAGAAGAATATTTTAAAGAAGAAGAAAGAATAGTAATAGCAATTAAGAAGAAGGGGAAGAAGAAGAGAAAGAAGAAGAAATAATAATAATAAGAAGAATATTAAATCTAAATGCACATCTACATGTCTTCTAGAATCCCAGAATGCAGGAAAGGATGTTAAAAATTATCTACTTCCAACTGATCATCTTCTGAGCTCTCTCTCTCTCTCCAAGACCTCTTTCATACTTCGATCTCCCTAGCTCCCATTTCTTGTTCCATAAAATCCATGTCCAAAACAATCTGGTTTTGTTCTCCTATGGTCTCATTTGTGCCTTCACAGGGGCAGAGGCACCTCTCCCTCATGGCACCTTAAGCCTGGATGGAATCATGGGCAGGTTCCTTCCAGCCACAAGCATTCCAGGATTCTGTCAGGGACTCCCTGCCCTTCTTCCCTCTGCTTCCAGCTTCAGAATGTGCAGCAAAGGCACCTTTGCTGTCTGCTCAGGGAGCCCAGCCAGCTGCTGGAGCTTGACCCTGCCCCTGCACAGCTCCCTTGGCAGGCACGGCAGGAGCAGCACCCTGGCATCTCTGGCACACACTGCAATGGGCTGCAATTCCAGCTGCCAGCAAGGAAAAGATGGTCCTGCCCTTCAAGGCAAAATTCTGAAGGGGCCAAGACACAAGCAGAGCAAGATCTTACAAAGACATTTCACTGCCAGCCTCCATAACTTCATCCAGGGCTGTTTTATCACCTGGATTGGGAAGGAAAAAAAAAAACTAAGGGGGAGGGTCTTTGGCTGGGAGCTGCCACAGGTAAAGAGAGAGCCTGGAAGGGAAAAGGAGCAGACAAAGGAAGGCAGGAGAGAAAGCAGGACACAAATGGCAACCAGCTGAGAAGGTGGTACTGAACTTATGGAACAGGAATGGGACAGAAAGGAAGAATTCTGAAACTTTATTTACTCTGCTTCTCTGAGCAACCTGTGAAGCCAGGACTTCACCACCCTCACAGGGAAGAAGTATTTTCTAGATCAAACCTGAATTTCATCCCTTTTACTGTGGGCCAAGTAAATCACAGTGAACTCATTTGTGGTCATTTTCATCAAGGGCCCAAGCTCTTTGTTCCAGCACATCCAGCAAGCAACAGGCAGGACAGCATGGGAACCCAACTCACAGCTGAGGGACTCAGAAAATCTAAACACCAGCAGGGCACATTGCTCATTTTTGCTCCAATAGACAGCACTGAAAAGGACAGGTAATGACAGTGTTATATTTGCCCAATTATCCCATCATAAAAAAAACCCAAACAGTATTAGAGGTAGCAGCAATTTTAATTGAATAATTTAGAAAATATGTATAAAATATGATACACTTGAAATATTGACAATATAATTTGATTAGAAATGAGGGATAATTTGGTTCCAATAATAGCGCATAAGCATGAGATAACCGTGGGGTACGGAGTGCAGGGTTCTGGACCCTTGCCACCTCACGTACGAGCTTGTCAACTGAAGATTCCCCCCTTATATGCCATGTGTCAATGCCATCTCCTCCCATTTTTGATTCATCACACTTCTACCTCTGCCCTCATCACCACCTTTACCACGCATGTGCCACCACTCTTCTGGTGGTTGCACAAGTCTTTGGAGGTCGTTTTCTGATGAAGGGTCTCCTCTTCCTCGACGTCCTTTAATTCACCTTTGGGTTACACATGTGCACCAAGCTAGTATAATGCCAGCCTAGACTAACATAATATTATATTTAAGCATCAAAGCAATAAATCTCTTATAGCTGGCATTTTCCTGGGACCCAACCAGATTTCCCCTTCTTTCTGTTAATTTTTAGTAACTGTAATCTCTTGCTTTTTCCTGCTTTGAACATCTGCAGGAAAGGGGGGGTTGGAACCCCTCCTCTCCCTTTCTTTCTTGGCATTACACTTTTTAACTATTTTATTATTTCCAAATGTTAATTACTGTAATCAATATTGATTACTGTTTCAATTTTGTCAGCAAGAATCATACCTATTTACCACAGGTCTAAGCAGTGCAAAGTGATGATAATTACAATCCCCTGAGTGCCAGCTGGGGTGACTCAGCTCGCTGCTCTGGCCAGGCCCGTTGGGTGTCCCTGTGCAGTGGGGCAGGCCCTGACTCAGCTCGCTGCTCTGGCCAGGCCCGTTGGGTGTCCCTGTGGGGCAGGGGGCCCCCTTCAGCTCGGCTCTGGCCAGGCCCGTTGTCCCTGTGCAGTGGGGCAGGCCCTGACTCAGCTCTCTGCTCTGGCCAGGCCGTTGGGTGTCCCTGGGCAGTGGGGCAGGCCCTGCCCCGGCACTGGCAGGGGCTGGAGGGGGCAGCCGGGCATTTTCCCAGTGCATGGCAGCTCTGGCAGCTGTGCACGTCCTGTGTCCACTGGAAACCTGGCACCACAGGGGGATCCTCTGCCACCACAGGGCAGGCATCTCTGGGTTTTTGCAGTTTGTTTGTCTTAGGTCTGAGATCAATGAAAGGGCTTTTTACCCCCGCTGCCAGAACAGCAGAAACTGCTCAGACCACTTCTCCCTGCCATCCTGCTCTGCCCAGTTACCCGCCAGATCTGTAATTATTGTTTAAAGCACTCTCATTAGCGTTTTCTATTGGCAACATTTTCATACAAATAGGACTGGGTTCGGTTGTTTTCCTACAAGTTTATGTGCCAAACAGAGATTTCTCTCTAAATTCTTCACTAAAATTGTGAAGTAATTCAGGAGAAGTTTACCCATCTTCACCTCCATCAAGTCATGCCCCCTGCCCACTTCCGTGATAACCATGAACAGAGCAAAAAGCTTCATCAAATGTGGTCTCAGCTGCCCAGGCTGACTGGCCAAGCACACTTGGAACTGCTTGAAGCCTGTGCCCTTGAGTCTCTGCATTTGTCACACAGGATGCTCACTCAAGATGTAAATGTTTCTCTTCCACCAGCTCAGCTTCTGCTCTACCCACACCTTTAAAATGACACTTCTTGGCACAAGACACAGAACTGCCCCCAGGCAACTCCCAAACACCACGGTTAAAACAGGGAGGAAGGCAAATTCCCCATGAAGGTCCCTGATGAGCTAGATAAACACTATTGAAGACCATCAAAAATGCATCTGATGCCTCTTATTGTAGATGATATGGCTAAAGACAACAGAGACATAACCAGATGCATGGTACATACATGCAGATTTGTTTCTTGTCTGTATTAGAATTTTCCTTTCTGATCTGAAAAGCAGTAATAAATCAACACTTTTGTTCAGGATGCAGAAAGACTGAGTGGACTGGAGAGGCGTTTGTAAAGATATGTCGTGGTTTGACAGGAAGTGGATTTCTGGGATTTTGTGGTCAGCCCAATTGGATGCTCAGGTTTGGTATTGACATCTGAATTGACCACTGAGATTTGGATACGCCTCTGAGAACACACAGGGGTTAAAAGCAGAGCTCTCCCCTGAGAAGCTCTCTTGGGACTTTGCCGGGAAAGAGGTCGGATCTCTCCCCTGTCCAGCTGCTGCTGCTGGGCAGGGGAGGGGAGCAGCCATGGTAGGCCTGAGCCCGGACAGAGATACAGAGATGGGGGGGTGGAGAGGCCTTGAAGATGGAAGGGTGGAGGAACACCAAGAGGCATTGGGCTGCCCCCGCCCCGAGACAGAGAGAGAGAGAGAGACACGGTGCCTGTGGTGCCTGGGACTGAACTGTTACCTTGAAATTTGATATCATGTGCTGCCAGCACTGCCCGGCCTGTGGAGAAAGGGGGGTTTGCACTGAGAAGGAGCCTGACCGCTTGTAGAGGCTTTTAACCTTTTTTTGGACAATGAAAACTTTGCAGAGTATTGACCTTTCCTGGAGAGGAGATGGAGTGAAGAATGAACAGGGAACTGAGCAAGAGTTAAAGGTCTGAGCAAGGGAGAGATGTGAGAAGTACCCTAGGTGAAAGAGATGTTGGAGTGGCATTTTTGCTGGACGCTTTTAGTATAGCCATGGACTGTTCCTTGTGATACAGAGACTGCGTTCAGGGGGAGCCGTGTCCTGGAGTTAGGAGGGCAGTTTGGAACCCCCAGGCCCCAGGGGGTGCAAAAAATATGGGGGGGGGACAGGTGTCCCAAAGTTGAAACTGTGCCTTTTCGGAGTGGAACGACAAATCCTTAAAAGACGACCCTCAGAGTAGCTCTGGTCGGTGTTCAGTGGTGAGAGCACTGAACATGGAAAAGGAAGAAGTTACCACGGCCACAAGAAGGACTCCTCCTAATAGTGAACTGAAGATTGAGTATTCTGAAAAAGGGGGTGCTGGGCCGAGAGTTTGATTGATTTGGGAGGTGTATGGTATTGGGAATTCGGTGGGAAGGAGAGGAGATGTATTTGTAAAGTTTTCATGTTCCTTGTGTGGTTTTTTTTCCTTTCTTTCCTATGTAGTGTAGTGTAGTGAATAAAGTTTTTTTCCTTACAAAGTAGGAGCCTGCTTTGCTTATTCCCAGTCACATCTCACAGCAGACACGGGGGAGAGGGTATTTTCATGGGGGCACTGGCATTGTGCCAGGGTCAAACAGTGACACCATGACCTTCAGGTGCCTGAGAGAGGTTTTTCTTTTGGAAAAAAACAAGCTACAATCTAGTTACCACAAAAAGTACCAATTCATATGCTTCTGTCCCTTTCCTTGTCCAGGTGTAACATTTATCAGACTGCCATCAAAAAGGTAAACTTGCAGAAAATGAAACTCTTTTTTCCTAAGTAACAGTGCTGAATTCTTTAGACTCATGGACTGTGTCAAGGGAGAAACAGTGGACAGGGCAGAAAGGCATGAAGCAATGAAGATACTCTCTGCTCCACGTTAGCTGCTAGTTTTGCCTGCCTAAGGTATGGAATACAATGAATACCCATTTTCATTATTTCAATACTAGAGTGATTAAGAAGAAGAATAAAGGACAACCACAAGAGAATTAACCTTAATTAGGTCAAATTTAAATTAGTTACCTTCATTCCCATAGATTCACATGCTTTCACAGTATTTTTCAATGAACTTACTTATTTGCATGGCATGTCAGTCACATAGCAGAAGACTGCCAGCTCAGTTTACCAGTGACAAACCTGAGAGAGGCCTGGCTATCATCATACAGAGCCTAACAGCAATGTCTGCCCCCAAAGTCCACTGGCAGCCACTCTGCAGAGACAACATCTTTTCCCTCAAGACCTTTTAGCGCTGTGTGACACAGTCTTAGAAACAAAGTTTGTGAACTGTGACATCTGCTTTCTTGTATTTTATATTTAAATACAGGGAATAAAGTTTCTGGAGACACAGAAGATTTTTTAAGGGAAGGAGTATTTTTGTAAAAAAATCCCCAGTCATTTTATAAGTTTGTTTTTTTTTTCTTTTTAAAGCAGAAATGAGCCTATTCATCCTGTGGGGCTGTTTAGCAACACTTTTCTCTTGATATTTTTAGCAATGTAACCCACCATCCTCTTAGTTTTTTTCTATCTTTTAAATAAACAGTAGCCAGTGATAGAGATTTTTCTGTTTCGTCAAGTTCAGGAAGCCAAATAGATGAGCTATTCCAGAGCTACCCTCCCTATGATATTCAGATGTGCTGTTGATTTTGTCAGTTTTTGCAGTTTAATCATCTATGATTTAAGCTCAAAGCTATGCTGATACTCTATCTTTGATACTGAGACAAAAACTGAATGAGTCCTAACTGTGGAACTATCAAAAGAAATTGAGTAAAAACAGAAAAGAGCCATGAAATGGTAGGTAGAGAAAAACAGTGCAGGGGAAGGGGGAAATGAGAGGTATGCATTCCTCCAAATATATGAAAAAGTTAGTCTTACTCAACTTCTGTCCCTCTACTACAACTCTGAAATAGTTCTTTGTCTTTCTTTTAAAAGTACACAGAATGTATTTTTTGTTCTTCAAGAAAATGACCATAAATTAATCTATATAAACTGTGTTTAACAAATTAGAACATTAATAATATATTTAAGCAATATTTTTATGTTTTGAGGTTGGAATTTCTGGTTTTTTTAAGCAAAAGTTGATGAAAAATAGTACTATTAACAGAAAGGGAAAGTACTGAATGTGAAAATAGTCTTTCAGTGAACAGACTAGGTTCATAATTTTCAAGTGATGAAAGACCACATAATTGGACCAAAAAAATTTAATACACGCAACTAAAATGCATAGTATAGAGTAACAAAGGGAACTGATAAAATAATGGAAGAATCTTATTTTTGCATACATTTTTATTAAAAAGGAGCAATGCATACTGCACCAATTTTCAGGACATATTTTATGAGTTCATATTGCTTAATCAGCATTCCTATGATGTGATGATTAGTTAAGCAACTTAGGTAAAGAAAAAATAATAATTGATGCTTTATTGACAAAAAGGAAATGCTAACTGGTGTTAGTATCAGCCTAATAAATCTCTGCCATAAACACAGCAATGTTACAATGTAACAACATATGTATTCAAAGTAGTAATTTGAACCATGTCATTAAGCCTTCAGCACTGACAACACTACTATTTGTGTGTTTGTATTTACTCAGCTTCTGGTCTGACTGTGGAAAATTAAGCAGATAGTGAAATGCTTTTGACATCAAAATGATTAACTCAGTCCATTGTCCTATACAACCATGTTTCACCACATTTGAAATCCCTGCAAGATCATATTAAATAAATGCTCCAAACATATGTTCCCCTTGTATTTTATACTACTTAACATTTGCTTACAACAGAAGTTTTCTACCTGCCTGCTTTCAATTTTCTTCATATTGCATATACAGTGAATTAAAAAAACAAAACAAAAAACCACTGAAACTGTTACTGTATTATGACAAAAATAGAATATTTCAGGGAAGAGAGTTTTTAGGATGAAACATTCTTGATTGTTGATGGTCATTTATTGGTATTTACTTTGGTAGAGATTTTGGTCTCTCCTAAATGATTTAGGAATCTTGTGATTTCTGAATAACATGACTGAAATATATAAAATAGTGGAAGGTGGTTATCAATCTCAGACTGCTGAATGAGTGGATAAAACACAAATTCATGAGTGCTGTGTAAAAAATATTGCAGCATCACAGAGTATCAAGGTTGGATTGGGGCCTGCCTCCGTGCTCAAGCAGAACTACTGAAAGCAGGTTACCTAAGACCATGTCCTGATAGCTTTTCAGTATTTCCAAGATGAATATTCCACAGTAGCTTCTTGACAAACTGCTTCAGCACTTAGTTACAGTAAAAAAAAGCTGTTTTCTGATAGTCATACAGCTCTTTCTGTGTTTCCTTTTTCTCATTGTTTTTTGTCCTGTTATTGGACACCAAAGAAAACAGCCTAACTCCATCTCTGCATCTTCCCTTCAGTTGTTTATTTGTGTTGATGAGTTTTCCCTTGAGCCTTCTCTCCAGACTGAACAGTTGTACCTCTCTCAGCCTTACCCCAAAGGAAAGATAACAGAATCATAGACTCATTGAATGGTTATGATTGAATGGTTATAAAGATCTTCTAGATTCAGATCCCCTGCCTGGGTCTCCTTCCACTAGACCATTTGTACACAGCCCTATCCAGCCTGGCCTTGTACCTTTTCATAGATGGGGAGTCCACAACTTCTTTGGACAACATATTCCTTCCTAACATCTAACCTAAATGTACACTCCTTAAACTTAAGGCCATTACTGCTTGGCCTATTACAACATGCCATTGTCAAAAGTCCATTTCCAGGCCTCTTGAAAGCCTCCTTCAGATACTAGAAGGGGATACAAATTCTCCCCAAAGTCTTTTTTTCTGTGGACTGGCCAGCCCCAATTCTCCTAGCCCATCTTCATAGAAGAGATTGTCCAGTCCTGTGGTCAACTTAGTGTCTCTCTTCAGGACTTGTTCCAACAGGTCCATATCTTTCTTTTGCTGGGTGTAGCGCTCCAGGTGGGGTCTCATAAGAGCAGAGCAGAGGGAGACAGTCACCTCCACTGATCTCCTGGGAGCACCAATTTGATGTCACCCAGGCTGAAGCTGGCTTCCTGAGCTGCAAGTGCACACTACTGGGTTGTGTTTTCCTTCTCATCAGCCAATGCCCCTAAATCTTTCTCCTCACGATCCATTCTCCACTCAGCCTGTACCTATATTTGGGTTTCCCCAGTCAGGATGCAGGACCTTGCATTTGACCTTGTTGAACATCACAGGGTTTTCACAGGCTCACCTCTTAAGCTTGACTGCGAGTAAGAAAGAGCTAAATGAGTGCTTTGAATGGATATCCACATGGTAGATGTTGTCACAGGTTTGTGATGTATGAAAAGATAACTTTACTATTGAAAAGGCTACAGTTCTGTTTTCATATGCCTAAGGTAATTTACCAAGTTGGTGCAAGTACTGCTGGTTTTGGTGATATGTCTGGTATACTTAAAGAGCTAATAGCATAAGTTCAGTTATGAAACAGTATTTTTGCATAAAACAGTACAATGAGAAAGGGCTGGTCTAGCGCAGTGACAAAGAAAGAAAGTATTTGTGACTAAGACAATGTGTTTGGAACACGGTTGTTTCATAGCCACTTCAATCAAGTACAGATAATTTAAATATAAATAATTGTGTATGAATATGATTTATATTCTTTCACATCACAGTTACTCTAGAAATTCCACTTGGTTTTGATACTTTTCAATGATTACTGTTTGCAGAAGTTATTTATTATCAGTGCATTTAATTTTTCTCTTTCTTGAACCATTCCTAATTCATTGGTGTTGCTGTAGAAAAGCAAATAAAACATGCTTGATTTTCTATTTCAGGGAAATCTTGAAGAGTCTTACACTTTTAATCCTCCAGTCATCAACTGTGTTATGAGGACATTCTGGTGAGGCGGTAAGTTGGTGTAGATCTATTACTTTGATCAGCTGAATTGTCATTTCAGATTTAACTTCTATAACAATGTCCTTCAATGTCTATCTGACAAACTTTTCTTCCAGGCTCTCTCGGCAAATTTCCAAAACTATAAATCTGTGATTTACTTCAAATGTAGGAAGTCTGAATCACAGAGGTGTCAGATTATTTCTGTATTTACAGATCAACTGTATATCATATAAAGAGAGCAGTTGATCCCTACATGCTCAGTTTCTCTTTTCCAGAAATCCTAGGTTCCTACACATGTGGAAATCTGGGTGATTATTGTAATTAGTAGAGCATGAGACACTCAGGAATGCTAGATATTGTCAAGTTTCCAAATTTCAGTAATCTATTTATCAACTACTTGTCAGACTCCTTCCAGAATATTCCATATCCACACCAATATGAATATGACAAAACTCTAAAGGCTTTTATTTTTCTGCAAAAGAAGGCTTGTACATTTCAGAGGTCACTGCAATCTGTCAGTGTTCCTGGATGAGCAATTTTTACAAAACTCTAATAAATTACATCATAGCTCCTGTTGATCTTAGCAACACTCCAGTAACTCTTACATAATACTCTCTGACTGGAAATTTTCATTTGAAATAGGATTATTTTAAATTTTAAATTTAAATACTGAGTAGAGAAAACAGACACAATTGTTACTTATTTCTAGGTGTTAAAAAAGTTCTGAATAATGAAAGGCCCAATGATTGTGAGTCATGTTGTAGACAATTGTGTCCCATGTCTCTCAGCCTTAATATACCATGTTCCTTCTTTTTCTTTCAGTCAAAGTTTGTGCTGCTGTTGGAGCTCAAGTGCTGGAAAAAAAATCTTGATTTTTCAATAGAACACCATGTGGGTTTTGCTAAGCTAGATACCATGTACAAGAACAGTTTTATAACTTTGGTTATATATCATTGTTATATGAAAATCATTCATGTTCCAGAATTTAATGAGTGCAAGAAAACCTTTTGAAACTCTAGATCCTAAGAAGAAAAAAGTTGTATGTTATTTCATATGCTACAGACATCGAAATGGTCATTACATTTTGTACATCAATTACAGAGGTGGAACTGATGATGCAGCATAAATTCTAATTCTCTGCTCTCTTGTTGTTGATATATGGACAATTTACAAAGTAAACAAGAAAAAATATTTCTGATTCTAATTTATGAAGTTCACCCATAGTCTGTTACCTTTAAACCAGGCAGATATTTGTTCTTATCAGTCCTTTGAGTGACTTTTTCTTTGTGATATCATTGAAGTATAATGTCATTAACTACACTGTTATCTAAAAGTGATGTCACAGAAGTAGTGTCTATTTATTGCAGTGAATACCAACAATGAAAATCCATTTTAATACTAGGTTTCCTTTCAAGGATTTTTTTTCCTTGCCTTTGAAAATGTGCTACAGATTACAATGTGATCTAAAATCATGCCATTTGGTCATCCTCTTATCTGATTTTGTTAGCTAAAATATAAATTACTTGTATTGGAAGTATTAAAATTATGCCCTTGTGTTGCTGTTCCTACTGTAAAAAACAAGTACTTCAGATGCAATAATTATTTTACCCAAATTAATAAACACATTCTTAGAACAAATTCACATTCTTAAAGTAAAATCTAATAAATACAAATCTAATTTATTTCTGCAGTCTCTTGCACCAGATTGAGGTTTATTTTTTTTAAATAAATGTGAACTATTTATTAATATTTATATTTCACAGTTAAAGAATTATTGATTTTCTGTGGCTAGATTCCTACTTCTTCAAGACTGTAAATCTGGAATAAATAAAATTTCCTAAAATTATGGCACTTCATCAAATTTAAGTCATTTCCTTGAAGGAATCAATAGCAATGGAAAAACACTGCAAAATTAAAAATGGAAAAAAAACTCTGCCAAATTTATAGCATACTCTCAGTGGTTTAATATTTGTGTTAGTTTAAGAATTCTGTTTTTGTGGCATAGTTATACAATAATACACAATTTTTAAACTTCCATTCAATTTAATTTTAGTTGTTATGGAAAAAAATAAATCTAAATTGTGCAAACTGTCTCTTACAGGAAGTACTTTAGCAAAACTTCATAAGCATAGAAATGCCTGCTGAAAATTGAATAGAAGTTGCTTCTCTTATGTATTGATTTCTCTTAAACAGAAATTCAGTGATTTGTTCTCCTCTGGTTGGTGAGCACAGTTTCAGCCCTGAAAATGTCAACATAATATTACCCTTAAGGGTGAAATTTTGATAATGCAGAAATACAAAGCATGTCCCTCAGACTTCATTGTGTCTCAGATTCCATAATTAAACTTGGATGAAGAGAGATATGTCTGCGGCACTTTTATGATAATTAAGATACATGCAAGATACATCTTCATTATTTAGAACAAATTTGTTGTGATTGATGAAAAAGATGAAAACTCTAGATACAGGAATAGAAGATGCTGTCTATTACTTTTTTTTGATCATACACCTAAAGTAGGCAATTATTTTTTAAGTCTTTTATGATGGAATTCATATTATTATTAATAATAATATATGAGTACTATAATTCTTAACGCTGACTATCAGTTTAATAGCTTGGCAAGTTAGAATAAGTATATTCAAGCTTTAAGCTCCAGGCCATATTATTGAAGCCAATTTAGATTTGTTCAGTTTGAACATACATTCTTTTAGTTTGATAGTTATTTGGCTAACTGAAATACGATGATAGAATGAGTTCAAATGCTGAGGACAAAGAATTACATTACAAAAAAGATTGTGTGTTTTGACAATATTTCACATCTCACAATCATAACACAAAGGTCAAAGATGAGACATTTATGCAGAGTCAACTGCTCCTGAAGGCAATAAGCAGTTTTGAGTCCTGTGGCTAAAGATGGTTGAGGAGTCCTGGAAAAAAGTGAACACTCCCATACTCAGGCAACACTGTAGCTATGGCTAAAAAAATTTTGGTTCAATTAGCTACTTACCATCAGCACAAAATTCCCTTAACCCCATAATCAACCTTAAAATTATGAAAAAAGAACCTTCTTTTTTGATAAAAATCTAGATTGTTCATAAATATATTTTTAATGAAACTGATAATGACATAAGGAAAGGTGTCATTTCTAATGAAGGAATAGTGATTAAGAAAGCAACCTAATAGAAATGCAAAACTAAATCAATACAGAACAGATACATTACAATGAAAATATTTTTGTCCACAAAATTGTACTTCAAGTAATTTCATTCTTCTAGAGTTCTTTCATAGAAAACTGGAATAAAAAAAATCTTCATGAACTAGTCAGGCATCTATTGAAAGTACTCCATTCTTTTCTTCATACTATTCTATTACAGATGATTTTCAGTAAAATGAAAGGAAAGAAAAAAAAATTTAATCTCTATTTTTCTTTCCAAGAAAATACTGGTATTTTGGTTTTCCCAAATATGCAACATACAGCAAATAGTAGTGCAAGGAAATATATAATACCGGTCAGTATTTCTCAGTATCTATGTGCTAACCATAGTAGATGAGTCACAAAAGGCAATCTAGAGTTAGAAAACAGAGGTTGTAATAATATATTCTGAATAAAAAATACAATGTTGCTTCTTTGCAACTATAATTTTACTTTTTACAACCAGGTAGTACAGGATTTTGCAGCACAGGATCTGTGGTCTAATTTTAGCATATTGGTAGCACTTGGTCTTTTATCGTGAGTCAGTTTATTGAGAGAACAGAACTTTTAAAGAACAGTTTTAGTGCAACCTGGTGATATAAAAATATATCAATCTTCTATTATAAATATCATATGTATATTGTATAATCAGGAGTTTAAAAATTAGTTAATATATTCACCAATTTTCCTATATGTTAGGATTATTTAAAGAAAAAGTATTGATTGTTTCACAAAAGGCATTTTAAGATCCTGTACAGTTTTGAGAGATTTTATTGCCTGGTTAGGATTCTGCATACCTAAAGATTAAATAATAATTCATAGAGAACACCTTTTTGTCTGAAATGTTTTTAGTGGAATTGGCCAAAACTTCATAGCAAAAGACCCTATTTTCCCTCCATGTGTTCTTGGCAGAGAACAATACAGTTTAGGAAAAAAAAGCAAAACCAACAAAAAAAACCCCAAAAACCCCCCACAAACCAATAAAAAAAACCACGAAACAAACAAACAAAAAAAAAATCAAACCCTGAAAAAACCCCCCACCCACAAAACCCCCCAAAACCTTGCTAGAATCCTTTTGCTTAGCAAATTGGAATGTTTTAGTTGTTATTGTTCTGGTTTTAATTTTCAAATTTATATCATATTAGAATTCTTATATAAAAAAAAAAAAGTTTTTGTTGTCTTAAAGTAGCAGTGATTACATGCAACTATGTCTAAAATCAGCATCCTTCTAAATCAAGTTGATTTTTCATAATTTTCATGTGTTTGATAATCACAGATTCACAGAGTGGGTCAGAGTGGAAAGGACTACAGTTTGGCATTTGATCCAAACTCGCTGCTCAAGCAGGGACATTCTACAGTACCTTGCACAGGATTGTATAGAGATGGCTCTTCAGTATTCCCAGTGAGGGAGTCTCCACAGCCTCTCTGGGCAATCTCTTTCAATGCATGGTCACCTGCGGGAACATTAGTTTGTCTGAGTGATCCCGAGAATGGTTGGAAAGTCTCTGTTCCCAGCCTGGTGCTTAAAGAAGGAGTCTGAGCTCTTCATTTCGCAGTCTCAAGGTCGTTTATTATTTCTTATCTACAAAATTCTTTCTCCTGCCCTGACGAGGTCAGCTTAGCAGGATCGTCTGAGGCATTCTGACCGCCCACGGGGCAGCCGTGCCTTCTTATACCACAAACTATGTATATCATATTTACAATTACCTTCCAATGCCCATCACCTGTGTTAGACAGTGATCTTCTACTCTAAACCAATCCCCAAGTGCCAACATCACACAGAAAATGGATGACAAGAAGAAGGAGAAAAGACCACGAGGTCGGGGCCTGAATCCTCCATCTTGTCTCCCAAATCCCCCTGTACCAAAATCCTAAAATCTACATTTTTCACCCTGTGAACAAACCATTCAAACCCAAGTGATTCCCATGTCCCCACGAACAGGTGGCAGATCCCTAAAAGTGTCAAAATCAAGCCACCAGGTGCTTTTGGCAACATCCCAGAGGGATATGCTGAATTCCCACAGTCACCCACAAAGTGAAGCAGTTCTTCCTCATATTCAGGTGGAATTTCCTATGCATAATTTTCTGCCCATTGCCTCTTGTCGTATTGCTTGGCACCACTGAGCAGAGCATGGAGCCTCTTATCACTCTCCCTTCAGACACTTACAGACATTAACAAGGTCCCCTCTCTGTTGTCTGTTTGAGACTGAACAGGCCCAACTCTCTCAGCCTTTCCTTGTAAGAGGGATGCTCCAGTCCCTTAATCATCCACTGGATCTTCTCCAGGATCTCTCATGTCTTCCCTGCACTGAGGGGTCCAGAACTGGACACAGCACACCAGATGTGCCTCACCAGGCCTGACTAGAGGGGCAGGATCACCTCCCTCGACCAGCTGGCAGTGCTCTTCCTAATGCACCCCAGGACACCACTGGCCTTCTTGGCCATCAGGACACAGTGCTGGCTCATGGACAGCTTTTTGTCCACCAGGACATCCTGGTCCTTGTCTGTAAAGCTCCTTCCCAGCAGTTTAGCTCACAGCCTGTTGTGGTGCCCAGGTTCATCTCCCCCAGGTGCAGAACCCTGCATTTGCCTTTGCTGAATTTCACAGCTCTTCTTTGCCCATCTCTCCACCCTCTCAAGGCCCCTCTGAAGGGCTGTATGGCCCTCTGGGATATCAGCCACTGCTCCCAGCCACTGTGTCATCAGTGAACTTACTGAGGAGACCTCTGCCCCTTGCATCAATAACTTGGATACAAGTTATTGATGAACAAGTTAAACAATACTGGATCACTATTGAACCTTGGGGACATCACTAGTGACAGGCCTCCAGCAAGACCCTACACTACTGATTACAGCCCCCTGGGATCTCCCATTGAGTTCATTCTTAATCCACCTCCCTGTCCACTCACCTCATCCACACTTCCTGAGTTTGCTTGTGAGGATGTTGTGAGAGACAGTGTCAAAAGCCTTGCTGAAGTTGAGGTAGACAATATCCACTGCTCTCTCCTCATTCATCTGGTTACTTGTTTCATTATGAAAGGCAAGAAGGTTGTTCAAACATGACTTGTATTTACTGAACCCATGCTACCTCCTAATCAGCTTCTTGCTTTCCATTTGGTAGTCATGAACTCCAGAATGAGGCACTCACTCCATCACCTTTCCAATGATTGATGTGAGGCAGTAGCTCCTTAGCTCCTCCTTCATGGCCTTTTGGAAGACTAGGGTGACATTTGCTGTATTCCAGTCCTCAGGTACCTCTTCTGATCTTCATGACCTTTTAAAGATGGTCATGAGCATCCTGTCTAGGATGTTCAACAGCTCTCTCGGCACTTGTGGATTCATCCCATCAGGGCCCTTGGAATTGTGGATATCATTTTCCTGACTCTAACCCAATCCTCCATGACCAAGAGGAAGTTTTCCTTCCAACATTCATTTACCCTGGTCTCCTGGGTCATATATTCCTGGAGGATGGTCTCATCAGTGTAGACTGATGCAAAGAAGGCATTCCTTAACTCTGCCTTCTTTGCATCCTGTTACCAGGATGTAAAGGCAGAGTTATGGAATGCCTTATGGAATCTCCTCTCCATTTACCAATGGGCCTATATTCTCTTTTCTTTTGTAATCGATATATTTGAAAAGCCTGTTTTGTTATCCTTTACATCCTTGGCCACATTTAATTCTAGATGTGCCTTGGTCTTTCTAGTCTCATTTCTACTTTGATCATCTCTCCATATTCACTCCAAGTGACCTAACCTCACTTCCATTTCCTGTGTATTTCCTGTTTCCTCTTGAATAATGACAGGAGTTTTTTATACATCCAAGAAGGTGTCTTGCCTTTTTCACTTGATTTCTTTCTCATTGGCATGCATCACTCTTGAGCCTGGAGGAACTGAACCTTGAAATTCAACCAACTCTCTTGGAGCCCTCTTCCCTGCAGGGCCTGTTCCTCTGGGACTCTTCCAAGAAGATCCCCAAAGAAGCTAAAGCTAGCTCTCCTGCAGTCGATGGCTGTAATCTTACTCACTGTACTGATACCTCTTCATTGTGTACTGAACTACACAATAGGATGGTTGCTACAGCCAAGACTGCACCCAAGCCTCACATCGTCAACAAGGCCTTTGTATTTGTTAGTATGAGGTTGAGCAGCAAACAACTGCTTTTGGGATCATTCACTACCTTGTACAGGAAGTTATCATTGATGTTTTCCAGGAACCTGCTGGAAGTGTATTTTATAGTGCATTTCTTTTTTAATGCATAGATTAGTAAAGTTGATCTTTGTGAAAGTAGGCTTTACTTGTAAAACTAATTAATTACCATGTGATCTAGGACAGTGATAAACTTTCCAGAGACAGAAATTCTGTTGTACCTTATGCAAGTTATGAAATACAATATGAAGCTTCTCAAGACAAGGCATCCAGAGTAATTTATTTTCATTTATCTTTCTGATTTTGAATTCAAATGCACTTTCACTACATATATAATGCTCAGTGTTGTTATTTTGATTCTTCAGAGCATTGCATCTGTTAAGAATTAGTAAACAAGATTGTACAGTTACTTTCCCACCTGTACTTTTTTATTGTTTCCTGGTAAGATCCTGAGGGAAAATTGACTTTCTTTGGAGGATTTATCATTTAGACTATGCTTTCCATGCTCATTTGAAGCAGCTGTTTGAGGCAGCACTTTAGTAAAGGCAGGCATTCAAAAACAGAAAAGCAGGAAAACTGCTTACAGTGTACTGAAGATGTTAAACTTTGGTTTAGATTTTAAAGTATTATAATACAATTCTAAATAACATATGCCATTCTGAAACATTATAATGCAGAATACTGTGTATTCTTCTCTTTGCATTAGCGAATATTTAAGAAATTTAATTAACTTTTCTGTTTTATAACCCACTCAAAACAAATCTAAAATGACTGCATATTTTCACTAGTCTTTCAGTGAACATGAATAGCAATGTTGAGTGACCCAACAGTTGATAATATATGTTAAAAAGATAAGACAGGTTCGACCTTTTTCTGAATCTTTTATGAAAAATCTCTACATAATATCTTTACAATTGACTTGATATTCAAGATTCCAAAAAGCCAAAAATTCTTTACTTTTCTTTGTCTGTTTGCTCTGTGCTTTAAACATGCTTTCATGCTACAAACAACTATAGTTAGTTTCTCTTGTTGAATTCATTATTGTAGTTCTGATTTCCTATAGTAATATGGATGACATTTTGGAAGAATAAAAATGCCTTTTTACTGTTTAAAAATAAGCAGGTTGCTGTTACATCTGAACCCTCTGACAGTAGCATACTGATATTGTACTAGAAATCATGAACAGTGGATTTTTCTGTGCTTACTTATTTTTGGGGAAGAATAATATAAGTACTTGGCAAAAGTAATTTGTTCAAAGGGTTTGTCTTCACATGCTTTCGTCTTTGCAGGTGAATGGAAATATGTTTCTGATAAGGAACATGCTATTATATAGAAGGGATTTAAATTAATTATGTCACTATGATGTACTACATGACCTGTATCAGAAATTCACAGTCATAGTACAAAGCAGGCTCCTAACAGGTTGATGTTATGCCATCACAACACCTGGCTTCCTGCATGGGTTTTTAAAATCTATAGTTTCCACATTTTCATTGTACACCTATTAGTGGTAGAAATTGGGTTTTGAAAATACCAGCAGAATAGAAAATATTTTATTATAGTTACTCCAATACAAGATGCATTATTCAAATATATCAGAAAAAGACAACCTTTACATTTGCTGAAAACCCGTTAAAATTTCTGAATGGCTGCAAAGAATATACTGTCATCAACTTTTTACTTGGATTATTATTATTTGCATTTTCTATTTATAGGATCAGATTTCTACTCTTTTTCTATATTTGTTCTTTTGTGACAATTCATGCTTTGAAATTTTTCATAAGCTTCTTTTGTCCACGAGAAGCACAGCATCTTGTCAGATATGGTGCTCTCTCAAAATGTAAAACAAAGAAAGCAAAAGCAAAACCAAAAGCAAAACCAATCCAACCAACCAAACAAATAAATAAAAAAAACTAAAAACCCAAAAACAACAACAAAAAAAAGCTCACCCAAATCCAGAAGTTTTGTAAACTTATAGCAAAATGCCTTTTATGCATAAACTTTTATTTTATAGGCAATAGCACATAACTCTATGTCCCTGAAATAGGATGTTCTCAAATTAGAAGAAATTGCTTATAGTATAGGCTAGCAATTATGGTGACAATTCTAAAACTGGAATACAATAGAACTTTTTTTCAGCCCCACAGGTTGAAATGTGTTTACTTAATTTGTTGCAACATATTAAACAAAATACAATATTACTCCAGAATCCTGAGAGAAGAAGAATGACTTTGGATAGATCTAAAACTTTTTGTCATTAATTAACCACTTCATGTAATTCATTCATATGGACTAGTAGAGCCATGAAACAGATTTGTTGAAAGTAGGCTGACTGGTACTTCCTCTGTTGTAATGTTTCTGATAAGTCCCATATTATCCAAGTACAGTAAACACAGATTTTTCCCATTAGGATACAGTGTTTTTATCTCTCAGTAAGCCAGATTTAAACTATGCATTAGGTTACAAAGGGAAGAGTTGCTGTAAGAGCAATAGGAAAAAGAATCATACCTAGGAAAATCAAATGGCTTGATCCAGAATTCATTTTGGTATGTGAGTTAGAGTTAGAGAGAATTTCAAATGCATTCAATTCCCTTGGTGAATGTCATGCTTCCTCAAATATATTTTCTTTAGAAAAAACATATAAAATTTCCTTTACTTCTATGGCAGGAAATTAGGCAAAACACCATTAAAAAGAAACTATGAAGAAGTTTTTCAGATGGGATGAGAAAAATAGTGCATTTGAAGGAAACTGCTGTTTATTCTCCAAAAATTGTTTCAGACTAGAAGACAGTGACACATTTCATGATTCCTCTCTTTACAACAAGACTTAATGACAAACAGATACTTTAAAAGTGAGCAAACAAACAAACCCCAGAACTCCCTCTTCAAAAATCAATGCCGAATTATTTTTTAAATATTTAGAGCTGAGAACTTAGTTATCTGATAATGGATTTCATTTTTTGATATACTGTGTATACAAATTAAGCTGTCTGGTTGTTTTGTTCTATTTTAATTAGAGACTTTGGGAATATCTCTTAAAAAAGAAAAACCAACAAAACAAACAGGTATTGATGTTACTCCTATAATTCATTGTACAAAGAAGAGGTCTATCTTTCACAGAATCATAGAATGGTTTGGGTTGGAAGGGACCTTAAATGTGATCTAGTTCCAACTCCCTGCCATGGACAGGCATACATTTCACTAAACCAGCTTTCTCAGGGTTCCAACCTGGCTGTGAACATCTCCAGAAATGGGCATGCACAGCTTCTCTGGGGTCTGGGTTCCAGTGCCTAACCAGCCCCACAGAAAAGAATTTTTGCCTAATATCTGGTCTATACCTACTCTCTCTGAAGCCATTCCCACTTGCCCTGTGACTACATGGTGTCGTAAATAATTTATCTTCCTCTTCCTTGTAGGTTCCCTTCAGATACTGGAAGGCTTTAGTTAGGTCACTGCAAAGCCTTCCCTTTTCCAGGCCAAACAATTGTTTTCCTTGTAGAAGTGCTCCATTTCTCTGGATCATCTTGGTGGCCTCCTTCTGGACTCAGTTCAACAAGTCCATGTCCTTCTTGTGCCAGTGACCCCAGAGCTCAGTGCAGCACTCTAGGTGGGGTCTCACAAACCAGAGTACAGACACAGAATCAAATAACCTCCCTCAATCTTTTGGCCATGCAACTTTGGATACAGACCAGAAATGGGCTGTAAGTTCATTTCTCATCCAACAGAACCTCCAAGTCCTTCCTCAGCAGGGCTGTTCTCAATCTGTTCACTCCCCCAGCCTCTGTTGGTACTAAGGGTTGCCCAAACCCATGTGCAGCACCTTGCAAAAAAACATTTCTGAAATAGCAAGCAAAAGCTAAGATTTGTAGAATTCAAGACTGAACTTTACAGTGTTTTTTCTGATGATATTATGAACATTTGGCTAAGGAAACAACATACATGTAATAATTTTTTACCCCATCATATCATATATTGCTTGTGATTTTTTTTCTCTACATGAAAAATATTTGTCACAGTATGTTCTAATGCAGAAATGTATTTCTAAAGAAGCAATAAGTACTAAAACTTTTTCATTAACACATTTACTCTGTAAATACTCCACTAGGTGACTAGTGTAGGTGACTTTGTTCTACTCCCCTTCTTTTTTTTTTGCCTGCCTAAATTTTTATCTAAGGTAATAACAATAATTATAAAATTTAAGTCAGCAGCTGTTAGCGCACATATTTTTGTTGCTGACAAATTCAATTAAAGACATTGCTAGCTAAACCAATCAAATAACAGCTAGCTCAAAAAAGGTCAACTCTAAATTATTGTTTCCCATAATAATTTCCCAAACCATTAAGTTTGTAAAATTAATTTGAAATTGAAACTCATAAAAGTAAATTATGGAAAATGCCTTGCTAGTTTGTGGGTATTCTAAAGCGTAAAATGGTATGTCTTCCATGCAAAATGCTTCTTCTAATATTGTCCAGGTTGCAGCACAAGTACAGAATGTTCCAGCAGTATTTGCATTAATAAACCTATTTACAGGAATGCTAATTCTCTCAGGAAGATTTTTTTTCTACTCCCCTATAATAACAAACCAAATGTTCTTCTTTTATTTTGTTTTGAACTATGTTTTGGGACATTTAAAAGACAAGAAAGAAGGTTTGGTTCACAGTAACAAGCAAAGCTATTAAAATAATCACAGTATCTTTAGAAGTTGAATAATTCAACAGGGAATCAAATTTCCAAAATTCTAGTGTGAGTTTGAACTTCACCATGAATTAAAATGCAAATGAGAATTAAAACACCTAACCCCAAAAGAACTTAAGACTAAGATAGGATGAATCAGTTATTTACACAGCTACATTAAGCTTTTAGTAACAGTAAACCAAGCCCCATTAAAAGTAATATTTGCCAATAATTATACAAAACTGAGGTTTCATTGTTCCGTGATTTGTTTCTTCTAAAAATTGCAACAGCTTGTGGAAGATAAAAAGAGCTTGAAAAGCTACAGAGGTAGGGAATTGAACATGATCACAGTTGTTTTTAAACTGTATTTTAACAATGAATGCTGGTTAAAGACAGATTAAGGCTTTTCCTGAGACTATCAACTAACAAAACAATAAAAGTCAGTCAAAACTAGTCAAAAAGAGGGATAAAACCAATACACATATAGGGTTTATACAGTAAATGACTACTAAGCACATGAGGTTACTCTGGTAGACACCATAATGGTTTCTGTGATCACTCACCTGGAATTAAAATATTGTCCTTCTTTCTTTATTTCACAATATTGTTTATGGTGAAATTAAATATGTGCCTGCTGAAGTATCTCATGGATAATTTATGTGCACTAGAGCTAAAACCCAAAACAAACAAAAACCAAACAAAAAACCAAACCACAAAACCCCCCAAAATCATCAGGATTAATCAGCCCATGAATATCTCTTAGAAAAACTTTCAGGGAATAAACAGGTGCTGCTGCAACTCAAACCCCGCTTCTACAAAAATGTGAAAGCAGTTGATGTATAATTACTCCAGAACAATAGTTTAGCTCATATTAGCCAAAAGAGCTTCACACTTTTCTGGTCACTGTAGATACTTATTGACATGAAGAAGTGTAGATCTATAGGCTTCTTCAAAGAAGGCAGGAATTCACATTGTTTTGATAGACTTAGGTGATGCTGACTATTTTGCTTACCCTTGTCTGGGGTGTCCTTTATAAAAGCTTTGATTTACCAGTAGAAAATTGTTATTCAGGTTTATTTTATATATGAAAGCATTTTTTTTGATTAATTGCTGTCTCAAAGGGAGTAAAAGTTTCTGACACATTAAAGCCACCATGTAGTTAAACAGTACCATACTGAGAGAACAACACGGGACTTAATTTGAATGTATATTTTATTCTAGTATATAAATAGATTTTGAATTTTAAAATTTAATTAATTTTTAATTTTTATCCATGGTAGTTGTGATTTATTTCCTTTTTAGTCAGAAATTATGTCTTTGACAAATTGCAGCAATGTCACATCTTAAGTGCAGAAGTTCAGGTTTTTTAATTTTCTATTCTGTAGGTATTATTTTTTTCCCAAATTGTAGCTGCAGATTGGGTTTACTTAGAAAAGTGATTGCTTGCAAGCATTTTTGTTATGAGGCTAGGTGCAATTTGATTTGGGATGAAAAAAGAGGAGTTTTGTTTCCTTCTTGTCAATCTTTATTAGTGGATAGATGTTGAAGGCTTCACATGAAAATACAAGTGCCCAGCTGTCAGTTTCTAACATGAATTAATTGTAGAAAGAGAACACAATTCACATGTAAGTTTTAACATATGAAGTCGAAAACCTACACGCTCATATTTAAAATACATCACTGCCTCAGACATATATATCATTTTTGTCTGTTATTATATAAGCTAAAATAACCACGTGTTTTGAGTAAAACTCAGTATGCAAAGTTTAAGTAAACTGTGGGAAGGGATAAAATGTTTGAATTTATTTGATATATACAAACTAGTCACTGGAAATATATCTTTTTGAAGAGTGCTTCTAGTTAGACCAGTGAAAGCTGTATAAAATAGATAAGCAACCTATTTTCTCTAACTGATTCCATACAAACTGATAGGAAACCGTTCAATTTCAATGGGAGTGGATGGTGACACCTGCCAAGAGAATTTTGAGACGTTATTTCATCCAATTCTAAATGTGAAAAATATTTGACTGTATGGTTTACTACAAGGAGCATAAGAAATATAATATTCATTTTATATTTTGACTTTTCTCAGTATAAGAAGTTTAAAAACACTAATTTGCAAATGAAATTAACTGAAGTTACATCATACATTATTCATGCATATATGATGTATCATTCTTTTATGTATCAATATTCATCAGTTTTAAAAAAAGCATAAATAACTTGAAAGCAAGAAAACAAATGCCCAGTTACCAATCTTTATACTTCACATCCTTATACTGGCCAGCATAATTGAACCTTCCATTTACTTTAGTGTTGGCAGCTGCTACTTCTGTCGTCACGCGGCGGCTGAAGGGAAGGAACGCGTTCGGCTTGACGTTTCCCGTTTCTGCGTTTAATCAGACCATGCTTGTTCAACAGAAAAACGGGGGAAATGCAGAGAGCTTTGTAGATATTTGGCTAGCTGAGAGAGGGCATGTAGACGCTATACCATTAACAAACTGAGAAGGACACTGGCCTAAGAGTCAGCAGTCAGTGTCCAATGACAAAACTAGGCCATTATAACCTTGCTGCAACATGACGATGTGGGAGCCAGAATAGGAAGAATAGGAAGAATTTTCAATAGTTGCAATGAAAACCTAAAAGAATGTAGAAGTAGGTGTTACTGTTGATAAGTAAACCAACCAATCCTGAGCTCAGCTTTGCAATATGCATGAACTTCATTAAGTCTAATATAAATGTAACTACCGATCAATAAACTGAGATCTGCTGATCACCCATATTGGCGTGCCGCTTTTCTCCCGCCGATCCTACAAATGGTTTTCCCACACTTTAGGTTTACAGTTACAGAAGACAGCAAAATAGAATAATAGTGATTACAATTATTGCTCTGCTGGATTCCTTGAACTGAAATATTTTCTGGTGTGAGATTTGAGCATTTGGCGAATTTGTACATGATCTCCTAACTTCCAGTTAGCAGTTAGACCAGAAGCCTAGCCAGAACGATAACTATTAGTTCCAGCTAATCTGCATATATTGGGAAATAGAGAACAAAGACCAGCTGTGTATTTGTAGCTCAAAGGAAATACAGCTAGCTGGGAAATGAAAATGAGATCAAAACAGTGCCTTCAGTTGTGTAAAATCGAAACAACTAGTTTAATTGTTGCATGTGATAAGTTCGAGTAGATGCTGTACCTGATAAATGGACCTGAGTGTTTTTTAAAATTCTAAAATAACCTAGAGACTTCATTGATAGGATTATCTGAGCCACAAATACTCACTACTCAATCAAAAAGGATTACTAATGAAGTTTTTTCCATTACAAACCATAGACTTGTAAAGAAAACATAAATACTTAGGATATCTTTCAGATAATTTTTGCTAATGATCATGTTCATGAAGTGAAGCATCCCTCCTATGCTTTGGAAACTAAAAGAAGCCTCAACTGAATGGTGATGTCTTAGCATTGGTTCAAACAGAAATTATGCTATAGCAGCCATAAAGATATTAGTTATATTCTTATGAGAGTATTAATAGATACAATTGGGACATAAATCCAGCTGAACCAAGACTGTCAGGATAGGAATAAATTGAGTGTTTCAAAACCAGTGATTTATTTTTCTGACCCAAATCACACTGAAAGCTTAAAACAATTTCATTAATTATATACCTTCTTTTTAAGTATCTATCCAATTGGTGCAGTAAGGGTTGTCATCCATTTTGCTTGGTTTCATTATTCTGGAGATTTCTATGGGTAAATCTAGATATATTTTCTACCTACTAGGAAAACACCTTGATACTCCCTTGAAAGTTCTTAGTTCTGTTGAAGAGTTTCATACATAAGATACGGGAATTTATTGCCCTCACTACTTGGAGATGGCACATTTGTACTGGTAGTATAACACCTCTTCAACAGAGAAAAACTGAAGGCTATTACTCCCCTTGTCCTCCTTCCCTTCCCCATGATAGTTTGTTGTTTGTGAAGGAATGGAATGTTCAACACAGCCTCTCCACTTTGTGGGCTTTTTGTCCTTAACTTCTCTACTGTCTGCAGTGTCAGAACATCCTCATCTTCTCAATCCTTTTCAATCTTTGAGTGACTCCCTCAATAGTCAAAAAGCTCCCGCAGTAATTTATTGGTATGTCTAACTTTCCTGCTTAATTGAATACTGTTAAAATAACATAAAATATCAGAAAAAAACCCTGCTAAATGGCTATCCCTTGACACCACCTTGCAAGTATAAAATAGTATGCTCTTTAAATCTTTTTAAACTAATTTTCAGAGATACTTTTACGATGTTGCAATGTCTCACTGTCTAATTTCTGTTGCTCCTTGAGGCATGCTTTACCAGCTCAAGCATGGTGATGTAGAACTGTCAGCCTCTGCCACTGCCAGGTTCATGCCCCAGTCCTCTCAGCAGTCTCTGTGGAAAAAAAATACAAGATTATATGCCATCTATGCACTAATCCCACCAAGACTCAAGACAAACCCTTGTCTGATTCTGTAGTTCTAGACCACTTACAAGGGAAGTAAAGGATCTATGGGGAGAAAAAAGCCGCTTTATATTCAGCCTTTTTACCAGATTTTATGGGATTGTTCCTAGGAAGAGAAAAAAATCATAATAATTAGTCAATTATCATAAAAGTGTGGGAATTCTGGGTTGTAATAAAATGCTGTAAAGAAAACTACCTTTAGCCTACTTTGGCTTTTGAAGTATGAACACTTGTGATATTACAAGATAAATCTCCTATCTCCTGTAAAGTAGCTCTAGATTGGCAAACTGACAAAAGCTAAATTCAAAGCAATTTAACAAATTAAATAGGTGACAATATTTCTTTTACTCCAAATAACAAGCAAATTGGAAGCAAGTTAAAATTAATCCACTCAAAGACAAATTTGTTTGCAATTATGAGCCTCTTAATGAAGTTAGCTTCTTGCCTGCAGGATCCAAAACCAAATCTAACAGCTTGAAATACCGACATTGATCAGTTTGTCTTCTTTCAAAACAAAACCATATAAACTAAAACCTAATGTATATTCTTTTCCCTGTGTAGTATTATCTAGATTTCTGATGGTGGTTCTTTCTAATGTTCTTAATAGATTGTTTTTCAAGGATTGTATCCTTCAATTTGTTTACTACATTTTTCATGAGAATTCATATTAACTATAGAAAACATAATTTCTTCACCAGAGAGTCTTCTTCCGTAATTTATTTGTGGCAACCTATCAGTATTACCTAAAAAATAAAATGTCATATATCATTTTGAACTACAAATTTTTAAGCTGGGAATTTATTTGTCATATATCTTGCTATTTACCTTCCTTTTGCACACTTTTGTGTTACTTGCAGGATTCAGGATAATACCACCTGGGTCTCAGTGTCCAGTTATTTCTTCCAGATCTCTGTAGAAGATCAACTGTTATGCTCCAGGTTGCCTCATTTAGTATAACTGCTTCAAACAAGGAAGAACAGCAAGGGTTAACTGTCAGGGGGACAGGCAAGCTTTGATTATCTCCCCACTGCATCCTGTATGTGAATCCCCATGAAGTAACTAACTTTCCTAAACAAAAAACCAAGTCATCTCTTGAGTGTTGCTCATCATCCCCACAGCAACAAGTGACCTGCTGGTATCATCTGCTTTTCCTTTTAATGCTCCTGCTGGGCCAAAGTCACTTGTCCTGGATTATTTGTTTGAAAGTAAAATTTTATGGATGGATAAAAATTGATCTGTTTTAAGAATCAAAAATAGTCAAAAAGAAATTTGGAAATATTTGAGATGTTTGCTTTTTTTCATATCACATTAAAAATATTATATGGAATCATATTAAAAACAGCTTAAAAAGATGCAGTAAGTTAAGCTAAATTAATCCTAGATGGTTCTTTGCTTTGTAAGTGCACAACATAAAAGACAATCATACTGTTTATGGAAGTCACTAATATACTTCCATCCTGGTGCTAAAATACATTTCCTAAAAATTCAAGTGAAAAATTAAGGTTATATTGTTTTTCTGGGTTAATCTGAGATGGGAAATAGTGAAAAATATGTAAAAAGTTACCATGTGAAGTATCATGAGAAGATTTTCATGTCTTTCATCCTAGTGATCAGATCACCTATTGAAAGGTGAATCAAGATCAGAACACATTAGGAGTTTAGGAAAAGAGACTGAGACAACTTTTAAGTCAAGAGGGAGAAAATCTCTTTAAAAGGAAGATCTTAAATGTTAAAATGTCATGAAGAAGATGTACCAAGGTATAGGAGAAGTGGAAGACAAAGACAGACAGCATGATAATATTAGTGCTAAAGTAAAGTGGAATTATATTTGTTGAGCTTTTTGTATATGTAAAGTGCCACTGACCTTCCTAGTATCCTTTTGTCTTTTGCTACATATTGGAAGAAACAAAACAAAGTATAATACAGACTTATAGAGAAATAGAAATATCTAAATGAGAAATGTAATTTACAGAACATTTATATAAACATCCACATATATATATTAGATAGATCACAGACAGGCACAGACAAAAAAACCTAAGCACAGTGCAACATTCTGTACTGGAAGATCAGAATCAAATGAAAATTATTTAGAACAGCCTCTGTTTTCAATCCTATTAACAGCTTCTGCTCCAGGACGAGAAGCTCTTAGCCCTTTAAATTGCAGTAGTTCACAGAATCATTGAATGCGTTGGAAGGGACTTTAAAAATCATCTAGTTCCAACCCACCCTTGACTTAGACATGGATGCCACCCACTAGATTAGATTGCCCAAGGCTGCATTCAAACTGGCTGAACAGTTCCAAGAATGGGATGGATAATCTTGACTTGATCAAAGATGGGGACTATTAATTATCTAGGTTTGATTGTGATATTTTCCCACTGATTTGGCAGCTGTCACAAAATTGTATTTGGCTAAACTCCCAGACATCAAAATACGGGATGGACCAAAGAGATTGAAATCCCTCCATATGTCAGTGTGATTTTATCACTTTTAACACAGCGTATTTCAGATCCATGCTGCATAAAAGTAACTAATGTTACTGAAATCAATTCAGTTAAGCTTTCTCCTAGTATTAGTAAGGTCTGTTATTGACAGCTCCCAGGCCATGTGGAGTATTTTGCTCTAAGAAACTCATTTTCAGAGACACTGCTTTTTGCTCACAGTTTCTCATTGATAATTATATCTTTGGAGTCATCTGAAAACTCATCACAAGTATGTCATGAAAAGAACAGAGACTGGCTATTTTAGGGGATCCTTCTGTTTAGTGCTACAGTTGTAATTTGCAACTGCTCCTAAAGAGAAGGGCACAATCTTGTGAAACTTTGTGTTGCTTTAAACTTTTCTTTAGGCAAACAAATATCTCAGTCAATATGCAGATTAGAATGGTGTTTCTGATACAAATTAACACGTGACAATATGAAAAGATATTAAAGTCCCTCCTGTTTTTAATAAAAATATTTTTGGAGATATCATCAGTTAAGCTGAAAATTTGTAAAGAGTATGTACCGGGAGAGCCTCAGTTTGTACCTTGAGAATAAGTGTTCATCCTATTAGAACTGTTTCCTGGGGGTTCCCCTCACTTGTACAGCCTATATCCTTTGTGTAAGAGCTACGTCCCTGTTGTGATTTGAACAGTATCTGAAATAAGCATGCCATATGTTCAAAGATACAGCTGATTTCTTTTTAGCACTGCTGCTTTTGTGTATGGCCTGCCTTTTTCAGCTCTTACAGGTAGTTGCAGGGATATGTAAAATATATATATGGTAACAGAGTGACCGGTGCTGTTTATAAGTGATTTGCTTTCATAATTTCTTGCAGATTTCATATTTTCACTTCATGGAGCCAGGTTCAGACTAATAAAATGACCAACTGTAAAACTTAGCTGATTATATTTTTTGAAATTTTCTCTGATTTTCTCCTTTTTTCTCTCTCAAAAGTTATAAATACCTACTGTGGTAGACTTGCTTTTGACTGTTCAACTTTACAGGCATGTCCATTCTGTACAAATCCATTGATATGAAGAAGTGTACTGTGATGTAAAACTGAAAATAAGGATGGAGAATGAGGTTATGAGTTACTATTATCTATAAAACCTATAAGGAAGAAGGAACTTATTTTTCACTAGCAGTCTGGTTTGCTTTTTGTGGGCTTACCTGATGTATAAAACGAATTTAACTATATATTGGTTCTTTTGAAAATCATGATTGCCATATAAAGGTTATATAATTAAAATGATAAGAAGCAGAGAGAGAAAAATATAGGGCAAATGCCAAAAAATGCTTCTGAGAGGAAGTATCTGGCCCTGCTTAGTTTTATTTATATGTGTGTATATATATTTGTCTATAATATATGTTCTCTGCAGGGAAAGCATACAAAAAAAAATCTGAATATGTTTAACCAGAAAAAAGCACAGCTATACCTAGAAATGTACAGGTTAAAAAAAACCAAAAAACATGTGTACATTTTATTTCATAAAAACATAGCTATTTTTTATAGCTATACTGTAATTGAAGATCATTTTTTTATTAGAAACCCAAATTCAAATTGTCATTTTGATCAAATGGTTTAATCCTTTAAGTTTTCAGGTATTATATTAGAAAATGCATACTATTGTCCTGAATGATCCCCATCATTCACAGAGTGTGAATTGTCTCTGGCAGTAGGGGATGTTAGAGACAATTGTTTATAGAGAATTAAAAGTGACAGCAGGAGGTTAGCTGGTGTGAGTAAGTCAACTATGCCAAGTCAGTTTTCCTCAGTGTACTATGAAATTATTTAATTCCTTTGAATTCCACACTGATGCAGTCTTTGACTATCATAAATGAGCAGAAGGAATTTATTAAATTTCTGTCAGCTAATCTGCATTTTTAAAAGTGGATTACACTGCAATTATATGTGTAAATACCATCCTACTTCTTTGCCATATCTTCTTTTTGCACATCTCTCCAACATTTACAATAATTTCTGCACATATGCAGGAAAACAATTTGTTTTTTGCAGGTAAACAGGATAGAAGGTGTGGGATGGAAAGCAAAAATTATCAAAGCAGTAGGGATGGTAAGCAGTGATGGATTTGCAGTTCTATGAATCCAGGAATTTTCAGCTCAAAATGTGAAGCAATAACATAGCTGAAGTACAGAGATGCAGCTTTTTCATATTAATATTCAGAGCTTTTGATTGGCTAAATTCAACTGAAGTCATGAAGTCTCTTAGTGATCAAGCTGAAATACCAACAGGCTTCTGTTGATTCTGTAAGAGAAGATAGGAGATAATTTTTTCACTCCTGTAAATCCATGAATCTTGATGCTGTATACCAGATAAATCTCTTAAGATCTAGTGGCAGAACCTTCTGCAGTACTTATTTTATGTAAGTATACAAGCAATTGGTTTAGATACAATTTTTGATAAAATTTTATACCAATACCCACTTGAAATTCCAAAACACTAGGGTTTTCACAGTCTTCCCTTCCCAGGGAATATTGATTCAAATATCAGGTGTTCCTAATAGTAATACAAGTATTAATATGAGTACATTTTCTTTCTTTTCTAATATGTTAGATTATAAGGCAGAATAGTGTAACAACATGTAACTGATATATTTTTGAGTTTTTTTCCCTGATGGATCTGCAGTTAGGTCAAGAGCTAGGCATATTGTATGTAAGTAAGAGGTCACCAGTGAGCTATGTGACTATTCTAACAGCTTGGCAAGTTGTTCTGGCCCAGGGTGGTACTTCCCTGAGATTGGGCTTTTTATCAATGTGTGTAGGGGGTTTACATCTCTCACGATATATTATTTCCCTGTGCATGAACAAAATTTATTTTCTTTTTTTTTCCTTGTATTTTTATACTCAAAAAGGCAAACCCATTTATTTATTTACTTCATGAAATGGAACATTTGCTTCTCAGTAGTTGTTAAAAGGTATTCTCATACTATGTGGGACATAAGTAATTATGAATAAGTAGTATAAATAAATGCTTGTCCGAGAGAATGTGCTAGTCAATGGTAAGATGAAACATTTTAAGCTATTAATTAGCTATTTTGATGATATAGCTCTTTAGAATATTGACATAAAACCCGTGTCAGATGATTGAATTCTGCATAACATGCACTAGCAGTGACAAAGTGTAATGCTGACTAGGTTTGAAAAAACATTATGTTAACATAATCAGAAACAGAGAGGAGAGAGAATGTTTCAGTGCCCATTTTCAGTGTTGAAGTAGTATTCAGTGAGGTGCTGTATCTGTACAATACACTGCACTGCACAGATTCTTGGTCAGGTTCAGATCAAGCTCTATGTTAATGACCTTTTTTGTTTGGGGTTTTATGTTTATTTTTTACTTATCTCAATAGAAATTATCAATTTAGGTGCTGAGATATCCAGACATTTAGAAAATGGTACGTGTTATTAGTCCAGTGATCTCCACACTAGGTTGCAAAGCTTCACAAATAAGATACAATGTTGGTGCAAGAAAGTAGCCATACTGAAAAACCAAAATAAATAATAAGAAAAAAAAAACCCAAAAAAGTAACTACCCAAAATTCCTAATTTGTAACATTTCATTCTCTTGTTTTAATTTTATGCAGAAAAGCAAGATAGTTGAACCTGAATATACTGAGGTTTCATTTCAGGCAAGCTAAAAACTGTAGTTGCTCCTCTGCTAACTGATATAAAGATCATTATAGACTCTGGCACAAATTATTTTAGTAAGATTACTACCATGCCAGATTTTCAAAACAATATACCACTGTGAATCATGCAGAACCATTGTGTACTTTTAAAAACAACACTGTGTCAGTGACAAATAATCAAAGTTGTGTTCAGCAATAAAAGTATGTTCTTTAGTCCATAAAATACAATGAATAAAAAAAAAATCAATTAAATGTATTTTGTAACAAAATACACAATACAACAGTACCATTTTCTTTTTTTACACAAATAACTATGTTAATAGTAAAGCTTTCTGTAGTCTCAGGAAAATATCCTTTTGGAAAACAATTCTCCCAGATCTAATGCATCTGTGATTGATGAACTTTTTATGAATTCTACCATCACAATAAAATGTATTTACCATTATCCTTTTTTTCTGTAACCACTAATGGTGGCCTAAATCACTGTTTATAACAAAGAACAAATAAAAAATAAAACCACTAATACTCTCGTCTAATCAACCAAACTCAAAAAATTATATTTTAAGCTATACTTTAAGTGGTCTCAAATTTCCAACTTTCTACAGTTCCAATTAGAGCCCCCAAAAATATATATATATAAAGTCTCTCAAAGCACCATAAAGAAATCTAACACCTATTATGTGCTGGTAACTTTGCTTGACAGAAAATGCTTTTTAGAGAAGCCTAGTAGAGGACAAACCACTGTTGACTGAAATAGTGGGTTAAGAGATAAACTGATAGTGAAAAACAGTTCCTTTTGATGGAAGGTGATCTTTTTACTCTGGGTAACAGTTTGGCTTAGGCAAATGAGTTACTAGGGCAAATGAAATGTGATTGCTCAGCAGATTATCCTGTCTGGATACCAGATACCCAAAGCTGCTCTATCATTCCCCTCCTCCGGTGGACTGCAGAAGAAAAAATAAAAATAAAGGCTCATGAGTTAAGATAAGGACAGGAAGAGATGACACACATCAACTACCATCATGGGGAAGACAAAATCCATCTAGTTTACTGCCATTTAAATCAGAGTAGTATACTGAGAAATAACACATAAACCTAAACCTCCAGTGTGGACCACTGAACTGTTCTTCAAGAACTGCTCCAGCATGGATTCTCCTTGGGGTCACAATTCCTTTCAGAAAACCTGCTTTGGTGTGGGTTTCTTTCTCCATGTGGCCACAGGTCCTCCCAGGAGCCTGCTCCAATGTGGCTCCACAGAAGGTCAAAGCCTTTGCTCAGGCTCACCCGCCTGCTACAGCAAGGATCTCCATGGGCAGCAGAGACAGCCTGACTCATGATGGTCTTCACCAGGGGCTGCAGAGAAATCTGCTGTGGCACCTGTAGCAGCTTCTCCCACTCCTTCTGACACCCACCACCAACCTTGGTGTCTGAAGGGCTGTTTCTCTTTTGTGACCTCATGTCTCTCTACTTTGGCCACAATTTCTTCTTCACAATAACTTTTTCTCCCTTCTTAATTAAATATGTTATCCCACCCAGGGTGTGGTGTTTTCAGTTCGAAACTGGGCGGAAATATTAATTTTGATATTTTCTTGGCTACTGTATTAAAGAATGTGGTGGGTTTGGTGTTGGCTAATCACTAATAAACTCATTTCTTGCTGCAAGATAGGATTAGGAGAAGGGCAAATCAGGCTCAAAACTTAAGAGGGTATAAAGAAAATTTTATTAAAAGTAGAAGGAAAAAAATAGTAAGAATCAAAACAAACTCTTCAGAACACTTCTCCTACTCCTACAACTTTTTCTTTCTTACTGACAATATAAAGAAACTAAACTTAAGATTTCTAGTCAGTTTACTACTTCTAAAATAGTTTTTTTCAGTTTCCTGAGGGAGAGAAGCCCCTCTTGTTAAGGTTATAGAGATTTCTCTTTAAGAGGAAAAAACAGTACTCTCGTGGCTCTCAATTTCGTCACAAAAAGCAGCTGTCCAGGGACCCTGCCATTGTGAAGTTCTTCCCATTTTTACAAGCCTTCCCACAGCTTATTGATGAGCTATGTCGACTTATGAGGTATTGTTTTAAAGATGAGCTGTCCAAAAGCAAAAGTTTTCATTATCTATTTCTAAAATCATCTTCATCCATGGGAACAGAGATCTTCTTCTCCTGGAAGCACAGGACTACTCTCTCTTTCTCTGTTCAAACTTTTCATGGGATCACAGCTATTTCAACATCTGCTTATCTTAGCATGAAGGCTTTTGCTTGATATCAATTTGAACACTTTCATCTCCCCGTAGTTTCATATGTTATAAAGAAAAAGAGTCCTTTCTCTGTAGCTTACAAGAGGATTCCAGCTCTAAAAACAAAGCCTCTCCTCCTCCCTCCCATCTGACACTTCTTCTTTACTGACTTTGATGTCTTCATGCTGTTCTTTTACATGCTTGCATCTTGTTCATTTCTCTTATTTGAGGGAAGATTGAAGCACTGAAAAGATGAACATCATGCCTGAGGTCTACCTGACCCACCAGTAACTTGTGGCGGTGAGCTGCATCTGGGCTGTGTCAGGATGGGCCACATGGTTGGTCTTTGGTTTTCTACATAGGCTGCGAAGCTCTCTGGTCTCAGCTGCCCTGGGGGAAGGGGATTTGATGATAAGATCTTTGCATCGAGGCTAAACCTGCTCTGGCCAGGCTCTGCAGCCTCCCCTGCCTTCTTGCCCAACAGCTGCTGGGGCCCACCCAGCTAGGACAGAGCTGATGAGAGGGGCTGGCATGTAGCCCGGGAAGGGGGAAAGGGCCCAGCCTGTGGCAGGACTGCCCGGCCCAGCCCGGCCAAGATGGGGGACCAGGCTGGGGCCTGCCACCTCCTCACTGACCAGAAAGGAGAGTTCCCGCAGTTTTTCATCTTTAACATGTGTGTTTCATAGAGACCTATCCAGCTTCCAGTAATTCAACAGACTATCAGTTTCTCAAAAAGCTTTGCATCACTCCCCTGAATTTCCTCCCATTCCAAACTGTGACACAGGGATACTACTAACATTGTAGATGGGCTCTGTCTTAGTCAGTCATGGGTCCATCTTGGAGTCAAGTGGTACTTGGGAAGATTCTAGAAGCTACTCACGGAAGCCATCCCTGTAGCTCCCTTTCCAGACTCCCAAAACCTTGCCATGCAAACACAATAATAAAGGGTGTAATGGCATCACAAACTTAATTGTAAAATGTATTTTTGAAAATTATTTTTGTACATAACTTCTGCTATTGTCACCAAACTCTAGTAAAAGCCTTACAAATCATTGTCTAAACAGCAAAGAGTTGTAAATTGTTTATGTTGTAAATGTCAGAGAATATATTTAGGTTCCATCAATGTGATATAATATTGCTCAGTTATTTTGGGCCACTATAAAAAGAATGAGAATATATAAATTGCAGCCTTGAATTTCATAAGTCACTGCCAAACAGACACCTGTTTTGTTTTTGCAATACCAAAAGACAGGAGGAGTAAAAAGGATATCCCCCAAACAGTATTTTCCTGCTTAGACTTTTTAAGCATAAGGTAAATTGCTTTGAATCATCATTATCTGTAGTTAATGAAAGAAATTTGGGGCCCTAAATTTAGATCTGAACTCTATTAATTACAAAATGTTAGGTCTGAAATGTGACCTTAACAAAATAATTCCACTAAAAATCTGTGTGCTCCTACATAAATGCTCTTTACTAATGTGTTTGACCTTTATTTTAAAACTTCCTATTTTTCCAATTATAATATTAACTGTTTTGTTTTTTTTTTTTTTTTCCTTTATGTTAGAAAACCTTTTATGGCATTCAATTTTTGAGATTCAAGTTTGCTTTTTATTACTGATCTGTCTGGAAATGGAAGCCTAAAAAAAAAAAAAAAAAAAAAAAAAAAGAAAACAAAAAGAAAAACACAATGACAAAATATCGTGATAGTCTTTTCCCACTAGTTTTCTAGCCTTGGTTTTTCTAACATGGGAATTCGGCGTTGCGTCCCGATGGCGGAAGGAGCGGCGGCCCCGGTCACCCCGCGCTCCGATCCCCTTTCACCTTGCGCACGCGTGCCAGGAGGGACCACGTCCGGACTCAGCCGCCGGCGGGCAGGATTGCGGTTCGGCCGCTGGCTGGGATCCAGGCCGCCAGGAGCGGCCAATAAACGAGGAGCCACGTCTAAGGATCGAGGCGAAGGAAGAAGGAAGGACTCTTCGCTTGTTTCTCCGAGCTGCCCTTATTCCTTCCCACGACAAGAGCAGAGCCGGGGCTACCGTGCCGCACGGGAGCGGCGCGGCTCGAAGGGCGACAGCGGCAAAGGAGCAAAAACAGAGAAAACCAGCGCCTTTTATGGCCGGGGCGGGGCGGAATCCCAGGAGGAGACCGTCTGGCCAGTTAGGAGGGGTCAGGGGTAACAAATGTAAATATAACCTGGAGCAGGAGAGTCGCATACCAATGGCAGAAGGGAAAAATCATAACTGACAGTGAACCTTCTGGACAAAGGGGTGTAACAAACCTTGACAGACAATCTATAGGGGCAGGATTTTTTGAGGATAGACAGGGAAAAATCTGGAATTATCATAACTGGCACGGTGAGACAGGGGGCAAACAACTTTAGACAGAGTAAACATAATCTTCAAACCCCCTCTGCTGTAGGCAGGGAGAGACCAAATATCTTCAAACCTCCGCTACCACAGGAGTTTAGGTGTATAACTGAATGTTGTATTTCTTATTTCCTATTGAAATTTACTTTAGGAATCTTTACCATCATTAATGTCTTCAAAGCTTTCAAAAGTCACATTATAATAAACACAGTTAATGCTTGCTATAAACAGCTGTCCTTTTAGATATGAACATATTTTTCATAAAGACTAAGACCTGAAGGAACATTTTTGAAAAATGGATAGAAACCCACTTTTACCCCATGGCCCTTGTCAAATGTAGTATAATTCGCTCATAAAAACTAGAAATATTATGCAATGTAAGAATATATAAGGTTTAGTGGTTTGGTTATTTTTAAGTGTCTGATTTCATAAAAATTAAATTAGTTAAGAAAATACAGCAGTCTAAGAAAACATCTGTAAATGTTCAGGTCATACTGAAAAGAATGAGCTCATCTAAGACATGTGTCAATTTAAGAACAAATAATTTAAATAGTAAAGACAAGTCTTAAAAAATAACATACAACTAAACAGTTCCATGTAATTGCTGGAATCTAATTTAAGGAGGATATTTGACCTATGTGACCTATTTTTTAGTACAATCTGAATTTTTTAACTTGACAAGAAGCAACTCCTGAATACCCAGGAATTACAGAAATGACAGTGCTGCAGTACCTTTCCTATTGTTTTCATTGGCATGCAATTACTTTAAGTCACGTAAAATATTTTTTTCATGACAGACAGAGGCACAGATTGACAAAAATTGCTATTATTTTCCTATCTTTTCTACCCTGCCAGTCACTTTGATTTTCAGTCTTGTATATGCATATGTTTTTCTTGGTCTCCTATGTAGCAAGAGCAAATCACAAATTATTTTTGAGACACAAAGCTGACAGAAGAAATTAGCTTATTCCTTGTCTATGCTGGGCAGAAAGAGTTAAAATATAATTGTGGAATGGTAAAGGAAAAATCAGATGCAATCTTCAAGTACAGAGCAATTCCTTTCTGTGACTACTCTTCTGTAAGAGTAGAAAAAAGTCCCTTCCAAAAAGACATTAAGTTGCACATTGCACAGCTGTTCATGTACCTTTTGAAAGCTAAAAAATAGGGGGTGTGGTCAATATAGGGAGATAATTCTGGGCTTAGGATAAATTGGTGAAGAACAGAACCCTTCCTTTTACTCAACAGCCAGTGTCAAGATACTTATTAGTGTAGAAAGAAGAAAGATGCCTAGTATTCTCACAGACCAGTTGTCTGTGTTTTCACCTTTTGAAGTGATTTGGGAAATCAATATATCTTTTTATATACTTCTGTGCATGAAAAACTACTGCATGAAATAATGGGTATCCCTTAATGGGATACTTAATAGGTATATAATATCCCTATGGAACTCCAGATTAATACTTACATATTTTCGGCAAAGCAAAAAATTTCATTCACATGCAACAAGTTAACCTCTTCAACAGGACAATATTCTTTAGAACTGTTACATGCAATAATAAATATTATGAGTCAAAAATCAGCAAAAAAACTCCATGCTAGACACCCTTCCCCCTGAAAATCTGAGAGTTTTTTTCATGATTTACCTAGGTATAAAAGGTGTAATTACATAATGAGGCTCTCTCAGAATTATTAGTAGTAAAATTACTAATTACTAATTAGTAGTAAAATTTCTAATCCTTTACTGTCCTTGATCGGTAGTTTTTATTTCATAAAATTAAAGAATCATCATCTTGTGTATGATTTCCTTTATAAAATATCTCTACAATTTAGGATTCTTAGATTCATTTTTTAGATTCTATGAAGATATTTCTTAGTTACCTGAACAAGGATATTTTTCAAGGCTTTGGGTAAAGCTACTTGCAAAATAAGATATATTTTGTGGGGATTTTTTTTTCAAATTTTTGTTTCAGCATTTTTAAAATGCCTAATAAAAATGGGTTCATTTTATTACTGCAGGTGTTACTTATGTTTGAGAAACAGATTAGATGTAGGCGCTTCAACTGTTACAGAATAAACATGGTTATTGAGGTGAATAACGTTTTTGTAAATGTCCATTAAATTTTATTTAGATAGAAAAAGAATGCCTTACATAAGAAAATACATTTGACATAGCTTTAAAGAAGGCTTACAGCATCTTCTTGCTGTCTAATTCTATCACAACTGTTCATATAAAGTGAATTTACTGTTCATTGTATGCTGAGTCTAGGGATGGAATCTGTAAACTAGAAAGTGGTCTTTGGAATGCTCAGGTATTGAAGCGTATCTGGGATACTCGAGTTTGTTCAGACAACCTTTAAAGAACACTGTTCAACCAGCATCAGCATCTTCCCAGAAAATATATAATTTAGTCTTCCATAGCAGGAAGGGCACAATCCTGTGATACTACAACAGTGAAAATTGGCAGCTGAAAATCTATTGATTAAAAATCAGGACACTTTAAGGATTCTTTGGGAAGAATATCTATGCTAGAGATGATCTACACTTTACATTATCTCCTTCTGTTAATACTAGAAAGATCCCCATTCAACCCTCTCCCAAATGTTCTGTATAATTATATCTATTTTTCTTTTCCCATTCTTTTAGTTTAGAATCACATAATATAAGCCCAAAATATTGAAGCTAACTTAACAAAAAGCCACATGCTGGGATGTAGATAGATGAATTCCAACAGCATATTGGCTGGGCTTGGTGAATGAGGAATGTGTCTCCTCTGTTTTCTATCTTAGTGTTTCTATCATGCTTTGGAGATAAAAGTTAATATTTTGAATTCTTAACTACTTCACAGAAGTGACCTGCTGTAAAACTTATCTGTAAGATCAGCAGATATTTTTAGAGAAACATATTTTAAACCTAGCATTAAAGCCATTGGTATGCAAAATTTTTTTTTGTGAGAACAGAGAACATCAATGTAAGTTTCAGGTGACAACATTATGACCTGAGTATCAAATACAGTTCAAATTTTCAGCAGAAAATTACAGGAAAACAATTAATAGATCAAAGTTTTCCTTTCTATCAGTAACTCATTGCTTGCTGTGCAAACCTGTGAAAGTTTGCAAAGCAGTAAATTGTTTTTTTGTTTTGAGTTTTTGGGGGCTTTTTGGTATGTTTGTGTGTGAGTGTGTGTGTGTGTGTGTGTTTTGTCTTGGTTTTTTTGGCTTGAGTTTTTGGGGGCTTTTTGGTACATTTGTGTGTGAGTGTGTGTGTGTGTGCATGTGTTTTGTCTTGTTAAATGTCTTCAGGCTATCTCCTCTGCTTTTTAACTTAGATGTTCTTCCCAACACAAAATGGAGCTTTCTTGTAAGTTACACAGATATTTTTTCAATATCTCTGTTTATGGTTTCTTATGAAAGTATTTGCAGATTGAAATTTGAGAAGGAAAAAGGGCACAGAAATTTGTCTGACATTTTCAGGGGACATGGAAAAGAAGGATCCTGACAATCTGGAAATTCACACTGGCAATTAAATACTACATTTCAAAATTAGAAAAGAGAAGTATTAAAACATTAAACTTTCATTTTGAATGCAATTTTAATGCAAACTTCTTCTTATATTTTTTAGAGGGGGGAGGATATTATTTAATTAAAAACTCTGCTGTAGTATTCTGCCCAATTATCATTAGTACAGCAGTATTTAAAGCAAGGGTAAGAAGACATTTTGTATGGATCTCAAACATCTATTCATATCTCTTGTGAGAGGAAGATTGCTTTCTTTTGTAAACTACAAATGGCAAAAAAGTACTACAGCTTATTTAAAATACATATTTTCATAACGATAATTTAGGTCTGAAAAAAACCCACAAAAAACAGTTTATGTATTTGTACCAAAACAATACCAACTGTATTCTTCACACAGCCACGAAATGCAGCAATTTTAATTTCTCATTCCTAAAATTTTTTTTCACATTTTTTTGTCTTGTTTTTACATTTAGAATGAAATATATTTTTCATGACTTCATACAAAGTAAAGAAAAAACTTGATATAAAGAAAATCACATGGGAGTTTTCTGAAAAGTTGATTGGAACAGCTATAGCACAGAGCAAAGTATCATGGAATCACAAAATCAATTAGGCTGGAAAAGACCTCTGAAATCTTTGGGTCAATTGATCCTATGACCCAACACTACTATCTTGTCACCATGGCACTAAGTAGTGCATCCAGTTTTTTTTAAATGACTCCTAGGATGGTGACTCCATCACGTCCCTGGGCAGCCCATTCCAAGATATAATCACCCTTTTTGTGAAGAATTTTCTCCTAATGTCTAACCTAAAGCTTCCCTGATACAGCTTTAAGACTATGTCCTCTAGTCCTGTTGCTGGTTGCCTGGGAAAAGAGGCAGACTCTCGCCTGGCTTCTTTCAGGCAGTTGTAGAGCTTGATAAAGGGTCTCCTGAGCCTCCTATTCTTCAGGCTATGCCATCCAAGCTCCCTCAGCTGCTCCTCACAGAACCTGCTCCCCAGACCACTCACCAACTTTTTGCCCTTCTCTCCAGCACTTCAAAGTTATTCCTGAATTTCAGGGCCTAGAACTGGACACAGTACTTGAGAAGCAGCCTTACCAGTGCCAGGTACAGGGGCACAATCCCTGCCCTGTCCTGCTGGCCTTGTGTGCTGATGCAGACCAGTTTGCCATTGGCCTTCTTGGTCAACTCGGTACATGATGCATCATGTTCAGCTGCTGTCAACCAGCATCACCAGGTCCTTTTCCTATGGGCAGCTTTCCAGCCACTCTGCCCTCAGACTGTAGAGCTGCCTGCAGTTGTTTTCTCCAAGATACAGGACTCAGCACGTTTTCATTGAACCACATCTCGGTGATCATGGCCCATCTCTCTAGCCTTTCCAGGTCCCACTGCAAAGATTTTCTATCCTGCAGCAGATTGACACTCCACCCCAACTTCGTGTTGGCCACAGTTTTGCTGATGGTATTCCCTCATTCAAATAATTGATAGGATATTTAACAGAGCTGGTCCCAACACTGATCCCTGGGGGTGCCACTAGTGAGCTGCCAACAGCTGGATGTGGCCCACCACTCTCTGGGCCCAGCCATCCAGCCAGTTCTGAACCCAGTTCTGAAGGGTGCACCGGTCCAAGGTGCTGGCTTTTCCAGGAGAGTGCTGTGGGAGACAGTGTCAAAGGCCTTGCTGAAGACAACATCCACAGCCTTTCCTGCATCCACCAGATGGGTCATCTGGTCATAAAAGCAGATCAGGTTGCTCAGGCAGGACCCACCTTTACTAAAACCCATCTGGGTCTGATGCCTTGGTTGTACTGTGTCATGGGATTACGCTGAGCCAAGGTGAGGCTGACAGGCCTGCAGTCTGTGGATCCTCTTTCCAGCCACTCTTGTAGATGGGCATCACACTGGCCATTGTCTTATCTTATGGGACCTCCTTAGTTAGCCAGGGTGATAAATAATGGAGGGCAGCTTAGCAAACTCTTCTTCCAGCTCCATGAGTCTAGGCTTGTGAGGATTTAAGTGGCTCAGCAGTCACTAACAGCTTCCTCCTGGATTACAGGAGGTCTATTCTGCTCCCTGTTCTTGTCTGCCAGTTCAGGAGGGCAGTTGTCCTGAGGATAACTGGTTTTACTGTTTAAGACAGACAAAGAATGATTAAGTATCTCCACCTTTTCCTTTGGTAACTACATTCCTCTTCATGTCTAATAAAGCCTGGAGGAGTTCCTTGCCTCTCCCTTTGCTTTTATTGTATTTATAAAAACACTTTTTCTAATTCTTTACAGAAATGGCCAAATTAAGTTCTAATTGAGTTTTTGCCTCTCTAATTTTCTTTTTGCACAACCTAATGACATTCTTAACACTACCTGAGTTGCCTACCTCTTTTTTCAAAAGTGATGGAATTACTTGAGTTCCTGCAAAAGATCCAGGTTCAAGTAGGCTTGTCTTTTTACCTGCCAGCTCATCTTTCAGCACATAGGGATGACTCCTTCAAAATTTCTTAATGTACCTCCAACCTTCCTGGGCTTTTGTTTCTGCAGGCTGCTTCTCAAGGAACTTTCCAAATCAGTATCCAGAACAGGACGAAGTCTGCCCTCTGGAAGTTCAGGGTAGAGGTTTTGTTGATGTCCATCCTTATTTCACGGACTATATGATTTCATGGTCGCTGTGTCCAAGGTAAACTCCGACTACCACATCTCCCAAAAGCCTTTCTCTGTTTTCAAACTGCAGGTCTAGCAGGGCCTCATTCCTGATAGGTTTTTACCAGCTGTATCAGGAAGTTGTTTTCCATTAATTTCAGGGAACTTCCTGAATTCATCCACATCTTCATCCTGCATGGGTTTTCCCATAACAAGACTGACATGAACCACCAGCAGGATCTTCATCCCTTTCATCCTGCATGTTTCTAGCCTTTGCCCACGTCTCTGCCTTGTTACCCCCTGATTTTTCTCAACCTTATCATCACAAGCCCTGAGTGCTATACAGTTAGGAGCCCTCCCTAATGTACAGAGCCACCTCACCTCTTTTCTGTCCCTGTAACTTCTGAAGAACTTGTGGCCATCCACTGCAGCACCCCAGTGATCTGAGTCATCCCACCACACTTTGATGTTGGTGACTATACCACACCTTTCCTGCTGCACAGTGGGCTTCAGCTCCCTCTGTTTGTTACCCATACTGTGTGCATTAGAGTAGATTCACTTCAGCTGGGCTACCGATTTTGCCCCTTACTTTGGCTTGTCACCCACAGGTTCAGCTGTAGCAAGGCTCCTCTCATGCCCTTCCCCCTTCAAACTTAATTGAAAGCCCTCTCAATCAGCCCTGCCAATTCATAGGCTAAGATCCTTTTGTACTTTCTAGACAGGTTATCTGGTTAACTCCATCCACCCCCAACAGACCTGGTAACATATAAACTGCCCCCTAATCAAAAAAAAAACTTTCAGGCACTTACTGATCATATGGGTTTTTCTATTCCTTTCATCATTCATCCTTGCTATTAAAGAATCAAGGACAACATCATCTGTGCTCCTGTCCCTTCATCCAGACAGCTGAGAACATTGAAGCCTTTTTTGGTTACCCTTTATCAACTTAGTTGCTGGTAACCTGGACAACCAGCAGTGGGTAGAAATCTGCAACCACTGAACTCAGCAGTACAAAGTAACCTTGAAATCAATACAAAATGATGCTATGTGTTCTTCTTTGTGTTAAATCATTGGGGAAAGAGCATAATTTAGAGATGAAACCAGAATCAAATAAGAAAAAAGTCTTAATACTGTGATAGCGGCTTTATTTCACTGAAACACAAAATCTGACTGATTTAGGCAAGTAAAATACACAATTTCTTTCTCTCTTCAGCATTTGTGAAAATAATACAATTGCCTGCAAATATATCCTCTTGTGTTGATTAATATTTTCGAGGTTGGACATGTTAAAATCTGGATCTTGAATAGCAAGTCCCATCATCAAAACTATAACAGTTTATCTGGTAAGAGCAATTAATCAAATCCCTGAATTTTGTATTCACCAGGAATCAAGAAAAAAGAAAGGGCTTAAGTAATCTCAACAAAACATTTGCCATTTTTCTTTGAATTTTACAAAGTATTTTAATACAAAGTATTTTAATTTGGTTGATATTTTAAAAAAAATATCTCCTATCCCCAATTCTATATATTGTTACTTCCTAGCGGCAAAGAATTTTCTATCCTTCACTAGAGTTTTACTGCATTTCTTTCCTAGATGAAGTACTAAAAGTTATTATTTTTAAAACAATTGTAGTTGATAAGTTGTGTGGAAATATAAAATCTTCTCACAAAATTAATCTATGTGTCTGTCTTTACAGGAATTTTTTTCTTCTTGAGTGGTCAGGAAATACAGTGAAAGCATATATATATTTACTAATAACTGTAAGTGTGCTCTTATAGAAAAAGTATATAACCACCAAGATATAATGAGGCAATTTTGGAAAAGCAAAACTGCTTTTGAAAATTGTTTTCCCATGGAGGTTGTTTCTATATTCCAATTGCTTATTGTTTAAATGAGGTTCAATATTCCTAGAAAGCTGGTAAAACTTTTAAAGATATGTGTATAAATAGTTCTATATTTATGACAGGTAGACTCAGAAATCATATTTACTAACTCCTGGAATTGTGTTCTTTGTGGCCCTATTAATACAGTATGAAAAATGTAGGCTCTTATCTCCAACATAATTGAATTTCTTTTATCAACTGCTCTCAGAAAAGCAGCTTGACCTGCATCTTTGCAGGGTCAGTGATTTTTGACCCTAGTGATTCAACAAAGATTATCAAGCAGGAATGTGTAATAGCAGTGTTCACCTAAGATTTGCTTTCTGACACTGTCAGTTGGAAAAAAAATAGATTAAACGTATTTGCATTAAAAAGATTTTTCACATAGGTCAATATCAAATAACTTCACAATTTGTTCCCACTTCTACTATTTATTCTTCAGCCTGTATTTTTATATTGTTTTAAGCATATAATGTGAAATTTCATTATTTTTTCTCCATTGAGCAAGATACATAAATTATCTGTAGCTACAAAAAATAACCAGTCAGGCCTTTTTTTTTTGCAAAACTATTGCTAATGTTATTAAGTAGCAGATATATTATAAGCAGAGAGAGTTCCAAAATTGCAAGAATGGCTGGTAAAAGCAGGTGATTGTTTTAGTCAGTTGCTGATTTCTCTTGTGAGAAGTTGACATTTCTATAATGAAATGCTGTTAGTGCATATCTGTCAGTTAATGTTACTCCTGAGCTGCATTGTTGAATTTCACTATGTATTACAGTAAATAACATTTACTGTGAAAAAGTATAAAATTAGTATCAGTGGAGCAGTTTTCTTCTGCTTAGAAATAACTGCATTAGAAAAAGATTCTACAGGGAAAATAAAATTTATTTAGTTTTGCTATAGAACTAAACCTGTGCATGAAGAAGAAAATAGAATCAAAACTTAGAGATTTACTAAGTTGACTACTGAAGTTGTATGATTAAGGAAAGATAGGGCTTGATAGGGGAAGTTAGATTTTAGAGTAAAATCTCTGGACTAATTTAAGACAGCAGACAAAAAAACCTTTTTTTTTTTTTTTCTGCATGTTCTGGATATATTTGAACTTGGAGGGTCCATAAGAGCTACTTTTTCCAAGAAGGCTATGGCTGTAATTAGTATCTCATACATTAATATAGTTACATAGAAATCCTTTTTGTATAGATCCTCCATGAAAGTCATAATTAGAACACGCACATAAATTACCATTTAATTAATTAAATAAGGGAAGGGAAGGGAAGGGGTTTCCAATGACAGCAGTTATACTACCTTTTTCAGGCTAACAGAATGGTCTTCATAGTACAATATATAATGTGGAAAAAGAAAGAATACCAAAAATGTTGAAAACAGATCGGTCTATTTATACTAACACATAGCTTTCCTACTTTTTCCTTTTTCAAAACAATTGCAGGAGCCAGTTGATCTCAGCAGTAATACTTAAGTAAAGTATAGAAATTATTTTGTATTGAAGATAAAAGATGTTTTTGGTTATAGTGCCCTTGTAATTTTTAAAAGGAAATTTTGCTTATGTTCAATTTGTTGCAATAACTTTTTTTTTTTTTTCAAAAAAAGAAGGCATTATCAAAAATTCTTAACAGGAAGAAATCATCACTCAGTATATTGACTTCAAAAAAGCAATGAGAGATCAATCTGCATTTTCCATTAGCTAAAACTTTCATAAAAACTCATGGCAGTTGCATCAAGACAAGGACTGCTGAAATTACCCATCCTTACCATATCTCAACAGTACAGCAAGAGTATTATTTAGAACACACTCAGTAGGTTTTTTCTGATGAGTCCTAAAAAGATTTCCTTGGCTTAGTTCCCCGAAAACCTAACCACATATTAAATGCCAAGAATTTTCTGGCTCTGCTCCCAGTTATCAGTTTCAGACATTTGGCTAACCTCCCTGACTATCATGAAGCTTAGACACTGTGCTTTCCCACATGTTCTCATCTGGAATGCAGCCCACACAGATGATGGCAGACTGAACAAGCAAGCATGTTTGTAGGAAACACTGAAATGTAGCACAGCTCTCTCCCAACAGTCTCTGACAGGGAAGCATGCACAGACGTATTTCTTCCTTTGTTTAATATGTAGTCTGCCTCATCCTTGCTTGTTTATTTTTTCAGCATGATGACAAGTCCTTTCATTGTTTTTTTGGTTTTTTTTGTTTTGTTTTAAACAGACTTTTCCTTGGAAATTTCAGATTTTGATCTTCTACCTTTTCCAAGGAATTTTCCAATCCCAACCTACTTAAATAATGTGATTTATTTAAGCAAGTATCTAATTATCAAGAGGGATTACAGTACCAAAAGTTATTTTACATCAGGCATTTTTGCTACATGGAAAGAAGGTTGTACACTTCAAGACAGGAAACTGTTATGCTGAAGAGTCAGGTCCCTTTACCAGAAGAGATGGCTTTGACATTACATGAATTATAGTCCTTTAGCCTGCATTAAATAATGTCCTTTTTTCCAAGCTCTTAGGATAGATGCATTCCAAGCACATTTATTTCAGTGTTTAAGGAAAAATAGGATTATCAAACTGTTTCATTTAATTTCTTCACAAATAAAAGATTTGTTCTAACCTTTTGGCCTCCAAAGATTACATTTCAATCTGAAAGTATTTTTGCAGAATTTTAAAAATTATGAAATTGTTTAAATGTAAAATTTTAAATACCTTTCTTTGAAAGCTTTCATTTAAGCCTTACCCCATATCTGATTTTGGGTTTGCAAACCCTTATTCAAGATTCAGTTTCTCATCACAATCAGGGAAATAGTGTCCTGCTTGTGCATCATACAGAATAGTGCAACAACACCAAATATCATTGTACACAGACTGTCTAATGAGAAAGTACAGTGAGTGTTTCCTGTTTGTTTTTTCAAATAAATCTTCTTTACCCACAACAGAATTGCAGTATTCTCCAGTCTATTCAAGTCTAATTTGGAAGTTTAGGGCACATACTTATTTTCATGATCTCTTCCAAGAACAAATAAAGTTAGGCTAACCACCTTCCAGGAATTATGTCTCAAGTCTCCACTTTATTGGCTGCTGGGCCTTAATTTTTTTCTCCCCTTTATTTTTTTCTCAGTGAAAGGACCTTGCATGGCAGAGAAGGATCACCTAAACTGTAATTAATTTTTGAAATAGTTTCTATTTTTTTTAATTTACTATACTTCCTTGTTAGTCACTCCTACATTCATGCCCCTTTCCATTCTGAGACTTTCTTTATCTAACAGTGTCACTGGTCCACAGGCATTATGGTTGAAGGCTCTGTACTTTGTAAACATTCATTGGTTTCCAAATTTTTGAATATTTTCAAATGTTTTGGATCATCCATATTTGAAAATGTTTTGGTTATTAAAAATGTTTAAGTTTTGCTGCAGTGTGCTGTTGTACTTTTCTGTGTTCTTTAGAAAAGTAGTTTAGGGTTTTTCCTACTTAAGAAAATGAGAAAAATACTTCTATATATTTTTAGCTGAAATCCTAACTGGCTAAGAATTTTATTAGTACTTAGTTCACTTGCAGAATTCAGAAGGGAAATAAAAGATTAAAAACATATTTCCATATGAAACTGACTCCTTTTTAACTCAGCCTAAACTGATTTGAATCAGTAAAGCACATAATAATTATAGCCAAGAAAATACTTTAAATATAAATAGCAATAAATAGCCATGGATTACAGTAGCTCTCAGTGAAGATGAGATATTCCAATATAAGAAATAAATAATCATGGTCTCAGTATACAGGAATTTCCTTTAATTTTTTATCTTAATTCTAGATAAGAACTTGTTGGCACCTAATTCATTCCAACAAAAAGGCAAAACCAGTGGACTCCGAACTTTTGTTTGCTGCAGAATATGATAAGTAGGTCTGAGAAGAACAAAATGAATGATCAAAATACTCTTTAAATGCAGGGAAATTCCATTGTCCTTTCTTAGTTTACTAAAATGAGCCCCCAAACAGACAACTAGTACGATTTGAATCAAAATTTGTCCTTTACAGATCAAGAGATCAAGACAGCAATAAGGCTGTTTGTCATGACTGCACATTCTGGGAAACCTCGACAGAATTTCTCAGAAAACAAAAAAGGCTGTGGAAAATACAAATGATATATGAGTATCCTAAACTGGTCCATGATTGCATGACTGGGTGGGATTAAAGCTCCTTTGCCTGAAGTGAAATTATTCAATAACATATCTTTTGTTCAATTACTATGAGGCAGTAAGTTATTTCCCTAGAGAATGACTGTCATACTATGCTATAATTACTAAATAAAATAGTAGTTCTCTGAATTTTCTCATCTCCTTATTTTGACCCTTCTACCTTATTAATTTGTTGCTTATTCAGGTGAAAAATATCCTTTTATTAACCCAGAAGGTTATTTGCTTTACCCAGCATTAAATTTTTCTTTTAGACCCCAAGCATATGGATCAGTAGTACTTCCAAATTGTCTAGGAATGAATTTTGGCTATTCCTCCTGAAAGAGACATCATTCTTGAGGCTTAAAGGGCCAAAATCTGTTTGTGCTCCCAGAATTTAACTTTTGTTTGTCCTATTGATTTTATCGTTTGGAGAATGTGTTGTATTGACAGCCCTTATTACTGAATTTCCTACTTGTTCATGCACCAGATTCGTATATCATCAGCAGAGATAATGTTTTCTTGCAGCCTTACCCATGCATCAGCCGCTTCAGACTCTCAGACATTTCATCTTTGACTGCCCTTTAATAATTTAGCTAAAAATGTTGCTGGTGGAAAAATGCTAATCACACAATAAATTTGATTTTGTACTTGGACCCTGCAGTCATTTATGGTTTTCTGGATTTTTGACAAAACAATTACTCAGCTACTAACTTATTCAAGTCTCTCGTGCTTTTGACTTGTAGCCTTACATCTCTCTATGCTCAGTCCTTTCCACCCTATAACCTATAACAACACTTTGAATTCTGCCTCATTACATCATGACACTGTTCCACAGAGCACTGAGACTGCAGTACACTAGAGCACATAGACTAGTTTCTGCAGTGGCCTAGTGGGGCCACAGATGTCACCTTACAGCTCTCAGTTTTTTTAGTTACCATTTAGAAAAGGCATGCAATTTTTGAGAAGTATATTCAAGTAAGTTTTGTGACAAAAATATCAGGTGATGGTAAGTAACTACTCCATTGATTTTATGACATCCTGTCATATGTCATAGGATCACATAATACAGATCTTTATTGAGATCAGAGTCTCAATATGAAATACATATAACATATGCAACACAGTAAAAATAAAACCTACTGTTCAAAGTCACCCCCAAGTTATTATTTTGAAGACCTTGACAAGAATCTTAAAATAAACTTAAAGCAATATTTTAAAATTCTTTATCAGTGTTTACTTTTGACACAAAAGTTTTCAAATTGGCCAATAAAAGTGAAAAAAGAACAAAACATTCCTGAAATCATTAGTTAAAATAATAGTTGTTACAAGAGATAGACTTCAAAGACATGAAAAATAATTTAAAAAAACCTAAATAGAGATTTCAAATATGTTTTTCCCATAAACATATAAATCTAGTTGTGCATAATTCTTTTTAGATTTGTAACTTAAATTAAATTTTGTAGATGAAAATCATAGATATCATTCTCTGCACTGGGAAACTGAACATGTCAATGAGTTTTTGCAGAATTAGGATATGGCTGAATGAATAAGCCTGGAAAAACTATGCAGTATTTTTCAAAATGACAGAAGGAGCTATTGTTTTAAAATACCAGGAATAAGTATTATTAATAAAATGGAACAAATTGCACTTCTTAGTTTTTGTAAATATTCTTCAAGTTTAATAGTCACAGTTCCATAAGCTCACTCTTAAAATCTAGAAATGTAACTGGCTAAAATAGCATTCAGTTGAATTTTTTCCCAAGCAAATTGAAATCAAAAAAGCTGTACTGGAAATGATTGACAGATGCCAATTTTCTTTTTTTACCTTTCTGTAAAGGATCCTGATTGCAGCCCCCTTCCTAAAAGTTTACTGGGCTGAGTTAGGGTGTTCAGTGGAATCAGCTAAGATGATAAGTGGAATGAATGAAGATATTTAGTCAAAGCTTGCCTCCGTCACTGATGGGAAACCAGAAGTTTGGGGTGCCCTCCTTCTCTGGGGAGCTCTTGTCCAGCAAAGTCTGTTTGTGCTGCCCTTATCTGAGCTGTGTAGCAGATCAATACTGTACTTTTGCCCAGAGTCATATAGCCTCAGTCATGACCCAACATGAATCCCTGGACACAGATTTCAGTCCTGCTCTCAGCCCTGCTTTACCCCAGGAGACCATTTCTGTGTCTGATCCCAACCCTGACTTGCTGCATCTGTGCTCTGGATCAATGTCATAGGATGGCACGGCTCTGCAGCCTCGGAGTCACCTTTTGCTCCTGCCTCTCCCCCTATGCGGAGCAGCCAGAACTCTTCCCTGACATTGTTTTTCAAAGTCTCGGCTAAGCATTCATCAAAACTATTTTTATACAAAAGACGCAATCAATTTGCTTTCATACCAGGAATTTTAATGTTCTGTTAGCGAGATGGTGCAGTTCCAATTTCTTTGAACTCACAAGAACCACTTCATTGATTCCTTCAAGCTGGTGAAAACAGGAATAATTTTTAATCCTTCTTGGCCTAATTTGAATAGACAATAGTAGTTTTTAACATCAAATAGTGGAAGTTCAGTAACTCTTTTCTTAGAAGTAGTTGTGAGGAAAACAACAGCCAACATGTTTTGTCTGTTTGCTGACAGCACTATGGCCAAAATACTAACTATCTTCATTCTGTTGTTGAATGACTTCTTAAATATGAGCTACTTTGTCTGTGTATTTTGCTACATATTATGGTTTGTTTTCTTTTTTTTGAAACTTCGAAATAATCTTGTCACTACCTAAGGTTCTATAATTAGACTCTGGTTTGTTTCCAATATTTTATCCCACTTTAATATTTTTTTTGTTTTTAGAAGAGAGTATTTTTCAAGAGGTGTTTGCTTTTTTAGTTATTTGTTTTTGTGAGAATTTTAGTGTAATCCCAAGAACATCTCAAAAAAGGACCACTCATTTAATGGAGGATAATCATATCTACCAAAAATAATGAATTGCATTGTAAAAGATCCCTTCTCTCATCCTGTTTAAATGCAAATATTTTTGAGTAAAGTAGGCACAGGGATGTGACAGAGACAGTATTATATTTACGCTGGAGATAACTTGAGACTGCAAGAAATAAATCTGCTGTAAATGAGTATCATGTTACTAAACCTGATCAAAGAACAAGGAAAATTTAAAACATGTGAGACACCTAAAGTAGTTCTCTCATGTGCCTGTGAGTGCTTTGTAGTAATACTAGCTCCCAGACTGGACTTCTCTCTGCTGAGACCAACCAGTTATGTTTTTGAACTCCATCAGTTCTTGATCAGAAATACAGTGTTCTGACAATGGGCTCTTGGGTATCAGACAGTTGTTAAGGCAAAGTAAAACAAGTGCAGGTTTGGGCAGGCACATCAAGGTCCTGAGACCCTGCACTGCAAGATAGTAGAGAGCCTGTGGCCTTATACCAAACCTTGATAGAAATCATGTATGCTGAACTACAGTTTCAGCTTGAACTAGGTGTCATTATGAAATCTGAAAAGAAAAAAGTTTATTGCACATGTGCTGGTTTCTTAAAAAAACTGTGCATTGGAAATAATATTAGTAGTATTAATGATAATAACAGCAAGAAGAATAATAATCTGGTAAAGGATATTGATTATGATCTTTGCACTATTTACTTATGACAACTGGAATAAAGAGGATCTTGAAAGTTTTCCCATACAACCTGGCTGACATATGCAGACAAATTTTTGCTTCAAGAACAGGTCAAATATTAAATTTGAAATAAATCAAAAGTAGGTGTATTTGGTCAAGACAGAAATGCAAAAGTAAAGTCATTTTCTAGTGACAGATTACTAAAAACAGTAAGAAAGGCTAAAAAGATCTGTGTATAGATAGCCTCATTACTGAAGTGAATGAAACTGGAACAGATAAAAGTACAGAAGAATCTGCTGGTTGAAGAATGGTAGTATTGGATTGGTGTGGCATGTCTTGGTCTGGTTTGGTTTAGTTTTGTTCCTTCCCCATCCCCAGCTCCTTGCCCTTCTTTAGATTAGTAATTTTGGATGCCAGGATTCTGAAAGGTGTGAGAGAGGTTCTGAAAATGTAACTGATATGATTAGGTGTAAAAAGTCCTGGCTGACTCTGTTTTCATTTCAATAGTACAGCCAACTGTGTAGGTATATTGTAGGATCTGATAACATTTTATAAGAGCAAGAAGAAGGAAATTGCATGATTTATTATGAAAATTTGAACAAATACTTGAACAAATTTGTTCAGCATAAAGTACTTTGAGACAAAGACCCTGAGGAATATTTTTTTTTATTTAGTTTTATGTAGTGAAGCAGATTTGAGTTGTACTTAACAAGCAGAATTGCATTTGAATTGCTTTAGGAAAAAAATCAGGTTTGAACTCTTTATTACTAGTAATTTAATGTGTTCAGAAGTGAAACAGTTCAAGAAGATAATGTTCAACACAGAAAGCTGAGTTTTGCATTGTGTAAGATATGGAATTTACAGATTGTAGAAAAGCCTAGGGCAAGTGTTCTTTTAAGGATCTGATATGGTAGAACATAGATCCAGCTTTTTTTGCTGAATATCTGAATTTAGTATTAACTGTGTGTTTACTCTTTGGGTTTTGGTTGTGTAAGCAGAAAGAATCTGCAATATGCAAGCATAAGACTTCAAGTATATTAAAGATTAATAGTAAGAATTACACCAATTTTCTATATTAAGTAAAAAGATTTAATTATCTGCTACTTTGATTATTAAGAATATATTATTAGTGAGAAAGGACTGAATTAATTCAATCAACAGTCAGCTTTTTTATTAATTAAAGAACCACTGTCAAAATATGGGATGAGAAATATTGCACCTCTTTAAACTGTTGCAGTTATAGTTTCTCAATTTAGTGAAGATATTTGACTTCTTACATTATTTTTCTTGTATGTTCGAATGCAAATAGTATGCAATCTGTAATAGCATAGTCATGATAGCATTGATGATTAGATTATGCATAGAAACTACTCCTAAAGAATTATATGAGATACAAAACTAGATGTAGTTCAGAATCTTAATAGCTGAATGCCTGCAAGCCTATAAAATCTAATACTATATTATCTGTTCACTAAATTTTATTATTATAACCTGACAAAAGGTTTTATCTTTTTTTTTCTTCATCCATTATTGAGGAATAAAATAAAAATAAATATTTCATTTTTGGTTTTTGTAGATAATTTCTTGGCTTAGTAAACCTGTATTAAGAATGTCAGTCTCACACTATCAACAAACCAGCTTATTTGGACTCCATATATTGCAGCAATCTCCCATCTTCTTAATCAAACCAATAAAATATTTCAAGACTTTTTGCTATATGTTCCTAAACAAGGAACAGTAGGATCTGGTGTTTGTGGCTATTCATCTAGTCTACTGGCTATTCAATCTGCATCACAGCAAGTTCTTTCCTTGCTATAGAAATGGCTTCAATTACTTTTGATCGAGTTATTACCAAATGAAGCCATAAAGAAGGTTTTGAAAACAGTTTATTACACCTACCATATTAGGAGAACCATAAAGCTAGCTTTTCCTTTAGGATAGAAGAAACCAAGGCAATAAATGGAAGTAATGATGTCAAAAGCTATTCCTGCATAGTGAGGATTCAGCCAGCAGGCATAAAGAAAGGTTGAAATTGTAATGAACCTCTGGATTACACCTAGTTGACAACTTCTGTTTATGCAGGGTCACCTAGAGCAGATTTCTGAGACACATGCCCAGAATAGCTTTTAATCTACAAGGGCAGAGATCCCACCATTTTTCTGGGCTACCTTTTTCAGTGGTTTGTTCCCAAAAAGGAAAAAGAGTTTTTTTGTGTTCAGAAAGACCTTCCTGTGTTTCAGTTTCTGCTCATTCCTCTGATCTTATCACCAGACACCTCTGAAAAGAGTCTGATTCCATCACCTTTGAACTGTCCCTTTAGATTTGAACATGCTTTGATGGGATCTGCCTTGAGCATTTTCTTTATCATCCAGATAATTAATAAAGGTGTTATGTGATCTGTCTTGTGTTCCTGTGATCTAGCTTTCCACGGTATATTTCAGGGTGTTATGTGGGATTGGGGATTCCCTGGAGTAGCACCAGAGCAGGACATCACCCAGTTGTGTGGGAATAAAGGCAGACTGAGTTCTAGCTGTCATATCATACTGCAGGTGGGTGTCTGGACTGGACCTGGTGATTGTAGCCAGGGTCAAACATAGACCCATGATGATGGGATGACTGAAAAAAACTATCAGTATTTTACCATTAACAAGGAAGAAAGCGTCACTTAAGTAAATCTGCTCTTCATATAGCACTGTGAGAGAACTTTTTTGGTTTAGGAGGAAATTATCTTTTCTCGTCCTTTCCAGCATAAATTTTATATTCAATGTAAATTATAAAGGACAGCACGCCAAGCAAGTCTAGTTGTCAGTTCCCTGATGATAGAATACATAACAGATATTTGAACAGGTGTTACTCCAGATCACATCTTCAATACAGTTTCTGCGTGGGTAACACATTCACCATTCCCTAGTAATTGGAAGCAGACAGCAGCTATTCTGATTCCTGATATAAACTACTGTAGCTCTTTAGAGTCTTTGTACATGTTTCCAATAGCCAGTTTTGATTCACGGATTCACTCACAGAAACAGAGAAAGCAGGATAACTAATACCAAAGAATGCTTGAAATAAGCCAGAGACCTTTATGCCTATGGTTATTGAATACATTAGAATCTCTCCAATCATATCTTTTGTTAAAGTAGATTTTTTTTTCAGAAGGAAGGGTAAGAAAGATAGTATTAAATGTATAAATTTCTGATCGTTTATTTGGATTTATGTATTTTTTTTCTGGAGCTATGACAAAAAAATCAGTGATGTATGAAGCTTAAAAATGGGATCCATCTATGTGATTTTTGAACATGTATTTATGCCACTCTTTAAAATGGTTTAAATAGTATAACCATTCTTTGTCCAGGGATTGCAGATGCAGGCTGAAAGATTTCTGAAATCAAATCAGAATGTATTAGTAATCGCATCCTTTCTTGATAATGCCTTTATTTTCTATTGAACAAGCTTTTCACAATATTTATCAAGCAAAAGGAAAGTTAGAGCACACCTGATACATATGGCAGATTGTAAAATTTCAGACATGTGCTTTATAAACTAAAGACAATGGTAAGCAGATTGTATTGAATTGGTTTGGATGAATAGTGAATGGATGATGAACACTATATTCAGAACAGTAAAGTTCTCATAGACTCTATCTGTGCACAATGAACTTGGGGTATTTCCCTGACATTCATTAAGGTTACTTGTTCAGATTATTTTGGCATATATTTTCAGATATTTTATATATATAATATATTTCATATATTTTAAGCACAATCTATAGGAAACCTGAGAAAACCCAAACACATTATTTGTTTGAAGCCAAATAAATAAAAAAGGAATAAATTTGGAATTTCAAACTTCTAAAGCCTAAAACCTTTTTTTTTCCAAATCCTGGAACCTAGTAAGTATTATTTTTGCAGGGTTGATTTTTGCCCAGTGCTGATAGAAAGTTTTAGATCAACCCAACAGTGCAGAGTTTTAGGATCTGTTGGATTTGCCTTGACTCAGGCTGATTTTATCTTGTTTTAGCAAGTGTCTAGAAGCCAAGAAATGATTGCCAAACCTTTTGGAGCTGCAGCTTTGTGAGTTTTATCAGGTCACGGTCTGATGCTTTATATCATCAGCAGCATCACTCGAATTTTTGAAAATTTGCCAGTTTTATATCTTCATTTAGATCACAAAATATTAAAAAAAGTTGTTTATCTGAAGTATCTGTCTTAAACTTATGCAATCACATTTTAGATAACACTGACTGTCAGAACATTTGGATACGTGCATCAGCTGACTTCTTTTTAGGATTAAACAGAATCATTGTTAAGTAAAAAAGATGCCACAAGGAGTCATCGGGGATATTTACTGAGATGAACTTTTTAGCTATCGTATGTGGCTTGCAATTACTACATTTTTCTCTGTCAATGTCTGGTAGTCTTCTTAAACTTTAATTAATCATGTTGCTATAGTAATGCATAAAACTTGATATATATGCATATATGCTAATATTTCTCACTTTAAATTCCTTGCTGCTTGGATTTTATATATGCCTCAGAAGAACAACATATTCATATACTACATACCATATATATCCTTTGTTTCTCACACAGGTAGACATAGAAGAAAAAGAGGATGTGTTTTATTTTGTAGCAGGAAAAAATCAGAAAACATCATCCTCTTTAAAGCAGTCAGCATTGCATAGGAAATATAGAGAGGTAGTACATAATTCCATTTTTAAATCAACGATGCAACATTTATCTTTAAACAGAAAAAAAATTCAGCTTTCAAAATTTAATAGTGATTTGAAGTTTAGTAGTATCTTTCCTGTACTAAGCTGTACTTGCTAGGGTTTATGGGATAACAGGTTCTAGAAGAATCAAGATAAATAATAAATACATGACTTTTCTAATAATCAGACTCTGTGAACTAGGTTGCCTTCGGTTCCTTGTTTTTATTGCCTCCATTCCAAATTTGAAAAAATGCAATTTGCAAAAAAATGCAAAAACCAGGCAGTTGTCTCTGCTTTAAGTGGAGAACTGAACTAGGAAAATCACTCCTTTGTTCCCTGTCTAAATTATTTCTGATTCTATGGCTTTGTGATAGAAAAACATTTACAGTAAGTTTTGTCTGAGAATTCATCACCAGCTGTCCTTGCCTCATGTGATGATACTGCATACCAGCACATCAGAAGACAATTTGGTCGAACAGTTCCTCCAAGTGCACTACTATATCTTCTTTTTCACCTCTGGAATAAACTTACATGTTGTGCTGGTTTTGTGTTGTTGAGGGTTTTTTGGTTTATTTGTTTGGTTTTAAATTTAGTGGACATTATCTTAAAAATCACATTAGAAAAATGTGATCTAAGTAGGGATGTGGCAGTATGCTGAAACTATATGTGAAATTTCTCTTTTTTCCCTTCTTCCTGTCATTTGGAAGCATTTGTGGTCTCTGCAGCTACCTTATGTATTATATTTTTCACAGACTTCATTGCTTCTAAGCTCTGAGTCTGTCTCTAAGGTTACAGTTGAAAATTGGTAGAGAAATTTCTGGATATGCTCCTTTTTACCCTGAGAAGTATTTATAAGCAGTTTGGCCACCATTATGATTGTAATAATAAGGGCCTGTAGTATCAAAATTGAAGTAAAGTTGTATTTTATTTTACTATCTAGCAGTTTCTAGTCTTTTCTGTCATTTTCCTGTCATATGCATTAATTTCTCCAGGTCCTATTAAAAAATAGGACAATTTATTTAAGAAATACCAAACTGCAGCATACATGAATGATGATTATTCACTCAGCCATGAGTTTTAAGGATAGATCTGTTTGTCAGGGATGGAAGACAGAGCTTTCATTCTGAAAATAGAATCAAGCGACCCTTAAAATTCAAGACCTCTGAAGATTAAGTTGTCTAGCTTAATCAGAGAGATGACTGAGGGATGAATTCTACATGAATATATATGTAGATGCACACTACTGTAATTGAAAAGAGAGGACAGCTGTTTAGCTTTGAAGACAAAATGATAACATAAAACCAGTTATTGAGACCCAACTTTTAGACAGGTATTAAAATTAGAAATACATATTCTAGTTGAGATATTTAAATAATATCAGAGTAATGCAATGCAATCTTTGATAACACAACTATTTCAAATATATACTTCACTCCAGAAAATTTTATAACCTCTGTGCGTTGTTTTAATAAATATAGGACTGCTTTTGTTCATTTGAACAATGATGTGTTTAAATCTCTGATTCCTCATTTTCCTTCTCCTCCTCCTCCTCCTTCTCATCATCATCATCATCATCATCATCATCATCATCATCATCATCATCTTTCAAGACTACTGGGTAAAACAAAATTTAATGCATTGACATTTTAATGTTCTTTATACTTGCATCTATACATTAAACCAGTAACAAAATCAAATTTCATGCTTCAAAGCTTTAGCCAGTCATCAGCAAAGTGAAGGAGTACATTGTCCTGATGAGTAATTGGTTAGATATATTATTTCAGCTCCTCCTCTAGAGAATCAGAGGCTATAGCTGCAACTGTAGACTGTAAAAAAGGACAGATAAAAAGACACTTAAAAATATTTTTAGCTGCTGACATAATCAAGGTCATGCTGATCACCAAATTTTTATTCGAGTAGCAAATTTTCCATGGTAAGTCTGATGGGGAGTTTAGGAGATTTTTGTCAACTTTTTAATTTTCTTTACAGGAAAATGAGTTGATGGAGGTCTTGAAACGACATAATGTGAAATTATTTTTCAGCTTCTAAATTTTATGATCTAAATAAATCAGTTCTTGACAAAACTTAGCTGAGTTTTGTTTGAATTATCTGGGTATATTTCAGATAATAAAATTCTTTCAATATTTTAAACCTGGAGAAGAACACATACAGCCTCCCTTGATGTCATGACCTACTCAGGGAGAAATGAATACAATCACTACCCCTATGTACTCTAACAAAGGGAAGTTACCAACTCTGGCAGCACTCAGATCAAAAGGCTGACTGTTGTCGTTGTTGACCTTGGATTGCTGCCATATCCCCATCCAGACACTGACTCACTTCCCCTCCTCATCGGAACAGGAAGAGAAAATATGATGTTTGAAAACTATTGTAATCTATTAGTGTCTTTACACTGTTTATGAGAATAGAAATATAACACACTAGAAAATGACCTGGTTAAAATTTGATAAAGAAAATAAACCAACAAAATCCAGATTAATGATTATGTATTTAAGATAAAAATAAAATGTGGAAAATCTGTACAATTAGCTACAACGTAGCAAACACTGTTACTGAGATGTTGAATAAAATAATTGCTTCTTAGTTCTAGTTAGATAAGAATATTATGAACCTCAAGGAAATCTTAGTAGTTCAATTTACCTAGCATCCTGCATTTATAACACAGCTCCAGCATGGGTCATTTCCATGGGGTTCAGTCCTTCAGGAACAGACTGGTCCAACGTGAGTCCCCCATGAGCTCTAAGTTTTGTGAGAAAATATGCTGCCACTTGGGGTCCTATTCACATTCTCCTGTCTGGGCTTTCCACAATCAACAACTTCCATTAGGACACGTTTTTCTGAGTGTAGAGAGGTCTATGGCCTACAGTGTTGATATCTTCTCCAACAAGGTCTTCCATGGGCTGCAGGAGGACAATCTGATTCTCCATGGTCTTCATGGGCTGTAGAGGAACCCCTGTTTCAGTGCCAGGAGCAAATTTTCCTTCCTCCTCCCCTGATCTTAGTGTCTGCAAGTTGTTTCTCTCACATTTTTTCTCAGTCCTGTCTCTCACAGCTGCTACATGGTATATGTTGCCCTTTCCGAGATATATGTTATCAGAGAAGAAGAATCTTCTTTGTTGATGCATTAAGGTATAGATCCATTTTGGAGCTGCCTGTAACTTTCTCTGTCTCATGTTGTGAAAGTCCCCATCTCACAGAAACCACCCCTGCTTCTCTCCTCCCCAGTATCTTGCTAAAACAGGCAGGAAATGTTTATAATTAGGACTCTTGCATTATCATGAAAAAATATTTTAAAACATAAACAGAATCTCGTTCTATAAACCCATAGCTGATTATGATTTCAAGTAGTTAGTAGACTACTACAATCTTGGAGCAGGTAGAGATGTTAGAATCTGTACTCAGAAATAAACTCTTATAATTCCACAATGCTTTAGAAGATGCCTTTGTTTTTATTTTTTCATAGGAAACCATTACTTTTCTAGCATAAATCAGAATGTGAGAATCTCAGTCACTTTAAGTTCGGAAGTCAGGATCAATGTATTTATTAACACTTTTCAGTCTGTGAACATATGTTAGAGATTTGCTGTCTCTGCATTTGCCCTGCATTTTTGTGAAGCTTCTTGTTATCTCAAGCATATCATCCCTTGTAGTGTAAGGACTTGCAGTCTTGCTATAACAATTTGCAATCTTATCTAAAAGATACTGCAGCTGATCTTCTGAAAATCTTCTTGTTAGGTCAAGAAAGCCTGGAAAATTTGTTTTGAAAGGACAGTAAAATATGTAGTATGATGGAGAACTTACAACTTTGAGAGCAGCAGGAGAATAATATGCTTATTCTCTCTTGCGTGATAGGGTAAAATAGATTTCTTATGATTCTTTCCCTAAGGAGAATCAAGTTATAAAGGTATATGAATTTCTTCTGATAAATAGAGGTTTTTAAAGGTACAGTGATTAATAATATAAAGAGGAAATAGTAAATTATGTCATGGATTGCAGTGTTTTGTAAAGCAAATATCATGAACTGATGTCACATATAAAAATTCTTAGATTCATGTGACATGTAAAAATAATAGTTTTATGTTTCTGTTCTTTTTGTGTGTGTGTGTTAGTGTTAAAATTTATGTTGTATACTTAGAAATAGAACTGTGGTGCTTAGGTACTTGCAGAAATTAAGTGTATTTTAATTTTGTTCTAACTTACTTTTTCTAAGGTAAAAACTTTAAATTGTAATCTACAGAAACTTTGAAGAACTAAAACATTTAATTTGAGAACACACTTTTTTTTTTTCTCTATTTTTTTGCTTGTTTTATTAGTTTCTAAATTGTATGTCTATGGCTGTAGGAAATTATTGAATGGAAAATGTTTTGACATCTTTAACTAAAGAGAGAAATTAAGCTTTATTCCATCACTGGGAAAGCAAAAATTATGGGTATCACTTTCTGGAAATTTTATGAAACATATGTGTTCATTAATTTGTTTTATTATTTGGTGTTAAAATTTGATAATGTTTCCATATTTATAATAAAAGATAATAGAAATTACTGTCTCCACATAAATATATCTGCGAATCAAAAATGAAGGTAAAATATGTGAATAAATGAGAATGTAACTGTAAAATGTGGATTAGTTGTTAAAACAGACAGACTTTAAGGTAAACAACTTTTTTTATGTTTCTGTTTAATTTGTATACTTAGAAATAGAACTGTGTTGCTTAGGTACTTGCAGAAATTAAGTGTATTTTAATTTTGTTCTAACTTCTGTACTTTTTCTGCGCCATACTTCTAATTTTGTTATGTTCTTGGTAAAAACTTTAAATTGTAATCTACAAAACTTTGAAGAACTAAAAACATTTAATTTGAGAACACACTTTTTTTTTTTTCTCTATTTTTTTGCTTGTTTTATTAGTTTTTAAATTGTATGTCTATGGCTGTAGGAAATTATTGAATGGAAAATGTTTTGACATCTTTAACTAAAGAGAGAAATTAAGCTCTCAAATGCAAAAATATTCCATCACTGGGAAAGCAAAAATTACTCTAAAAGGGTATCACTTTCAGGGATGGAAATTTTATGAAACATATGTGTTCATTAATTTGCTTTATTATTTGGTGTTATTTTTGGTATTAATTTGATAATGTTTCCATATTTATAATAAAAGATAATAGAAACATTACTGTCTCCACATAAATATATCTGCGAATCAAAAATGAAGGTAAAATATGTGGAATAAATGAGATTTATGTAACTGTAAATGTGGATTAGTTGTTAAAACAGACAGACTGTATAAGGTAGGGTCATATCCCAAAAGTGTGAATGAAAGGACATAGAGAAAAAGATTTAATTTTTTTAAAGGGAAGTTATTGTGATCTCATGCAGCCACTGTTTCTCTCCAAAGAAATAAGCAAAGGCTCATTACCACTGAACTCTATTGTTTATGGAAGTGAAAAGAATATAATGGAATTTTTGTAAATAATTTGCCTTTTACCTAATTTACACTACTAAAGATAACTTGTGTACTATTTTCCCTTTTTCAGAAATCATTAATATCATATAAACATTGGGAATTTTCACTGATGGGTTGTTTCTGGGATGTCTGAGGCAGGATTTCATATTATGTCTTGTGATTTTAAAAAGAAATTTTCAAAGTATAATATCCATGTCCCAAGTGGCATCTAGCATATCTGAAATCTTCTACCCTATATTCCTTTGAACATGGGCTTTTGTGCCAGAATCTCGTCATTTTTTCTATCAACTGATCTGATAAGAGATATTACTGCTCTTCACAAGCTTTCCTTTTGTCTTTGGAGAGCAGTTTCATAGGTCTGAATCAAACACATTGGAATTAATTGTGACCAGAAGCACATATATAAACGTCAGTGCTGAAGTTTAACCTCTTTTCTAACACTGTCAACTATATGTTGCCATCTGGCTTTCTCAATCTGTTTTCAAAGAAAATGTAAATGTTTCCGGCCTGCTAGCAGGGAATTTCAATATACATCATAGAAGAGAGAGAAGTAAAGCTCAGTGCTCTGTTAGTGGCTAACAGAAGTAGCAGACAGCCCAAAGCATCATCTTATCTGTTGCTTTTATTCAGGAACCAAAGTGATATTTCCTTCTGTTCCCAACTGATAACAACTGCAAAATACAGGCAAAAATAACTTTGCGACAACTGCATTCCTATTAAAAAAAAAAAAAAAAAAAACCAACTGCTGGGCTGATTGGCAAGAAGATGTTGAAAATACTCATAGGTTTGCTGACACTGAAATGTGTAGAAGTGGAACTAAGGGAAGGAGAAACTTAGTTCTGGGGAAAAAGAGAGGAAGAGAAGACAAGAAAAGACATAGGAAAAGATTAAATACATTGAAAGAAATCAAGTTTAATTTAAAATTTAACAAGGAAGGTATATTCTGAGAGAAAATATATTTTGCTTCACTGGAATTGAAAATGTGTACCCAGTTTGTTTCCCTACAGTAGCTGAAGTGTGAGAGAAAAATCTCATGATGCTGCTGCACAAGTTTGTTTCCCAATTTCAAGTTAGGAGTAACAAAAGAGAAGAGGTTTTAAGCTCTTAACCTCTGGTGATGATTCAGTCTCCTGCACTTCTCTGCCTTGGAGAATTCCAGACTAGAGTTTTTTGGAAATTCACCATTAGAATACTTTCTGTTAAGAAATTATTAATTGTTCTCTAGATGCAACTTGTGATGACATATACAGCAAAGTGGATGTATCTTTGAAGCACTTTGGAGAGATTTAATTCTCAGTTGCACATTTTACTCATTAGCCTTTGCAGTCTGGAGACATGGTTATATTTCTCTGTACTTCTAGAAAAATTGTTGGCTTCTGGCAAAGTCTTCAAACACTTTTGGAATTCTGCCTGTGAATAAATGTTTTGAAATTCAAAAATATTACAGGACTTGTAACAAAAGCCCTTTTTCAGCTCTCTACTGATAGTTATTTGTTGTCAAATCTATAAGCATTTTAAATTAAATTTGTCTGAACAAAGGATTGATGTATAAACAACCTCCACTAAAGCTTCTAGTAAAGGGGCAACTACTGAAAGGGCTTCTGAGAGAATGAGTTTGCTAATGGTGTAAGTCCAGAGCTGCAAAGTGTTTCTGGAATAATGTAGATTTTTTATTTTTTGGAATTATGTATATATCTAAGATTAGGAATTTGTTTCTTGATGTTAAAATTAGAATATAGCAAAAGGAGCTTTTAGCTGTTAAGAAATTTCATATTTATTCTATAAGATTATTTCAATTGTTTTGAACTAATTTATTTAAGCAATTAAACTACAGGAAAAGCATTACTGAATTTTTTTTAAGTCAGAGCATACTTATTTTTCTGATGAAATAAAAATGTGCAATTTGCCTTTAATAAAATAACATTAATTCATAAAATAATGTCAATATGTGACAAGGTCTAGTTCTTCTAAATGTTTACGCTCTAAGTTAAAGGCCATAAATTTGTACGATGTGCAAAGCCTCTCCAACTAGTATTTATATTAGCATTGAATAACTAACTATATAGTATTAATCCATCTTCTTGTAGAGTCTTTTTATAACTTATCATTTTCTCATAAGCTGTATATCCTTTACAGCAAGGAATGTTCATGGATAAAGATCTGAAATTTTCTAAGCCACCTGTGATTTTCGGAACACAGCTGTTTTCTCCATACTGCTTACCATTGCATGAAAGCTCACTATTAAGTTGTTTTAAGTCATGAGTTTCTGAAAAATTTGTCTGCTGTAGAAATCTATTCATTGTGTTGTTCTACAGCTGAGAACTGTAATACATTTGGTTTTCTTTTTGTTGGAAGGACAGAAATATCATATGGTCACAAGACAACAAAATTACTGAATATTTACTTCTAGGTGTAATAAATCTCTGTTTTTTCCACTGTGTTTTTTTCCACATATTTTCATTAATATCTCTGCCCCATCAGATATCTCTCTGTTTCCATGTTGCTACTGACTGACCTTCTTCTGCTTGCAAATAGCTTCCATGAAGACTGATAGTATAATTTTTTCCCCCGGAACTTAAGTTTAACTGATTGGGCTATGAGGGCTCTTATTTTAAGAACCATCTTTTCCCAGTCTTCTTGGTATTATATTAGATTCTTGATATATTAGATTTATATTATATTATATTATATTATATTATATTATATTATATTATATTATATTATATTATATTATATTATATTATATTATATTATATTATATTATATTATATTATATTATGTTATATTATGTTATATTATGTTATATTATGTTATATTATATTTACATTACATTATATTATATTTACATTACATTACATTAAGTTACATTATATTATATTATAATTACATTACATTACATTACATTATATTATATTATATTATATTATATTATATTATATTATATTATATTATATTATATTATATTATATTATATTATATTATATTATATTATATTATATTATATTATATTATATTATATTATATTAGTTGCTCTTTTAGTCAGTTAGGCCTTCTTATTTCATTTCCTTTCAAAGGTGATAGCAATTAAAAATTGAGAGACCTTTTCTTTAATTTTTGTTTTATAAATAATTTTCTCATAAATTTGAAGTCTATCGTCCGTAATAGGAAGAAACTTGGAAAAACGAAATGGTACTTCAGGGTCAAAATAAAAATGAAACTTTGTAATTTAGATTACCTACATTAAGCTGCTTTGCTCCAAAACATTTCTATTGCTATTGCTAAATTCTCTGACTAATTTCTTCACCATCAACATTTTTTAATCCATACATATATGAATAAATATATATATGAATAAATGTACAAAAAATAAATTCTTTTTAGAGCACTTATTTATATGTATATTGTCTCACACAATCAAGGAGAAATTCAAAGAGTGAAACTGTTTATGCTTCTATCCTTTGTGTAACTGTTTTGATGACCACCCTAATGACACAGGCAAAGATAATATAATAAATATCTTATTGCACTTGAAAGATAGGGAAGAAAAATAGTAACTGACACTGTGTTTCATTCCAGGTGGGAGTAAAAAACAACTGTTTTCCTCACCATTTACAACCCAGTTAAGAATTAGACTGACAGAATGTTGGCACCAGCTGTGGCAGAACCAATCAGCCTCAACTCCAAGTAAGTCATGTCTTACACATTTGGAGATTCATTTCAGGCTAAATTTACAAAGCCTACTGATTTCTAGCAACAAACAAAAATTAAAAATACACTTTCTATGACATTGTAGAAGACTTTGATTTCCCTTGTTGTAGAATTCTTAAACATATCTTTAAATCAGTGTGTAACTTCATCTGTTCATAATGTTACTTTGCAAATTTGATGCCATCTCATTCTGATTCCTCTTCCTTTCTAGACAATTAAAAGCACTATCTGAAAGTAATGATAAATTATTATAAAACATAAATATAAACATGAACATGGGGGAAATATTCAATGATCAAGAAAATGTAGACAAAAAATGGTCTGTTGAAGTAGAAGAAAAACTGGTGGAAAAAAACCTAAGTAAGAATATTTGGATGCTAATTAAATTAACCTTACTTCCCACTGTATTTCTCATGGGAGAAAATTGTGGGTAAAGGACAAAGTAAGAAGCCTTGGCAGTCCAAAAATTATCTCTGAGGGAGGTCCACATGTTACCCTTCACATGGTTAAGGTGACAACAGTGATACAGTCACCCACACAGGAATTATGCAAACACATTAAAGTGCACCTCTCATCCTTCTAGTCTTAGATTTTTAATATTCATGGACACCAGTATCTCAGTTCTACTTAGAGTTTTGTTTTCTTGGACGTTGAAAAATTCCATTTTTGTTGTAGCTGGCAGGAAACTGTGGAGAAGATAATGGCAGGATGGTTTCCAGTTTGTTGGATCTGCTTTTTGCTCACAATATAATTTCTCAGTGAAAATCTATTTTCCTCTTTGAAAACTGGGCACATAGCAGACCTGGGCTAAGAGCATCCTGGGTTCATTTTTACATTGATATATATATTCAGTATGTACCATTCACATTGATCCCAAATATTAACTAGCATGAAGTGAAAAAATATCAGGATTATGAGAGTGTGATGAGAGTGTGACTAAATTATTTGAGATATTTATATACTCTGGAACACAAAAAAAGGAAGATGAAAAATGAGGGTGTTAAGTTATATATTTCACAAGTACTTCTGGTGAGCAAAGTACAAGAGATAAAGTGAGGGACTACTTTTGGATAAAAATATATGTGTATATTAATCAATTTAGCTTAACTTACAATATGAGTGAAAAAATTATAACCCAGAAAAATGAAGGATATGGAGCTTAAGACAATTGCTGCTCAAGTTAGAGCAGTTTAAAATACCCTGACACCAGAAAACTCAGTCTTTTTCTAGGCCATCTTTGTCCCAGTAATAGACTAAAAGGCAAGGAAAAAAATATTGTTGTATTCATTCTACATTTGGAAACGAGGTCACAGCAAAGTCAACATTTGACATTAGGAGTTTGCTATTGGGCCAAAAATGGAACCTGTTTATTTTGACCCTTGTTCCAGGGTTTCAGACTTCATCTCTGTGAAAGGTTAACACTTTGCATCTGGATAACACCAGGATCAGATTTTCACAAGCTTTTAGTACCCTCACTGGATGAGGTCTTCTATTCTTTCCACAGAGAGCACTTAACAGATTATCAACTGATAGTCCCTGATTTTAATACATGCTGAAGGTCAAGGTTAACATTTTAACAGCTTTCCTATGTGATGACAAAATTTGACAAGGTCTAATTGGTTGTGATTTGTCTTTTAATCTTGTAATCTCTTATTATTGTTCCATTTATATATGTGAAGATAACAGAATTTAGAGGCATATTGAACTGACATTTCCCTTAGACATGGGAAAAAGGAAACTGTGTATGTACTGATGACATTTCTCTGGGTTGATTCAAGTCATAAATAAGGGCAAGAAAAAAGCTTAGCTTCTGTCTCCCTCTTTTTTAGCGCTGTGAATAGGCAGGTAGTGAGTAGGGGCAACAGTTCTTGTTACCAATTTTGGAGTTGTTGTTTACATGGTACTGTCTGGAGGGTAAGAAACTCTGTTTACTGTTTGTTCATCAATAATGAGTCTAAAAGTTATATATAGACAAAAAAGGAAACTGATTCCCTTTAAACATGACAAAAATTCTGTCTGCAGTTCTTAAACTAAGGCCCGTTAATATATTAAAGTTAAGACTTGAGAACTTTTACATAAGTTCAAAAGCATCTTCTGAATGTTTATGTAAATAACATATTCTTAAAAGTCTTTGAAACAAGAACATCTATGAAGATAGAATTTTAAGTACTTTTGCATATTTATAAGTGCAGAATTTGCTGATGGTTAATGTACTGTATGTGCAATACACATACAAACCACTCAATAAATGAAGCAATCCCAGAGCAGACCAAACAGAGATGGCATGTGAATATAGCAATATGAATATCATTGCATGTGGAATCCTGACATCTTCTATTTTTATAATTCCTGTGGAGTGAAATTACTCTTCTTTTTATGCAAATGTGAAATTCAGGTGAGAAAAAGCAATTAATTTCCCCAATGTATTGTAGGAAATACATGGAAGTCCAGGGAGATAGATACTTTTCTAGATCCTGCATTAGGATCTTGGAAATGAAGCTGCCCTTTGTGCAGGGCTATCAGTAATACAGAAAACAAGTAGTCCATTTCACTTTCACATACAAATATTTGTATTTTAAAAGGGCAACAATTTTTGGAAACAATTTATAGCATTGGGAATACTGCTAATTTTGTCATATTCTACACACTGGTGTTACAACCTGTCATACATCTGTATTTCATATGATACACACATCTTATCATATGAATTTTTATGTATCTTTTAAGTCAAGTAATATACCTGACTGAGTTCTGGGATGGGGCGTGTTTGTTTATGCATCATATGAATTTGGGCAGATCCTGTCTGTTCATGCTAACTTGATCTCAGTAGAGCTTTGTGCAGACATTCAAGCTGACTATTTTCATGCAAAGTTATTTGCCTTGAGTTGAACATTAAAGTTGCAGCTAAAACTGTTCAGTCATGTCCTAGGTGAAGCTTGGATAAAATATCTTGTTACGTCCATTATTTTTTAAGAAGTATACAGCTTTTACTCAAGATAAACTATTGCTTCTTTCACTAGAAATCAGAGTAATTATTGACAAGACCATAGTTTACTTCAATTTCTAGCAAAGATTGCCACATGTTGCAAGGTGATTTGCATCTGGGAATATCTTTGTACATATTCTTTATAAAAACTTAGAAGTTTTTGTCTGCATGAAGGATACCCCAATATCACACGGCTCCTACATGTGATTATGTAGTCCTTTTGCCTGTATGCTAAGATGACTAAATCTTATTAAGTGTGAAAAGGAATAAATTTAATATGTAAAAATAATTTATTAGTAGTACAATTGAAATATTGAAGTATTGAAAGTCTAAATAAAATACTATTGCCAGTTCAAATGTTATTATTATGCATAAGGAAAGAAAGTAAGTTTGCTGGTGACACCAAACTGAGAGGTGCTGTTGACTCTTGGGCAACAAGAAGGTTTGCAGAGGAATCTGGGTAGGTTGGAGCAGTTCTGCGTCCCACAATTTACCAGGATTTTAATATCTTTGAATATATCTAGAGGAGGGCAACAAAGCTCATGAAAAAGCTGGGAAACATGTCCTGTGAAGAATGGCTAAGGATTTTGGCCTTGTCCAGTTTGTAGGAAAAGAGGCTCAGAGGTGACCTAATTTCTCTCTGCAGCTTCCTGAGGAGATGAAGGTGCTGACTCTTTCCTCTGGGATCCAGTGATAAGACAAGTGGGGATGGTTTCAAACTGTGACAGAGGACTGGACATTAGGAAGCAATTTTTTACCTAGAGGATGGTCAAAGCCTGGAAAGTAGAGTGATGGTTGATGTGTCAGTATTTAGAGGTGTTTGGACAATGCCCTTAGCAACAGGCTTCAACTTTGTGTCAGCCTTGAAGTGGCTAAGGAGTTGCAGTAGATGTTTTTAGACCCCTTCCCACTAAAGTATTTTATTCTGTTCTAAAGAATAAACAAAAGATATATTACTAGAGGATATCTCTCCATGATCATCATAGAATTATAAAACACCAGATTAGAAGGAGCCCTCAGAGATCATCTGGTCCAAACTTTCTTGTCAAAAGCATGGTCTAGACAAGATTGAGTAGCACCCAGTCCATCTGAATTTTAAGGGTCCAACACTGTGGAATCTACCATTTCCCTGGAGACATTACTCAGAAGTCTGATTGTTTTGAAAAAACTTTCCTCTTGCATATAATCAGATTATCCCTGGAAGTAACTTGTAACAGTTACCCCATATCTTTTCCAAATGACTCCTTCTGAAAGGGAGTCGTCAACTTCTTTGTAGTGACTCTAAATTTTCCTGGGTGGATGTTGTCAGGGCCCATCAATTTGCAGGGGTGAAGTTGCTGTAAAATTTACTCACCAACTCTTCCTTCGGCAAAGGTGGGTTTGTGTTTATTTCAACCTGGATTTTTGCTCCCCGGGTCGAGCAGTGCTGGTGCAGAGAGAGGTGAATGAAGTGCTGAGATCCTCTCCCTTTTCAGCATTTTTGGTGACTGATGCACCTCTCTTGTTTAACAGAAGGATGGTATTTTCCTTCTGTTTCTGCTTGTCATTGAACAGTTTCTTGTAGTTTTTGATGTCTCTGGTCAATACCAGTTTTAGCCAAGCTTTTGCTCTTGTAACTGCATTTCTGCACACCTTGAAAACGCTCTTGTGTTTCTCAATGGGTCTTCACCTGTTTTGACATTTTTGATATGCTTCTCTTTTGGTTGTGATCAGACTCAAAAGCTTGTAGTTCAGCCAAGGGGATCTCTTGCTCTGCCTACTTCCCTTATCTTTAAAGGGGATTAACTGGTTTTTGCTCCCAGAAGTGCATTCTTGAAAAACTCTCAGTATTCACCAGCTCCTTTTTCCACCAGGGAAGCTTCCACAGAATACATCCCAGCTGTGTTCTGAGCATGTTGAAGTTTGCTCTTCTTAAATCTTTGTCTTTAAAAATCTTTAAAATCTTGTGTGCTCCCTTCAACCCCAACCTTCACAATACTGCAGCTAAGCCTATGACTAAGATAATTGCATAGCAGGTTTCCTTGGTTTGTGGGCAACAAGTCCAGCTGTGCCTCATTCCTTTTTGATACATCTAATTTTTGTATGAAGAAACAGTCCCATTTCAGGAACTTGCTGGATTTCATGTGAGCTGCTGTATTTTTCTTCCAACAAATGTCTGGATACTTAAAGTGCCCTATAAGAATCAGGTTCTGTTGATCCACAGCTTGATAAGTTCTTTATAACCATAGAGTCTCCAGCACAATCTGAACCACTTTTCTTGTCATTTACTCCCTTTGCTCCTCTACATTCTATTATGCACCCCATTTCCAAACAGCCTCTGTTTTCATGCCAGTAAGCCATCTTCACCAAATCATTATGAAAACCCCATAGATGTTACATACAGACTTCACATATTTGTTATTAAAGTCTATTAAAAATTATAGTTATTCACCCAAAAAACCCCAAAACTAAACAAAACAACTCCCTTCTACATGAACATGCAAAAAGAGAAAAATCCCAAAGCAATCAACCAACCAAAAACCATCAAAAAACTCAACAAAACAAAACCTCCAACTAAAACAAAACAGAGATGGGCAGGTCAGGAGAAAAGATTATATCTAAACAAGTTTAAGCACAACTTCAGGCAGATGAACGTTGTTTCAGACAAAGTGAGACTGATGAGCTTGATTTATGAAAATTTGCGAAGTGACCATAATACCTGTGGTCTGCTACTGGCAGTAGTGAAGTTTTTATTTAATGTAGTGAGCACTGTTCAGTCTGTAAGTACTTGTCCTAGCCATTATTTTCCTTCTGTTTCTGCTTGTCACTGAGCAGTTTCTTGTAGTTTTTGACATCTGTGGTCCATACCAGTTTTCGCCAAGCTTTTGCTTTTGTACCTGCATCTCTGCACACCTTGGAAATGTTTTATTGTCATTATGAGAAAGAAATCATCTTCTCTATGCTGCCAGTGTTATCTATGTGATTTGTGAATATTGCAGAACAGGACTTAGTAAAAATATCTATCATAAAATTTTAGCTACTCATTAAATAAGCATTATCTCTTACCTTAACTTCTTACATGTGAAACTTAAAAATGCCAGAACTGATACAAACAGCAAAATTTATTCATTTAAAGCATTTTTAAATGTTTTACTTTGCTGACATAGCCACATTTACAATGAAAGAAAGTGACACTTTCCCCTACCTCTGAAAATCTGGTTTTCTATTAGGCTTTATATTTTGCATATTGTCTTCTGCAACATTTCTCTAATTTGTTTTACTCAAATTCAGAAGTAAACATTTAAACATAAAGAGTTGCTAGTTCCTTTCCTCTCAGTGTAGGAGCAGGCACAAAAATTGTTTTGTTTTCACCTAAATATGTTGGAATAAAATGCGTACTATTTGTAGCAAAATTATTTGGATTTTCTAGATCAGAAAATAAGAGGAAACATTCTTTTCTCTATAGCTCATTTTCCTCCATCTCCTTTTGGCTCAAACCGTAAATTACATAGATAATAAAATCTAACAGTGACATTCTCAGAAAGCTATTAGGTTTCTTATTTCTTTCCTTTCTGCTATTGACTTTTATTTTCATATGTGAATAAATGCATTATCCATAGCAGTATAGCTGCTGACTAAATTATTTCTAAAAAAAGTCTGGTTCCTTCACTCAGGAATATTTGCAGTAACTCATAGGAAAGAAGTTCTGAATTAATTGTTAATGTTGCAAACATACAAACAGACATTTTACAAAAAAAAAAAATTCTAGATTTTATCTGTGGTCAGTCCAAACCTCCCAAGCCATTATAATTTCACGATGTATGCCCTTTTTTTAAAAATCAGTTTAAAACTAGTTTGCTGTTCTCTGTAAATAATTAGCATTCAAATAGCGTCAGTCAGATTTTCAAGCAGCTGACATGCACACAAACACATCACTGCTTATTACAGAAAAAATCATGTTTAAAACTTCAAAAGTTTTTTACTGCTTCAAAGCATTTTAGCAGTAAATATAACACCTGATCCCTCCATCTTTGCATGTTTAATGAAATTGCGAAATATTCAGCAATGCTCCAAGAGGGCAGCTAATGCATCTGGTTTTTCTATCTTGTGTTTGGAAGTCCCTTCTGAAATCTGCGTGAAACTTGTTCCAGACCTGGTGTATTTCGGTTCTCCCCAGGAAACTCAGTCCTTGTAGGGCAGATCACTTCAAGGTTGACCTATTGTATCCTCATTGAAAGAGCACGTGCAAACTGAACTTTTAGTTTGCAGTGAAACACAATGGAGTTCTTAGACAGATATACAGTTATTAACTTAGAATGCCAAATGTGGGCACTCACATTCAGCAAAAAGAAGACTGAGGAGTGATTATTAAATAATATTCATAGATTACATCTCAATTCACACATTTTGGCTTCACTGTCTGTAACCAACTCTTCAGATTGAAATTACAGTTTTTTCTCTCTTCCAGCTACTCTCCTCTGCTCCTCAAGGGTGAGAAGGACACATGGCCTGGAACCACCATGCATGTGAATTCAGCTTAGTGTCTATGTGCTTTTACAACTGTAAAAAAGTACAGGTAGCATATGTCTGTCTCCTGTCTGACCAAAAAGGCTATACACAGGTAACTGGAAAGATAGCAGATATTCACACAAAATCATTGATAAAATAATTAAGAAGATTTTCTGATTTTATGTAATTGTTACTTTAAATGCAATTTCCTTTTTTAGTAGAGAACACATGGAAAAAATTATGCTTCTATTAAACATGGCTGAACATAGAAGAGATGCTGGTATAGCTAGATGTAACTAATGAGAAGGGAATTCTTCAACCTGTATGTCCTTTTAAGTGTTTAAGGTAGTCCTTGTAGAGGGCAGGAGAATCACCGGGACAGAACACTGGCATTCTTCCCATCCTAATGGACAGCTGGATCATGATGGACAGGTTTCCAGAAGTAGTATGACATTTCTGGAGGATTTGTGTATGACAGATGGGATACCACCTGCTGACAAATTGAAGGGGCTATATTAACATTATTGAAAATAGGAAATTTTAAAACATGAGCAAATTAAGTGTGTCACATCTTTTGTTCCTAAAATGTCAGGAAATATCAAGATTTATAAAGAGGTGAAACACAGAGGACAACTGACTCATTTAAAGCTTATTCCAAAGTTTTGAATATGTAGAATGTAAAGGATATTGGAGGTATGTATAGATTATTAGCTGAACAAAGGTCTTTAAGGACAGATTAATCATAGCTGTCACTGTTAAACAAAATATGGATACACCTGGCTCTATTACCTTCATGAAAAAGTACCTTCTTCAACACACTTGCAGTATTGTAACTATGTTACTACCTTTTAAAGACCCTTCCTGTCATGTAGGAGAATTTCTGAGCTTTTAGTTTCAGTTGTCATGTGAATGCATCCAGTGTAGAGTAACTTTAAGCAACAAATTTAATTAATCTTAAAACTTCAGCCATTTGATTGCTGAAGATCTGTAGAGGAATTGTGCGCACTTTAAATTTACCTTTTTTGTAGTATTTAAATTCTTTTAAGTGTGTTTATACAAAAAGGCTCCATCAGAATGACTATAGAAGGCCAGCCTGCACATATACTTTGATTATGTAAGGCATAGTTCTAACTAATAATTTCTACCTTCTATGTATGATTACTCTTTTGTTTAAATACAGGTTAAAAAAAAAAACCTCAAACATTTCTTTAAATGAGTAAAAACCATAGGTGAGGAAATAGCAGCAGCAGGTAATTTCTAAAACTGAAGGCAGTATAAATTTTAGCCCATATGAAAGAAAACAGAAAAAAAAAATCAAAAAACCCCTGAGATGTAAAAGTAATGAGGAAGACTGGCAAATAGCAAGATAAGCCTTTTGGCAAAGAGATAGAAAGTTTAAAATTTAAATTCTCTGTTTTCTAGAAAATAAGTGTTCAATATTAATTCTAAGGTCCTCGAACTGCACAGCAAACTACCTCCTATTCTCCATTTTGGATGCAATAGGCAAAATTTGTTCACTATTCAGTAGCCCTATTCCACATTTTGCCCATATTTCCCATAATTAATGTAACCCTCCTGTAAGAGGATTTTCACTGGAGACTGTTACTTGTTGCAGAACAAAGAACTTGTCAGCTCAGAAAGGATGTCCAAATTCTTTTCTATAGTATTTGGAAGAGTATTATATTTTTTTAAGGGTCCCTGCCCATGGAAGATGGGACAAGTAGCTGACCCATTAAACAGTAAAAAGGAGTACTCTGTTTTAAGAATGAAGTCCTGCCTGTTTCAGGATTTTAAGGGCTGTAGCTGTAAACAATCACTTGTTTCCCGTTACTCAAAGTTATGGTAATGGTAAGGAATTTTTCTTTGGTCTATCCTTTTTTCCTGGTTAATTTGTACTAAAAATAGAAATCTGTTTCAGAAGACATTGAAGTTAATCTCAAGCTTTTAGTATCATTTGTAGTGCAAAGATCATAAATGCTCTGTTTTGTTTTATATTATTTACTTATTCTTCTGTTGCTCTAAATAATTAAGATGTGTGAAAATTATACTCACATAAGCAATAGTTCACAAACTACTGACTAATTCATTGATTACTGCTGCTTTGAAATATTACTACCATTTCTGCTGGCACTTACAAGTAAGATGATTTACGGACATTTTCCCAATTAACATTATAATGTATAACTTTATTTAAAAATCATATTACTATGTTAAACATTTTAAATAGGCAATAGAATTCCTATCGCTTAGGCCCAGATATTTATGTTATAGAAATTCACAGTTATTTAAATATTTATAAAAGGAGAGTTGAGAGCAACATTTTGAAAAGCAGTTAATAATGAACAGACATCAAGGGAGCCATCATTATAACAGCAAAATGCTGTGCAATTCCAATAACTTCCCTGGTGCAGAAGCAGGCCATCAAATTTAATTAAAAGCAGTCAAAAATAAACTGAAAAATTGAACTGCAAAAGCCTATCCTTTGCCAGCAGCTGAAAGCAAAGAGAAAGAGAAGGGAGAACCTTGAAAGTAATAATGAATTGATAATCCTTTCTGCCTGCAACTTGTAATTTGTTCTGTCAGATTTTAGTATCAGTTAAACTAGATTAATAGAACAACCACTGTTTCTCTATCTTCAATCCTATGCCCAGTCCTTTTCTTATGGGTTTTGATGGTAAATAAAAGCCTGAGAGGGTCAAAATTCAAATTAATTTCCTTGTTTGCTGATTTCTTTTATGTAATTCTGTCATGTACATTAGTCAGACACAGGCAAAATAAAAACAATTTAGAGACAGAAATAAACATTTCTATTGAATGTGTTTTCTGGTTCTTCCAGACAGGTTCATATCTTTTTATCTTTATTCATATCCACAAAGGTAGATATCACCTGCAAAGTTCATCTGCCCCCACAGGCTCCCATGGGGTAATGAAAGATAAGAAGAATCATTTGCAATGTACTAGGACTAGCAAATTTATTGTTGCTTTATATGCTCAGATTAATGTGGATATATTCAAACTGTACCACAAGTACAGAACCAATTTACTTTAGATCATTTTATTTTTTATATAATAATGTTTTAATGAAGCTAAATCTTCCCTGCTGTGACCTTATTATGTTTTTCAACATCACTGAGAAATAGATTATGTTGAATCGTAACAGAGCTCATGAAACAGCAGGAATTTGGAGGCAGAAGATCAATTATATTTTAGTGGTCAATACAGAATTAGAAGAGGCAAAAGCCAAGTAGATTCTGGGAAATAAACCAATTGAAAAAAAAAATAAATTACTTTCATGCCAATCAACATTACACACTACAATTTTTATAGGGGTTATGAAGAAACAGTAATTTCCTAAGACAGAAATTTCCTCTCTAGTAGATATTTTAGGAGGATTGACATTATCATAAAAGCAAAATAAATATGAAGTATGATGTTGAAAGACTGCTAAAAAATTGATAGTAATATGACTGATTATTAATTCACTCTTTGATAATAAATCAACTCATATGAACTTAAAAGAAGTGGCCTAAGTTAAGAAATTTTTTGCATGCCGTTCAATTTTCATCATTTACCATAATTTGAAAGGTGAATGATAATTAATTCAAAATAGGAGTTAAACTTTTCCCTCATTCTAATTTCTCTCCATCACCAGTCAAAGTTTTTTCTCTTAAATACAGGAGTAAGCGAACTTTCAAGAAAGATTTGCCTATAATTTACTAGATATTGAAAAAAAGATGCTCCTCAAATCACTTACTCTTGCTGAAATTCCAAGTTATTTTTGAGGATGTTATATTCCATTTTAGATACCCTTTACACTAAAATAATGTAAAAAAAAAACCCTCCAAAAGACATGAAAGGAGAGTCTACTACCCTCACTTATATGAAAAACTCCTTATTTTATGCATTATGTAGGAAGACTTTCTTGGATGTCATGCAAAGCAAAAAGATAGTATTCTGTACAAGACTTCCTTGTACTTCTAATATGAAGAAGGCCTGCATATTGTTAATGCACATTAATTATAATTCTTTAAACTTCTTCATGATTCACAGTGAGACAGAAAATACTTACAGGCACATGGTACTCTAAACAAATGAGTCAAAGAATTGCTTGATTTTCAAACCTTGAAGGGATTCTTGGCAATGAGGGTAGGATACCCCAGTACACTCTCAGCCTGATGTGGACACATTTGAGATTGCTCTGGTGCAGTCAGATGATAGAATAGTCAAAAATCTTGGAAATAAATACAGGAAACATAATAACTTCAGCCACTCTGAATAGCATTTTTTACCTGATGTTAGGTACTGAGGCTGAAGAAATATCCAGCATGACGTTAGAACTGAATCTGAAGCAAATATGTGGCAAGGTTGGTCTGTAATATTTGCTTGCCCACTTGCCCCATCTGGAAAACAAGTCAGAGGATATGAATGTCCCCACATATCAGCTGCCTAAATCAGGACCTCTGAATTCTAAAGAAAGAAGTAAAATGGATACAATATGTCAGTCATCAGTGTTCTCACATTTTTCTGTAGAGGAGGTCATCTTGACTTGCACTTATGGGGATAGGCAGAGAAATTCCCTTATGACGTGACTCAGTGAAGCAGCTGCAGCTGTTTTGTTCTATTTCTAGAAGGTTATCAAGAATTGGTTTGAGAGAAATGACTGGTGCATGTATTTTTCAGATGGTTGGAAGAACCCTATTCTTATCACAAGTCATTTATTTCCATGAACATATAGTCAGGCTGTCACACCCATATGTAGTCACATTCAATCTGGAAAACAAAAGAGAGACTCTCAAAATCCCTCACTGCTTTACAGAGTGAAATCCTAAATATAAACTTGGTAACCTTTGGCCTAGAGTGATCATGCAAATACCTTCTCTCCTGGTGCAAGATAAGACATGAAAGGATAAAAAGGGATCACATACGCCATTCTGCTGTAAACCAAAACTTTTTTTCTCAGGTGTGTTGCCAGTTCATTAAAAAAAAAAGTTTCACCTTAGAGAAGACTTAAAATACTTTTGAAATTAAATCTAAACAAAACAGAAGAATACAGAGCTTATATTTGAACAATTCAGTATGGAAAATATTAATAGTCAATACCTATGCAAAGCTTGTACTTTTTAAAGTGAATTTCAGTCTTGTGTATATACCTTGGTATTGTTCCTTCGAAGAAAATGTTTGACTATGGAAATTCAGTTAGCAGTAGGGAAAGTCAGGATAAAGATAGTGGAATTCTGCTTCAGGATAACACACCTCTTTTCATAAATTGGAAGTCTTTTGGTTTTTATTTGTTTTTCCTCTTCCTCCTTCTTTTTATTATTAAATGAGAGATTTTTCTAAGCATAAATTTAAAATCAAGATCAGCTTTATCCCACAACTGCATAAAATCGATAAAATGTAAATACAACTTATAGAGAACATGTTGACTATATAACCCAGCTTCATTATCAGTGGGGTGCTGACTCTAACACAATTAAATTGATTATTAGGTACTATTCTTTAATCAAAAAAAGCTTTTAAGTAATTTGCCATCCAGTGCAATTTCATTCTTTCTTTGATCTTCTGCTTGATCAAGGGAACTTCTTCAGTTGTACCTCATAGTTAACTAAGTTCAAGTCAGCTTTTTCAATGTGATTTAATTAAAAGATATGACCATGTCTAAAATTTATCATATTAATGGGATTTTTGTAATAATTTTCTAGCTGAAATATTGCTTTTTACAACTACATACTGAAATGTCACAAAAAATATTTTACTCCAGTATTTTCAAATGAATTTTAAAGGTCCAGGGAAGAAACAGTCTTTTTAAAACCACTTACATGCATACTTTAAAGCCTAGTTCAATAATGTAGTAATAAGAACACAAAATGATAGAAATTTTTCCCCTGGTTTATCAAAGTACTAAAAATGTTTGTAACTTAGGGAAAAAAAAAAACAGAATGCAAACAAATTTGCAACAACAGTGGTACCTGACAGTTTTGAATGATGAGCAAATTGATTCTAAGCAGCTTTGACTTTACAAACACTAACTAATCCTTGCCTTTCCCTTGATAAGAAAATGTTTGACACATCAATTAACATATAAATAAAAAATCACGTTGAGGATTTTTCCTTTCATGTTACTATTTCCTTCTGTAAATGTTGAACTATTACCATGCGTCACATACTGTTAAATTTACATTTTTTTAACTGAAAAATTGTTCCATTTATACTGAGCTAGTGCTAAAGACTGTCATTCAATCTGTACCTTTGCATTCCAGTTTGAAGGTTATCTATATTATAATTAATTTGTATTAGCATATGATTTTATTACCTTTGTCCACCACATTGAAGATGCATTTCTGAGGCCTCAGGTTTTTATGTGGTCATTTGTCTTGTCCCTCTCTTTACAGACATTATTATTAAAGATCTTAGAAAGCATCAAGTGATTTTCTTTTCTGTGCAGCAATAATCAGTGCAATAACCAGCCAATAATTAGTATGCAATAATCAATAAAAATGACTTTGTGCATGACCAAAAAAATTTACAAATGCACAGAATAGATGCATTCTGACTTTTACTTAGGATATTTAAGGAATTTTATTTGCAGTTGCATTATGGTAGGATGCTACTATCCCAGATAATAATGAAATATGTACTTTGAAATATGTTTTTAAAAGGACTACAAGGGGAAAAGTCGCTTGTTCTGTATAATAGTGCTGGAAAAATAAATTGCTATCGTTTTTTAACACATTTCTGTGTAACTGAAAACTGATTGCCTCGCTTTGTCTATAGTCAGTAAATACAACACAGGAGTCCCAGGAAAGACATAAAATAAATACTTGTTTGGATGCTTGCTTGTAGGGTTTTTTAAAATCACAAATAATTAATAAAACCATTATTGTGGCTGCATACTTTTCTCAGGATGGAAATGAATAATTTCACAATTTACACTACTTATAAAACACATAATTATCAAGAAAAAGAACATTAATGAATATTATTAAAATTTACTTCCATTATGATTTTAGATTGTATTTTTGCAGGGAAAAAGTAGAAAAGAACATAATTTGTTTTTATTATTTTAATAAAGCATATAGCTGGCAGGAAATTTCAGCTACTACAGCTCTTCCAGGTAAATCAATGCTTTGTCAATTTATGTGTGTTTTGTTTTATTGGCTAATATTTTCAGATCATGAATTTTCTCCATTTATGGAAGATTACCAAATACTATTTGTTATGCTATCAAATTATCTGTGGTCTCACAGTAAATATTAATATTGTATTACATATACAGGCTTGCTATTCTGTGTTCCCAAATTATCTGTGGTCTCACAGTTCCATATTAATATTGATTTATACAGGCTTTGTCAATATTCTGTCATGTTTTCCCAAATTATCTTTTATCTGTGGTCTCACAGTAAATATTAATATTGTATTACATATACAGGCTTGCTATTCTGTGTTCCCAAAGACTTTGCTCCAATTTGTAAACAGTAAAAGTTACTGAGGTGTTCCCAGTAGTGTGAAGAGGTGATTTTCAGTTTAGGAACAGTGGGCAAGAAGAAATTAATCTCCAGCTGTGAGCAGTAAGTTCTTGAAAGTAGTTTCTTTCAAGTTCTTTCAGATTCACTTTGCTATGGTTCCTCAGAGGCTTATTTGAAGTGCCGGAAGCACAGACCTGATTAAAATTAAGGAAAAACCCTTGACCTGCCATTTTCTCCCCCATCTTGAAATGTTCTCTTGATAAACATGATTTCTTACCAAAATGATTTAAATATCTTCTAGTGTTACAGTTACTCAAAGTTTTCAGGCTCTTCCTTTGAAGGATTTGGTAAATCAATATTAGGTATAAGATTAACCCAGTTTAAAAACATTATTATAATTTAAAAGCAATTAAACTGTAGATGCATTGGCAGGAGGAGAAAAACTAACCAGAATAGTAATTCTTGAATGAATCAAAATACTGTTAACAAATAACAGTGAGAAAGCATAATCATCTTTGTCCCCCTAAAAGTCCACATCAGGGATTGCTGTATGAGTTTGAATAAAGGTTCAGAGTGTACTCAGTAAGGAACAGTTGAAGACTACTTGGAAAAAACAGGCTTTTTCAAATATTTGATGTATTTATGCATTCATTAGCACTTATCTTTGATAACATCCAGAGAACAGACAAGGTTCCATAAGACTGAAAAATGTTGAATATATTTTTAGGCTTTCAGAAGCAGCTGAAGAATTATAGGCATGCAACAATAACTTTAGTTTTCAGAAAAACATGGGGATAGATAATAAAATAAACTGTATTTGCACATATGAAAGAAAAAAAAGTAGAAGAGAAATAGTCAACTTGAATTTATTCTAGCCATATCAAAATAATTTCATTTCCTTCTAGAGCAGGCTGACAAAACTTAGACAGGAAGAAAATATATGTATGTCAGTCATTACCCAACTAAGACTTGTCATTGTCTTCTATGACAATGTTTCCACAAGTCAGGTTGGGAAGGATGGAGGTCCAAGTGAAAATTTTACAAGAAAAGATGAAAATCTATTCAGGTAATCTTACTAAAAGAATAGCTATTATCAGCTTACTGTTAAAGGAGATATAAAGTGGCATTTCCTGTGAAGTTGCCATAAATCAAGCATAAATCAAGTTGTCATAAATCAATCTTACTCAGTTGACTAAAAATTAAAAGTAAGTTCTTACATGTTCTACATCTTTATGAATACAGTAGCAAATATTGAATTTAGCCTATATACATTTAAAAAAAAATTGCATTTATAAATAGAGAGTTCTAGAAATACATGGTGAGGAATAACTGTCTTCATACATGAAGTCCTGGCATAAGCTCTGGAGACTGACCTTTTGGAAAAGGGCGAGATCTGTGCAAAGCCAAGAGAAGCATGTGAAGAAGACTAGAACTCCAGAAAACTCTGGAAAACTTAACTAACAAGAACAGATTGAAACACCTGGAGATATATTAGCTAAGAAAAGGACTGGTTAGGAACTGATAACACTCTCCAAAACCAGGTAGCCTGCTTCAAAAAGAATAACCTGCTTTTTCATGTCCATGATGGCTAAAAGATATAATAAGTTTACATGTAAGACTTCTATTGGACCAATAATATAGCTGCAATAATGATTATATACTGGGGAGGTTGTAGTATCTTTATAATTTAAGACCTGTAAAAAAAAAAAAAGAAAAATTAAAGCTGGGAGTACATAATTATTACTTTTCTAGGGGAAGGAACATCTTAAAGATTCACATCCAGATTTATTTTCTATAACTTGGATGGACAGTTAGGCAGTCTTTGTTTTTTTTTTTTTTTGAATTCTAACTGATAGAGCAATTATATAATACTACAATGTTATCAAACAGTTAAAGAGTTCTTTTTTAATAATTCAAGGATATTTTAACTGATTGGACAAATACACTTTTGGTTTTGCATGGGAATTTAAGATTGTCATTTATGTGCCATTATATTCACATGCATAATATATATAAAAGATAATACATTTTGAGTGAGTGGGTCATGAAATTTATTTAATTTAATGCTAGACTACCTTCTGTAGCAGCTGTCATTTATTAATATATTAATATACCAACTCTAAATGAATGTGCATATATTTGTAGGATGAAAAAATCTTTATAATTTTTTGAATGTTAAATTGGAAAGAGTACTTATCCTTCAAAACTGCAAACTCGTTCTTAAAATCCATTAATCAGCATGTTAGCCATCCATAGCAGAATTTTATGAAAAACACCATGCTAACCACACATTTGACAGACATGCTTCTTCAGGTAGAAATCTACCTCCCTTTTTGAATTTATAATGAGCAAAGTGCATGCATCAGCAATCAAAGACTGCTAAAGTCTGTAGAAGAAGGTGAACTTTACGTTTGGGTCTGCTGTTTATCCCTGAAAGATAGCTAAAGAGGAAAATTATTGGTTCCAGAATGTTTGCTACAAAAAATGCTGTCAGAAAAGGCCTTTTTTCTTTGATAATGCAGCATTGTGTTGACTGTGTAATTTACAGGACAGACATTTACCTGAGATGATTCTTGATTCCTGTTATGGAGAATGGACTACCAGTTGACATTGGAAAGCTATTTTCAATCTCTTTGGCAGTTTCTCTGTTCATTAAACGGATAAAATAATTTTTATTGTGTTTCTTCAGGATTACAAAGCTTCTGTCAATTATTTTGACATTTGCCAGTCAAGAAGTAAATGTAATAACCCTGGGTCAAAATCTCGTAATTGGCCATCAGTTAGGCAATGTATACAGTATCCTCTGAAAATTACTTTGCTTATAAGTTGATGTATCTTGATGACCAGTTTGCAACAATTTCTAAATTAATTTGATTTTCTATTAGTCCTCTCTTTTTTAATATGAAGAGTATCAACATTAATTCTGTATTTCTACTTTTATCCATCTCAAAACTGTTCCTAAAACAGATCTAGTGTCTGAATTGGAAGGTACTGGATTTTTGAAAACTGACTTATATGTAAATCTTGTGATTCAACAGGCAATCGGGTATCTAGACCATCTGGAAAACAATTTGAATGAGAACATTCCTTTTTTTTAATAAATATATGAAATAGATAATACTGTCAAAAGTGTCAGTGTAAGTACAGTGTGGGGGGAAATTGTAAAGCATTTGGCACAGTTTGAAGTACCTTATAGTGCTTGTGTGAAAACCTCATATGATTTGTGCATACTGTAAGAGGGAGACACAGGAATAACTTTTAGGAAAAATAGTCTTGAGATATTCAGGCGAAAATAATCAAGGACAATAGGCTCTACATGTGGTTACTCTTGCGGGCATTGAATGTTTTAAAGTTTAACTTTACACTTTTAAAATGTACATTAAATAACACAAGGAATAAACTTAACTGAATCAGTTCAGTGGGAACAAAACAAAACAAAATGGCTTGTTCATTGGGAACAAAACCGTACAGAAATCCAGAATCTTGATTTTAACCTGGCATAGTTTTCATATGCATTGTTTTCAGTTTAAATTTCATTGTTCTAGCTTGAGGAAGACTATTCTTTAATCATTATCTGTTAAACAGGTTTTATTTTTGACAAATCCTTTGTCTCCAACTCTTCCTGAAATAATGATTGAAAAAAGTTTGATATACTGGATGCAAGATAGATTATTTCCATTTTATTGATTCTATAATCTGGTTTGGATGTTTACAATCAAACACTTCACTAAATCTGTGCCTGGCTATATAATGTGACTTGAATTTTTGAAGTTCAGAACACTGAATGTGTTAAAGACAGTTGTGACTGTCTTTGATGGCTGAGAAAGAGCAAAGTTGAAAATAAGCCATATGTCTAGAGGACAAAGCATGGTGAGTATATTGCTGTTTCTCTCTGCCCTCCTTCCTCGTTTTCCCATTCTATAGCATGGGGAACAGCAAAATTTCTTATTTTCTCATGTAGGGGAGCTGTCTACAAAATTTTAGTTTTAGCAAACATACACACAAAAATTAAACAGACTTTAGTGATGCTTTTTTCCAATTAATTTGGGAAGTGTATGTCTTCAAAGTTTCAATGTGTTTTGAGGAAAGAAAAATATTTAAGATATTTGAACTTGTTGTGTGTTTAATATTGAATTATAATTCAATTGGATAAAGCCAGAATACGCCTACAGGTTACAGGCTGAGTTAATCTTTCCCCATATTTGTACTATTTTTTCATGCACACTGCTGGGAGATATGACTGTCAGAGTGGAACCTTTGGCTTTCATCATTCATGCATTTCAGACCACATTGTTGACTTAGTATTTCTTTTCTACTTATTTTATAACAGTTAGGTCTTTTAATATAGAAGCAAATATATTGAGCTGACAGAAATAATTTGCTTAATACTGCTTAGGGAAAATCAAGAAAAAGAAAAGCTGTACAGGGCTGAAACACAGTTACTAAATGCTGTTGACTGAGTATACAGAATAAACTGATTTAGATATTTATATATACAATTTTTTTTTGTACATTTTGTACATATTTTGTACATTTTCTTTTTTTGTAAAGAAAGCTCAGAAAGTTGGGGGCTTTTTAGTAAAAATTAGATGTAGTATGAAGACCATTGAAAAATACTTAAAAATTGCTATTCATACAGAAATCATTTTGAGAACCATGCTTGCAGTTATGATTCTGCCTGTAAGTCAGTTAATGCAACCTTTAATTGACTCCATGATTTATGTTCAGGTTTCTTTTTAGTTTTAAAATTACATTAATTTAATGTTCAAATTCATAAGTAATTTTCCTTCAGTGTAGCTGTGTTCCTTGAGTTGGATTCTGCTTCTGGAATCTGTACTGCAATTTTGCACTTCTTTCCTGCATTGTATTGTGCTAATCAGATGTGTTTAACTGTGTTAAATGACACACTGCATTATCCATGTTAGAAATTGAAACTAAAAAATTAATTTAGAGGGAACAAAGGTGAAAGAGAAAAGGAAGTCATAATTCTGAAATTTATTTCTATTCACTTACATGTGTGCAGTTTTCAGTTGTCTACTTTTAAGACTTCTTCCAGACCATCATGACCCAAAAGTTCTAACAATGGCTTATTCATCTCCATTACTAGAAAGCAAATGGAACTTAGGTATCAAGATATTTTTAAAGTTTTTATTAAAAAACATTGTGAGGCACCCATACACCTTTTAAAGTGTCTCTCCACTGTATCTCTCCCATTTTTAAAAAGGGAATTTGACTGCATTTGCTCAGTGAATTTTTGTTTATGCATACATTATGCATGCATACTAGTTAATAATATGCTGACACCCATCCTTAATGGCTTTAATGCTTAGGACTAATATTCATAATTTTTATCATAGCATGTTTTTGCTTGTATTTTATTATCCCAAACATGTACCCCTGGTTTTGTTTATATGCTTGTTTGTTGTTTTAAATTCCCCTCAAAAATGTGAAACCACACTTTCTATTCCATTCATACTAGTTTTGAATTATTTTTCCTAAATACATATCTAGTAGGATTGACTATAATTAAAGAATTTTAATGAATTTTGAGTTATTATTGCATATGATGCTTTCCTGTAGCTTTGCATATGACACTAGGATTCACCATATTATTACATATGTCTTACAATGCTAGAGATTTATTAGCACTGAAAAGCATAACAAAAATAAAAAAAAAATTGGTGTAGAATATTTCTGTAATCTTAAAAAAGTTCAGTAGCTGTACCACATAACATAGCATGACTTGACCAAGATCTCTGCTTCACAAAGGGCTGCAGGGCCCAGCTTCAGTTGTATGAAAAATGGATTCGTGGACACTTATGATCCAATTACTAAAGCTATTAGAAATGGCTCTGCCCAAATTAAGATGCAAACAAGTTCATATGCCAAAATCAGTAGTATGGGTTTTACATGATAGTAAGTATGAGAAAAAGAGAGAGAAACAATGAGAAACAATGAAAGAAATAGAAAATAGGTGGGGAGAACAGAAAGAGAGCGACACAGACAGAATAAAGAAAGTATCACCATCCATGGATCCCAATGACGTTCTGTTGATCCTCTCTAGTTGGTCTTCTTGGTGGTGATGGTTCTCCTGAAAAGCATAGAATTCCATGGGTTAATATGCTCAGTATATTTCCTACACTAGCTCAGGCTAGGTAGGAAAACACTGGCACCTCCCTGGGAGGGGTAGATTTGCCATTGTCTCTTACAACAGCCCCTGGATTTGTTACATCACATGCAGTCCTGTGGCACAAGACCTCAGGAATTACTCTGGGGGGCACTTTGGGGGGCTTTTGATGGATTAAGGCACCCCCTCAGCTTCCTCTCCCATGAATGTCACGTGGTTGCGGCCTTCTCAGGGTTGGAGCGCCTTAGCCAATTTGTGTGAGGGCGGATGGGTTCACTGCCCCTGAGCAGAGGTTACAACACACCAAGACTTCATCCCCTCACCTTTATTGCAAGGAGAACTCTGTGCAAACCTGCTCCCAGCAAACAGGTCTCTGGGCTATGGCCTCCCCAACCCCAAAGCAATGATTCTTAGCACAGTTACGGAGTTTGGCTTTCATTCTTTTCCTTGTTTATTTCTTTACTTCTCCCCAGGCCTGAGATGATCAAAGAATGGGTTTTCCTTTATATAATCTCAGGAGTTTGACTTTTAGTCCAAAGTTTCAGTCAGGCATTCCTTAGAGAACGGTGGGCTTCGCTGGTCCCTTTATACAGTTTTGCCATAATGAAAAAAAATTTCTATCAATGTTTGAGGCATGAACTATTACAGTCTCTGACCTGGATTCAAGCAAAAGTGTCTGCTTATAACTATAATGTTATAGTTTGCTCTACGTTTATGTGATTTCCTAATGATAAGCTGTGACTGTGATGAAGTATATTTATCATGCAACTTTGCCCTAAACTAAAATTTAGGAATTATATCAACCTTCTGAATTTCAGAACAGCTTTGAGTAATCACTATTTCTCTGTGTTTTAAGAAAGGAAAATTGTGGTAAACCAACCTGAGAACAGGCTTTCTCCCATAGTTTTTGAAGGACAAGTTGAATGTTTAAACTCTTACAACTTTCAAAAAATTTTAAATCTTAAAAATCTTCTTCAAGACATTTCTGTGTAACTGCATGAGAACTCAAACACTTAGAAATAAAAAAGATTGCAGGGAGGTTTCAATTCCGAATTTTAAAATTATAAAATAGATAAGTAAATGTTAGCTTTTTAAAAAACTTGGTAGTTGTGTTAAAAGAAGAATCTTATTGTACTTTCAAATGTAAGATAGCCATATGACAGCAAAATATCAGCAACCTTACATATTTTCTTAACCATGATTCTATTAAACATGTAGGAAAATACCTTATTCTTTTTATTACCCATTTGTGTTAGGATGGCAAAGGGAGATCCCAAGTGTAAGATCATAATCACATTTTCTTAAGCGCAGAACTAAAACATAGTAATAACCAGACTGCACTGAAAAAATATTAATTTTAAGTGAACATTGCAGATTATATATTGAATGAAATGGTTAGTGGGAATGTGAGCCCAATACAAAATAACTTTAAAAGATAAGTTTAGTAAATGACTTGGTAAATAAATAAACCAGGCCATATGTTTAGTTTATAGCTTCCAGTTCATTAACCCTGAAATGTGGTAATTGCAAGGTTTTTGAAATTTGTTTAATAATGACCTAACTCAACTATGGCTTCAGATCTTTTTTTATTTAGTGTCTTAAAACAGCCAAGAGTATCAAGGATTTTACAGAAATATGTTTGGAATAATCCTCCCTTACCAAATTTTTAGTAGATATTCTAATATATGATGATATTGGTGGATCACTGACCATAGATGCAATTACAATATGACATCCTATGAGTAAGGGAGATCTGGAAATTGAAGCAATTTTTCAAATTCCTAATACACTAAGCTTGATAAATATATTTAGGTAGAGCACTGTCTTTTATAGACCCCACATTTCTTTTATTTATATTGTTGGCGAGACAACACAGATTTAAACAGCTATTGGAACAAAAGTTTGATTATGGAGGAAAAGGCTGTGTAGAACTCAGCCAGAAAGTTTGACATAGATACTCAAAATACAATGCATTTTTTGCTAGGTTAAAAGGGAAACATTGGAAACAATGTTTTATATCTGTTCAGGGTTTTTACCAAAATTTTATTATCATGCTTGACCTAAGTGCTTAGTTTTCCTTCACTGAGATGAACTGCAAGGTTATTTGACAATCTACAAAATTATTATTTTTCCAAATGTATGACAGCCATAGAAAGCCAGTAGATATATACAACCATACAGAAAAAACACTTTTGTCCCTCTATCCTTTAGAGAACCAAAATGAAACCTGGCTCAGACTGATACTAGTTCCTAATTTTGTAATTGTTCCAAATTAAAGTAGTTTCAATAAAAAGTTAATTGTGAGTTGTTGTTATTCTGGTTAAATCACATGAATCTTTAACTGCACGTGTCTCTCCTCTTTTCTTTTTTTTTAAGATGCATTTGCTGCTACTTGATGGAAAGCTTCAGTCTTTTAGATGATAGTCATTAACAGATTTCAATTGCATGCAGCAGCATTTGAAGTGAAGTCATAGAATTCCATCATATTTCCAGATTTCTGAAAATTTTTGTTTTATTTTAAACCAGTACTTTATCTTAGAAAATGAAAGTCAGAGTATCTCAGAACAGAATACATTTGAGAAGTCTGGTAGATAATTATGCTTCCTGTTAGATATAGAACCGCCTAAACCTGGTAGATGCTAAATAAATGGTATGCAGTGTCTCTCACAATCAAAGCTCTTCAAAGAGCATATTTTGTCAGTGTGATAGCTGTTACATAGGTATCTGAGAAGAACTGTATGAATGACCAAGTTAGTCTCTAATGGAGCTCCTAGTAGGCTTTTGCAAAGATACTGGGAAAAAATCTAAGAACATTATCAACACAAAACATAGAGCATGTTGAGGTTATTTGTAGTCTGGTAATTTGTGCATTAAAAAAAAATGTCTACAATAAATGCATTGTCTGTTCAATTCAGCTGGAAACAAATTTTCATCCAATTAAGTACTCAATTTTATTTTAGAGTTTGCAGTTAATTTGCCAGATCAGACCAAAGTGCTTAGCACCTAGTTAAATTATCAATTAAGTTTATGATTACTATGAAAACAAGTACCTATAGCAACACACAGGACAGCACTTGGAATAAGCTTTGTTGGTTCCAGTGACTCCAGTCACAGGTAAATAGGCAAAGGCAAATCAAACATTGTCCTTTATTTCAAAGTAAATATAGACAGAATGAAATATAGCTATGCAATTTAAATACCTGATGGTAAATCTGATTATCATATTCCATGGGATTCTGTTCCTTCCCTGTCCTTTGTAAAAAAACAGAGAGATGATCAAAGTAATTTCTATATAAACTAATGAATGAACACATACCATACACCATTCAAGGTAAAACAAGATAACTGAAGGAATTATGATAGAAATCTACACCCATCTAAATCTGATCTAAACACATGGGACATGGAAAAAGTGAATGAAGCACTATTAATCTTTGTTTGTTTGTTTGTTTGTTTGTTTTAGGAATGTTTCTGTAAATAAAGTGCAATTAAACATCACATTGCATATGATGTTATGGAAGCTGAAATTGTAAATGCATCCAAGCAGCTTTAGGCAGTTCAGATAAAAAGGGACTGAAGTCAGTCTTACAATTCTTAACACATGATAGTAGGAAAGGGATGGTTAACACTTAAAACTACCAGACAGGGTTCAGAATTCATACAGTCAAAAGTGCCACTCTCAGCAGAGTCATGGGATGTGTCTAGGCTCTTTTGGAAAGCAAGAAATTTCCAAGGGCTAGACATAAGATTTTATATGGAAGTAGTTGTTAGAACCACTTCTCATTCCTGAATCCATTTTCTCTGCTTTTATATAGTAAATAGGTATTATTTAAATAATATTAATGTAGCAAATTAAGCAAATTAGACATCTTTCAGAAGGACTCAAACAATCCAGAAATGGGGGGAGGACAAGACAAACTGATCAGGGGCAAAGTCTCACTTCAAAAATTTTCTGTGAAACAGAGTCTGTATTAAGAGTCCAAGATCCTGCAGAAAACTCATGTGGAAATCAAGCCAAAAAGTTCTCAGAGAGGGAGAAAGAGGGTCCATTTAGGCAATAATTAAGTAAATTTTACAATACAGACATATAAGGCACCCTACTTCAAGCAATCAATAGATATTGTTAATTTCTATTTTTCATCCAAGAGATTACAGTATTTTATGATCTTTCACAGCAATTTTATTTTTTCCGAGAGTTTCTACCTTCTCAGACACCAAGTTGCCATTATAATTGCTTGATTTAGTACTTATTGATGTTATTACAGGATATTTCTGGTTTCTGTGCACCTGGGATGAAGTTCAATGAGGACAGTTAAAATTTTAAATTTCTGGTACTCAGGTCAAGTCTTCTAGTTCAGTCTGGAAGGCCACTCTGCTGATCTTTTTTGGCAATTTTTTTCTGTTCAGTAATTTTTCCTTTCTAATCAGGCCAGCTTTATGGTTGCTTGTATCAACACATGAAAATTATTTCATCTTTATATTGGAGTTACAGAAACAGTTGGAAGAGACCCACAAGGGTCATGAAGTCCAACTCCTAAGTGAATATCCCACACAGAGATTTAACCTGCAACTTTGGTGGGATTCACACGCATATCAGCTGTATTATAATCAGGTTTGGATTTTTTCCTTTTTTTTTTTTTCTGTTTCTCTAAGAAAATTTTCTCCCATTTGTTGCCTAAGAGATGTTAATGAGAATAGTTAAGAGACAAAGGATGTGGCTGGAAGGAAGAGGAGAGGGAAGGGCGCAGTTTGCTGCTGTCTCTTGGAAAGTGCAGAGACACCACGAGACTCCGGCTGGGGGTGAGGGGCTGGGCCCACGCCTCACTCCCACTCTCCCTCCTGAGCGTACAATTTCTGTGCTGGGCTGTTAGGCCAGAGGATTCGCTGCCACTGCAGACCTTTTGTCTTTCACTGCATCTCCTTTTCATGGGTGAGTGAACACTTGCAGGAGCAGCTGTTGAACTGGGAGCTTTCCAGCACCCGACCTCACTGGGAAGGGGACCCAATCCTTTCCCCGAGGGCGACTTTCCTGGAGGCTTGTAGCAGCTGCCTGCAGCAACCTGCCTGCTGCTGCCCAGCCCCGCTGTTTTCTGCCACGGCTTCGGGTTTTTTGTGCACCTTAACCTGACACGCCATGTTCGCCAGGGCTTCCGCAGCTCCTGCCACGGCTCTGGAGTCTTAGCTTTGGAGTCTTTGGTGGCCACCCCGGGTGTGGCCACGTCTGCTGTTCCAGCTGGCTGCTCCGAGGGTCCTGCTGCAGTCCATTTTGCCATCCAGAGGAGCACTGGGCTCGGCTGCCACTGGGGGTTTGTAAAGGAAGCCCCGTTCCGCCGGCCCGCCCGCCATTGCCCGCATGAGGGAAGCGGCGGGGCTCTCGCCACAGCGCCCCCTGCAGCCGCGGGGAGGCACCGCACCCGCCGTGCCCGCAGCGCCCCTGCTGGCTGCGAGCGGAACTGCAGCGGCGGGGAAGGCGCCTGCGGCCGAGAGGGCTGGGACCGGGTTCGGGCTCGGCCTGCTGCCAGCGCCCGAGCTGCTGCTGTTTGCTTGTCTTGTTATACATATGCATACATAGTAGTAAAGAACTGTATTCCTTTTCCTATATCTTTGCCTGAAAGGCCCGTTATTTCAAAGTTGTAATAATTTGGAGAGAAGGGGGTTACATTTTCCATTCCAAGGGAGGTTTCTGCCTTCCTTGGCAGACACCTGTCTTTCGAGTCAAGACAACTCAGGTGATTAAGGTAGTTTAGTGTCAAAGGGAGATCAGAAAGGATCTTCCATCTCATCCTAATTAAGAGAAGAGGTATTCTAGGTGATTAGATGACTTTCCTGTTTTGGACACAGTAATGAACGACCCAGTAGTACAAGAAAGTGATACAGGCTTTACTAACAAGATAGTCAGCCAAAGTGAAGACACTACCAGTCTTATTCAGGCTTGGCTCCAGAAATAAAATTATTAAGCAAATTATGGGTATATCAGGCAAATTGGAGAAGCATATCTGAGAGGTAGTAAAAGTGATAGTTTAGAAACCCACAGCAACAATTACATTACAGGGTACTGTGGAGTCTGTTTCAAGGACTGGCAGTAGCTCACACCAAGTAGTCCAGTACCAGTCTTCACAACCTGTCTGAATTTGCACCTGATGTCTCTCTTCCCCTCTTTTTTTCCTTAGTCTTCTGCCACAATCAGTTTTACACATTTAGCAGTAGAGACGACCAGCTCATCTGGCCAAATGGGAATTAGGATTGTGCACCAGGTATTCCCATTTTATTGCCTGTCCCATTGCTAGAAAGAAACAACACTTTTCAGAAAATTCCATCAGAAAATTTCATGACATCTCATGGCCGCTGCACTTGTACCCTTTCAAAGAGCCCTTGGAACTGTCTCACATTCTGCATGCTCTGTGCTGCAGGGTCCCCTATGCTCCTTTTGAGGGGAAATTTTTCTAACATTTGGAGAAAAGGAAATTCCATAATATTTTGTGAGATGACAAGAATGCATTCTGGGGTTGTTTCAGCTAAGCTAAATTCATGTTCATCCAGTATTCTGATGCTAACTTTAGGAAGAGAAAGAATAATACAAATGCAAATACGTAAAGTTTTGCTTAAAAGCTAATTCATCCTTTATTTAAAAATATTTTTGTACACATAATCTATTCTTCTATGATCAGAAAATTGCATGTTGAAGTCATGGTACAGGAAGCCAGGTTTGGTTGCAGATAAGTTAATTGACATACCTTTCTTAGCTCTTTTTTTAGCATGGATATGATATTGTGTTCCTGTAACAGATGTAATGAGCTACAGTTAGACATGCAAACCTCCAAAATGAAACCCAAATCTGTGGACTACTGTTTACTTTAGGATTTGCTGTGTTTTGTCTAGCCACTAGTGCATGTGGACATGTTGAGAAAATTTGCCATCTTGTGGCCTTTAAGAAAATGTTATGTTTCTCCAAACTGGGCAACCATTGGTGCTAAACTGGCCACTGAATGTTTTCTTGTGCTAGATGCAGAGAGAAGAAGTGAACATCTGCCATTTAAACTATATAAGATTCCCCTCTAATTAAACTATCATCTAGAATAGGAAAGTCAAAATATTTTTGTATTGTAAAACAATAAGAGATGGTTTGTTTCATTAAGACTAAGTTATACACTAAGAAACTGCATTTCCAGTGCATTTATTCCTTCCTGTTAGAACAAACTATTACAAACCTTCAATGGAAAAAAGCAGGAAAAAGTTGGATTTTCATCACCTTGAAGTTCTGAACTAGTGGCTTTTGAAGATCTTATTAATGATTGATATAAAAATTATGGAAAACTTCATGAAGAATTCATGACTTTTGGTTTTTCCCTTATCAAAGGTAATACCATTGGAATGATTTAACTTTTTTTATCTGAAAATGCCTACAATGCTGTAATGTACAATACTAAAAAATATTTTCTTTCTCTTACCAAAATTTAATTTTTTTTTTCTTTGTGTATCTCTAGCATTATATTTTCCTGATGGACATTCATATGTACTATTAGCTAATAATGTTTCACATTATTTAATTCCAAAGAAGCAAGCAAAATCTTTATGCTCACAGTTGTTAATATACCTTGTTGTATTGTATAAGAAATATCACTGTACAATGCAGCTTCATGAATGCAGCATACCTGTTATTCTCTGTGACTGCAAGCAGAGGAACTAACATGGCCAAATAACATTGTAGGTTTTGGGTAATGCTTTTCTTCACTGATAAAGTAAACCATCATAAGACATCATCAAGTTTGAAATACATCATTGGGATAAGTATTTTATTTTTGTCTCAGTGAAAATCAGGTAGCAATACCAACTCTGTTTTTAATTACCCAAAGTTATGGTTGCTTTTGCATACAACCTCACTATTAAGCTTTGGAGATGAAATACCGGCTAGGTAAAAAATAAATAATTGCAGACAATGAATTTAGTTACTAGAAATAAATCACATCATGAAAGATGTAATAATATTTAGGAAAAATATTTTCATCTAATGACTGGTCCTGCCTCTTTTAAAATGTTCTTTAATTTTACTAAATTCCAGTCTTTTTGTGGAAGTTTCAGAACTGTATTTTCCAAACAAGAAAATATTTTTTTATTATTTTAATTATGAATGTTTCCAGAAATCAGCAAAGTAGGAAATCAGTAGAAAGTAGGAGAAAGAGATAATGAAAACTGTGCTTGTATTTAGTGTTCAGGCACTTAGGTTGGTTTTCTCCCTGAAAACACTAATTGTACATGTACCACGTGCACATATCATTGTTGGAACTTAACCTGTTGACTCATTGAGTGGAGTTGAGTGAAGACATCCACCCCAGAATAAGGATACAAAGAATGTAACACAGACTAGACATATAGACTGTGCTTTTTCCAAACCAATCTATTCCTACATATATATGGATGAAATGGTCGTTTTCTTTCTTCTCCTACCCTGCCTGCATACTTTTCTCCTCCTATACCCTGCTGCATAGACCACTATTACTATTTAAAGGGAAAGAACAATAGAAGCCAGTCTATTTTAGATGGAGCTCCTCACAAAATAGGATAACATGTGCAAGTGTGTGTGTACAATTCATACAACCAAGGAAATTTCTTGTGTATCCCTGACAGGTGAAGAGGAGGGAGGAATAAAAAAAACAAAGCATAAAAGTGTATGCTGTTATTGAGATCATGGTGCCACGTGGGATCCTGCTTTGAGCAAGCTCTGTGCCAGATGTCATTGTGATAAATTAAACACAGAGTGTGGACACTCTTGTAATGACATTTTAAGGTCATGAGAGAGCTATGAAAAGGGCAAAAGTTCATCTTTAAAGAAGGTTGTTTCTTGTGATATGATGGTAAACATGCATGTTTCTCTAAGCAGATTTATTATGCAGTTCCTTGTCATAATGTTTTCCTTGACTGTAAAGTCATTGGGAGTTTACAGCCACTGAACACTGATTTAGCTGAAGTGATAATGTGAAGTCTTTGGCAAAAAAACCCCATGAACTGATCACCATTCACAAACAAATTTTTTAGCAGATATGTATGGTAAAAATACCCTTGAGTTTAAACAAAAATATGAAACATAAAATTGAAGATATATGTATATCTTCCCTGTGCTTAGCAACTTCAAATCTTATATGCAATTTTAAAATTCTATAACATGCAGAAAATGTGACCCATTTGTCTGGTATTGAAGACAATGCAATTAAAAATAATGTTCAAGACAGAGATCATGCGTTTATGTTGGGATTATTTAACCAAGATCATAGTAGTGCATTTTCTTGGGACTTTTTGTTTGTTTGGATTTTTTAGCTTATTTTTCTGAAATTAAGCAGATGACCTTTATATTTCGTGTTCAGCACAATGTGACAAACTTTGTCCCTGCAATTGTCATGTTAAGAAAAATGACCACACTCCTTCTCAAAAGTACATTAAAATGCTGAAGTGTTACCTTAATAGCAGGATTTATCAGCTATGAAATAATTTTCAATTTCAAGACATAATCTTATACAGCATACACTTATTCTGTTTCAGTCTTTCATCCTGCACTCAAAACACAGAAGAAAAGGTGGAAATAAAGTGGTTCCTGTTTTTGCCAATAGCATCATCTAGCTACTTTTATGTAATTCTTCTATGTTCTTTAAAAATGAGAACTAGCATCTGCAGTTTCTTTTTTAAATTTTTGTTTCAAAGTACAAATATTTAATGGAAATATGAATCTGTCTTTTTTTGAAAAAGACTGAGCCAGAAGCCTCTTATCTACCATGTTTGTAGCACGCAGCATGTGACAAAGATACTTTTTAGGCTCCTATCAGTGATTTTAGAAGGAAGGTACCCCCTATATTCACTTTCTACATAACTTTGTGACAAGGCAGTGTTCCATTACAGACAAAACTGCGGCATCCATCAGCTAGTTTTCAGTACTATAGCAATTCTTTTATTTTTCTCACATACTGGTAAAAAAGGCAGTAACGTGAAATCCAACCTTATTTAACAGTGCAGTTAATGGTGTGAAAGGGAGAAGAACCTTGAAAATAATGAAAGCTGAAATAATGCCACTTAGTTTATATTTACTAAAGCTAAAAAACCTCAGAGGATCTCAAGAAAACCATGCAAAAATTTGTAATATTCTAGACTTAGGGAGTGGAAGAAATTCCATTCTTTTAACTCCTGCTCATCCCCTACCCCACCCTCCAATCCATAAACCATTTGGAATTTGGATTTTTTGTTCTTGAAGTCTCATATAGATGCAATATATAAATCATTTCAAAATATAGTGTGAAAAATTCTGAGGTTTTTTCAGTCTCTAATAAGACCATATTTCAGAGACAGAGTCATACAATAAAAAAATTATTACTATTGAAATTCACTCAATACAATTTATTTGCCCCTGTGCTGGTCATGTACTTATGTAAAATTGCATCTTTCTGTTTCATAACAGTATTATGAAATACTTACTGGTTTTAGTCGCATCATTTTAGCAAACTTACTGTATTTCGGGGCAAACTAACTTTTTCTATTCTGATTATTACATCTATCCTTCATAGATGCCACAGGTCTCTGCAATTGTTACTGCCTCTACTCCAAAACACTAGGACAAAAAAAAATAGAGAAAATTTTTAAGTATTTAGAATTTTCTTCTTTTGCAGTTCAAAAAATTCAAGAAGACTTCTACAGCAATGACAATGAAATGATCCCAAAACAACCTGGTCAAATTGAAGGATTAAAAATGCAGTCAGTCTGTAGAAAGATGAAAGAAAGGACTTTGTGGATCCTTTGTTGGCTAAGAGATGTTTTTCAGATGTTTATGTTACTAGTGTTTCAAAAGGCACAGGCATGGAGTTCAAAGGAGTAAAACTCAGTAAAGCCACATGCAGCTTTTTCTTGCTGTATATCATGGTTCAACCCCATCCAGCCATCGAGCCCCACACAGCTACTCTCTCTCTCCCCAGAAGCAGGATCAGGAAGAAAACCAGAAGAGTAAAATATAGAAACCTATGGGTTAAGATAAAGACAGTTTTATAAGGAAAGCAAACCTAGGCACACAGGAAAAGCAAAACAAGGAATTAATTCAGTGCTTCCATTGAGCAGGCAAGTGTGGAGCCATCTCCAGGAGTGCAGGGCCCCATCACACAAAATGGAGACTTGGGAAGACAAATGCCATCACTCCAAATGTCCCCCCTCTCTCCTTTCCCCCCGTCCCCCCCATTTTATATACTGATGCTATGCCACACGGTCTGGAATGTCCTTTTGGTCAGTTGGGGTCACCTGCCTTGGCTCTGTCTCCTCCCAGCCTCCCAGGCACCCCCAACTTCCTTGCCAGGGGTGGCAGTACAAGAAGCAGAAAAGGCCTTGGCTCTGTGCAAGCCCTGCTCAGCAATAACAAAAACATCTCTCTATTATTAACCCTGTGCTCAGCACAAATCCAAACCACAGCCCCATGTCAGCCACTGTGAAGAAAAGTATCCTCACCCCAGCCAAAATCAGCGCACTAGATGAAGTGATGATTCTTTCAAGGGCTATTCTAAGTGCAGTATCAAGAAAACAAGCTGCATTACATGTATTAGCTCCAAAAGAAACATTTCAAAACGGAAAATAGTTAAATCTTACGGAGTGTATTTAAATTTTATGACAAAAGGATGGACAGAGGTCTCAAGGCAAGAGACACTTTGGTATGTGATTGCATACATTTAACACTTTCTTTTACACAGATTCACTGACAGGACTAATTAAGAATTAACACATATTAACAGAAGTTTAAAGGTATTGGAGGACAAAAAGTTGTAAGTACATATTAAGGGTGATTTTATTTTTTTCATTTTTAACATTTCATCTATTTTATAAACTGTGTTAATTTTATTTTCTTGTGAAAGCAAAATTATATTCCCATTATAAATATTGTTTCACCAAAAAAAATGAACTGGCATCAGAGTAAAAGAATGATAAAGATCTCACATAGCTTCCCCATTACTATCTGAGTTATTCTATTAAATTTTATCTGTGATGTATCTTCTGCTAGATTTTCTTCAATTAAAGAAAACTTTATTCTCTTTCTATCCAGACAGATTTTTGTACTGCAAGATGTAAAGTATTTTAAAATAAGCCTTTTTATTATGCTCTTTTATATTATGTTATACATTCTACTATCTGCTATTCATTAAAAACCAATTCAGCAGTCACTCAGGATAACAACTCCAGTGTCTTGTAAATAGGAGTGAGAAAACAATAGGACCTTGTTGGCGATTGAAGAGACAGGGACTCCACTGCTAGTATGCAAGAAGCCAATTTATTGATTACAGAGCTCAGCATATATACCTTTTCAACTAGAGCTAAAATCAGCAGCAATCACAACATTTTACGTTTCCTAGTAACACTGCTTAATCATGGCTTTGCACAGACCCGCACAGGCATGTATGGTCTTGCATGGTTTCTGATTAACAAAGCACACCAAGCACTCCCAAGAACACCCTTATCTTTGCTTCCTCCTTCGGGGTTGTGCTTTCTCTTGCCAAGGTTTGCAGCCTACCAAAGTTATGTCTGTGTCAGTAAACTGAGCAGTACTCTCAGTCCTGCTTTCTAGCTGTACTCCCATACCTTCTTATTCTCTATTGCTTACATGCCATCTCTGGTTTTGCTGGGAATTTTATGTATGGAATGGAAAAAGGACTTCTTTAATGAGGCTGGGGAAGAGTCTGAAATACAAGCCCTGTGAGAAGCAGATGAGGAATTAGGATTGTTTAACATGGAGAAAAGTGGGCTAAGATCCTATTGCTCTCTTCAACTACAAAACAAGTTGTGGTGAGGTGAGTCTTGGTTCTTCTCCCAGCAACAAGCTATAGCATGAGTAAAAATGGCTTTAAATTGCCTCAGGGGAGGTTTAGATTGAATATTATTTAAAATGTTCTCATAAAAAGGGTTGTCAAGCTTTGCAACAGGCTGCTCAAGGAAGTAGCTGAGTTGCTGTCCCTAGAGATAGTTCAAAGAGGCATAGATGTGGTGATTAGGGGCATGGTGGGCTTTACAGTGCTGGTTTAATGGTTGGATGCAATGATCTTAAAGGTCTGTTCTAAAGTAAAGGGCTTCTGTGGGTCTCTGTGTGTTCTGCAACCTTCAAAAGCACTCTATCATTCCCTTTTTTTATTCTCTCCCTTCACATATACAAAAAACTGCCACAGTAACACTGTTCTGCTGCTGCTGTAGCTCTTAAGTTATATCACTTTAAATAAAATGCTGTTAGATAGTTTGGGCACATTTTGAAAAACCTCTAAGAGATCAGATGTGACTTTATAACCTTTTGAGCCAAAGATGGTCTTTAATAATAATTTTTTTAATATTTAATAATAATTTATTTTCATACGTTTCTTGCAGTAGAAAGAGAAGAAAATCCAGTCTCTGCTTTTATGTTGTTGTTTTGCTTTGTTGTTGTTTTATACATGTTTTGTTTCATTTTGTTTCTGAATGCACTACAATGTGTAGGCACCAGTAAAATGCTAGCAGTAAAAGTGAGGGACCAGACATCAAGTTCAGCCAATTGGTGGATTCTAGGATTTCTCAGCATACTCAAGAAAGTAGCCCAAATACTGGTTAGAGAAGCAAAAGAGAAAAAGCTCACAGTAAAGGTCATTGAGTCTTCAGTAGACTGAGCAATTTTTGCTAATCGATCCACAGAAACACTTACATGCATGGCTGCCTTTAATAGCTGTTTCAGCACTAAATAGCATCTGCTTAAAATGATAGCCAACCACAGAAATGGACTGCAGTAATAACCGTTGTTCTTATGTATATGAAAGAATGTCTCTCACAAGAAAGGACCCAGAAAAAAAATGTAAACAATATTCTATAAATCTGACAAAGTCAGCTAGATAAAAATGTTTGATAATGTTAGTTTTGTGATTACACTATTTTATAACATATTAAGGAAGCTCTGTAGTCCCAAAGAGAAATGGTTGGCACAGGCTATAGTCCTGATCTCTATAATCTTTTATTTTTTTCTTGTATGAAACATCTTGAACATGTGGAAAGACTGAAGGACACTAGAATGTGTGGTCTACAATGAATGAAAAGCTTACTATATTTAAGCAATAAAATGTTTTGTACATATTGGTGCAGTCCATTAAGCTTGACACTAGAGTTTTTAGTCATCTTTTCATTTAGAAAAGACTGAAGAGAGGAAAGTTCTGTGAAGTTTATTTGTACCTGTGTAGTCTAACTTATTACTGTGAGAAGTAGATAACATGTTTATAAATATTTATGAAAGTTCATGAATTTTTAATATGGTTTCCATAGTCAAGAAAGCATTGAGGAAAATCACTAATTCTCAGGCTTGTAGGTACTTGCCATATGTTACTGGTGATCAGACATTTTGCACAACTTTTGGAACATTACAAGTTTTACATGCTGCAGATAGCATCATCCACTTGCCTGGTTTACATTGTTTGACTGCTTCTCTGTGGGGAAGTTTGTCCCTGTGAGATGGCACACCCTTTTCTGCTGGGGGCAGAATATGTTATAATATGATAACAATATGTTATCATATTATCAGATAACATAAGTTGCTCTTTCAAAGTCAGTTCTGACAAAGTAATGTGCTGTAATGTGTTGTACCTACTAATGCTTATTTTCAGATAGAATAAAGTGAATTCTGCATTATTGTTTTTATATTTGCTTACTTTATGCATTAGTGATTATTTTCATGTTTTAAAGCAAGTATTATACATTTAAAACATAAATTCAACTGAGATGATCTCAGGAAAAAAAAAAAAACAACAGCAACAAACCTAGCAAAATATTATTAAATATCATCAGCCTTTACCCTCTTTATTAATTTCTTTCATTCCTGGAATCATGAAATATAACCTGCAATTAGCTGACTATTATAAAAGGCTTCCAGCACTAGCTGTATTTGAAGTTATTTTCTGTTTGTCAAAGTGAGTAGGATTTGCACTGTCTTCATAATTGTCTTGCACAATGCTGAGGGTTAAGCAAAAAGAAGAAAACTCTTCTTTCAGCTAACTAGTAAATGCATGCTTGAAGTTTCAATTTATTTTGTATTTAACACAATATTTTATATATATATAATTTTATTTAGTTTGTTTTTATTTAGTTAGTTATAATTTTTTAGTTAGTTTAATTAGTTTTTTTACTTACCTTACCAGCAACTATTCCTGAAAAAAACTAACCTCACCTTTGTTTATCCATGAATTTTTTTTAGAAATCCTTAAATAACAATGCATGAGGATCTTGTATTTGATTGATTTCTCTAACATCTTGTTCATATTTCACATCTTACTTCCATGTTACATTTACATTTGTAAATACATAACAGTTAAGTAGGAAATATTAGGCATTACTTATAAAATGGTATCTTTAAAGATATATATATATATTTAAAAAAAAACAAACAACAAAACAACCCAACTAATATCTCTGCTTAGAGGATGCAATATCTACTGCAATAAGTTATGGGACATGCAGTGATCTCCTATTTATCCCACTGCTGAAAAATGTCAGTGCCTTAACAAATATAATCACCTCAGAACTGCTTTATTTTATGATCTTTTATGCTTAAATAATTTTGAAAGCTTAAAATAGAATTTTAATGTCCTGTAGAAACAGATACTTACTTTTTTTCTATGAAAGACTATAATGAGGGAGAGTTAGTCTCTACTCCTAAATATCAAGGGATAAGATGTAAGAAAATGGCCTCAAATTTCACCAGGGAAGGTTTAGATTGTACATTAGGAAAGAATTCTTCACCAAAAGTATTATCAAGCATTGGAATAGTGTGCCCAGGGAAGCAGTTGAGTACCCATACCTACAATTTTTTAAATGACACATAGATGTAGCACTCAGGGACATGGGTTGAGTGGTGGGCTTGGTCGTGTCAGGTTATGACTGAGCTCAGTAATCTTAGGGATCTTTGCCAAGCTCAATGAATCTATGATTATAAGTTTACTAGTCAGATGCAAGCTAACTTATAAGAATTAATTAGTAGTTTCCAGGATTTATTATGTTTTTGAAGTTTTGAGATCAGGACTTGTGTATCTTCCAAAAAATACTCGTCTGATTTATTTGAAGCTATTAGAAATTATTACCCTTGATCAATTTTTATGAAAACAGATAATTCAATAAACAGTCTTAAAGGTCTATCTTTTATAGCAAAATGCCTGTAATTTTTTTTAAGAAAGAATTGATGCTTAATTTAGTTTGAGAATTAAGAAGCAAGCCAATAGAAGAAAATTCAACAATGTTGGCTATCAGTGGCAAAAGCTGGTTATAGTTTTAGCAAATCTCAATCATTTTCTTGGCCACAGATATTGAAGATAACTTCTCTACCCGTCACGTAATATATGTAAGAAAGTAAGAATCACAGGAAAAGAAGAAAAAAGAAATCACTGATAGCATACATACATTAAGTTCTTCTATTTTAATTCCATTGTAATTTGTTTTATTCCATATCACATTTCATACAATTTTTTTTAACTAGGTTAGTGGTTTCCAGGTCAACAGTAGTAGTGACTTCTCTGGGGAGCTAGACCTCCTATTATTAGAAAAATTATCTGGGGATCTTACTCAGAACTCTTTATCTCTGTCTTTGTGACCATAAGACTACATATCGGAAAATACTTAAATGTTTTAGGACGATAATATGTAATGTGTATGAAATCAGTCTAAATATCTCCTTTTTTTTTATTATTTTCCTGAAAGTAGATCATTACTTTCTAAGTCTTGCGCTTCCTTAGGGGCAATGAAACTTGCTTTTGCAGTCCATTAGCTGGAAGCTGTATCACAAGCAGCCCAGACATTAAGTTGAAATGGTATTCACTGTCAAGTAGTCTCTATATGCTTATTTAGTATCTGTAGTGAAGCTTCTTAACATACTTCCTCAGAGGGGAGCAGATTTCATTCACCCAGATGCCATGAAAGGATAATAGCAAGGTGCAGAAGCAAACCTTTGATATCACCAGGCACACTTAGGCATTGAAAAAAACTAAGTCCTGCATCCAGAAATAGTCAGTGTGTTTCATATCTGGAAGGGGAGAAAGTAGTGCTGGTCAAAAGCCTTGCCCACTGACTAATCAAATTGGTAGATTAGTCAATAACTAAGTTAATCAATAACTTTGAGCTTTCATCTCCATCCATTGTTGTTCTGACTTGATCCCATTGTCTTGGGACCAGTGAAACGTTCTCAAGGCAAGGACTTCAGCTTCTGCAGATGTAAAGCTCTAACACAGTGCAAAATGCAGTACTTGTGTCTCTGCCTCTTTAGCTCTGGCTCATACTGGTGTGTCCGTACAAATGGACTCCATACACTTGTTCTGGGATTGGTCTTTTGCCTGAGATCCTTAAACTTCTCAGCAGCAAGACTACACATTGTCCTAGATGAAAATTTTGGCCAGGGAGGTGGGCCCTAAGAGGATATTTTACCAACATTGATCAATACCTCTCAGTCCATGTCTGTCTTTTCAGATGAGAAAATCTAGTTTTACCAAACATGACTGATTGCTGTAGCTAATGGCAGCTGACAAATTCATGGATTTTGGTATTCATGTGTTCTTATCTTGCAAAAATAAATGTCACAGAAAAACTTTTAAAAATTAAGACTTTTAAAAATTAAGACTTTTTTAAGAAAAAGAATAGAACTTTGATAGATAAAAGATAGCTCATCCTACAAAACCTATGCAAAAACTGTCACCTTACTTTTAGAATAAGTTTATAATGTGGCCTTTTCAAGTTTTTTCTTCCTCCTCTTTTTTTAATCTAGTCTTGATAGTTTGGATTTTTTTTATTCTTAATATGACATTGAGTTCTCTCAGAAGTTGGCAGATATCTATGTGTCGTTCCATAATGAAATATTAATTTCTTACGATAACTCACTCCCTTTGAGTTCCTCTATTTCTCAATAGTTGACACAGATAATAGTATAGTGAAAGACCATAATGTAGTTGCCTGTGTAATTCATATCACAAAGTACTTTGAAAAGTGTTTTGTCACAAATGCAGTGAGAGCGTTTTTGAAAAACTGGATGAATTCATGGTATATAATAATATGGGATTCCGCACTGTGTTGGGTGCAGCATTGATTGATGCGTGATGAATACACATTTCTTATTGAATTTGTTTGCCTGAAGAGATATTCTTCAGCCTGAGATTTCATGTTTTTTTGGGGTTTTTTTCCATTTACCTTTCCATAATTTGGTCTGCTACCCAACTACCATCAACATTGCGGATGTGTCAGAAATTTCATTCATACCTTTGAGAATTCTCTGCAATGTGTATGATAAGGAGAACAATTTAAAGTGTTTGCTAAACTCTCTATGGTTTATTTTGTAATTTAAGCACTTATGCTCTGTTTCCTTCAATTTCTTATCCAATGCAATGCTTATGGAATTTTCTGGAGATAGAATACTTGCAATAAAAAGTACAATCATGCTTAATAACCACAGAAATACTTAGGTCATCTGCTTTCAGTTAGGCTCAAGGCTGCCATGGTTGTTTTCCTACAAGGGAACATCATCTTAACTGAACAACTAATCACTGTTTTGGTGAAAAGACCAATTTCCCAGAGCTTTCAGGGTTAGGGGTTAAAGTGTCACAGGATGAAAAATACCTCAGATACTCTGATTATGTCACCAACAAAAGATAGCGAGTATGTCTCTCTCCCCAGATTAAAACACAAATCCATGGTCCTGCAACTAACTGGTGAGGTCATATATAGACACTTGTGGATATTCTCAGTTCATTAGAAGAAAGAACAGAGATAATTTCTCCCAGGCTGAGCCTGGGAATCTTAGAGGAAAAGAATTAAAACAATTATTATCTCTCTTTCTGTAACCATTGTTTATAGTTATGGTTCTCTAGAGTATTGTGTTATTCATAGTGACCAATAATGTGAGATGTTTCTTCTTTGAGACCAATCAAGTATCGCCATAGCAAATCACATTATAAAAGACCTGCTACTTTCATTAAAGTGAACCTTCTGATCCATCTGAAGACTTGAGTCTTTCTTTCCATCCCTGACTCAACACAATCAGACACTGGTCTTGAGATCAGCAACTTTGTCCTGTATACATCTGGTCCACCAGTTAATGCAGTCACTTTAAAACTAGTTTTGAATTCTTCTATCAGGAGTGCTGATGCAGCAGAGATTGTCTTTGGCTCACTATTGAATATTTTGTCAGTTTCAAAGGTTTTGAAGCCCACGATGAGTTCTGTGCTGCCACAGATATATTACTGGCCTTTTTATTGTCCTTGATGTCCTTGATTTATCCAGATAGTAAATGTCAGAATTAATGAATGTAAAATGATATTGATGTTTCTAAAATAGGAGAAGTTGCAGTAATCGTATTAGAAAGTGTTCTTAATGGGCAATAATGCTAAAAATAAGTAAAAGGTAAACTTATTAGGGAAATTCAGTTTAATCAAAGTTTAATAGCTGCTAGAAATAATTTTATAATTTCTTACTCCAAGAGTGCATAAGTTGGCTTAGCTACTTAATTCTTTATAAAACTATTGTCACAGGCAGGTCTAAATGCAAACCTGAATTTCATATACCCTATTCAGGTCTCCTCCCATATAATTCAAGATACCTCACAAACAGCGAAAAATTTTCAAAATGTGGCACACATTCATTTTAAGACAGAGATTAAATGCAAAATGGAAATGTTGCAATGGTAATTGTCTCTGTTGAAAGAAATTTTCAAATTTTGTGTTTCTGTTATAAATAATATTTTATCATATTTCACTTAATATGTTTAATTTTGCCCTGACTTAAATATATGGTAGATTTAAAATATCATTAATGGAAAAAAATGGGAGAAATTTTATATTCATGAAAAAAAAGAATCATCATACATTAAATAAGATGGAAAGGAATACATGCCATTAACTCTAGTATTAAACCTAAGAAAAAGATAACATTTGAAGCAGAATCTCAGTAGACAAAAAAAACCCCAACCAACCCACAAACCAACAAACCAAACCAAACCAAACCAAACCAAACCAAACCAAAACAACTATAACAGCAAAAAGTACATTCTATTCAATGGAAAAGAACAAGAATTGATAATATTATATATCTTTTAAACTTTTCTTGAAAGTGGTCATTAGGGGTCATGATAAGAATGTTTTTGATGAAATAGCACAGACTAGTATATAGCAGGGCTCCAGAATGGGTATCCTGTGTCTTTTAATTTTTCAGTTAGAAGTTTTTTAGAACTTCATCTGTATTTTTTAATTTATAATGTTATCTTTAGGACGCATTTCTTTTTCTTTTCTCTCCCTCTTGGACAAGAGCTCATTTTTCTTGACTGGCATAACAGCCTGTGCTATGAATTCCAGCAAGGAGACACAGATGGGTTTTAACTGCAAAATATTGTCACTGGAGCATACTTCATGCCTTTGAAAAACAGTTTAATAGAAACTAAGTAAAAGATGTATCACTTAACTTGCAATTGGAAACACAGGTGAAATCAATGAAAACTTGTCCTCTATTACACCAGATAAAGGATTTGGTACATTAAAGACAAAACCCAGAACTATGGGTTTTGTTTCAATGGCTAATGTTTAAATTTAAAAGTTATACTTTGTAGGTAAATTGATATAATCTTTGGAATAGTTTTCAGTCATAAACTCTTGGTTAAAGTTAAGATTGGATTATCGTTTGGATTAAAAATATCCATGTATTTAAATGTGTAAGTGTCCCTGCACAGCATGAATATATTTACACCACATTCAACCAATGTATTCTTTGACAACAACTCTGTTTTATGGTAGCAGAAATATTTTCCTTGAAATAACTGTTTTACAGAAGTTTTGATTTTAAGTGTAAACAAAAACAAAAGAAACTTTAAATGCTGCCCTACTGAATTTTCAGATCAACTTGGCATAATGCATGCAGAAAGAATTTTTCACTTTTTTAAAAAAGTCTCTCCCTAATATTTTTTATGTTACTATTTTATCAGAATTCTCTAACCCTGTGAGATAACAGTTTTAAAATCTATGCATTCATAGATTAACTGTGAGATAACAGTTTTGAACAGCTATGCATTCACAGCTGTAGGGTGCAATTATAGGTACAGGCAGAGGAATAAAGCCATCTGAAATAAACTGGAAAGCATTTACCTTACTTTCAAAAAGAATATGCAAGCTGATTTGGTCAATTCTTAAGTTACGTGGAATTTTATAACTAGAGCTTTCAGAAAATGTAAGCTATGTTTTGTTATCTAAGGTTCAGATAGATTGCACAGTGAATTTGTAAATAATGGAATCTGAAACTTTCCATGGGAGCATATGATTTTTAAAAGTACATGCTGGGAAAGAGCCCTCCAAAACAATTTATCTGATGGAGAAATAGGGACATGAACATGTAGCTCTATATAAGATACTCACTAGACTGAAGAATGTCAGAATAAAACCTCCTACTTCAATTGAAACTGAAGAAGCCGTGCTCAAGAGAGAACCCTAAGTGTTTAAAAACAGTTGTTTTCTCTCTTACTTAATTTGTATGAGTTTACACTAAAACTTCCAAGAGTCTCTCTTCTAATCAAGAAAAATATATTTCTAAGTTGTCAGCAAAAGTATTTATTGCCCAGCTTGATGACATATCACTTAATTATTTAATGCTTAAGTTTATAATGAGAAGGTGAGACAGCAGGATTTAAATACATTGTCATGCCATTTTCATTATGCATTTCTAAAACTGTATTGTATAGCAAGCGTATAGGACTTGGGGAACCGATGTTAACTAGAGAATCACAATTATTGGTCAGTCTTTAGATGGCTTACCAAATTCAGTGATTTTCATGAAAGAAAATGCCTAATATCTTCTGTGTGTTGGAAAACACCTAATACACTGGAAAACACCTAAAACATCTAATACATATCATCAAAAATACAGATGGAAATAGCAGCTTAAATAACTCTGCATCTCAGTGGAAAGATTAGTCTTTAAGTTTTGGGTTAAGAAAATTCTACTTGTGAAAGTACAGGGTAGTACTTTGTTAGGGCAAGAGAAAGCTTTTAGTGGTTCTTAGGTTCAGCTGAACTTCAGAAAAAAAACCCCCGAAAGCAAGAAAATAAAAGGTAGGGTGCTTTCACTTTGCATTACATATTGCATTAGAACATACTGTGTGCTCTGTTCTAGATTTTTTCAATACCAAAAGCATGAGAAACTCTCACCAACTAAGCATAGTCCTCATAACTATGATAAGAACTTTAACATGTCCATTAAATAACATAATCTTTAAAAGCATCTTTTTAGATAGAGGATCACCTTTTTCTTGCCTTTGAGAAATGCACCATGCTAATCACTCTGTTTTGCCACCAGAGACATTTGCAATTAATTATTATGCCTGTTGTCTATTTAACGCAAATGAGTTTAGTTTCTTCAATTTCTAGATTAAATACCTTTTTCTGCAGTTCCACCATATCATGATACTGAACGCTGACTGTCTAGGAGGTAATGTCATGGCCTGCTATTGATAGTAGAAAGGTTTTTTTGGAATATGTCAGGTTGTCTTGTTTAAATGGATAGAAATATTTTCTTCAGAGCTGGCGTCTCTCAAGAGATAAGAAGACATTAATGAAAAGTAGTGTCTTTTGCAGGTGAAAAAATCTCCAGAAGCACATACCACATCAGTGTCTGTCAGCTTATTCCCAGGAATAATTCAAATGATTTTGAGTGTCTTTCAAAAACTGCAAGATAATTCACAAAAGCTTATTGTAAAAGAGAGGTAGCGTGTTGATTGCAGAGACTGGTGATTCTAGCATAGTATGATTAACTGCTGTAAGGACACTTCTGCATGAGAAGTCCATACTGAGTATCCAATACATTCATATTTAGCTTATTGTGTAGTAGCTCCCACAGGCAGACAAGCTGTCAGTGTCAACTGATTTACTAATTTTTTTTCTGTAGATATGTTAGTCCAAAAATGGGGTTATTTTGCTTGTGATTTTTGTCAGGTTTATTTTGGTGTGGTACAGTGTATTTTGGGCCTTTGGGGTTTGGCTTTTCTTGTTGAGTGGGTGTGTTTGTAGTTGTATGGGGTTTTTTGTTGTTATTTTGTTTTTGTTATTCTTTTTTGAGGGATTTTTTTTTTTGGTTGGTTGGTTTTTTACATTAGGGACTTTTCATTCAAATTCATTGAAATTATAATAAGACTAGATTTTCTTTACTGTTTTTGATATTAGTCTTATGAGATAGTAGGAGTTGATCAAATGTGTCATAACAAACCATTTGTACTACTCTCAGGGAAACTTGACACAAATTATATAAGTCTCCCTGTGGCACTAAACAGCATTTTACATGGTTGAAATACTGCAGATGGTGCTCAAGAAGGAGAGGGGAAAAGCCTAAATAAATTGTATAATATTACAAATTAAAAAAAAAAAAAGCATGTTGATGGTATTTCTTCTCTTATTTTTGTTTGTTTAGACCAACATCAACAAAGGCATACTAAATGACCACTTTATATATAATCTTTAAAAAAGTTCCTATAACCTGAATATGGACAAAGAAAATAAGATTATGTATCAAATTGACAGAAAAGAAATGGAAAGAAAACTGTAGAATATATAAAAATAAATGTTTCAAATGCAATTACGGGCTCTTTGTTATCAATATTAAGAAGGAAGAAAGAGCTTGAATTTCATAGATTGCGAAAAGTGCCAAGTGTTTGAAAAGCTAATTTCTTAAAGAATGAAATTTGAAGAATGACTCACATAATGGTGGTATGTTCTTCCTGAATTTGATCATGGACTTGACTAAATATATTTTACTGTAATTAGTTTTACTCTGTGTGTCATACTTTTTGCTATTTTCATACATCACAGCACTCTCATGCTATATATATTTTTCCCTCTGACTTTACCTGCAGAATTCCCTCTTTTGCTTAGCAGGCAAAATGAACCAAGTCCAAGGGCACTGATAATGCTACTCTGGTTAATCAGCTACTAAGGAACTCCTATGGGAATGCATTCCACATCCAGTCAAAAAGCTCTAATTAAAAGTCCCCTCCAGGACACCTGATCTCCCTTGAGCCAATTGTTACAGTATGTTAACCTCCTGCATCTCCTCACCCATCAGACTGAGCCTTACTTTTGGCATTTGTGTTTAGTGGCTTCTTTAGCTAAAGATATATAATTTGCTGTGATTGGTATGACTTGAATTGTCCCCTGACTGTCCTACTTACTATTATTTTCCTAGCTATATCCTTACTGTTGTATAACTATGCAATTTTATTGTCTAGCTTCTCTACAGATTAAGTAGTAAAAATGCCCTTCACATTCTGCTTACTTGGTTATTATAAATAGGAAAAGGATGAAAATGTGTTAACTACATGCATCTCATATAAAGAGCTGTCAAAAATGCGGTCTTCTGTTTAAGAATTCTCATATCCTAACCTACTCCTACTGTTTTGCTTTCATAATGGAAAGAAGCTAAATTTCTTCAGTGCTTGTTGATGCTTAGGAAAGTTTTCTTTCAAAATGACGTTAGGTTTTTTTAATATTTCATGGCAGCAACTGGTTGAGCCGCTCAAATTTTCTCAAGTTGCATGCAATTGTCACTTAAATCTAAGACCCAGGCAATTACAATCTATCTGGTTGGACCTTTCAAGCTTTTTTCCTACTTTTGCCTTTCAACTGAATTTTGTTCTCTCTTGTGATGAATATTAATCTTACTCAGCACTGTCTGATCTCTACTATGTCTGTTCTGAATACCTGCTGTATTCATGTTTTACTGTTCTATAACAGAGCTGTTTGTTTAGACTTCCTTCTGCAAACTTTCATTGACATGATACAATTAGCATAATATAGTATAGCATTGTATCTAGTAATCTAGTCTAGTGTGACCTGTCATGGTGCAGTATGACATAGCCTGATATAATATAATGTAACATTGCAGACTCAAACATCTGAATTTTTTAAGCGTTGGCTGAAAGTTATAGAGTTTTGTTTATCTTATTGCTGGACTATTTTGCCTTCTCTATAAAGGACAACAGTATTCTTTAAACAGAATTTACTATTCTCTTTTCTTAGATATGCAATCTAGAATGATTATGCCAGCATTACAAAGCTTCATCCAATAATGATTACCCAAGGAAGGAAAAAAATATCCTAATATATTATAAAACAGTTATAAAGTAACACCATGAAATTTCTGAAGCAATGAAATTGCTGCAGCAGGGAAACACATGAAATGATCTGGTACTTATCCACAGAAACCTGAAAATTAGCAAAACCAATGTATAAATCTACAACTAAGAGATGTCTTTCATGTTGCCTTTGATGTTGTTTGCCTTTGCTGTTCTTACCACCCAAAATTAGGATCAGAAAGCTGTTCTGATAAGATCCTCATCACTAAGTCATGCTGCTTTCATTGATTCAGGCTTCACTAAAAGGCAGATTTCTTTGGTGGATAATGCTGGGTTTATTTCAGTGACACATTAAACTGTACTCTGTTCCAATGAACAGCCACCAATATTTCTCCAAAATCCTCTTCCCTGTGTTTTAATTCTGCATGACATCACTTTCTAAAGTAACTCTCCTGTATGTTCTTACAGGCCACTTCCTGACAATACTTGTAAATCATTCCTAAAATGTATTGATAACAAGACAGCTCCATAAATGCCTACAGTGTTTCTCCACAGACACTAAAAAAATCCTCAAACATAAATAGTCTTTGTGAGAGGTTTATTAATAGTTCTTCAAAAAGTCTATTTCATTTTGTGTATTGGAAATTATCTCTTTTTCATATGACAAAAAATGCTGCTTTTTTCCCTTCTTATATTGGTTTTGCTTTCCTGATAGGAAATAGAACATTCAAAGGTTTTTGCTTGAAAAAGAGAAATATTGTATCATATTGCATAATGCATAAAATACTGCATTTTTCCCTGAAGACAAGTTTCTGAATAATTTGTGAAAAGGACTCCTGCTTTTCTGCCTTTCCTTTGCATTTAAAAATATTTTTTTTTAGAATTAGGCAAATAAATTTAAAAACTAAATTAAAAGAATGTACTGTTTAAACTGTAATCCTAGATAACAGCTACTCACAATCTTTTTTTTTTCTCAATGTACCTAGCTTTTTCAAAGATAAGTAAACTTTTTAAAAACCTATGATTGGCTGGACTCTATGCTTGTCAATTCATGGATATAAGCTGTTTAAGTTACTGTCCTTCAGGTATTTATGTCAACATAGTGCAATATTAAGGACATGTATTGTAATCCTGTTCTATGACTGAAATTATGTTTAAAAGTAATTACTATAAAATTTAAAACTTGTATAATGTATGTATTTTTAAGTGAGATAGCATAATGATGCATGCTGTAAAATAATTCAAAGGGGTAATACTTGAGGACTCACCAAAATACAGGAAATAAATTCAGAGGTCTTTTATTTTTAAAGTAAATATACAGTAATTACTTTCACTCTTATGAATTTAATATAAATAATGGAGCAAAAATTGAAGAACTTAGTGTGATTTCATAGAGTATTAACTGTGAAACATAGAGTACTAAATGTGAAGCAGAATTCCATGTTCTTTCTCCCAAAAATGTAAAACTATGTGTTTTTAAGATATGGTTGACAAACAAGCTTTGAGTTTACCCTTTGAGAATATCACATGATTCTGCATTAAGCCCAGTAAAGAGAGCTGTGTTTCACAGCAGTCCCAGATAAGCCTGTGGCTTTGTAAATCTTTCACATAGTTTATTGTAAATGCTTAATAGCCTCTGGATAAGCCCTGACTTAACTTATTTGGCTGCATGTTTTTGTTTACCACATTTTTATGTGCAGAGATCAGTAAGCTTTATTATTTTGTACTGTAAATAAACATTATAATCAGGTAAAATCACCAGAAGCAAAATGTTACTTATGTTTGCTTCATTGAGAGATATGTTGTAGAAATTATTTAGTTTAAAACTCTTTTTTATAATTGTTTTTTGTTTCTCTTTGGTCATTTGCCTCAGTAGAAAATATGAAAATGCTGCTTTTCTTTTTTTTTTAATAAGCATAAGGAATTTATTTATTTTACAAGATTCTCCAGAGGGATAGAATGTTTTCAAATATCCTTCAAAGAAAAACTAGTGTGAAAATCTAGTGTGTCCTAAAAACGACAGATAAGCATTGTTGACTGCATTCTGTTGCATTGAATAATGAAATAAATAATGTATTTCTCAAAATATAACTCTGTACTACAAATATCTTGTAGCAGAGGAACAAAAATTTCTAATTCATGCCCAAATCCTCATGTAGACTGCAAATTTGTTTAGGGCATATCATAAGTACACTACTTCATAAACCACTGTAAACTATTTTCTGAGGGCTTCCTTCAGAGAAGAATCAGTGTATAAATTCATAGTACAAATCAGCATTTAGTCCTTTGCAATACTGTTCTCCAAAAGAACAATAATATACAATGCAGACTCAGAGACCAGAGTCAGCATGTCCTCCCAGAAAATACAATTCTAGTGAAGTTATGACTTGTGCAGTTGGCTGAAGTATGAAACTGGAATTTGCTTCAGGTTTGTCAATTATAGTCTGTCTTTCTGCATTCCTTCTGACTTGTTTTCTACTAAAGCTTTAATTTCTCAGTTATTTGCTCACTCTCAGAACTATAATTTTGTTCTGCATCTCAGAAAAATGCCATTCCAACAATTATTAGTTAGCCTTTGGTAAGTATTTTATTAACTGCCTGGAAGCTGAGCAATGGCCATGGAAACTGAACATGTCTAGTATGTCCTGGATTAGTTTGCAGCATAGAAGCATCTGGTGCCTCCTCATTAGCACAATAATAATTATATTTCTAACACCATAGTCAATACTGGAATATAAGTGTTTGTACAAGGAATTAAAAAGGACAAATTACACTTTTTCTTCTTTTTCCCCCCACTGAAAAATGACAATGTCCACTGCCATGAAAATCAGGAATATAAAGCATTTCATTTTTAAGAAGCCCACACATTATGTTTGTAAAGTTAAAGAAATTATGTGAAACTAAAAGAAACTTCTCTTTTGGACTGCTTTAATTCTTTTTTATATGTATTTTCAGTTATTTTTCAAAATATGGCAGTTCATTAAAATTAAAGATTGTGATGCTGATAAGCTCATGGCAATTTGTCCATACATAGTTTTTTTGATGCATTTTTGATATATTCTTTGATATATATTTTCTTCTTCTGATTTTTATTTTTCCCAAAGTGATCATGAAATGACACAAATAAACTACATGTGAATCATGTAACTTTGTGTATAAAACTGTTTTTATAAGCTTCTATTTTGTGAAAATGTAGGGTTTTTTTGTCTCCAGACATTTTCTGAATTGTACACAAAATATGACACCATAGTGGCAATTAACAATGAATAAACTTCTCCTTTATTTTGCCCTGCCTTAGATCTCTGTGCAGTGTAGCATTTCCCTCCATGGACTTAGAAGCTTAATAGGTGTTAACAGCAGTGTCTCCTCTCTGCTCTCATTTGGACTCTGTAGACATTCCCAAAAGGGCATAATATAAACAGGTGCATTTACAGGGTGTCCCTTTTCTGGGCAGTAAAACACATCTAGTAGAACCTCTTATGACTTACAGAGGACAAACTCTGGTTTCAGTCACTAAGGTCATCTCTCAGACAGATTTTTTTTGAGGAATTAACCAAGGTTACTTCTCTGACTTGACATCTTGTACAGCATACAAACATAAATCAAGAATAGCTTTTATTTGCCTCATATTCATGATAAAAAGCTTTAAGTTTGACCTTCATAAGACACATATGTTCTAATCAAATTCCATAATATAAAAGTCACCTTTAAAGAAAGAAAGAGGACAAACAGAATAACAAGAATTTGTTTAATCATGTATCCTACAGGGAGGCCACTCGCCATGAAGTTTATTCTTATAAACAAAGCACTTTGGCAATGAAAGTTTATTTTTATATTAGTAAAAACATGGAAAATGAACTTTGAAATTCATTAACTGTTTATTTATGCATTTTTCTATTCTAGAATTAGCCTGCCGGCTAACAAAATGTTAGCTTGCCTAAAGGATGTTCATTTAAATTAATAGTGAAAATTTTTCTGACAGCTGGTAATTTGCTTATTTACAGCTTCCATATTAAATCTTCAAATATAGTAGATACAAATTAATAACCTTCATCTAAGGGCCCTTGTTCCCTTTTGATTATTCTAGTTGCAGAGAAATGAAACTTCCTCTCGTTTTTTCTGTTTCCAATACCCATCTTGTGACACACCATCCTGTTTTCTTCCTTTCACACCATGTTCAGATATGTTGCTATGAAGAGGAGATACTTAGTTAGAGACCAAGTGTATACATAATTTTGAATTACTTGGTTGTGGATTGAAACTATTATACACTGGATTCCCTCTATTTTCTTCCTAAGAGTGATTGTTTTCATGCAACTATCATTTCATAACACAGGCCTAAAGCTAAAGTAGGTGACTGGGTTATTGTAAACACCTAAAAGCTCACACTCACTTGAAAAAGGTTCATAAGTCCTGTTGCTAAGAAAGCTGTAATTTTTGGATGTGAGTTTGGTTTTCAATTATTAATGTAGTCTTCTTTAGGTTATCCATGATTTTTTTAAAATTTTCTACATTAAATTACTCCATCTACCACACCTGAGGTATTTGTTCAAGAATTGAGCATATCACTCTTTCTTAGGGGAAAAACAAAATCAGTGTTTTTGTAGTCCTCACTATCTCCTGATCATCCTGAGATGCAATTGCTCTGTTGAAATCCTATCGCTTAATAAATTAAAATTCTCACAAATAGCTGACATCATCCTACTGGTGCACACATATCGCCAAAAAAGACAGGAAAGTTGCACATTTTTAACATGCACTATGAGTTGAGTAAGAAATGTAGCAACAGTAACAGTGAAATGGTTACAGGATGTACCAGAATCCTGAGGATTCAAAGATAATATTGCTATATTTGGTGATGTTGCCTTTTCAGAGCTATTTTAATTTTTATAGCTGGAATTTACACAAAATATATTCATCCATGCAAATGTTATGGAGTCTACCAGGTACTTTTAATGCATGTCTTTAAACTCTTAAATTTAACCCAATCACTGAACACATGGTTGAACTTATTGACTGTGTTTGTATATAGGACAATTCATGCTTGTCTAGCAAGTAATTTTGAAAAGTAATACCACCAAAATTTCTTCCCAGGGCAACAGAGGCACTTTATTCCAAGTCCATTAAAGGTGATATAAGATACAGTAATTAATTTTGTTGTGCTTTTTTATTAATGTGATACATGTTATGTATTAGAAAAAACTTAAATCCTTTAAAACATTTAGTAAAATAAAAGGAATCCATAAATGGGGAATTAGTTGGCCTGGGGAAGCCAATTGAGTTAGTGACATTAGAACACAGGAAAACATAACCAAAATTAAGTGGTCAGCAAATATATTTGGTATTTATTTTCCTACAAATTAGCTTGAGAATATGCTGAGTTAGAGAGTTTAGCTATTGACTTTAGTATTGAGAAAATTTACAGTAAAAATATTATTTGGTAATGTTTTTCCAAGTTACTTCTTAGAATAGAGTTCTACCTTGAAAGTATATATTTTATTTGTTAAAAAAAAATATTACCATAGAATGATAGAATAGGTTGATTGAAAAGGACCTGAAAGATTGTCCCTATGGCAGGGATTTTTCCACTGAACAAGCCCCATCCGGACTGGCCTTTACCATCTCCATGAACAGGAGCTCACAGCCTCTCTGGGAAACCTGTTCCAGTGCCTCACCTTCCTCACAGTAAAGCATTTCTTTCTAATATCAAATCTGAACTTCAGCTTGAGTCCAATCCCCTTTGTCCTATCACTACAAGACCATATAAAACTCCCTCTTATGGATCTTCCACAACATAACAATGAAATGTTAAGGAGCACTGTAGTGAGAAGCAAAATTTTTCCGTGTGTTCCAATCTGCTATAGGGAAAAAACCCAAAATTTTCTTGAGTTCTGCCCATGTCACCTATATGCAAGAGTACCTACTTCAGTCTTAGTCACACCATTTTACATTCTCTTTTACTCCTAAAATTTGTATTTGTAAGGGGAAAATTAACTACAATATTTATTAAAAAACGTGTATAGTGGAATGATACTGTGTTTTCCTGTTTAGAGGAATGCAATACATTTTATTTCTGTTTTGGGTACCTGACCTGAAACTCCTGGTATGTGATTTTAAGAACTCTTGGATCTTCACATGGCAAACAGAAAAGTCCATCCACTTTTAATTTTTAATTTTGTCTTAAAGTCTCTATTATTACACTAAGGATCAAGAGCTGTTTTACTGGAAGAGAGACACACTTTAAAAAATCCTACTCTTCATCTTTTACACTAAATTTCAGAAATTATTAAATATTTTTACACCGTTACATGTTCTCCATTTCCAAAGTCTGAAAGGCAGTAGTAATTACCTATATTTCAGTTTGAGGAACTTAAATTAGCTTTTGGGGGGAACATAATACAACATGAGACATTAAGAGTAAATTAATGAGGTTATCTGGTAAAAAATAATTTTCAGTTTACTCCAGAAATGGAATGGGGCACACAGAATATTTTAGAGTTCTGTATAATAAAAATTACATCCAAAATGAATAGTTAATACACTGTTGCTCAAAGTACACAATTGTTTAGGCTTTTGAAATATGCTGGGTCTATACAAAACAAATTATGTTATATAAGCACACAGCAAGATACATTTGGGGCCTTGGAGAACAACTGCACATAGAAATTATAGTGTTTGGAGGTGAGTTTATGTAGTTAATCAAAGAGGAGCTGGGTTTGCTAGGAGCACAAATGTTCAGTTTTTTCATGGAATGTTTTCCACCAAATCTTTCTTAAAGATTTAGTTCGATAATTTATTTTTTTTCCAGTCATATAAATATAATCTGGTGTCTCATAATGACGTGAAAATCAAAATAAATATTTAAATTATCATTTCAATGGAACACAAAACCGGGCAGTTTGACTAATTTCATTGCCTTTTCTTTAGATTTAAATAGTTGTGTACATATTCTTTCCAATGTTATGCAAACAAAGCAATGGTCCCTATCTTAAGAATATAAGAACAAAAGACTGTTCAGTGCTATTAAGGGATTTTTCTTTCTGTGCAGTTTACACAATTGTATGGTAGGATTCCCTTTAAAAAAAATTACTTTAGCATTCCAGATATAATTCATGTGAGTGAATTTTCTAGGTCTATATGGCTAGTCTAAACTAGGTCTTCTCTACTAGGCTCCATCTATTGCATAAATCAGTGGAAGGGGCATGAAACACAGATTTGCTTGCAGGAAGTTTTCTCTTATTTTTTATTCACCCTATGTTTTGCTCTATTTGTTCAAAAATTACTTTTCTCCTAAAGAATTCTGTCTTTTATTTTATATTATATTCAGCAGCTGGTATGGGCTGGATTTGGAGGGAATTATTTTGGTTTTTTGGGCTTTTTTTGGGGGGTGGGGGTTGTTTGGGGTTTTTTTTGTTGTGTTTGTTTGGGAGAGTTGTTTGGTTGGTTGGTTTGGTTTGGTTTTTTCATTGTTTTTTTTTCCTTTGTGTTGGCAGTTTTTATTTGGTTGGGTTTTTTTTTAATTACTATCAAAGAAAATGATTCATTTTGTTGCTGACTTTTTTTTGCATTCTCATACACTTCTGACTACATCTGAATCAATACTAAAGGGAAAAAAAACCCCACCAAAACCCAAAAATTATATAAAACCAAGCCACCACTTATCTCTGTTAAAAATTAGTTTTGGATTTTCTTCTACATTATTTCAGCAAAGGCACTTTTTGCCACAGATGCTTCCAAGAGAATACAATTTAAGCAAATGTTGGAGAATATTGACTAACAGGGAATCCCAGGTGAGAAACTGTGAAAAATCACATATGATGCCTGATACAAAATGTTTCAATCACATAAACAGTATGATGTCATTCGATGCAGTTATAGTGATTTAATGCTCAAATATATGTTGATAATCATTGCAAATAAGGATTACTTCTTTTTTAAAAAAATATTTGTATTAGTGAAGTAAATTAATGACACTTACGTGTTCTGAGATTCTGTTTTCATAGGCCCTTAAGAAAAAGGTTTTACATAATAGTATTAACCACAAAAGAAGTTAAGTAAATAGATACAGCACTTAGGTGCTTTTTCATCAAACATTGTATTGCTGCAAAATATTTGTTATTAAAACTCATGTTGTTCAGTATCTTCAGTGTACTTCTGTCATTTGTGATTTCTCACTTTTTCAGATGGGATCTTTTCATTGCCAAGAACTTACTTGAAAGAATTTTGTTTGGGAAGTTAAAGAGCAAAAAGATTGGGTAATTTGTCTGAGTTTATTATTGTTTTACTTAGGGATGATGTGATATAGTTCTTAATTTTTTTGATAAAGGAGAATCACTTACTTTCAGTTATGAATTTGTCAGGCATTGTGGGATTTTAAATTTTTTAAATAGCAGAGTTTTGCAGAATTTTAATTCTAGACATTTTCTCACACCTGAGTTTTTGGAATTACTCATTCTATCATGCAGTACAATGGATTACACTTATCTTTTCATTTGACTTAATAAAAGATTTCTCTGGCTTGCACATACAGTTGGTTAATTGTGTGCCACAATTCCATTTCCCTTTGCTGATAGATCCAATAGAAAAAGAAAAAAGGCGTATGGATTTGGGTTCAATTTAGTTATTTGTTTGTTTCATTCAGAAATCCTGTATAGTATACAGGCTTGAACCCAGTAAGGAAAGCAGATGTTGATCGAAGACTTTCATACAGTTTCATATGTATCTAAACATGAATTAGTGTTAATCCTCATGGGTGCACTGCCTTATACTCTTATCCTTACAAGTTGAGAGAAGAGAAACAGTCAGGTAAGGATGGTGCAGTTTAAACTTAAGGTTAATTTGCTTTATGGAGTGAGTTAAAGTTTAATTTTTTACTAACACAGTAGAAAGCAGAAAAAATGCCAAAATGTCAAAACACAAGCTGGGTGGGAATGTTTTTACTTTTAAAATGCATATTAGCCATAAGGTGGCAGTGTGGGAACTATTTTTAACTGAAGTGGGGAAAAAAAGAACTGAAACTCGTAGTCTAATTTTTGGGGAATAAAAAAAGTAATGGCAACAGTTTCAGCATTTGAGAGATTTTTCCTTTTCCTTTTCCTATTCCTTTTCTTTTTCTTTCCCTTTCCTTTCCTTTTCTTTTCTTTTTTATTTTATTTTCTTTCTTTTTTTACTTTCTCCCCCTTTTCTTTCCTTTTTTTTTTCCTTTTTTCTTTAAATGTATATACCTGAAACAACTTAGATGGCTGAAAGACTGAAATTCCTAGGAGTGAAATCTCACTTGGTAATACATGACTTCTGGCACGCTATTGTAGAAATATGTAAAAAATATGTTAAATATGTAGTCTAAAAAATATTAATCCGACTCAGGATGAGATTTCTAGTTATGAATATGTTTTTACATACATTCCTTAATGAAAGTTCATTTTTTTCTTAGAGAAATAACAAGTTCATTAAAACATCAGGAGAGCAATTGTATGCATATGCAAATAGTCACATAGATACACTCTCACATGAAAACAATTCCAAAAATAAAACACATTCAAGGAAACTGATCTTTAAATTCACCAACACATCCCTCTGCTTTCCTTCTCCTATAACCCCTAAGCATCTTTATTAGGCAAACACTGAATATTAGGCAAAAGAGAGCTAGGAATGTATCATGGATTCTTCATTGGTTTGAAGTATGTACCATCCCAGAAACTTCTCAAAAAAAAGTCTTGTAAAAATATTAAGTATATCACCAAAATACGCAGGGAGTAGAACTCCATTCCTGTTTTTCTCAGATGTTTTCAGGATGTTTGATCCCATTTCTGCAGTAGAAGCACACATCTAGAAAGCATTTGGCCATTCCCACTTAATTCTGAGCATGCAGATGGATAAAGAAAAATCTGGATCAATACCAAATGTGCAATTTAGATACAGACCATGCACTCATTTGTGCTCTTTCCTTCTAAAAAATATTTTCTATAAAGGCATGCCTTACAAAGCTCATAGAATTTTGACACAGAAATATCTCTTAATTTAAAGTTAAATTCAAATATATTAATTGTAAATAAATTAAAAGAAAGAAAAAGGGAGAGTAATTAATGTTCAGAATTGAATGCTCTTTTTTTTCATTTTCTAAAACACATTAGTAATAATCACTGATTTCACTGTTTGAAGTAAAATTATTATGCTTAAAACCAAGTTCCAGTCCCAAACTTACTGTGAATTTTTGCTTTTTATCCATTGGATTAGCAGTTCTCTTAAACAACTGTTCTAACGAATCAGACAGTTACCAAAAAAGCAAATAAAATCAGAAATTTTACTGTATTTAAGTACTTTACTGAAAGTTGATAAAGGCCAGCGGAATATAATTTTATTTTATTCCACAAGGCTGCTAAGCATTTGTGACTTCAGAATTTCTTGTTATATATATGAAAGGTTTTTTTATATTGGTAACATAAAACTGTAAGTATTTGCAAACATACAAACTTTGCAGTTACCATAAAATACAGAGGAAAAAGCAACAAAACAAGCAAACAAAAAAAGGAAACAAAAAATTCATGTGCTACCAGAGGAAAAATTACATGTTCCCAAAGTGCATGTTCCCAAGAATGTACTAATGTTGTCTAAAACTCTTAGACTGATAAATTATTTGGCATGTGTTAGAAGAAAGACATCTAGATGTTTCACCTATAGAGTACTGGTATTTAGTAAATAAAAATTGCTTGTTTCACCCACTAAGTGTTAACCAGGGCATTTTTGATACTACTTAGGTATCAGTAAAGCAGCTCGGGGGAAGGGGCAGGGAATATTGCAAAATAAGATTAAGAAAAACCAACCACCTATTCCACCTCTCGAACCCATCAGAAAAAACTCCTCAAACTCAAAACCAACCAACCAACTAAACAGCTGCCTTTTTGCACATGAAGTATCAGAACTGGCAAAATAAATTCAATCAAAAAAAAAGAATATAAGTCTCCAGTAATGCAGTGTTGCATAAGCTACTCAGTGCTTTAGGTGTCTGAAAAAACTGTTGAAAAACAGACCATTTCACTAGTAGATTTGCACCAGGGCTTTTTCACTGGAGCACTTCTCACTTGAACCCTACAAATTACAGGTTGCAGGCAGGTGGCAGCCTGCTTGGCTAGCCTCCTCAAAGAGGCAGGTCCCCAGCCCATGAATATCCTACTGCACTGAGCTGCGTCACCTCACCTCAAGAATTGATTCTCTTCCTGCAGCCCCTCTCGCTGCAAGGCTGCTTGCATTTCCACATCCCTCAGTAGTGAGCAGCTCTTCACCCTGTGCAGGTGCCCGGGTACTAGCAGAGAGTGCTGCAGGAGTGGCTCAGTGGAAAGGGGCTGAGGGGCTGTCCTGTGCTCGACACATCTGGTTATAGTCACCTCCAGTGGACCCACCACACAACTCAGCTGCGCCCCACTGAAAAGGTCGTGGTACCTGGGGGAATGAGTTCGTGGGGAAAATGCTTTCCAAAAGAGGCAAGGATGCTCTATAGTCAGAGGGGGAAAAGTAGTGGGAGACAGGAGGGTGGATAGTAAGGGCAGAGAGGGAAAGGCAGAAGCTACTCCAGGTGCCACCATAGATATTTCTCTGTAGCCAGTGGAGAGATGCACACAGTGGAGAAGGGAAAAGGAGCAAGATGCACCAGAGACAAATCACTGTCCTGTCTACGCCTCCCCCCCTCAAACATACCTTTCCAATGCATTGCCCCAGGCACATAGAGGAATCAGGAATGAAAACTGATTCCAGGAATGAAAACTGAATCAGGAATGAAAACTGAGCCTGAGAGAAGGGTGATGAAAGGTGTTGTTTTAGTATTTGTATTTGTTTCTCACTACTTTAATCTATTTTATTGGGCAATAAATTAAACTTGTTCTCCCCTGAACCAAGTCTCTTTTGTCAATAAGAGTAATTAGTGAGTGATCTTCCTGCCTTTTCCTTGACTTATGAGCTTTTTTCATCTTATTTTCTTCTCCTGTCCTGAAGAGGAGGGATGGTAAATGAGCAGCTGGGTGGACCTTGACTGCTTGCTAAAGCTCAACACCACAACAGGCTTCACAAATAAAGTCTAAAACTGTCACTACTGCTAGTCTGTTGTATTTAGCATATTCCATAAGTCCAATGTTGTTGTATTTAACATATTAGATAAGTCCCATGTTGTTATATCTATCATATTTCATAAGTCCTGTACCTCTCATTGGTGTCTTGTGGGTGGCAGATCTCCACAGCACAGGAACAAGATCTTCCTTAGTCAGAGCTCCTCCAAGGTTCTGCCTGACTAAGTAACCCACTCCCCTTTTATCCCAGTTACCTTGACAAACCACAGCTGCAGCCCAATGAAGAACATCACAGCTGCAGCCCATCAAGGATAACTAGGACTAGTCAGGGTAAAGATATTCAAGTACAGGTATATAATATGTATATTTAAAGCCTCGTCCATTTATAACACATATATTCAGGGCCTCCTACACTAGTCCATTTGCTTTCACAATTTTTCATTCGTTCAATCCTGTCTTTTGCCTCTCTTTCTTCATTAAAGGTAGAAGCATGTGTTCCAGGTCCTTGTGCAATATGATTTAAGCAGCATTATGTCATCCTCTAAGTGTGTATAGGAATATTTCTCAGTCATTTTTTGCTTCAAGTTGATGTACCTTTTTCTTCCCATATCATCCACATCTCTTGCTATCTTCTATATTCCTTATACAATGTCAGATCTTTCCTCATTTAACATCTGTTGTGTAACATCCTATTTAGAAGCTTACTTTCCCACTGACAAACTACACAACCTCTACAAAAAAGAAAGAATGAGACAAACCTCATTCTTTAAAGGAAAGTTATGGGGGGTGGGTGGGAGGAAGGAAGGAAAAACAAAATTGAGTTTTCTTGCAAGAGTTCACAAGAGAATTTAACTGCAGTGAACAATGCTGCTTTCTTCGGCCTAACTTTGGGCATCTTTTGTGCTTAATCTCTTAGCAATTCATCTTTGAAAGTTCTCTTCTCTCTCTGTGGACTCCTAGGTACCATGTTGCCATTCCTCTTTCCAAGCCAGCCAAAGCAAAAACACTGTTTACAAGAGGTTTTTTTTTTGCTTTCTCGCATCACAGAAAACACATGAGCCAAAAGCACAAGATTTTTTTAATAACACCATGTGTTTTGGGGATGAGTGTATCTCAGAACATGGAGATGATAATAGGTGAAGAGTGGGCCATGACAAAAGCAATAAAATGCACAAGTTTGCAGGATATGGTCTTTCACTTTTTTCTGTTTTGTCAACTCAGCACATTAGTAATGAAATAAATCTCTTTCCTCAGCTTTTGTCACATGGACAAGAAGAATTCCGATGTGTGAAACCTCTCCAAACTTCCCAGTCTGAATTTCATGCCACTGATTTTGCTTAAACTCTATAAGATATCACTAAAGCTGAGAAACATAAACTGGACCCCATCTTTTCTTGATATTGCACTATCTTACAGACAAGAGCATTTTAAAACATAGCATAAGAAAACAAGCAAAAAATTCTCAGTCTTAATATGGGCAAGAAAGGAATAGCAATAAGAAAATGCATGAGTTTGAATAATGGTCTCAGACTATTTCTGTTCTTTTCAGAAAAGGTATACTTTTATATATTTCAGACCCCTTGCTGGCCTTTATTCTTGTCTTCCCAGCTAAGAAGAAACAAGCCTGTAGTGAATAATTTAGTAATCTGTTTGGAAAGTTATTCTGCATTCATCTACCAAAATACAGCGTAGAGAGAACTAGCCCTATGCAAGTCCAATTAGCTTCTTGATTCCTGCAAGTTATTCAGCCCTGAGTATGTTATGTGCCAATCACCAATACGACCATTCAAACATTTTGAGGTTTATTATATTCATAGTATAGCAGACTTAAAATTTAGTAGGCTATTTAGTGATCAGTCACTAATTTACTTCGTAATCTTTGCTCCTTCCTTCTGCTCCTAAGTCTTTATTTCTGCAAAACACATTTTCTAAAGAAACTGTAGCTGTAGTTGACTTTGAAATATGTGAGTAAGAATTGACAACCATTTCCAACTCAGATTCTTCAAGACGCTACCAGTCATGGAAAAAAATTTGAAACATATGCAAGGAAGATTGCAGATCTCCACATTCCTAGGAATTATTATGCCATTTCCAGTATAGGAAGAGTGTCTGTTATTGTTTTTTGCAGCAAAGCTCTTCTACTCCATTTTGAATCCCAGGGTTGATTCAAGAAAAAAAATCTAACCACAGACATATTTTTGTCTAAGTCAATCTTTAATGTGCCTTCTAAGCTGATAATTAATAGCTGGTATTTGCCCTATTTTCATTGCTGCAAGATGGGGCACACAAATATACTTCTCCCTAAGGGAGGTGTCTGGTCATCATTTCTGTGGAGTAACTATGAGTTCTTTATTAGTGCTTCAGAGAGTGAAATATGAAGATCAAGAATGGCAGAAATTTTTCCTAGCAATGTCAACAGGAGAAAAGCCTTACCTCTAACTGCAAAGAAAGAGGAAAGAGACATGCCTTAGAATAACTGATAGTAGATCTGAAGGCTGTTATACATTAAAAACTCCTTAGTGAATCTGAACTGTGCTAGTCCAAAAAATGTGAACTCTCTCACTGTCCAAAATGTGAACATGCTATAAATCTTTACCAGCAAGTCACTCATCTAGTTCTGTAAACTACTGATGTATCAAATGAGACACATCAGTAGTTTACAGAACTAGATGAGAGCTCTCAGATTCAATAAATGTGAAAGCAAAAAGTGCTTCAAATGTTTAAAAGATTTCTATTAGTTTGGTATTTTTACATAATCTTTTCTATGTGTTTACAGGGTATATATAAAATAAAAAAAAGAAACCAGTGAAAACCATCGTGACAAGTAGCTTACTTTTATGATCAGGACATCATATTACGCTTGAGCGGACTACGTGCTGTGAGCACGTTATCATCATCTGAGTTAATCACACTGAATTTTAATTTTGTTGTGGGATGTTAATTTGGAATTTTATGGCCACCAAGCACATGTTTTGCCTGAGAAGACTTAATCGGATGATACTATTATTTAGCATATTATTTCCCATGGGCAAATTAAGATTAAGTGTTTATCTCTGTGGAACCTTGAGAACCTAATAAACTACAGTGGGATCAGATAGAAGATAACAGTAATATACAATGAATCACATTTTAATTTCTTCAAACAAAGAAAGAAATTCTGATATTTGAGGAAAAGATCATTAAATGGACTTTCAAGTTTGACACTGAACCAGTTAAGTGTTTATGCAAGTGTACTTATAGAGATCTTAGTATTAGATTAATTGGAACTAGAAAGGAAAAAAATACATCACCCTTCTTTTGATTTGCAACAATGGTATTTATGCAGCTATTAGCTCTATTCCTCTGATATTTCAATGCAATTTGGGATTTAGCTGATGTTATATTTTAAAAAAAAAAATATTATCTTTATCTGTTTCATCAAAATTTAATTGTTTCAAGTATGTTGATGAAAGGAATACTTTTTGATTTTATGAACATTTTAATTGTCAAAGGAAGAAAACTTCCTTCTGAAGCCATTAGCTATGACATCTGTATGAAGACATGAAAATTTTATGAAAGACTTAAAAGTCCCAATAAAATTCACCCAGTGTAATTTTTATGTTAGTCAGTACCTTCTACATTTAAGTGACCTCAGCAAAGAAAGAAGCTTTTCCAAGGCTAATTCCTAATGTTAGGAATTATCAAGACATTCTCTCACTGTTATAACACACTGATCACTCACCATCTCTCATTAGTCTTTTGTTAAGTAAAAAGTCATTCTCTGCAATTTCTTTATTTTTCCTTCTAAGACATAGAAAAAATACAGATATAGGAATAAAATCATGACTTGCCAAATCACCAAAAACTAGCAGTGTAAAACAACATGTTGAAAAAAATAGTGAATGTGGAACAAATCAAGACCTTTACAATGACAGATTTATTATTTTAAAATGGTCTATGTTCCTTCCTTTAAATAATTACTTATAAATTACATTTCATTTTGGGGCATTCCCCTGCTCCAGCATGGAATCCTGCAGATGCAGCAGGTGAACCTGTGTTCTGTGGACCTCTATGGGCCATTGGGACACAACTGCCTCGCCATGGTCTTCACCAGAAGCTGCAGAGCCTCTGTACCTGGAGCACATTTTCCTCCTCTCTACTGTTCTTGGGAGTTGAAGAGCTCTTTCTGTCACATATTCTCCCTCACTTCTCTGGTTGCAATTGCCCCAGTGCAGCAGCACCTCTCCCTTCTCAAGTCTGTTTTCCCAGCAGCACTACTGCTGTCCCCTACGTGCTTGGCTCTGAACAGCTGCAGGTCCATCTTGGAGCTATCCAACTGGCTCCATCAGACATTGGAGAAGCTTCTTGCAGCTTCTCAGAGAAACTGTCCTGTTGCCCCTTGCTTCCAAAAGCTTGTCTTGCAAACCCAATGATGATGTTGTTAATATTAATATTAATATTACTATTAATATTAATCGTAATAATCTTAATAATAATAGCAATAATAATATTTATTATTACTATTTCTGTGAAAAGTAGGGAGAGAAGAATTAAACCTAAGAGAAACAAACAGTGCACATTACAGCTTATTACTGCTGACCAGTTCTCAGGCTATCCTCAAGGAATGATCAACTGTTCCTGGTCATGTATATACTATACATGACAATCTGTGGCATGGAATAGTCCTTTGGCCAGTATGGATCGCCTGTCCTGGCCCTGTCCATCCAAGATTCCTGTAGAGCTCCTCAGCTGCAGAAAATGTGACACAAAGAAATCCTTGACTTAGGATAAACACAACTTAGCAAGAACCAAAACATTTGTGTGTTGTCAACAGTCTCATACTAAATCCAAAACACAGCATTGCACCAGCTATGAGGAAAAAAATTAACTCAATCCTAGCCTATGAAAAATATATACCTTATTAAACATAAATTTACCAACAGTGCTAACATGAGAATTGGTTGTGAAAATTTTTGAGTTAAAATAAGTAAAACTCATATTAGTTTAGAAGACTATATGGCAATTCTGTAAATTCCATAATTTATTTTTTGGTACATTTTTGAATATCATTTAGCAGCAAAATACAAATTGTGGAATAAATAATTTTTCTTTTTTAAAACTCAATACTATTAAAAATATGCTACAAAAATGATCTTATGCACATTATCTTGATATCCAGCATTTCTGTGAGCAGTATTTTACTCATATATCTCAGCAGTGATCTTTGGCAGGAAGGAGAAAAAGAATTTCCTAGTGGTTAAGAATGCTTTAGTGTATCAGAAGCCCTACTTTGTATGATTTGCTAACCGTAAGACAGCTGTAATGAAGAGAAAATATAGCAGTGTAATAACTTGACAGCCACATTTATCTATAAAGAGGGTTGTTTCATGTCAGATCCCACCTTCAGCTCTATGAAAAGGTACTATGATGGAAAGAATTCAAACAGCAGGAGTGAAACCTCCAGAACACTTTTTATTTGTTAGGTATCCAGCTAACAGACAAAATTCTGTATCATTTTCCAGTTGCATACTTACAAATCTTGTGAATTAGCAGGATCAGTGGAACCAGGGAATGCTTAATTTTCTTCAGTTTTTATAAACATGTAGACAGACCCAAGAAGAGCACTGTAACATTTAAATAACCAAAGTCACATGTAAATGAACACATCTCTTAGTAAAGATAGTGTTTATAGTGTTATCAAAACCATGCTGACCCATATCAAATCAGCTGTTCCTTCCTATTTATTTTGTCTTTGAAAAATGCTAAATGCAATATTGAAAAAAGTAGCCCAAATAATCCTGACCAAACTTTAGGCTTCCATGCCAAAAGTCTTTCATGTCTGCATACAAGATAGCTCCTTCTTAACTGAAGGTTGCTTCTGTCCATTGTTGAATGAGTTTGTATGCTTCTCAGAGTTTGGGGTTTTTTTAAATTTTCCATGGTTTAGGTTGCCTTGGGGTTTACCAAGATCCAGCTGCAGCAAGGACAAGTCTGGGTGTTTCCATTCAATTTCACCCTGATTAATTTTTCTAGATCTCCCATTGGTTTCTGAAGGGCACTGTAGTTCTCTTCTGTCAGTAAAAATCTGACTATGTGGAGTATGTAGCCAAATTAATCTACCATGAGACCTCAGCCCTTGATCTCCATGGCTGAGCTTTTGATGGAGTTTGATAATGTTGCCTCATAACCAAGTAAAGAAAGAACCATTAACTAGACAAAACAGCTTTCTGAACACCCTTATATTTGTATACTTCTGGTATTCCTGAAAATTCCTTTTTTTATGTATATTTTTTAAACCAAATAAGAAAAGAGATAAATTAATCTGGAAAAAAAAAAAAAAAACCCAAAACAGAACACAAAATAATCCAAAGAACAGAATTTCAGGGTCCTTTCCTTCTTTCTCTCCCTCTCTATCCTTTTTTTTTATTTCCAAAGGAACATTTCTATTTTCCTTTTCACTGCACGCTCAGAATATATAGCTATGCATTAGGCGCTGATGATGAGACTTTTCACATTCTGGCAGGAACAAAGAAAATTAGAAAGAGATTTTGAAAATTTTGGGGAATGACTAAAGAATAAGCAGAATCTGAGATTTTTTTTTTATATGTCAAACACACTCACTATCTATGGTCAGTAGTCAAAATGCAGAAGTTCTGTTTTTCCAGGAAAATAAGTGAATCTGCAGATATGAATGAGTTAATTTTAAACCATCCCTCAGTTATGTAAATGCACAAAATGTAGTGCCACTTTCTATTCTTATTACAATCGTGAGACTGTCACTATAATTGATTAATTTCGTGCCATTCTTTCCCAGTGATCTCTTTGTCACAAGAATGAGCTATCACAGAATTTTAATGCTGATTACATTTTAGTTTTCATAATGTATTCTCATTTTCATTCTAGTGACAAAGGTTGGCACAAAATCAGACCATATTCATAACAAAGCCTGCAAAAATAAAGCAGGAAACTGTATAGAATCCATCTTCATGACAATCTCAGAACAATGAGAACAGAAATATCACAAAACAAAACTCTTTGTTCTTGTGGCAGTCTTGGTATTGTAAAATCACAATACTCTAAAATGCATTTCTGAACCTTTTGGATTGGATGCATTAAACTCATTGCAGTCTAGATATCCTTCACAATATTCTAAAAGGAGAGAGTAGGAGAAAAAAAAATCTTATATAAAAATGTGTTCATTATGGATAATGTAAAATACCTCTTAGCTGTTTGTTAATTCCTATGTTGACCACTGAGTTACTGGCAGGAGGGAATGGGAACAAGCAGGAAAGAAGAAAAACAATGGTTTTCCATGGAACCTTTACATCACAAACTAGCTGTTTCTTCCTGGGGGCAATTACTTGATAGACTGCTAATATGTGACAAAATTGTGAGTATCAAGAAGAACATTCAGTGAGTTAGAAATAGCACCAATTTATTGATGTTATGTGTTGAGTAGTTATGCATATTATCCAGATTCTCTGATTTGTCTTTTCTGTGTATACTTCTATCTCTATTCTTGATGGTCTCCTTTTAAACAGACCTTTGCCAGGATAATTCTTCCGAGTCCTACACCATGACTGCCTTGACTGTGCTGTCAATAGGATTTACTGTTGTCAATATGACTGTGAACTTGTGGACTTCACGTTTTTGCACTATCAGAGAGACTGTGCACAAGGAGATCAGGTGTCTCTTCCTGAAGAGGGGCTCCTCATAAAGTCCTGTGAAGATAAATCCTTCACCTATGTTCTTATCATCTTTCTTCCCTACTGTAGGGGACAAGAACGTTCATACCTACCCACATTCTCTGGATATATGACAGAGTGTGACAAGTGACTTCTGCTTTCTTCACTGCAGCCTCAACTGTGAAACTGACTTGGCTACTGTGTCATCATGTCTTCCCCTCCCTTGCCAGCCCATCAGTGTCCAAAGACAGCTCATACAGTTCTGGCATCCTTTCAGCTGGTCCCTTAATATACCTGACAAAAACATTTCTCTTAAGAACACTCACTGTCATTTAAGTCAACATTAGTGTGTAGCTGAATTGACTTGTTCACACAATTATCTTCACCAGAACTTTCTGAAACCTCTAGATGAGAACTTACTATTACATGAACCTACCTCTTCTGATATGGAACATGATATCCCTAGAGTTTCATTGCTCCAGAGAGATTGATCAGTACTACACAGAGGTAAATGTGATTTACTTCTTGAAAATCTGGAGGTACTGTAATAATTGATGAGTCTCAACATCTCTCTTCAACCTACAATAGAGTTGAACAGTCATGTTTGTCACACTGATCATATGCTTATCAGTTAAAAGAAGATAGTGCAAGACTGACAAATTCAACTGAAGTATGGAGTTTGCATGTTAGTGTGTTTTGTTAAGGAAATTGACAGCTGTCTAAGAGGACCAAAGAGCCTTTTCCAGAATGTCTGAGTATTTATTAAAGTCATCTGCATCACAAATTCTGTGGAAAATAGACTAGAAATATTGGTAGCAGAGTGGGCATCATTGTTTGGTTTTTGATCATTCCTAGACAAAACAGAAACTGTAGAGCCAGTGTTCTAGTAGCCAGTATTGTCAAATCTGCTCAGACAAATAAGGCTTCAGAAACAGGAGATGCCTGTATAAGAGACATCAAATATACTGGCCTTGCCCAGAATTAATTTCTTCATAGTTTGTATGTTTTGGATTTGTGATTAAAACAATGTTAACCATTGGAATTATTTAGTTGTTGCTGAGCAACATTTACAGAGTCTTAAAGAACTTTATGCTTCTCATACTATGCCATCAACAAGGAGGCTGAGGGCTGACAAATAGTTGGAAGTGATACAGGCAGGACAACTGACCATAAATGACTACAGGGATATTCTGTATCAAATCACAACACACTTAGCAATAAAAGCTGTGAGAAGGAGAAGGAGAAGGAGAAGAAAGAAAAAAGAAAAAAAGAAAAAGAAAAAAAGAAAAAGAAAAAAAACAGAAAAAAAAAGAAAAAGAAAGAAGTGGAGAACATTCTGAGTTATGGTATTTGAAGTTTTATTCAAGATCATCTACTTCCCAGTCAAATTACAAATTACTTCTCAATATCTATCAAAATTTCTCCTCTTTCAATTTAAAACCATTACCCCTGCCACTACACTCCCTAAATAAAGGGATCCTAAATCCAGGCTTCTAGAAGATCTATCCAGAGCCTTCTCTTCAACAGGTTGAACCCTGTCCTTACTGGGAGGTGTTTGAGAGTCATCTCCATGGCACTCCTCTTGGAAGCCTCTCTGTTGGCATCTGGTCCAACTTGTATTAGCTTAGGGTTAAAATGTTACTCAGTGCAAACTTTCAGCTGCTGTGAAGTCATATTCAAAAGAAAGATGCAGAAAGATCATTATTCTCCCAAAAGGAAAATAAATTTAGGGTATAGACAAAGTAACCTCTAACAATTGCTTCAAGGTTTAAAAAGTAAACAGTAGGCATCACTGAGAGAAGATTAAAAAAAAAAAAACCAAAACACTAGCGACTTTGCTTGGACTCTGGGAAAACACCTTACAAGTGCAGGTGTTGTGGCTAAATTTCATCCCAATACAAAAAAGAACTACTTTGAAAAATATCCAGGCTTAGGAACTCTGTTTCTAGAAAATCTACTCTACACAGTGAGATAATCATCTGCCTTCTCTAACAAGAGCAAGACTGTCTTTCTTCATTCTTAGGTAGAGCTTCTCATTTGCAACACCACCTCTTCCTGGGAATGCAGTAGACTGCAGGATCATGTATTTGCAGAAGTTCTAAATCAGCTGTTTTCTTATCAGGTTATTATAGTATCCATTCCATTCTTAGAAAGTCAGCCTTGACACTGGTGTTTGGACTTTTGGACTTCTAGAATGTATATTCTTTGCTTTTTAGTTCTACATTGATCTTGTCCTACTGGTCCTCTTTCTCCACTGTCCTGTTTCTCTTACACAATGTTCAGCAGCTGTGGTCTCTCTGTAGGCTCTGTGGGATTAGGCACATCAACAACTGGCTGGAAGTGGATCTTCTGGGCAGGTCTCCTGGCAGTCAGAATCCTGTAGCTTCTGTACTGCTTGAGCAATATCACAGTAAGAATGCAACTCCACAGAAGAAGATTTATTGAAAATAAAGAAGAAAAGCAACAGATAGACATAGCAAGGCCTATGGTCAGAGTAGATACAAATTGCAGTTTTAGATGGAACTTGAATCATACAGGCATATGTGAAGACTAGAGATGTCCTTGCTCTGTCTTCAACATTTTTAAATGAGTGAAACAGTTCACTTAGATTCTGATTAATATGTGATAAATATTTCCAGAAGAAACCAATGCGTCCATATTAAAAATATAATAATTAATTCTGTCTCTGTAGAAAATAAAACAAAACAAAAAAACCTCCTCTCAAAAAAAGCCAAAAAATACCTCCATAAAAAAACACAAAGAAAAAGACAAAACAAACAAACAACCCAAAACAAAAAAAAAATCTCCCCACTAAACCAAAAAAAAAAGCCAATAAACCAAACCAACCAAGTATTTAACCTGTAGTACCAGTCTTAACGTTCTTCTGACCCTGTACTGTTCATATACAATCTGGATATGCTATACTGAGCCAATCACACTGACTACTACTGGTGGACCACACAAAGAGATTGTTAGCCTTTGGGACCTCCAGAGATGCTTTCTACCTTAAATTAGTCAATGGCTTAAGAACTATAGCAGAAACAACCAGATGTCATTCCTAGGCTCATCCTCAGTTATGCAGTGCCTTTGAATGCAGTCAGACTGCATATAAATCTCTTTTAACCTTAATTTAGGTATCCATCTTAAGCTCAGGAGTCATAAGTTTGTGGAAATGAGCGACCAAGTCACACAAAATTCATCAAGCTGTCTTTTGCAGCAAGTAAAGAAGCAGGTTGTAACCATGTGCTTAAAACTGGGCAAGAACTTTGACTTACAGACAGAAAATACACATGGATACATAGCCACAGGCACACACACAGACAGACAAAATCTGTGGGTTTGTTGTTAGCAATAACTGCATCTAAAACGATGTATTCCGTTCTGTGTGTAATTTCTCCTAAATGGCCCTTCATACAAACATCACTGGAATGTGAAAACATTGGAAAAACTTAACATTAGAAGCAGTTACACCACAAACAGTGAAGTTGGTCCAGAAGATCTGTCTTTCGGGTTGTATTTTTCATATTTTCAGCAGCCAAGAATACAATTATATAGTAGCAGTACATTTCATTTAAAAAAAAGATAGAGTAAACCCTACCTAAATATTAGTATACATTTGGAAATGTAGGAAAAGACGTTTCCACAATTAGAAAAGAATCTTAAAACAACAGCAAAGGTAGTATTTAAATTGAAATTGTCCACATGCAACATTTTGATATCCAAATGTTTATATTGATGAACTTTTTAAAGCAGTCATAGGAATGAAATTCTCTCACCCTTTCAGGCAAAACAAAGATGCTGTAGAAACTTAATAATTTCTCTAATTTCTATTCTGTTTAAAAATCTTTACCTTTCTCCTGGTAGAAACAACAGTTACTGTTACTAAACCCCATGATTTCTCCGTTTTCATAATTAAACTTAAGAGCCTTTTATGATATCAATGGTGACTTTTTAATTCCGTTTATAAAATTTTATCATTCTGTAGTGTGTATAGCTAGGTTTTAAGTAAAATATTTGGTGTGACTAATGAATTCTGGATTAATTACAAGAATATGTTGTGCATTCAACCTCAAATTCATTGTATTTCAGAGTAAACAACATAAGTTGTGAGCATGGATATGTTAAGAGGAACAAAATTGTTTTGTGAAGTTCTGCTTTAACCTAGATTACTTTTATGTACAAAAAAAGTCTTCCATCTTGCAGGAATATAAAGAATAGCTGATCCTTCAGTGAAGTCAGCAAAAGCACAACATGTGAGTCTGAGTTATGCCTATCATATTAACCTTTGGATACAATAACTGAAGATTATTTTTCTGATAAAATTAAGACTTGATAAAAGATAACAGATAGCAAACATGTTTTAATTTAAATTACAAAATAATAGAGAATATAAACACCATCTGGCTGTCTGGAAACATGATTCCTAGGTAAACTTATTTCTAAGGATAGCTACATATAAAATAATGCTTCTTCATTCTCAGACTTACTTTTTACCAGAAAATGAAATTTGTCAAATTTATAATGGATTTTTTTGCATATAATATATTTTTTCCCAGTGATTGAAGACATAGGTTATTTACAAAATTTCATGAAACTTTGGAGATATTATAGGTTATTGATAACTAATAAAAAAAAACCTTTTTCATATGGAGATATCTTTGAAAGATATAAAATTGAAATGGGAATTACTGAAATGTAATCTGTACAACCTGAACTTAAAACAGAGATAACAAAACTAAAGCAAACCCAAAAAACCTAATAATTTTTTAAAACCTGAATGTGTCATTTTCAATAATCTGAAATGTTAGTGTCTCTTTCAGTCTAAGGTCTTTGTCCTTAAGATCTTAAGGGTGTTTTAATGATTTTATTATTGGTATAATCCTTTTCTGCAGAAAAAACAAATCCTTTTAGGCAAATATTTTTTGTAGACTGAGTGCAAATAACTACATGACTGAAAAATGTATGACATAATTATCACTATTCTTTTAGGAAGTTTGTTTTCAATACCCTTTTGGATAATTTTTTCACCTCTCTTGCTTGGTCTTTTAACAGCCTTTCTGATCCAATGTTGATGCAAATTACATTGTCATGTTTTGTGACTTTTCTGCACTTATCACTCAGCTATAGCCTAGATTCACAGATATTTATTTTTGTTTTTATTTTTTTATTTTTAATCACTAATGGATTTGCAGCTAACCTATGGCTTCAGCCATGGAAAGTTGCCTTCAGTATCATTGATGTATGCATTATGCTGATAAGTACCACGGTTCATTTTCCTCTTGGGTAAGCACAGTTAAAACAGAAAGGCAGGGGGGAGAGAAAGAGAGTAACTCTAAGACTAATAATTACCTTAGCCTGAGACAAGGATGGCAAAACACACTAGATTGCTTTCTAACATTCAGTTATGTGTAATGAAATATGGCTACTTCAGGACAAAAAATGTGTGCTAACTTCAGTTATTTTAGTGTTATTTCACTGAATTCCTCAAAATTGCATTTTGTTCGACATTACCAGTGTGGTAATGTTTTAATTAAAGGGCAAATCTTGGCCTCATGATGAATTCTTTCCTGACATCAAAAGGACTGTCCCTTGCATTCTCACTGCCATCATTTTATATTACATTTTAATTTGTTAGTTCATCAGTGTGAACTGAGTGTCCTAATATGTAAAGAATAATTTGTCATGATTCAGTAACAAGGCTTGTTGAAAGGTGAATGGAAAAATAAAGAAGACTTCAACCTTATGGAACATATTAGGAAATAAATTTTATACACATGAGTACTTGTATCACATAGGGCAGGAACTACTGTTCTTCTGATATGTATTTTGCTGTTTCATATATAATATGAAAAGGAAAATATATATATAAAACATTTAATTCCTTGATAGAGAGACTTTAATTCAGATATAGTAGTTGGTACTGTACAGCAAGTAAATAGTCTCTGATTTTATTGTGAATTGATTATGAAGATTTAAGGTAGACCTGGCCAGAAAAGTTAATAAACTCAGAAATTGTATATATCTCAAACTTCTCCAAAAAATATCTGGTTGCATGTCTACAAGTTTAAATAGTTTCTGTCTTTACTATCATACAATTCCTTTGAAGTTAAAAAGAAAAAGAGAGAAATTAATCCAGCAAAGTGGAGAAATATATGAATAGGTGGCTGATTACAACTAAGGTATTTTAATGTATTTACATTTCTTTTACTCTAATTTAGTTTTAAGAAAATGACAGCTCATGTTTACTTCTCTGGCTAAAAATTAATGTAGGTCTCTCTAAAAATCCACCTGCTGTTGATGGCTTGCTGTATTAAATATTTGCTATATCATCTGTTGGCATCACAAATATGTCACAGATAGTTTTGCAGCTTGTTTCATATGCAAATGTTTTTAAAAGTGTTTACAACTGAGCACTTCAGAAATAGTAGCATTCTAGAAATATTATTTGCTCCAGCAACTAGATCTTGGAATGAATATCTCCTCTAGTTATCTTTCATTTTCAATTGCATCATCCGCAAATTTAAAGTTGTCTTCATTTGCTTTAAGATTTACAACTAAAGTGGGTTACCGTAATACTCTGTTTTAAAAACACCATGTTCACACTTTTTAATTAGAGTTTGGACCAGGCTTTTTAAATGAATCTTCTTCCACTGCATAGTCTTCAGTTCACTTAGTATCCTAGGACTACAAGCAAGATGCCTTCTGGATAAACTGATGTGAAAAATCTGCTTCAGAAGTGCACAAAATATAATACAATTTTTAGTGAGCATTAAATACAGAATGACAGGAGCTAATTTCAGTTAAAGGCCTTGAACATAGCAAAATTTGGGTGCTGGGTCATAGCACAGGGTGGGGTCTACCTCAGTGTTTTACCACATGCCTCTTAATATGCTTTTGTTGTACCAGTTTTCAGCAAGTGGCTTTGAATTTTGAATGCTGAAATATGACTCTAGAATGTATGAATACTTCTTTCATATGCTCTGCATATTTGTGTGGAGAGCTAAACAGTGAAATTCATGAACACTGCACTAAGAAACTACCTGTAACTGGACTAAAATGATAAGACTAAATGTGTCTTTACAGTGGATTTTCTCCAATGTTTTAATGTCTTTCAAACTGATGTAGATTAATATCTTCCATTTTTAGCTTTGAGCTTTCTCCCAAAAATTCCTGAGACATTTCTTTCTCCTAGTAATGGTAATGTTTTTATACTAACAGCTAGCAATGACAATTGCACTTCCATGACAGTCCAGCTATATCGAGGTAGAGAATATTCCTGATACAATGAAGCTGTCCCAACTCTCTATGACTTCTAATTAAACTTGTAAGACTAGCTGTTTGTTTTCAGTGGGAGAAAAAAATGTTGATTACTGTGGACTGAGGTTCTGCTCAGTCTTCCCTATACAAGCTGTCCCATTTTGCACAGAATTTAACAACAAAATGCAGAGCAGTCATTTTGGGTCTTGTGAGTGGGTTCTGCATAAGTCATGAACGCAAAGTCAGTCTGCTGGCTCAGAAACACATCTCTGAAAGAATTGTCTTACAAAATGATATAGCATGAAAAGCAGGCATTGGATTGAAGGTTATCCCTTCCCTATAACAACAGACTATTATGCTGTGTGTGGGAGAGAGCATATTTTGAAAGCCTTTTTGTCCCTTTGTCATTTGCTCATATTACCACTTATGTGTTTGTTGAAGCAATCTATGTTAGTCAGCACTTTACTATATGTTCCTTCAAGTAAAAAAGTTTCTTAACAGATTATTTTAAAGTTCATTATTATAAAGAATTAACTTTATTTCATCTTCTTTACAGGAGTCCTCTCTTTTCTCTGTGTAAACTGTGCCAAACAAACTTCCTATCTTACTGATATTAGTGATGTGTCAAGATTCAGCTTGAGAAAAAACTTACCTTGAAAATTATCATGTTTCAATCTACAGTTCTACAGGAAGGAAAGCATTTGCAGCCAAGATATGGGGAAGAAAATTCCATTTCCTTTAGAGGACTGAGACTTTGGCTTCTGAGATACTTTCTCAGAACGAAATAACACTAAAACTAGAACCAGAAAAGATAACTGGATAGCAGAAAAGCTTTTTAATGTTCTGTACATTGCCAGGGGAGTTTCAAATAGAGTGCAAACTACATGATGAGATAATTCCTGTCAGGTTCCTCAGAGAAAACTGTAAATGTACATAAACCAAAAAGATGCAACTGTAAAAAAGGGCCATGCTTTGGGTGATGAAGATACCATAGTTACATTGATGTTTTTATTAAATTTGGGAGACTGGAGAAAGATAAAAAACTTAACTGGTTATGACTGGAAAGAAGGGGCAGAGGAGAGAAGAATAAAAGTGAGGCTTTCTCTGATAGGGAGTTTTTTTGAGAGGACAAAGTCATGTAAACACAAGGATGTGTCTAGCATGAATGTTTGAATTAGATGGAGTATCTCTACTTGTGCATGGTATATCTTCTACATATACAGAAAATGGCAAAACTAAAAGGAAGATAGGAGTGTTTACACATTGCTTTTCTTCTTTGGTTGGTTTGGTTTGCTTGGCTTGGCTTGGTTTCGATTTTTTGGTAAGTTTTAGTGCTAATTAAACACCTTCCTTAGGTAGGATTAAGTATTTATTTGGGGCAGCCTTCACAAAAATCTTAAAGTGAGATAAGCAAGCTGATAACAGGTGGAGATATTGCTTCTAGACCTATGTTGGAAATTAGTATGCTTTGCAGCTCTTGGAGATGTTATGATCTGAGATCCAGACTTACAAAGAGAGGTGTTCAAATCAGTAGTAGTAGAACTTAGAAATGAGTTTACCATGGTGAAAATAGGAGGAAAAATCACATAGCTTCAATTTGCTTATTGGATAAACAGTGCTGTCGGAGCATGCTGCACATATTTTTGTTGTGTCTACACAGCAGGGTTACATAAGGAAAAGGATAAAATAGAGAAAAAATAGAGAAAAAAAATAGAGAAAAAAATAGAGAAAAATAGAGGAAAAAAATAGAGAAAAAAAATATAAAGTAGATGCATAAAGCAGATGCATAAATATTAATGAGATATCTGTAGAAATATTGCTCCTATGTTATTCAGTGGTATATGTATTGCACAGAAAACATTTTGTCTGGTAAAAATTAAGCAGAAATCAAAGACTAATACTATCTTCCCATCCAGGTAATAGTATAGCGGTGTGACATGTTGATGTCAGAGCTGCAGTCTGATAATATGGTACGATTGTGGCTACAACTGGGCTAGTTTTGAACTGTGCTGAACCCAGATAATATAAAGTTCTTTTTGTTGTTTGCTGAGCAGGACTTGCACAGAACTAAAACATTTTCTGCTTCTTGTACTGCCACTCTGGAGAGGAGACTGGGGGTTCTTGGGAGGATGGGAAGAGACACAACTGGAACAGGTGACCCTAATTGACCAAAGGGATATTCCCAACCCGGTGTCACCATGCCAGTATATAAATGTGAGGAAGAAGAAGGGAGAGTGGAACATTTGGAAAGATAATATTTGTCTTTCCAAGTAACTCTGCGGTGGGCTCTGTTCCCCTGGAGATAACTGAGCACCTGTGTGCTGTGAATGAATTCCTCGTTTTGTTTTGCTTGTGTGCACAATTTTTCCTTTCCCTGCTTAACTACCTTTTACTTTTCAGGTTCTCTCCCTATTGGTAGGGGATTGAGCGAGTGGCTGATGGGGATGTACTAGGTTGAATTGATATCTGGTAGTGCTGTTTAGCTAGTTAAGACACTATAACTACTATTTTTGGCAGTGATAGAGTCCTCCAGGGATTTTGAAAGAATAGTGTTAGGATGCACTTTTACAAAATATGATGCAGAATGTATACAATGAAAGAGTTACTGCATTTATTAGGTCATTATCAGTATAACAATTATGTGTAACTCTGTAACATACGTATACAAGCGGAATGGGAGTCCACTATAGCATGAGCATGCAGATTCACTGTTGCTTAAATTTTTTGCTTTCTTATGGTAAAAGAACTCTTTACAAACTTAAAGAAAAGTACATCATCTCAGTGATCTGGGCCCAAACTGCATGGTGCAGTAGGCTTACTCCCCACTGAACTATCATATTTGAGGAACACATGTCTAAATTTATGCTGAAATAGCATAATTTATATCGCTATTTAGCAACAGCTTTTAAAAAATTTCACTCACTTCTTCCCTTACAGAAGGATCTTGGTACAAAAATAATACTTTAATTTATTTTTCCCATTCTGAACCCTCTTGCTTTTCTAGTGTGTCTACTTACCTATAATTGACAAGATGTTGTGAGCAATTAGATATTCCCTAGTTGGCTGGCCTTTGCAAACAAGATTCTTGATGGAGATCAAGAAAATTAACTACCACAGATTTCTTAGCTTGAAATTCCCAATAAAGCAATATAAAGCAAATATTTATACATTAAAGGTTAAGTACTTCAGGTCTTTCAACAGTAATTGAATGTGTTTTCAAGAGAGGTTTAATTTTGATAGATTTTTTTTCCCATTTTACCACTGTTTATCTTCTCTTTGTCTCAAATAGTAAATATTTCATACTACTGACTAGCACTTTAGGGTTGACACAACAGTCAGAGCCAGATTAAAGGCCTCCAACTGCAACTTTAATAAGAAATTCCACTCCATAAATAAAGTTAATTTTTACACAGTGGTTTTATAACCATAGGAGTAATATTCACACATATATCATCATAGCAGATGTCCTATGTCTCCCCTCAGTCCTAGTCCCAAAAGGATCAAATGCTTTTGATCAAGATGCCTCCATAATAATCTCAGAATAGCTGTTGATGCATCTGTCCAGGCATTGCATCATCTCTTTAATTTTGAACTCTGAGATAGGACTTGCAGACTGAATTTTTAAAGGAAATAGCTGCTTGGAAAAGCACCTTAGCTGCTTGGAAAAGCACCTGAACAGCTAATCTATGGGTTCGTTTAGAAATCACATTGATGAGATTTAGATGACTAAGGGTTTTGGCAAATCTACACTTGTCTTCAACATACTGAAATGCCTTTCACAAGTCTTAGAGCTTAGGCATCTTTAATAACATAATCAAGAAAATACATTTAAAAACAAACAAATAAAAAAATAAAAAAAAACCAAACACAAAAAAAAACCCCCAAAAACCACCAAAACCAAAAAAACAAACCTCAAAACCAGAAAATAATTTATTGAGTGATGCAATATACTGTCCAGAGAGGGTTTTTTTTCCCTTTTTTACATGAAATACATCATGGGCATACAGTGAGAAAGCAGCAAGCCTTGGAGTTCAGAGGATGACAAATGTGCTATTTAAAGACATTATCAAAATTTTGATCACCCAAAATATTGATAGTTCTTTAAAGAACAAAGCTGCTATGCCCTTTTGTGTTTTTTGGGGTTTTTTGGTTCCAGACAGCGTGAAAGGAGCAGGAATATGAAATAGCTCATTCACAGTCTAATGCTTTATCGGGTCAAGTCAGAAGTAAGCTTCTTTTCTGTTGAGGTGTTAAGAAGGTGGACACCCCAACATAGTCTTCATTTACAGTTTATCATTGTACCACATAAACTACAGTGTCCTTGTTTTCAATTGATACCAATGTAAATAAAGGAAGAAGGAATTAATTCACAGTGGCCAAATATCACTGTCCGAGAAACCTATTTGTGTTATCAACGTATTCATAAAAGCTCAAAAATGTCTGTTTGGGTTGAGTGCATATCTTTTTTTTTCTTCAGTTCCTGTCAGTTTTCTTAACACTAACTCTTTATTTTTTGTCTTTTTGTAGACATTAGTCTTTAAAGTAAAGCATAGATCATCTTTATATCTAGAGAAACTGACATGTGGTATAGAAGGTTAAACAGTTACTGGAAGCCAGTGACTATGTCTGGAAAGACTGTGGCCCAATACCTCTGATTTTAAGTGATAAAGGAGCATAAGAGTAAAATTGGTATTTTGGGGAGTGGATTAAGAAGGCTGGCAGAAGGGAGTACCTGTTTCACAAAGAAACATGTGACTTGGCAGCAAAATATACTTCACTTTTGTGATGAGCCATCACAGGATGCCACTGGTTTGACTGCTTGAAAAATAACTATTTGGTGCTGTTGCATAATTGTTAGCCTGAGTGAAAGAAACTTTGTGTAAAAGAAACTCTTGCAGGTTATAAATTTGGAGATTTTTTAAGATGTTATGAATTTGGCACTTTGAAATAGGCCTTCTTGTTTTCACTGATGTTTAACTTAAAAGAAATGCACTTCTAAATCTAAACAATTCGGTAACCTTTCCTTTCACTTCAAGGATATGCTATCCCCCTAAAGAAAATTAAAGAATTCTTCCAAAATATGATGCACTCTTTCTCACATTCTCCATATAGATATTTATCAGTAAACCCTGCTTAAAACCTTTTAAGAAATCTGACAAGTGACAAGATCAGTCACTGTTCTTAAAGGTGAGCTGTGGAAGGTATTCACAGTGTTTAGATCATTCTATTAGTTTCAAAAGGAGTAAATTAATAATTTACATTAAGGTCACTGCTAATTACAAAATTAACCTTGCAAAGTTTAAAAGTTTGAATAACTCACCAGAGTGCAATTCAGCTTCTGAAACAAGGCAACTCAAAACGAAACTGATTTGAACACTAAATACTAAAGACTAAAATAATTTAATGTGTTTAGATTTGTTAGATCTGGTCATTTTTTTGTAGGCTGGTTTGCTTTCTTGCATGCCTTTGTTGTTTTGTTTGGGCTTTCTTTTGGCAGGGGAACTACATGTATAGAGCAGTAATAAGTTGTATAGTCAGTCAGGTAGTGCACTCACCATACGCCATTCCTGATATAAATCGTGTAATTTCTACATTTACCTGATTTCTGCTCAGGTATCCACATTCCCAAAATTGTATTTGGAAAGCCTTGATCTCACATCAGTTTCAAGTATTGTTTATTTATACAGTCAAATTGCTTAAGACTAGTTTTGTCCTCTGTCTCCACTAACTGATATGTTCTTCCTGGAAGCAATCAATCTTCTGTTTGGACAGTGAAGATTCATCATTTCTAATTACTGTAGGGTTAAACCCAAGATATGGTAAATTTTGGCCCTTTAAATATATCTGTTGTTATTCTTAAACCTTACAGCCCTTCATACTTGTAACCACCATAAATTTTGCTGAACAGAAGCATTTTGAATACTTACATGAACATAGCCTATATGGTTTTAGTACTAGGGGTGCATATACTAGGCGTGCATGCTGACAGAAAAATTGGTGGGAAAAATTGAGGAATAGGGTTTTTGAACTTTTCACTCTTCAAAAAACTAATACCTTAAGATATGCACATTGGAAATGTTAGTATAGGTATTGCATGCAGTCAAGTTCCTTGTGAATATAATTTTCAGATCAATCTGATTAAGCTTCCATTCTTTATTATGAATATTTCAAAATTATGTAATGGCATAGCAAAATTTCACAGATGAGTTTTTTGTTGCACAAATATCAAGAACTCAGATGAAAGAACTTTAGTATTAAGGTTCATAACCTATCCTGATTATTTTTATCAAATTACTATTACATGAGTTGTACTTTACCAAAAATAGATGATAAAAATCCCCAAACCATTACAAATATATAATATTTAAAAGAATGTTTTATACAGGCTCAAAACCAGTGAATTTAGTTGTTTTGCATTATAGAGTTTTTATTGGAACTAGTCTTTAAATGTCATTAGTATCTGCAAAGTGATTCAAGCTTGAAAATATGTTTCAAGAACTACAATGGTATATATTTGGAAATCGTGACCCATAGTATAAAAATCAAATTCTGCATAAATGTAGACTTTCATTTATGAGGTAATTTAAACATTCAATTATAAAAAATGCAATTTAAAATGCACTCTGATGTGATCTAAAATGAAATTCTTTGCAATAAGAGTGGTGAGGCAGTGGAACAGTTTGCCCAGAGGAGTTGTGGCTGCCCCATCCCTTAAAGAATTCAAGTCCAGGCTGGATCAGGTTCTAAACAACCTGGTCTGGTAGAAGTGCCCCTGCCCATGGCAGGGGAGTTGGAACTAGAAGGTCTTTAAGGTGACTGCCAACCCAAACCAATCTATGATTCTACAATAATGAAATCCATAGGAAAATTCAGAAGCATATTTAATATAAAGAAAAATAGAACTGCAGGAGTGTATCCATGTTTTCATTTGCTAATTTTTCCCTTTAATGTATGTATGAAGTGTTGAAAATCATATTTTTTTCTAACTCTACCTATCAACAAATAAAAATATATGCATAAAGGGAACCATGGTCTTTGACAGTGACTATTACTACCAGTAATATAAAATGTTTCTTAATCTTTTTTAGATCTCTATCCTGAGACAAAACAGCAGGATGTGCCTTGGAGAAGAGTAAGTTTAAAAAATTCTTTGTCCTTGGTGTATTTTCGTTGTAATCATAACAACTGGTTACTGTAAATTGAGTTTCAGTGAAAGAAATCTGTTATCCATTCATTTTTAAAGTACTAAGCCACTCCCACTGTGCTGTTTATGCAGACTTAACCTTGATTTAAGTAACTTTTTCAGGCGTAACTGTTTATTGAGTACATTGAACTTAAGCATTAATACTTCCTAGTAAATTACTCTCAAATACTTAAGCAGCAACAGAAAACACTCCTAGATTACTTTGTTCCTTCAGGTGACTCGACTCTAGAAAAAACTACTGAAAGAAGATGAGTTATTCTTAGGAAAAACAAATTCTATGTGTTTGGCTATCTAATAATCACTGAGTTTCTCCTTTATCTATGTCTGAAATAGTTGTTTTCTCTGTAGCACTTAAAAAGTTGCTTCTTATTGCGAAAAAAGATTTCACAGACCTAACATACAATTTACATCTCTCTCTCTCCCTCACACATAGCATACTTAGTGAGCTTTAAATGGAATCATTTTTCTGCCCAATTTTTGCATTGTTTTAATTTTTATTGTTTTGTTTTATATAGTTTTGCTTTTTCCCAATAACAGGTTCAGATGCCAGAGACTCAATGGCATAGCTTGAGCAGAAATATGTTAACTGCTTGATATGGAGGAAACAGCCAACAACAAAGGTGGTTTTTTTTAAAGTAAAGAACACATCATGCTGTTATTCAACAGCAAAATTTGTGCAACGTTTGTAATATGGACTACTACTACCATGTTGCATTATAATGCTGGCTCCTAATACTTATTTCTATATGTAAAGATACCATAAAATCTGTTTGGAAAAAGACAGTTTGAAAAACTATAACCCTGGAGTTTAACAGAGAAGTTGAGCACACCTGGAATTTTGCCTTTGGTTTGGTGAGTTTAGGACTTGGATTAAGAACAAAGACTAATCCCAGTCCCTAAAGAAACAGAAGTTCTCTAGACAGGAAAACGAGTCTTGTTTCACTGCACACACAGAAAAAGATGCAAAGCGGCAAAGGAATGAGTAATACTGGGAAAAGATCATCTGTGCTAGCTCCTGGGAGAATCTTTCATTTTTCTTTTCCCCAAATTTAAAAGCAATCTCCAAAAGCCACAGAAATCACTTGAGGTATATCTTCAATTCATTTCAATTGTCACAGTTCCGTTCCGTTCAGCACAGTGGTATTAATTTTCATCACCTCACTGCTTGAACATAAATCTTTATTACCTCAATTAATGAGTTTCATTTTTCCTTTCCTTTGATGTGTTTTGTGAGAATACAGTATACTTTCAGAGCACTGTAAGAGACATCTGGCATACGATCCTCAATATTGTAGCTACATGATTTCAGGCCTACTGAGTTTTTTCTATCATAGTCAATAAATAAACGTATTTTTATTCTGTAGCTGTTTTTCAGTACTCCAAGTTGCATCCTGATAATGCCATTAGATGGTCAGAAATAATGTTTTAATGGGAGGAAACAAAACAAGAAGGAAAAATGCCATTTTCTAGCCTTAAAGTTGTTATGTTGCAAAATATAATAAATCATTCACATGAAGTGTCTGAACAACACATTTAGAGATCAAATGGAGAACAGATATTTTCCCTAAATTAGGATATTTTCACACAAACTATGCATGCAGTTGACTTCATATGGTTGCAAGCAAAACTAGCAATATACTTCTAACCAAATAGGAGGAAAAAGGGATATTAAACAGTAAGATGTGTGTTATGTCCTAAAACCAATATTTTGATTCAAAATGCAATAAAATACTTTACCTATTTAAGATACAAATGGCAACTTCATTCATAGAATCATAGAATAGAATCATACAAACATTTAGACTTAGAAATGCTAATGTTAAAATCTTAAGATCATCACATCCATTAACCTAGGACTGCCAATTCCACCAGTAAACCATGTCCCTAAGCATCATGCTTACTGATACTACCAGGTGAAAAACAGATTCACTAACTTGCAGACTACTATTTCATGCCAGCAGAGGTGCCATTAGAACAAACACGTTCAGACCAAATTGAGATTACAGAATAAAGCTAGCATGTTAGCAGAAGGTGTTTGATAATTTTTGCATAATTGTAGCTCACCAGATTAATTCTGGACTGCACTTAAATGCAAAGCATACTAACAAACTAAAATGTTTTTAATTGTCTGTATAAATTCTTTAATATTTGCAAGGATGATTCTAAAAAATATCTTAGGATATCAGAAATACAGTGATGAACTTCCTTATGAAAATGAAGATTTGTCTTTTTCTGGAGAAATAATAGAAAAGTCCTGTTAGTCTGAGGGAAGTAAAATTCATTTTTCAACTGATTATGTATTGTTCTGTAAAATGACTAATGTTTATCATCAACTTTAATATTAGTCTGACGGGTTAAGAAATATTTAAAGTCCCTTAAAAACTGACTTACAGAAAATGTGGATCTTTGAAAAATGTCTAAATTATAGTGTCTGGTAACAGGTATATTTTCATTTTAGAAATTATTTTGTTTAATGTAATATAATTATATTGTTTTAAATCAGTTTTTCAGAAATTTGAAGACGCTGAAAAATTCTAATTGTTGGTCTGTTCTAAAGCTTACACCTTTATTATATGGATAAAATCTGTTTCTTATCATTAAATCAATCTAGATCTCTAAAAATATTATTACTAAGAGTTCCTAGAAATGTAATATGTGCAAATAGACAGAAAATTCTCTCTTTTAACTTTATTATTCTTCTGATATAACTAAATCATTGTCCAAATTCAATTAAACATTTTTAAAAAGGTTGGATTAGGAAACCTCTTCACCCATTTCTTTTCTTCTGAATTGCTAGCAGTAGTGTTTGGCTGCAAAGGAGAATAACTGTTCCTTGTTTGCAAGTAAAGGTTGAAGTTGTCAATTCAAATTTTTTAATGCAATAATGGAGTTAAAAAAATTAAACAATTATATATTAAAATTTTGTAATGTTAGTAATAATTTGCAGATTATTTATTTTATTCATGCCTTTATGAACTGCCTGTTTCAAAGAAACATAACAAAAATAATGTCATATTGATGATTTTCAGATTGATATTCTTTGAAAAGTCTTGTATGTTAAAAAAACTTCAAGAAAAAGAATCAGAGATAGAATTAAGGAAATAAATTAAAAAGAAACCTATCACACAAAAATTGGTTCATACAAAAAGAAGTTAGAAGTGGCAAAGTCTCCACAATTTTGACACAATTATATGAAAAGATTATTTTTCTGATTGAAATGTAACTAAATCTGCATTACTAATCAAAAAAATGTTGAACAGATTCTATTATAATTGGTGTTAATTAAATCATATGACAGCATTTGTTGTATCATCATGCTTCAGAATCTGTACCTTAGCAAGATAAAAATTGTGTTCCTTAGGCTTCAAAGTGCTTTAAAAGAATATTTCAGTGTTAATATGCAATGAAGCCTTGATATTCATATGATTTCCAGCAGAATTCTTACAATATTCTTCTTCAGCTGCTCTATTTTGATATGAGGTCCAGTTTACGTACATCTAATGAACGGAGCAAATTATGAGTCTGTAGAGATAAATATTTTTCAGTTCTTTGTCTGTCTCTTCGTACAGCAGATTTTCTAGTATTGTCATCCCAAATTTCTGAATTATTTCACAGTTTTATATGTTACATGTTCCTTAACTAAATAGAATTTGCTAATATTTTAGTCCTTTCTATTTATTTTAGTCAAAATAATAGTAAATTGTAAATGGTATTTCTAAGTGAAAAGAAAAGATACAAGAGAACACTTCAACCTGAAATGTGCTAAAAACTGAGTAAAACACATCTACATCCCACCTAAATATTAAAGAAAAAATAAAATTACATGTATACAAACTAAGAATAATTTTATAGTCTCACAAAACGACTATGCAGCATATGGCTTAAATTTGTGGCAAAAAAAAAGAAACATTAGAAAAACACCAGTCTACCTGTATGTTCTTGCCTTTGAATAATTCTTTTTTCTCCTTGACTGTTTAAAAGTCATGAAGAAATCCTAGCCCTTTATTATATTAAGGTCCTGAAAAATTAGCAAGGCTTTTGTTTTAGATACTTTAATGTCTGTTCATTTCACTGGCAAAAGTAAAGTTTGTTAGTCTTTCTAAAACAATTTACAAAGGTTACATGCCCCATGGGATCTCAGCAGATAACCTCACTCTTTTTTTTACACAAAATAGCACAAGATAAATGAGAAAAAGTATAAAATAATCAGGCCACTTATATTTTCTGAAAAGAACAAGTGAATCTCCCAGAGGGCAGATCCAACCAATACTGCCCAGGTATTTAGAATGGGAATAACCAATATTTTCAGCTGCAGGGTGGAAACCTTCCTTTCTGAAAAGACAAAGGGAATTATTTCAGCGTATTAACTAACTGGAACAAGTACCTAAATGCTTTGTAATATATGTCAGGAAACTCAGCAGAAGATTTTAGCATTGTAGTATTTTTGTAAAATATAAGTTTAGAGGCCTATACACAGTGACCATTGCTCCAGGATATGAGATTTTATAATTGCATAATGAATAATGTATCTCCTGCACAGCTTCCTTTTACATATGATGTGCTGGTGTCCATATAAGAATCCTAGTCGTCTTTCAAAGTGATCAATGCACCAATTTATTTGTTTCATCAGGAGAGATGAAATGGCAGCAGTGAAACTAGCTCAAGAATATCTACTAAACTTACATGTCAAGTGTTACTAAATTCATTGTACATATTGTGTTTCAGCTGTATAAAAATCAACTGTTGTCCAATGTCTTAGGCCTCTTTCTCAAAGGGCTGTTTTCGCTTTGCAGCCTTTATCACCCACTCACTTTGTAAAAATAAGAAAAAAGTAATACATTTGGGTTTGAGCTTTCTTGGTTTTGCAGTTTAAGGCAAAGTTATACACTTGCGTACAAGATTAATCTCAGCTTTTACAGTTACGATGGCTTCATAGAGTTTCTGTTGTTTCATTATTTACTTTTACCACATTGCTGTGGAATGATAGTGGGATGGCAGTAATGTGTAATTCAGTGTGGATCAACAGTTGGTAAAGGTAAATTTCTGAATTAACAAACTGAAACTATTGGCATTTAATGCAATTACCATTTTCATTCTTATAGTGTAAAGACAAATGTAGAGAAAAACTATGCCAGAGCATTTTTTTCCTTTTGTACATAATTCACATCTGAGGTCAGTAAATGAGAGGTGGAGTAGCTTCCCTCAGATGGCATCTGTGTCATGTCTGGAAGAAAGAGATATTGCACCTTTGTTTGTCCTTGAGGCCAGTGGTCAAGTGCTTGTCTGCAGCAAAAGTTACTACTGTTCACTCGCTCTTTTCTTAATATTCCGGACGTTGTTACTGAAATGTGTTCTGACATTTCCTGCTGTTAGTTAGGGCCAAAACTCCAATTCTGTAAATTTTCACTGATGGAAATATCTCTGAAGTTTGGATATGAGGAGATCAGATGAAAAATTCAAATACTTTTATCTGGATAAAAATCTTTCCCTGACATACTTGAAGGCCTGCAGCTGAGTCTCCATGTTTAAAGCATATTAAAAGATAAAAAAATAGTAATGTATTATGAAGAAAAGTAAGACAATATAGTTATTGTCCAAACAGTAGTGTTTCAATCTGTAATATAGCGACAACAAGAAGAAGGCAAAGTGAGGTAAGTGTAAAAGTTCTCTCTTAATGATGATGTTTGCAAAAGCACCATAGAATATGCTTTAGTAGATCCCACAGAAGATAATTATGCTTACTTTGTTCTGTGCTGGTTTGCAGATTTTTTATTAGATTTTTTTTTATTGTGGTGTTCTTTTAAAAAAGAGGAAAATACTAAGAACACAATACTTGAAATAATCATCAGATAAAATTAATTTGAAACAGTAATCAGTAGATAATTGTAGACACACAAAATGTAGTATTTTGCCTCTGCCAAAGAGATAAACATTTTACATTATGCAATATAAACAGTATTATTTTCCTGTAGTGCAGAATATTTCATTGTCATTCTGATATTGCGGATCAGACAGCCAATTTTTTTATTTTCCAGCATTAGTGTTTCTGCATGTTTACTCATGAATAGTTTCTAAATGGTTTGTTTTGCCAGTCTTGTATTACTAAGGAAGACTATTTTCAAACACTTCATTCTGTGTGTGATTTGAAACTCGATCCCAAGAAAAAAAAACCATCACTAATCAAATATTAAAAAAAAACCCTGAAATAATCTTCTCTATTTTATAATCATAATGGCAGGAAGCTCAATATTTCTGCTCAAACAAAAAGGCTGGTATACATATTTACCAAAGGCCTTATGATGTTTGCAGTCAACTTTGCAGAAGACAACATTTATAAAACCTTTACAGAGTCTGGCAGGTGCCATGGATTCTCCTGGGGATTAGTTTTATTCAGATATTGTCTTTCATTTGAACTTCAAACATTTTTTTTTTTTTTTTAGAGACATATTTTTAATAAGTTTTGGAAATGAAAACCTTCTCTATTTGCGTCATTATAATACCTACTTTGAATTTACTTATGGGAGATAAATCCCAGTAAAGCTAAAGACTATTGTAATTTTTAAGAGGGGAAAAAAAGACAAAGAGGTGTAAATGTGGTTTGAATCACCGAATAAACTAAGAGCATGAACTAAATGCCATGGGGGTTTTCTTTAGGGTTTTTTTTTGCCCTGAATAAAGAAAAAACAGGTATTTTCCAGTATTTCTGTTTTTCAATATCTAGTCCTACAGAGACCATATTATATTTAAAAAATACAAAATATTGTGTTTATTAAGACCTAATCTTACCAAGAAAAATCAGTTTAGGATTTCATTCTGAAAGTGAAAATGAAGATATGAGGGAGATACTTAACTGTTAATATTTCTTTGTGAAGCCCCACAGGTAGGTGAAACACATAGATCCTTCATTTGTAGGTTCTGCATTTCGGAAAAAACAAAAAATGGTGTTCAGGAAGAGGGTCATTAGAAAGATACTTATAAATTGCTGTTCTTTTGATGTTGTTTGTATGTAGAGAATGTTTTTAATTCAATAGCACATCTCCATGTAAAGATAATGCAAAAATAAAATGGAAAAAATCTTTAAAGCGTCAGAATTCAGGCTCACAGAACATGTCTAGTATTTTGAGAACCAGGATTATATTTTATTTATTTTTTAACTGATAAGCTCTCTTTTTCTCTTAGTTTCCAAAAGGGAAGACTTACAAGGATCTTCCATCCTCTCTGGTTTACCACAATTCTCTTGGGTACTAAATGAAAAGGATGTCAGCAGATTGTTTTTGCCCACTTTTATTTTCCCAAAGCAGATAAGAATGTCCTCAAAACCTGGCCCCTCTGACAGCTGAATAGGAGTGTGTCCACCTTTTTACTTGTTTGTCATTCACTCTAGGACTCTGATAAATGAGACTTGTGTCCTTTCAGCAAGGCTTTTATCTGTTTTCTACTGAACCATAGACCTGCAGATCAGTCCCATAAATTTCCACACTGCTAAATTTTCCAGTTCAATCCTTCTCACCCAGCAGCTCACTAGAATGCTTTGTCTAGTAGATTCTTCTGTGCTAGTCCTGCTTCTAACTCTTTCTGCTTAGGGGTTTCAAAACACTTTTTTTCATTGATTATAAGTGTTGCTGCCAAAGAATCTCTGCAGTACACTTACAAGTACAGAAGAACCATCCTCTCAGGGAGTTGAGCTTTTAGAGGAATGAGGGGAAAGTGAAATATACAAACAAAAACACTTGTTTTGACTTACAGGTAGAAATTATTTTTTTTAATAGTGAATTATTAATATAAATGCATTTTTTCCCTCTCAGAAAATTCTCTTTTTTCCTTGTAAATTTCTATTCTACTTCAATGAAGCAGGATTTATAATTCTAACTACCTTAGCAGAATGATGCATCATGACTTTGCTGCATTTTAGAGGGCTATGCTAATACTCATCCAAAAAAGAACTTGAAATATTGTTGAAATATGAATTTTTTTTACCATTATAAAAGACTATCTGTAGATCTTAAAACATAAAAGGGAGAGAATTACTGACCTGTAGCCAAATGTGAAATAACTATTTCAAAATTTTCTCTGTCATAAACAATAACATTTGTATTTAAGAAGTAAACCACTACCATTTGGAATCCTGTACAAATCTGGGAAACCTAATTTGGATTGCCATTATATGAAACCGAATATTAAGGGCTAGTTCAGATTACAATTCGAGGGCTGCTGGGGAATACATTTGGTGCAGGTAGCTCAGTTTGCAAGGTGATGACTGACCTGCGGGTTCAGGGGGCTGGGAGCTCCAGGCAAGAGGAGGCTCAGTGAACTGCTGACTCTTTGCACAAAAAGATGTGCAGGGACACTCAGAGACATGGCAGAGGCTGAGGTGACTGGTCACTCACCTGGAAGAGCGAGACCTTCATTGCTCAGACTGAGGGTATGAAATCCCAGGGATTCCTTTTCTTGGAGTCCCTCCCAGGAGGCACCCAGCTCAAGCTGCTATTTTGTTATTTTACCATAACTAAATTATTTAAGGATCTGGACACCTTAGACTCTTCCATAGGAAACCTGGGGTTGAGCTGGTGTGGACACCCAGTCTGACTGTGTGAGGAGTGGGGTGTAGCTCTGAAGTGGAGTAGTCCCAGCTCAGGGGTGTGAGACAGACTGCCAGGGCAATTCCTGGATGGATGGGCAGGGACATTTCCTTAACACAGCAATCCCTCATCAGCCTTTCCCTCCATACTACAAAAGCGCACATGAAATGTAGGTTATTACAGTGTTGGTTTAGTCCTCTTATAGTCTACAGAAACGTAGAAGACTTTGAAGAAATAAATACTGGAGGAAAGTTTTTATGCCTAGGAGTTCACTACAAAATACAGAAATAAGACACAATGTAATATAATGTGAACATTCACCTCTTACTAACAGAAACAGCTAATAAAATAGAAGATTTGTTTAATTTTTTTAATTCAAAAAGAGCATTTTCTCTTTTTTGACACCACTTGAAAATGTAAGTTCCTCCTAGAATATTATCTTCACTTTTGAGCTATTCAACAATGGAGGGTAGGAACTGAGTGGAAGAGATTCCACAGTTTATTTTTTTTATGTTATATAATCTTATATTGTTGGGGGAATTCAAAGAGAATGATGGTACATAATATACACTAGAATATATGCTCTTTTTGTTCATTTTCCTACATGAAGTATTATTTGTATTAACGGTTCACTTTTGTGGAGGAAATTTTTCAGATGCACTTAAAAGAGTGACTTTACAAAATCTGGGGAATTTCTCTTATCTATAAAACCAGAAATATTTCAAAGCGTGCTGTGTAATTAAGCATGGTCTTCCCTACCTGTGTAAAAATCCTAAATCAAACTGTGTTTTTCCAAGGCATTTCTCCAAGAACTTTAGAACATTTCCAAGTATTACTTACATCTAACGATTCACCAGTTGGTGTGGAATTTCCTATTTTTCATCTTATTTCCCTTTTTTTCCTTGCTAATGATTGCTCAGGTCTAGAAAATACCTGCCTTTTTACTCCTAAAAATACTGGTGGAATTCAGTTGTAGGAGCTTGAGATAGATCAAAATTCAGAGCCAAAATAGAAAATATTTAATAAGATATTTTGTCTGTTTAATCCAGTCTGTGAATTAGGGGAGGTTTTGCAGTATTGTCTGCAAATTTATCTATAGTTACAGGAACCTTTGTAACATGGTTTTTGATCTAGCACTTGTGTTAGCGCTAAGGTTTGTGCATGACATTTATATAAAAACATCAATCTTAGAGATCTAAGTGAACATGAAGAAGAAAATGAAAGTAGAAAATCGACTTGGTTATATTATTTGCTCAATTAATAGCTGCATTCATTTCTTAACCACAGTGTTTTTCTTTTCTTTAAACTGGTTCTATTTCAAAGTAAAATTTAAAGAAATATAATGTAGAAAAAAGCTCTTTAATGAGTGAACAAAAGGAAAGTCGAACTTCTAAGTTTTCTTTACAGCCACATGCAGTCAGATATGGAATAGGCTTGCTGAGTTACATTCTTCAGCATTATTCAATGCATACTAGTCCCTGGATTGCTATGAGCAATAGCATTACTGAGCAGTAACATTAATTCATAAATTTCTTTAAAATTACTTTAATTGTAAACAATCTCTGATTTGTTATTGACTTTTTTTGAAAGCTGTGTATTGTTCAGCTAATCTATACTTCATGTTATACCTTTTATTACTGTATTTAATTTCCTGTTTTGGTCAAACTTTGAGATGTTTCATATCCTTCTTCCTTTTTAGGAATATTTTTCTCTTAATAATCAGGCAAAAGTTTTCATTTCAACTCTTCCAAGAAATACTAATACAAAGTTCTACAGAATTTTTTTTTAATTTATATAATCAAGAACAAAATCTATGTCTTCTTATTTAGGCCTGCCAAACTGATTGTGGGGGAACTTTGCTTGGTGTAAGAGGTTTTCCTACTTGAATGTTTGTGGAGAATGAAGGTGATAACATGGAAATCAGTTATTTGGAGAACACTGACAGATAAATCTAATTTTCAGTACTTTCCAATTTTTAACAATTTTATATTGTTTTTTGATAATCAGTTGATGTCACTTTAACTTTTTTGCCATTAATTGAGAAAAGATAATTTAAACAAGGTTTAAAAATCTTCTGTGAGGAAGCGGAAAGGACAGATAAGAAAAGCAAACATTCCTGCATGGACCATTTACTATAAGTGGTGTGAAGTTGTTTTGAATTATGCAAGGCTGAGTCTGTCTCAGGGCACTGAACATGAAAATTCCTTTAATGACTCAAATGCCCAAGAGCTACAACATTAGATTTCTCAGAACAGTGAAGGAAATCTCGTGGTGGATGTAATATGCCATATTTCTTCAAACAGCTGCAATATTAAGAATTTTCAGAGGAAAACAATGAGCAGAATATGTGAATAATTCTAGAAATAAAATAAAGGTGTTAGATGTAATATTGCACTACAATGGGAAATTGCCCTCATTAGATAATAATCCAGTGATAAAATACAGAAGAAATAAATGTCAGGGATAAATATAACACACAGGGAGCCTTTCACAAAAGAAACCCAGATCATTGCATTAAATGTAGAGTATTAGGAATAGGGATTAATGTATTAAATTTTGGTTGTTGATTATGTCAATGGAAATCATTACAATTATCTAAGCCAGTGCAGCTAGGGGGCAAAAAGGCAAATTAAACTAAATTTATTTAAGAAATAATGCACAGGTTTAGTAATTTCACAGTATGACATTTTGCTGTATGAATTTGTATCCCAGAAAATAATTTACAGATTGCATTGCTTTTGTTTGCACAGTTTATACTACAAGGTTTAAGGTCTGAATAAAACCTTCTATTTTATTGAAATAAACAATTAATTATTTTTGTGCTTGCACAAGACAGTCAGAACTCAATAAAGACTTTGCTTTATATAAAAGGTAAAATCATAATCAGACAAGGAGTAAGAATTTTTTTTATTATTGCATAGAATGGAAAGAATGCTCTGACCTTAACAAGTACATATTTGACATGCTGATACAAAATATTCTCTCTTATATTTTTTTTTATGATTTCTGATATCTCAGTTTCATCATATAAAGTGTTCTGTCACTTTATATGTTGCTAAACCACCTTGTTTTCTTTCTTAAATTATATGTAATGAAGGCTTTAAAAACATAATCAGTTGTTGTCCTAGGAAATATATAGTACATCAAAAGTTTTCTAGGGGTTTAAAAAAATTGTTTGAATATCTGTTTGTATATCACCCCATACTAAGAACCTTTTAAACTTTCTATTAAGTTGCATAGTTTCTAAATATTTTACTTCCTATGATGTGAATTTTTAAATTTTTTTTCACCTTATATTTTTATCTTGGGTTTGAAAGTAGAAATCAAACTTCTTTAGATGGTCTTTAAGATCCTTTCCAGTATAAACCATTCTATAAGTCTGTGGTTCTCTGGAATTTCTACTGGTTTACACTCATACAGGTCAAGCTATTGTAGTGGAGAAATATCTGGGCTAAATATATATGACATATTTGGGATAACAGAACAAGATGGAAATTGAGGGAAGCATGAACTTTCTATGGGTTTCCTTTCCTTTCCATATTTGCAAGGTTCACCCTGATTTAAGTTACTTCATTTTCATTGATTTCTTTGATATTATAAAGGTTTTGCTGTGCCACTTAAAGGAAAACAATATTAAAGAGTCTCCTGTAATTTCATTGTAATTGCATCAAAAATCATAATATGCTTTAGTGATCATAAGTTATTAAGCCAGCCTGAGTACCTGCATCTTTTAAGTCAGGTTATTCAGTTGTGAAAACATAAATCCTAGTTTTGTTCTAGAATGCCTCCTTAAAATTAGAAGATAGATAATTCAGTCCCTAAGAAATAGTGTTGCTGAAAAAGATGCAGACAGGAACCCTGTTTCTGTATCAGTCAGAGTTTGAAGATCCACTTCAAAGGCACTGTAATACCAGAGCACCTTGTGCAATAACTGAATGTAGCTACTCACAAGGTAGAAGTGAACATTATCCCTGACCAACTTTGTCCTCCTTCTTTGGAGTGAAGGAACAAATATAACAGCACTCCTGGAAGAGAGCCAAAGATGGTCAATTTCACATTTTCATGTCAAAGCACTGGCTTACTTCCTTTTTGATATTATTCAAGAGCAATAAATTCCAAAGTTCTGTTCTACTTAGATTATTTTCTATAATTTTTGCATGTAAATAATTGCAATGACATGAAGGCAATCTTTCAGAAATAAAACGTACATACTTGGTTACCAAAGGAAGAGGAGGAAATTTTCACTGAATAAAGGGTTGGCTAAGAAATTAAGATTTGATTTTGAAAAGTAAAATGAATTAATGTTTTTACACCTTATGCAAGCTGGAAGATTTACTAGGATTATTCCCTGCATGAGATAAAATGCAATATTTTTTGAGAACTCTCTGAAAACTCACATCCACAGCAATGTCTTCAGACTCTTCTAAGTGTAAAAGGTTGCACAAGCACACTGATACTATATCTACTAGTTTGGGAGAAATATTTTGGAATCAAAAAAGTTATTATTACCTTTTTTTTTTTTTACTGGAGTTAGCCTGAATACTATATTCACACTCTTCAAAGTAATGAAGAGGGCATTTTTGGGAACTAAAGGCTCCCAGGAGGGTTTTGGTCTTACCCACTCTGGTCCACTTTTTATTGTTCTCATGTATATTTCTGCTTTTTGTTTTATCTCTTAGTGCTGTTGACACAGGGAAATCATGATTGGCTCTGTCTGGTTAGACTTTCTGTATCTCATTTGTGCATAAGTGTTATGTAGGAGTGATGGAAAAAGAATATGCAGAATCTCAGAAATACTTACATTCATAACTGCTATTGATGTGTTGTACTGTGCAGCATGTAATTATTTTTGGCATATCTTCACTTACCATCACAAAGGACTGATTTATCTTTTGTTTGTCCCCCAGTCCAACTGATCTTATCGCATAAATTCGCCCTTGCCTATTGAGGTGGTTACCATCTCCCAGCAGGAAGGCAAAAACATGGCAAAAACATGATAATTCTAATTGTTTCTCATTCATTCAAACACTTATTTCTTACATCACAGAGAGAAACTGACTGGCTGGTGGTGCTGTGCCTGGTGTACTGCAGGATATTACTGGTCCTCCTGGCTGCTAGGGCACAATTCACCACTTGTTAGGCTGTTCAGAACATTCTTCTCTTTTGGATTGAGATGTTATGTGGTGATATTCTGCATTAGGAATGATAACAAAAAAGATGGGACCGTAATAACAATTTTTTAAAAATATATTCTCCACAATGTTCCACTTTCATCTCACCAGCAGCTTTTGCGAGTCAGCTTTGAACTCTGAGTTGCTTGTTTATCAGTCTGTAATGAAAAGTCTTTAGATAGGAACACCCTTCTTTCCATTTATCTTCTTTAAATGTATATTTTACTTTATTACCTTAAATTTAAAAAAATGGAAGTAATTTTGTGCAATGTTTAAAACCAATACCATAGAAAACACTACTAAACCAAAACCACAAAAAGCCCCAAAAGTAGAAAAGTAATTGATTTGACACAACTGAGGTGGGTATAATCACCTGGAATGGAAGGCAGCTGAAAAAAAGTTGCTAAAAATAAAAATGAGTCATTGACCTCTTAGATCGGATCTACTTCGAGCTAGAAGTCACCAGTTAAACAGGTATATAGACACATTTACAGGAGGTGTCTAAGAAAGCTGTCTCAAGGAAACAGCACAAAACCAAGAAAATCTACAAGAAAATAATATATTTAAAATAATTGTCCATATTCTTGATAAAAGAGATGGTGGTGCTCTTAACAGTGCTGTTAACTTCTTATACTTACCCCAATTAATACTGTAGCAAGTGAAGGATAGCCCTCCTGGAACTCTTATTACAAAAAATTGAAAAATATTTACCTTTGTATTTATGTGATTCTAAGTAAACAGTAATCACAAAAGCAAGGAGTAGAACTTTAAAAGTCAATACCAAAATTCAGTACAATAATTCTGAAGATTATCAACAAGTTCTTTTACTTTATGATTTCTCCTCCATTATAGCCCATTTCATTCAGAAATATAAGCCCCATTTTATATGAAGCATACACTCATAAAAGTTTCTGCAAGAGGTTTCTGCCTCTAGCTAGCTGGAGCCTCAGGAAATTTGACACTGACAGGTTCTGAGGTTTTGAGATTTTGTTTGGATTAAGAAGCTTGTTTAGTCAGAAAATCATTAAGAAAAATACTAAAAATGGAGCATTGAAATAAACTGGGATAAAGAAAAGAAGGAAAAAAAAGACAGATGCCAAAAATAAAAAAAAAGACCAAGACAATCCTCAAAAACAAGAGTTGTTTTTTTTTAATTTCCATCTCTCTGATGTCTGTTTGTAATGGATAATTTGGGAAGGAACATCAGAGTTTATTGTATCAGTCAATATTATATATGGTTCCTTTGTGTTTTTCATTTTTGTGCTGTGATAAGTAGCTCTAGGAAATGAAAGCCCCTGGGCAGTTAGCTTCCTGAAAAGCAGCTCAGCCTCCAGTACGGACTTTTTTTCATTATGTCTGTAAGGTTCCTAAATGGGCGACCGTAGTTAACCTTTTACACATCCTGCACAGCCTATGCAAAACTGGCAAGGCCCATGGAGGCCTCAGCTGTAATGTGGTTTTCGCAGCACTCAGGCAGGTCTGGATCAGCATGTGTACTTGCAAATTTTGAACAGCTATACAGCAAGATACTTGTGATGCACAATTCGAGATATATTTCAGGTGTAATCCTGGTATCTATTTCCAGTCATGGTATAGAGAATTTTCACTGACCAACAAGTCCACAAAGCCGCAGTGAAGGAAACTGCAAACTTTCAGCATGGGCCTTAGCCTCTAGTGTGCGTCACCTAATTTGGCCTTTTCTTTTAACTCCTGCATCCTCTCCCCACTTCTTTCCTGAAGAAGCCATTCAGTTAAGAATTTCAAAGCTGTAGTTATTCAAATTTTAGGAAGTCTTCTGGTTCCACCAAGATTATGTAAACAATAACTGTTTTGGTTAGTGGAAGCTCTGACAGCAGGCATGTCCCATTTCTTGTGAATAGCATAATTCATGTAAATCTGTTTGTCCAATGGTTCAAAAACACTTGTGTCAACACAGTAGATGGGGGACATTAATCATGTCATAGAGGCAGAAATATTTATCTCTGGGTAGGCATAAAAAGAATTTCCTTGAATCAGTTTTGCTACCAGAGGAAGTGCTGAGGTAACCATGCCCTAAAAGGGCATGTCTTAGTGCACCTATTACAATAAGTAGTCCAGACACCAGATGTCTAACTCTGTTTAAGCTAATGACTGAAGATAGCATGATTTTCTTTGAGCTAGTGAAAATGTCAAGCATATATAAATTAAATGCAGGTGAAATGTATCACTGTACTTGGGGTCATTCAAAGGTTATACTAATTTTATTGTTTCATCATTCTCAAGATCTTAATCAGAGCCAACATAGAAGCATGTGGCTTCACATACTACCTCACTTTAGCATTTTGGTGTCTACCACCTGCTGGTTTTGTGCTTCAAAACCGTCTGAAATTTCACATCATAGAAATGAGGATTATTCTTCCTTTGTTCTATTTTTAAAAGAAATATAAATCTATAACACACTTCTTAATTACATACTGAATATCTCAGTCCTACCCTTTGAGTAAAAAAATGCTTTTGGATCTTCAGTAAAAGGAAACAGAATTTATGTAGTATTTTGACCTCTGTTTCACACATTCATATTGACAGATACAGCATGTGAGAGGATTTGAGACTCAGCTCTTCTGTCACAACAGGATTATAGTGATGTTGCGGTACTGCCAATACTTGACTCCTCATGCTTAAAGTTCATAAAATCAGCTCTCAAGTGTGTGCTGTGATGAAACAGTCAATGTTTATTTCTGATTTTGCGCATTGGTGGACTCTAAGCTGACAAATAGAGATAAAGATTCTGAAGTCTAGGACTGCCCAGATACAAAAGTTGCATCCACCAAGTATGAATAGAACACTCCAAGACAGACATCGACATAACATAAAGCAGCTTAAGGACCTGATGCATTGCCTAGCTCTAGCATTTCTATGTATTATCACGTACAATTTCACTAGATGAATAACATACCTAAATGGAATGGTAACATTTCTGATATTTTACTCAGCTTGAATTATTTTTTTATATTAATACATGTTAATATAAAGTTGTCTAGATCTCTTTTGTGTGTTTTATAGGTTAAATATAGCTAAATTCCATTGATCACAGCAAGTAGGAAATTACTAAACACAAGGTTTGGGATTTTAATAGGTTTCACTGAATTTGCCTTTGTGGAATCTGGACTATAACACCTGTTCCTAGAACAGAGAAGATATCCTTTGTCTCAGAATGCATTTTCAATTTGTAGTTAATTAATTTTCATAGCTGTCTGTTCCTTATCACTATCTAACTTTAACACACAGCTTAAAATTAATATGTTTGTGGAAGATATTAATTTCATAGAAGTGCACAGACTGAAAGGAGTACTGAAATTCAGAGTAAATGAGAATTTTTTCTTCATTCTGTCTTCGTAAAGCTGCAGTTTGTGAAGCTTTCCATGACAACTGAAGATTCATCTACAGGAACAACTCAAATCCAAACCAAAAAAACCCAAACCTTTCACTCTTCAAAAAATGGGTGTTTCTGCCATTAGCTTTGGGGGCTTTTTGTGTGTATCCTGGAATATATACTCCCTTGTCTGGGAGTGTTACAAATTACAATATCAAGCAGTTCATGTGAACTCATCTCTTTCTTATAAATTAAACATCTGGTAATCCAAAAGAAATGGTTCATCATTGTAACAATAATTGTTTCCACCCACTGTAATGCAAAAAATCTCGTTATCCTAATTATCTACTAGATTTTCAGTTGCTTACAAAGACAAAAGATTTTTGCATAATTGTACCTACTTTCTATCCAAATAAAGGGTAACTTTTCTCTTATATGCAGTTATCTGTCAAAAGCTGTACACTCCTATAGTGTCCCCATTCCTCCTTCAGCTAACAGCGTTGGTCAATATATATGCAAATTATTTTCATTTTTATATAAATATACATATATATGAATATATATGTCTATATATTATGTCTATGTCTGTGTCTAAATATTATGCTATAGACACATAATATACAGAATCAGCAAACTAGCAATTTTTTTACAAGAAACAATCATATGTATAAGCATAATTATATTTTAGGATGCATATAAAATGAGCAAAATAACAATGCAAATAGTTATGAGAAATTCAGATTTTACTAGAGCATTCTAAAAATAGTAAAATGCTTTGTATAAATCCTATAAATAATATGTCTGAGCATTTTAATTTTTGAAAATTATATACAATATACTGTTAGAACAGAGTATCCACATCAAGTGTAATATTTACTAGAGGCAGCGAAGTCCAGCCTTTGGGAAAAAAATCTTGGAAATTTTTTGAGACTTGCATTTTAAAACTTACCTTCTATATAATTTGAATCTCAGCTTGATTGACCCTATAGATTTAAACTGTTTGGATATGTGTTGTGTTTGGAGGTTCTTTCTTTACTCAGGATGCCAGTTGCACTTTTGCCTTTTTAAAATGTTGCAAAATATGAAAGTGCTTTTTACTAAGCACATCAATTTGCTGTACCTAAGTGATATATTTTCTTTTTTTTACTTACATAGAAGCAGCTAGAGACAAGCAGAAGAAAATGATCCTGAAATGTTGAATCATCGTTTCCTGTGTAAAGATGATCTTGCATTGTACAAAAAAGTCTTAACTGGCTGCATGTATTTCCTTCTTGTGCAATACAACATAGATGGCATGATGTGTGTTATGCATATAGTCTGCTGCCACCTTAGACTCAGAGAGCAGACTTTAGCCGGTTTAGCATACTGGCTGAATCCTTTGTGAGGCACTCCTGAGTCCAGAAAGGCCATTTTTCAAGAAATAATTCCTAAAGATGCAGGAGAAGGCCATCCCCATGTGCCAAAAGATGAGTTAGCTGGGAGGAAGATTAGCCTGGGTCTAACAGAAAGCTTTGCCTGGAACTCAGGGGAGAAAATGAGTGTATGACTGTTGGGATCTCTAGCTGGTCGGAGTGACCCTGAGAAAAGTTGGAAAGTCTCTTTTCCCAGCCCTTGAAAATAGAATCAGGGCTCTTCATTTCTCGGTCTCACGGTTGTTCATTGTATGTTATCTATAAAATTCTTTCTCCTGTCCTGCCAAGGTCCACTCAGCAAGACAGTCAGAGGCACTCTGCCTGCCCCCGGTGTGGTGTTATGTGGTGTATTATTCTTTATATTAAAAATTACGTATACAGTGTTTACAATTACTTTCCAATACCTATCACCTATGTTAGACAGTGAGCTTCTACTCTAAACCAATCTAAAAGTGCCAGCATCACAGCAGAAGATGGAGGCCAAGAAGAAGAAGAAAGGCTGGACACACCCAGATCCCTCCATCTTGCCCCCCTGAATTCCCATTCTAAAAACCCCAAAATCTACTTTTTCACCTGGTGAGAAATTCCCTGTCATTCTCCTTAATTTGTCGTGGCTTGCAGATCTTCATCTAAGGTTGGTAACTTGCTCCATGGGTCATAATCAAAAACAACGGGCATTCTGGGCTCTGTGCCAGGGTCTCTGAGACCCCTGGCAGGAGTCTTGGCTGGACTGCCAGAGGGATGTCCTGGGTCCTGACATATGACCTTTGGAGGAAGTGGCAGGTAACTCAGAAGGACAACAAGTATGAGACTATGCAAGAAGCAAGTTAGAAGTGCTAAACCCCAACTAAAACTTCATATGACTGCTGCTGTAAAAGATAATCAAAACTGCTTCTATAAATACATTAGCAACAAAATAAGGGCTAAAGAGGTTCTTCATCCATTATTTGATCTGAAGCGAAACATACTGTCAAAGCATGCGGAAAAGACTGAGGTACTTCATGCTTTTTTGCCCCAATCTTCAGTCTTTTTGCCCCAGTCAGAGGAGTTGTTCTGGGGGTGCCCAGAACCCTGAGCTGGAAGACAGGGATAATGGGCAGGATGAACCCCCAGTAATCCTTGAGGAAATGGTCCGTGGCCCACTACACCAGACAGACACGTGAGTAAACAGGTCTGGATGGGATTCACCTGAAAGTATTAAGAGAGCTGAGAGAAGTGCTCATTGAGCAACCTCCAGCCATTTATTTTCTATACAAGAAGACTGATGCTGCTATAACATAATGAGTTAGGATTAGTTTCCAATATTTTATATATCTGAATCAATAAGTTTTCCTCTACAATGTACTTGTTAGAAATTAGAAAGCTCAGAAATAATCCATTTCTACATGTGTCATGCATCATCTCTTGAGCAGAAGTGAATGGCACTATAAAATCTTTCATGTTGGTTGCATGGACTATAAGATCTTATTTGTCTCCAAGTGCAAGATTTCTGAAGCTGATTTGCTGCCAAGACCAGTTTTCACAACTGTTATAATTAATGAGCTAACAAGGGAAGAGCATTGATTCACTTTCTTAAACACTAATTCAAATTATTTCTATTCAGGGAAAACATTGAGTATTCTGATACAGAAAGGAGAGGTAACAAGAATACCAACAACCCCATCAGCAACAACAGCTATTAAAGAAGTGCTATATCTCTAAATTATTGCTTCAAATCCAAACCAGCAATCATTCTGTGAATTTTGGTTATAGTTTATGGGGGGCTGGGGGGGGGGGAAGTTAAAGAAACAAACAAACAAAAATCAGAACCACCACCACTACAAAAATATTGTCTCCCATGTCCAAAAGAGAGACACAGCCATGGATTTAGTCCTCTATAGCTATTTTGGGTATTTCATTCTTAGCTCCCATGTTTTTGACAGCTGCTGAAAAGCCGTGTATTCATTCCTTACATTCTTCTAATATAATATTTGGTAGGTTTATTTTTTTTAAGTTTGTTAAAATATTTTTTCCAAATGTTTAGAGACAATGCAACTATGGTTTAAAGTATGGACAAGCAGTTGACAATAATACATAGCTCTTTTCAGCTATGTTTTTGTACTGTAATTCACTTAAAGGACTTTAATGACCATATTATTCAGATTTATGCTGGTGATATTTGTTTAGTCTGCACATTAAAGTGAAGTATTCGATTTTTTGTATCAAGCTCTGATGACATGTATCTAGACTAAAGGAATGCCATAATTTGGGCTTCTGAATGTTGGCAATGTTGTGAGTTCTGAGAGTGTTAGTAATAGGAACTGCCCTCACATCTTCTAATGAAATATTCTGAAAAACATTTTGCTCCCTACTGTACTACTGAACACAGAACCAGACTTCGGGATAAGAAAACACTTTTAAAAATACATACAAAAATACAGATTCTGAAGTATGGTTTTATATAAGAAACTGGCCACTTTATGTCCCCAGTGGAATACTATCCTAATTATCATTTATTAGGACTTCTACCGGTGTCTGAAATAGTCACACTGAAATGACATTTGTTCTGTTGGTATTTATTCTATTAGCCAAAATTTCACCCACCATTTTTATTCCTAGCAAAAGGCTTCTCTGAGGTATCTCTATGTGTTGTCACAAGTGAAATTTCCTGTATTTACTATTACAGTCTAGAAAAATCAATAGTCTCATGAACTCATTTTATTTCCATTTATGAATTTGGTTTCTCTAGTAAATGAGAAAAAAGTATAAAATATTTTTAAATTATTCTACTCAAATTTATAGTTTGTCTCTTCAGCAGCCAGCTAAGTGTCAAATACTGAGTTCTGTGTTACTACAGGGGAATAACTGTTCAACTATGAACTTTCACAAATATTAATAAGAATTACCTTGCAGAAAAAAATGGGGTCTTTTCATCAGTAGAAAGCATTAAAATTTTAACTAAGTATAAGATCTCAATGAAATGTAAATTTTTGACTGCTACCACTGTCTCTGAAGTCAATAAGAATGTGATTTTCACACACAAAAATGGACAATAATTTATCAGTAAATAATGACATCTCATTTTGGCCCAGTTTAATTTTTTTTTTTAATAAACCATTTTTTGTGTCATACTACAGAGTTACAGAATGGATCAGGTTGAAAGAGAGCACAGCAGGTTATCATAGGAAAATAAAATACTGCCACACAGTAAAGTTTTTCCTGGTAATCAGGTGGAACTTTCTTTGTATCAGTTTCTGACCATTGACTCTTGTCCTGTTGCTTGAAATCACTGAGCAGAGCCTGGATCCATCCTCTTGGCACCCTCACTTCAGGTACTTACACACAATGATAGGGACCCCTCTCATTTTCTCTTCTTGAGGCTGAACAGGCCCAACTCTCCCAGCCCTTCCTCAAAAGACAACATGCTCCAGGTCCCTTAATCATCTTTGTTGTCTTCTGCTAGACTAGATCCAGGAGCTCCATGTCTCTTTGGTATGGAGGAGCCTAGAATTGGACACAGCACTCCAGATGTGGCCTCAGCAGGAAGTGAGTAGAGGGGCAGGATCACATCCCTGAAGATGTTGGCAGCGCTCTTCTTAATGCACTCCAGGATACCAATGATCTTCTTGGCCACCAGGACACACTGCTGGCTCATGGATGGCAAACTTGCTGAGGAGATATCTGCCCCTTCATCCAAGTTACTGATGAACAAGTTAAACAATACTGGATCAGTATTGAACCTTGGGCACATCACTTGTGACAGGCCTCCAGCAAGACCCTGCACTACTGATTACAGCCCCCTGGGATCTCCCATTGAGTTCATTCTTAATCCACCTCCCTGTCCACTCACCTCATCCACACTTCCTGAGTTTGCTTGTGAGGATGTTGTGAGAGACAGTGTCAAAAGCCTTGCTGAAGTCGAGGTAGACAATATCCATGGCTCTTCCATCATCTATCCAGGTAGTTGCTACATGGAAGACAATCAGGTTGTTCAAACATTACCTACATTTATTGAATCCATGCTGACTACTCCTGATCATCTTCTTGTCATAGAAGATGGATAGATTTGACCTTCACAAAGATGCACTCTATTTCATTTCCAGGGATTGAGGTGAGGCTGACTGGCCAGTAGTTTTCTGGATCCTTCATGCCCTTTTGGAAGACCAGGGTAACATTTGCTTTCTTCCAGCCCTCTGGCACCTCTCCTGATAGCCACAACCTTCCAAAGAGAAGCACATATATGCCATCCTGCTCAGTATCCCCATCCCTCTCATCAGGCACCACAGATTTGTAGATTCCAAATTTTCCTGACTCTAACCCAATCCCCCTGGACCAAGGGAAAGTCTTCTTTCCAACATTTCTTTACCCTGGTCTCCTGGACCAGAGATTCCTGGGGACTGGTCAGGTCAGTGAAGACAGCTGAAAAGAAGGTATCTAATAACTATCTTTTCAGCATGCTCTGTAAGTATGATTCTCTATACATTTTTAATAGCCCCACCCACATATGCTTTAGTTTTAATTTTAGAAACAGTGCTTCATTATTTCACAAGTTTCTCAGTTTGAAGGGTTTGGAGGTTCTTTTTTTCTTTTTAGTTAGAAAATAAACAAAAAACCCACACACAAATGAAAATATTTCTGTATACATAAGGTATTTTTTCAACAACTAGAAAATGTTAATGAGCAGAGAATTCCATAAATGCTCTCTAAACCTATGTCTTAGTTTTCCTACGATATCTTCCCCTTTCCCATGCATATTTGCTATTTAAATTCAGTTTGGAAAACCTAAAAGTTTAACTATGTCAAAGTTATGCACCTTCTGGTTTTACCCTCTGTGAAGTGCATGCAATTATGTCAACCACTGGCTTTACAAAGACATGTTCAAGATTTATGAATATACTATACTCTCAGTTGGTCATTACATACATCTCCGTAGTTTAACAATCTTTACAAAACTCATGATTATACAAGGTTTGTCACAAATAACATTTCGAGTTCAGGTACTGATTATATATTAAAGGGGTAAACAGTGATGAGATTGGCAGCCTACATGGTTCCTAACAGTAAGTTTCTTCTTTCTTTTATATAGCTTAGGATTTTTTAGTTTCTTCTGAACACCTGAACTGTGCTACCTTGAAAATTTGTGTGCTAGTTTGTGAGAGAGCATTTTGGTCCTTCTCTTTTCTTCTTTGGGTTTGTGCTAGCCAGTATCTCTTATATTTAGGGCCACAGGCTTTTTCTGCCTAGCTCTCTTCAGTGTGTAGGCATTACAGCAGGCCTGTTTTCTTAAAAGTATTCAGCCAATTGCCCCACTGAGAGATCAGCAGTCTCTGGAATAAAAGTGGCTTATTAAAACACTGTGAACAAATAATCTTCAGCCATTCATTCCACCTGGAAAGAATATTTTATGCATGTAGCATATTCTTTACACAATCAAATAAAGCTAAACTCTCAAAGTAAAAATTGAACTGTTCTGTACACTCAGCTCAAAGACTTTAGTCAATACAAAGTCACATTAATTTATTCTGATAGAATCTATTTGAAATTATCACTTCGCCTATCTAAAGGTTAGAAAGTAATAGCTGTATTATGTCATATTTATAATATTAGCAGTTATACCTCTCTACTAGAATTTTCAACATCAGAATACTCAAGCCAAAGCCAAATAGAGTGGAGAAACAATAGTACTGTATCTCCCTACTTGAAAGTCATTTAAATTTCACCTTGTGCTAGTCTTAAGCAAACAATCTGCTACGTTAACGAAATATTGGGGATTTTTTCCATTTTAAAGTAATGAAATGTTACACGTACTACTTAATAAAGCAGAGCAAAGCTTTGTGTTTGTATTATTATAGATTACTTTTGTAAAATGAAAATAGAGACCATAAATCAAAATAACTCATTATAAGTTTCTTGGTTAACAGCAATTTTTAAGTTTTATTCATGTTGTTTTGCTGTTTAGGTTATATCACTTATACTTTTACAGTTAACTTCAAAATTTTTGGTATGTGTTGCTTAAATTCTGTACTAATTAAAGCAGTACTTCTAAATGTATTTTCTTCTCTCCTTCATGATAGCAGGCTTTGCAGAAGCATTCCAAACATGCAAAATCATTCCGTAGAACCCCTAGTGAGAATTTTGTCTCCAGAAAATGGCTTAAACAGTCACTTAATTTTCAGATTATTTTTTAATATGAAAGATAGTACAATAAACAAATAATTAAGACAGAAGACTTCTAAAATCTCTTTTCGGAAAAATTAGGTGGAGAAAACTTGAAAATTTCCAGGATACGACCGTTTTTGGTATTTGGTGCAGGTCAAAATTCTGCAAAATAAGAGGTACCATCTTCCAAAGGGAAAATCATAATGTGAAAAGTTTTTCTGGGTTTTGGAGTTGCATTGTTTGTTGCTCTTCTTGCTGCTTTTACTTTGTTTTATTTTCCTTTTTTGTTGGCTTTATTTTCTTAAAACATATATGTCCTCAGACATATATATGTATATATTTATAGACAGTAATTTTGTGTGTTTTAATTCCTGTTTGCTCTTTTATTGATTTCAATAATTTATTTAATACACAGTTGGTGTCAGATTTCCATACAGGATGAGTTTCATTCAAATAGTAACAAATGATGTATGACAGTGTAGGCGGTTTTTCTTGAGAAAAAACTCACTTTTCTATCAAGTTTTGTAATACAGTTTCACAATGGTTTAGACAACTAGTCAGGCATTTTATCCATGCTGCTATGTGTTTAATTTATGGGGATTCCCATATTTATGTGTGTGAAAGAAAGTGCAAAAGGTATAAAATCATTGCTATACCTTAAATTACAAGGATACTCCACTACTAATTTTGTTTTCACATCCTATCTTAATAATATTTTCTATTAACAAAAAGGAAAAAAAAAACAAAGAAAGAAAATTAACAAGCATTTCCTCACTTTATGTCATCTTGTCAGGAAAAGGGCTTAAGCATTGAAACACAAAGTGTTAGCTCCTATAAATAACATCACTGTGAGAGAAGCTAAGGACTTCTAAATGCAATGATATTTTGTACTATTATTGCCAATGGGAAAAAATGGTTGGGAGATGAATATTGCATGATAATCTTAAGAAAAATTAATTTAGAAATAAATATCTGTTTGGACTATCTCTATCTTTGGATTGTCTGTATTTTTTGGAAAGAAAGTGACTGTCCATGGAGTGTGGTATAGACAGAAATTAATGGTATTCTTATTTTTATAGTAGTACTCTGCAACTTTAGATTTAGTCTTTCAAAACTCCACTGTGATTTTTAAATAAATCAGAGAGCCAAGTTTGGAAATATTTCCAAATTACTTTGCTGAGGTATGTGCCATAGTTCAGGGCTTCATTTCTCTATTTGTACAGAGGGTTTGGATTTTTTTTAATTAAATTGATATTAATATTGTGCTTTATTGAAAGATTAATCTAAAAATATTTCACCACCGTGAGTAAAAGATAACCAAATGATTGCTTTAATCATAAAATTTCTTTGGAAATTTTTGTGAATGTCATCTTTTTTTGCCTAATTTTACCCACACTTGCAAGCTGGTAGATGTATATTTTATTCTACAAAGTATGAAAAATGATCCCTTTATGGAAATTACAATCTAGTATAAGTCAGATCCATTAATAAGAAGGTTCCAAATAATCTACAAGAGTTTTCTCCTGTATTCAGGATCTGAAAGCGCTCATGTGGAGACTCCAAGTTTCAGAACAAGGAAAATACAAGAGTGGTCAAAGAGTAGAACCTCCATTTTAATTTTGATTAAACTGTGAAATTTTAAACTCCAATGAAATGACCGATGAAAATAGATGAGGGAAAAGTCTTTATCCAATACTTCTGTTTCTTCTTTAAAGATCTCTTCTCAGTTAGTGTTCCATTCCTTTCCTTTTTTTCTTTTTGCACGTGTCCTCAACTCGAAAAGTTCAGATCAGAATATGAGAAATCCTTTGACTAAAATTTTATCTATGTTCTGCTTTAGATTATATAGTAAAACAAAGCTATTAACTGCATCCATTTTTAATTATGCATTTTTTCCTCTGTGTCTTATATTCCTAGCCCAGAGTATATTGGAAAACTGTAAGAAAATGCATTTTGGGGGACAAGATAGAAAATCAATAATATTTGTAAACATCAGAAATCAACAGTTTTCCACAAGTTATCTTATTTGTTTTATGAAATAATGTACCTGATTCTGTATAGTGAGAATTATGGACTATTACTATCTTGATTTTGGATACAGCTGCTTGTTGCACCAAATTCTTATAGTAGACATGTAGCTTTAATATTTTACAGCATCCTTTTTCTCAGGCAAGTGTCTTTAAATGGTAAGAGGATTCTGCTAGGAAAAAGTTGACATCCTCATTCACAAGGGCACTAACCTGAGTTTTTCTGCTGACCCTGATGTGTGTATGTCAATGATTTTGGAGCTGAGCAGACAACAAACCTTTTTCAGTATGAACATTTCTCCTTTTTCTTCAGTTTCAGTTTCCACACTTGTTTGCTTCTTCCTACATTGTTCCAACTTATATTTATATGGGACTGTGATGTAAACCAGGCAGCTGACATGATTGGAGGAAAACCAGTAATGAGGCTCCTTTTTCTAACCCTTCTTACACTTAATGTATTGTTGCAATGGAGTCTTGCCCTTAAAACACCAGTTTTGGTTCAGTTCAGAAGGATGCCTCCATTTCAGAGGAGCTTCTTAAACTGCTTTCTCTCTTACTGAAATTTATCCTGAAACTATACCCCGAATAACTGCTCACTTCTGACAATAGTGTCTGCAAAGAAAAGTAATCATGAACTTGATTATCCACAATTGCACCCAATGTAGTAATTTTTCTTACAACGTAGTTGTAAAAAGCTACCCTTATGGTCTGGCAGCATTTACTACCTCTGTTTTCTCAGTGGTAAGTGGAGGTACAATGTGTAGCTGTAAAAGAGAATCAAGTGTATTGTGTTACTATGTGCTATGCAAGCCACAATACTCAGGTTGCATTGTATTCTCTTCTCCTGAAAAGGAACACATAATTTGAGATTTACTGTACCAAATTATATCACTTTGAGACTCTGATTGCTACATGTAGAGAGCTGTTATTTGTATGGCACAACAAGCAATCAACTACTGAAGAGCATCATGTGTACTGATGACACTACTAATACTGAAGCACATTCTAGTACTTGGAATGTGGGGGAAATATAACAGAACTATATTGCTTTTTCTGAAATAGTCTCTAATTATGCCTTTTTCTTCAATTTGAAGTATGAACTTCCAAACCCGGGCTCATCTACTCAATTCCTCCCAAAATAAAATTAATTTTTATAGAAAAGAAGTAATGATACATTTCCAATTTCAGCTGAATATTAATTCAACTATGGTAGTTCAGCATTAAAGAATGGGAAGCTTAGGCGTGAAGAAGCCATTATGAAAGATTGCCTGTCATATGCAATTCTGTGGATGTTTACTGAGCAGTACTTGACCTAAGTTACAGCTAAGTATGTAAGATGGATTTCCAGCTTTTTGTAAGGTCTCCCCATAGCATAAAAAAATAAATGTTCAGGCTCATTCCCAGGAGAAGAGAAAAAAAAGCAGTAGAAAACCTTTATTTAGCATTCTCTGTCTCTCTTTATTGCCCTTCTGTATTCACAGATCCTGTTTCTTTACTGTGATTTCAAAGTGGCTTCTCTGAAAAGCTTTTGCTGAGTAACATGCTTGTAAAGCATGTGACATGACATTATATTGTATATGATTTATTAATGTATATGTAATTGTATATGATTTATTAATAAAGCGAACCTTAAGAAATTTTACAATTTTAGTTTGACTGCATTCCCTATATTTATATTTTTGTTTTCCAGCTGAAGAATAGTTGAGTATTTTTGGTCTTCTGATAGATAACTTCCAGCTTTTGTTCATTTTGGGGTCAAAAAAATGAATCTCTGGCAATCTCATTACTGGCAATGATTTGACATTCTACAGCATTTGAACAGAAGTAACTGAAAAAAACAGTTGGTCTCATAAAAAAAATAAAATTATTATTTCAGTTGTAATTTTCCATTTGAAAACTGGACTATGGTTGTAGAAGGAGGCATATTTAGCGGCAGTTGTGTTCCACTTTATAGGGAAAGTGAAGAAAATAATGGTCATCAAATCACAGCTTTTCTCAATCATTTATTTCCTGTTTATTTCCAAACCATACTGACTTTTTCATGTTTGCACATTTTTTTGAGTTCAAATTATTTGAATAACCTACACTTGTTATTTTCACCATCTAGAATATTTTTATTATCTCTTATTCTTTTCAGGAATAGTTTCTAGTAACCCTAACTAATAATGCCTTAGCAGTGTGTTGGCCAGTGGTTATTCTGCAGTATTGTTGCCATGGAGTCTTGCTGAGAGAAAAAAAAAACACTCACTTAGTGTTGTTTTTATTTTTTATTTCAGAGCTCTTCTAATGAATAGTGATTGTAGTATCCTTCTGGTTTCTTGCACACAAGAGAAGTTTTTCTTCAATCATTCTTATTTTGCTAAGTATTGGAAGGAAGTGAAAGCAATAATAGCCATGAGCTATAATAAGAAAATTTTGTGGTCTCTTTTTGTGATCTCTTTTTTCTCTGCACTGCTGTGAAATCCATACATATTAGTGAGACCACAGTAAGAAAATTAGTCATGGTATTAATTAGAAAACTGTTATCCAAATAAACATGTGTTGTCTTTTGTCCTAAAATAATAATTGTTCACCCAAAAGGCCTCCATGACAAGGTATTTTTTTCCATTTTTGGTGAGAAATTCCTGATTGTCCTTGATGCTTTTTTTTTTCCTTTTTTTTTCCTCCCTGGGAAGTGGAGATGTATTTTGATATTCCTGAAGGTTTGTATTATTTAGGAGACCTGAAAAAATTAACTACTCTGAAATAAACCTGAAATTATGTTTAATAAAATTTATGGGCTAATAGAATTTGAGTCATACCACTAATTGTCCTTCCATCATAAATAGAGCACTTAGGGTGAAGAGGTAAATGACATAAGTCACTTTGCCTCTTTAGTTTTGTCCCTACCTACCTATGTTTCACTCCATGTCCCTGCAGGAGTATTGAAGGTCAACATAAGGTATCTTCTTTTTTTCTTTCTCTTTTGCATTAATATGGTGGGATTTGTAGCTTTCACTTGATTCTTTCTAATGATTATAATAGATTTCATCACAGCATTTAATACTGATATCTATTGAAATGATTTTGGGAAGTGGACTGTATCAACTTATTTCACTCAAACCTACAAAGACCTACCTAATTTCATTCATATTTCTTCCTAATTTATTCATGCCTTTTTGAAACTACTGGCAGTTTTCAAGATGACTAAACACTAAAAATCTTAGCTGCAAAGAATTTATTTCAAAGAATAACCTTGAGGGATGCATAAATGTAAAATTTCACGTCATCTCATACAGATTTGTCTCCTCAGAACAGAAAACAACTCTGCAACCTAAGATTAAATGAGCAGGTGGTAGAGACTTTCTGATTTGATCATGTTGCTTTTTAGACAGACTAATTGTTCTGATTTATGGTTATCACCTGTATTTCATGGGTGCTTGCTTCCAGCTCTAATTAATGGACAATTTTTAACTGCTGCAACATTAATTGTTCATTGGATTTCAAGAGGTAGAGGAGAAATGGTTGTTAGTAAATAGAGGCTTTGGTTTTATGACCCTTTTTGTATTAGAAATGGAAATTGTAATTGTTTGGGGTTGGTTTTGGTTTTTTAGTTTGGGAGTTTTTTGGTTTCTGTTGGTTGGTTTTTTTGGTTAGGGTTTTTTCTAAGATATAAAATTTCATACAATCTCTGAAATAAAAATGTTAGGCTATGTATGTGCTAATGATCATGATTAAAATTATACAGATATTATCTTTAGTGTAAACATATATTATTTTAGAACTCTCTCATATAAGATTATTTGACAGTTTTCAGGGCATAGTAGATTTTTTACATAATTTGATTATTTATACCTTGCCACTATATAGTACAAAAACACAGTTCTATAAATCTTTTGGTAATGTTTTTTGACTAACGAATTCCTTTCAAAGATACATAAAATCTTGGTCTGCAAATTTAAAGACATGGAGAATCCATCACTTCCCTTTGCTATGTCATTTCAGTGATTGTGTGAACACTAGGCACAGTTAGGCTGTTTTTTATAGAAGCTCTTCTGCTCATGCTATGAATAATGAAGAAAAAATAGATTACAAAAAACCATCGATTTGTAAAAGTCAGTTACAAGAGTAATGGCAGTGCAAACACAAACATGAAGTAAGATTTTTAAGTACTAAATTACAATAATGCTTTATAGTACATTAAATATAATACATAAAGTAGAAGAGGTCATGCAGACATAATAGAGAGATGTGGATGAATATTGAAGTGTTTTTCAATAAAGTCATCCAAATTTCATACATAGTTACAAAAAACCCCAGAAATTAGATTTCAATTAAAATAGCATTCTATTGATGAGGTTTACGTGAAACTGTTGCTAGAAATGCAACTAGAAAAGTTGGGAAGACTTCATGGTTTGTCTTTAATTATTTTAAGTGTACAGGATGATATTGGGCAACTATTTTCAAAAAAACCCAAAACAAAGCATAAAGACCCCACAGAGACAAAACTATCTAACTGATTCTGAAACTTGTCTTTTTATTTTTTTTAATCTATTATTATAGAAATGTGTGGTTCCCCCCAGAAATGTAAATTTCTGTAATGTCTTATCTCTCACCATTCATGAGTCATTCTTGTTACAAACACTCCCACTTATGAGCAAATGTTACAGTTTATATTACTGGTACATTTTCTGTATCTTTCAGACTTTATGTAAATATTTTCAGATTAATTCCTCAAATTTTCTTTTTGTTTTGCAGTTTCTCTAAGTAGACAGGCCTACTGCATTAACTGACAGGCCCTTTTTAGCACTTTACATTGGCACCAAATCCCAACATGCATATTTTGTGCTCTGGTCTCCAGTCAGACGACTGTGGCCTAGATGTGAGCCTTCAATGGCAAACAGAGATGTCATTGCAACGTGATTATTGCACTCCCCTGGAAAGCATAAAATTAGCAGGACCATTGCAATTACAAAATTATCACTACATTCCAACCTTCACAAGGAAAAAATTCTCCATCTGGTGAAAAGGACATGGTTCTACATTGTGCTAGAGCTCACTTTATCAGAGACTGGATCTGCCTTGATTGGATAGGTGAAACTTGTATAAGAATATCATCAGCTGGCTAAAATCACACTTTACTATTGTCAAGGAGACGTATTCTGTGGATTAGGGCTATAATGCTGCAACAAAATCGTGATGATTAATTTTTAAGTATTACTTTGTGAAATACAGTTTTAAATAGAGTGTATTTTAGAGCTACCAAAATAGATCATATTTCAACAATTTAGTTACCTGCAGGTTTGTCCACAGAACAAGTTTAACATTTTAGAAAAAAAACTGCTATCTTTCAACATTTAAAAAAATCATACGTATTCTAGCTTTTCATTGGCACAACAGAGACAACTTTAGCCTGTCCAACTTTGGTTAAGTCAAGTTCCTGCTCACTTGATTCATGTGCTGCATTTGTGAGCTTGGCCTTTGCAGATGGGAAGGAGAGGAAAACAGGCCTATTGAGGTCTATTATGCTCCCATTAACCTACAAAACAGAGACACTTTCTGTCATTTAAAGTGTTCATCTATTGAATTCAGCAACATTATAGTTGACCACCTCTGCCCTTACTGACATATGTCATTGTAATCAAAGGAAATGTCTAAAAAAGCTGGAGTACTCCATCTGTAAGTTGCAGATCAGGCTTGGCTTGTATTCATGGGCAAAGTGCCCTTATAGATATGAATATTAATGTTAATGTTTTAAAATGGTAATCTTTGTGAGTAGTTACTGTGCCCTTTATTCCCTTGTCTCCTTTTTGAACTTCAACATTTGTTTGATATTTTCTAAGTATATCCTTTCTGTCACAAAGCAGACATGAACATGGCCCTCTGGTCAAGGCTGCATTCGGGTTCCGCAACCTACAACTCTGGCAAGAAAAAGAAGTTGTGGCCTCAAATTAATTAGAGTGCATCTTATAAAAACAAATCCAAATTATGCATAAAGAGTCACTAAAAAAATACGGGAGTCCTTAAAGTTATTTTAATTTATCTGCCTCTTTTCAGTTTCAATAGTTATTTCTATTACTTTTCAACCTCTGTGTTCCAAGTACACATGTGAATGAATGGAATTGGTTAGCAAATGGAGAAAACAGGGTTTTGTTTATGAATAGAGCTGTGTCTGCAAATTGAATGCAGGAAATTACTTTGAGTTTACTTTCTTTTTTTTTTCCCAGTTGTGTTGCTTTTTCATGCCTATGTTATTTTTTTTTATCTGGTGGAGAAGTTCCAGAAACAACACCTGCATGTCAATCACATGCAATTTGCAATTTTCTTAGACTATTGGTTACTTTCGTTTTTTGTGGAAAAGATGCAATTACATGCCAAATTACACTGATCATACCAACATATTAATATTGGACCTTATGTTTACCCATGCTTTCCTTTTTGGAAATCAATGATGCTGGAACCATCATGATATTAAAACATAGACAGTGAAGTATTTAAATTATATATTTGAGAAATTAGCCCAAGAAAATGGCAATTCCAGTATAATTTGTTTTCCATTTGAATTATGCGTGTCTTATTGCTCAAATTCTGAACCTTCACAGCACTGCTGCATAAGAGAGGACTATCTTTGAAAAACTTCACAATGTGGATTTTGCAGAGTTGCTAAAATTAGGGTGTTTTTAGAGCAGAACACATATTTTTTCTGCCTGCAACCCATATAAAATTCTAACAAGGACAATGAAAAAGGGATGAGATTAAATCATGTATGAATTTTAATTTAAACTCTATTCATGTACATATAAGTACAGAGTTCATACAGATGAGGAGGCCAGGGCCCAGCATTCAGCATAAAAGTGGAAAAAAGGCTTTCCAAGCCAGCAATGCACCCTTGCGGCCAAGAAGTTATTCTGAGTTACCTTAGGAAGAGCATTCCCAGCATTCCTAGGATTCCCAGTGGTATCCTGCAGTGCATCAGGAAGTGCACAGACAGTAGGTCTAGGGATGTGATCCTGATCCTGTACCTGTACAGAGCCCCGATGGGGCCACATCTGGAGTGCTGTGTCCAGTTCTGAGCTCCTCGGGACAAAAGAGACACCAGGCTGCTGTAACAGGTCCAGAGAAGGGGAACAAAGGTAATTAAGGAACTAGAGAATCATTCTTATGAGGAAATGCTTATAGAGCTGGGCCTGTTCAGCCTTGAAAAGAGACCACAGAGAGAAGACCTCATCAATGTCTGTAAATATCTGAAAGGAGGGTATCAAGAGGATGTCTCTTCTCCTTGGTGCCAAACAATAGGACAAGAGGCAAAGGGCAGAAACTGATGCACAGAAAGTACCACCTGAACATGAGCAAGAACTTCACTGGGGAGGTGACTGTGCACTGGAACAGATTGCTCAGAAAGGCTGTGGAGTCTCCCTCACTGGAGGCAATCAAGAACTGTCTGGACACATTCCTGTGCAATGTGCTTTAGAGTGACACTACTTGGCAGGAAGGTTGGCCCAGATTGCCGGCTCTGACGCCTTCCAACCTTACCCATTCTGTGTTTCCATGATTCTATGCTAAGGCTGAAGGTTCCATTATCTTTTCTTAATTAACAGAGTTTAAGAATAAATCTATTAGCTAAACGGAGCTAAAAGTTTTAAAATACATGGGACTCACAGCACAGGAATTTCTTGGGACTTGTTACATTATTTTTATTCTGTAACTGGTGAAAAAAACCTAAGTTGCTGCGCCAGCAGTTGGCTTAAGATAAGATTTGCGTTAAAATGCATGCTAGGTTCACATTATAGCACTTCTTTGCTGTTATGCAGGTGCTATTGAAGAAGGTTCTCTACAAATTACAAATTCAGCAGTTTAATGAGTCTGTCAAGCTTGTCAGTTGTCAAGGAGAGAAAATGGATAATCATCAGGAAGAAAGTTCAAGGTGATGTCTTTGCTAAGGTGTAGAATGCTAATATCAAATAAGTGTGAGTATGAGCAACCTCTGTGTGAAAATTATAAATCTTTTTCTCAGTATCTCCGTGCCTTATAGTACAGCTAACACCACCCATTGGTTTCACTCTGCTGGCTGCTGTGTGCCAATTATTTCAGCATTGAAGCCCATACAGCTGAAAAAAACCCCAACCTTCTTGTGAACACCTTTTTAATTTGCTTTTATGCTAACTGTTAAACTTGACATGTATCTTCCTGTTACTAAGGTTACATTCTTTCACCCAAGAATAACACAGAAATTATTAGTTTTCTTAAAGATGCTAAAGACCTGAAAGGAGGGAAAAGCAAACACTTGTAAGGCAATCTCCTCTCATATAGCGGGATTAAAACACCTGTCAAAGAGAGTCTCTTTCTTTCCTATGTTACAGGATATGTCATAATCCAAATTCTTTCTTCTGGAGTTGCAATTATAAGTATTAGGCATTTTTCAGTTTATTATTTTTTTGTTTGCAATCTAGAGATAGCTACAATGTTCAAACATTGTGAAACAAAGCCATCAGAGAAAAGAAAAAAAGAAAAAAATTCCCTGTTTAAGTTTATCCATCGTGAGAAAGATTTTGATCTTCTCAGTTGTTAAGTCTTTTAATTTTTAGCTATGGAAAATATTATTTTATCAGCTATGCTGCATGAAAGCTTGTGTACTCAACAAGAAAATGTTGTTAAGCAGATTACAACTGAATTTACAAAAAAAAAAAAAGCAAGATAATTCAGCTAATCAGCTTTATCATTTTTTCCATGTGAATTTTGATATGATTGATTTTTAACATTTTTGCCAGATTACTGTAGATTAGATAATTAATAATTGTTTATGCTGATAAATTTTAAAAGCTCTACTTCCTTTCCATGAACATGAGTCCCTTTTTTATTTGGATTCTGTCTTCTCTCTGATTAAAATTTCAGAATCAAATAGGGTATTCTTAAAATAATAATTTTGGCGAGGTTTAAGTAACTTGGGAGTAGTTCTACCTGTTAATTTCTACCTGTTAATTTCTACCTGTTAATTGATATAGTCCTAGGGTGCTTTTGACAGATATTGTGAGTTCCTTGAGCACAAGCACATGTAATTAAGTGGAACACTTCTATTGAAATTAACACTGAAATCTGTGTATTTTATTTGGTACATGACAGTAAAAGTGATGACAATTCAGATTGACTTGCTTGTGCATGATTTATGCATTGTCGTCATATATTAAATGTGTGTCATATATGAAATGAAGTGTTAGACCGCTTAATATACTTTTACCGACCTTTGCATAATTATGCAGTAGTTGTCTATGGAAAGAGGTTTCTCCTTTTCCAAGCTCTCTACTTATCATCATTCCAAACTCAAAATCTTAGCATTCTTCTGTGTTTTACTGCAAAAGAGACTAAAGTGCCATTTTGAAGTTTGCAAATTGCTGGGCAGCCTGTGAAATAAAAGGCAATATAAAACAGTAAAATGATGAGAATGGATTCTCTTTTGGTACCCTTAAAGTCAAATGATCTCTCACTCTTTTTAAATACTTACTCCTCTCTCTGTTCTCTTCATTCAATATGGCAGTTAAGTGGGAGTTTAACTGGTTCTTCCCTGTCTCCTCATTTCCATTGCATGTGGTGTTAGGAAAAAAGCAGATAACAAACGAAAATGATGAAAATAAATTTAAAAATCAAGACTTCTGGTATTCAACTACAACATAAAAAAATTAGTCATATTGTTATATCTATAGAGGAAACAGTGAGTAATCTTTCTGCCATTTCACATGTTGGTTTCATATAGTATGATGAAGTTAACTTTCAGTGTCATAACTATCTCCTTTTTTCTCTCATTAAAAGCAGGCATAGTAATGTCAATTATGGTTTTAGTTTATTTTTGCTTAAACATGCCAACTTTTATTAGTCATTATTTTTGTCTACCTTCTGTGAAACTATACAGTTCCTGTAGAAGTCAGCAGCTTTTGCAGTAGTACAGCATTAGCAGGGATTTTGTCTTGGAGGTTTATGTACACACTGATGCATGATACTTCTGTGTATATTTTTGTTTCCAAGTACATATCTATGTTTATATATACATGTGTACACATATATTTGGCCAGCATGCACAATGCAAATTCATCTCATGAATGACTAGAAGACAAGCTCAGATTTCAGATATGCTGTTTTGAAATTTCAAAAAAATTTTTGACCAAGGCTAGAAAAGGCAGTTGGACTCTGAAGTTTTCCAGATATGGAAATGAGAAGTTACAGATGCAGGCATTGCCTACTTGTGGTCAGGTCACACCATAATTTTGTTTCCTTTATTATAATATTATAACTATTTGATAGGAATTACATAAGGTTACATTTTTTAACTACCATAGCAATGAATGCACTTTACTTACAGACTACAATTTCTTGAGTAATGTATAAATCTCTTTCAGCATAGATAAAGAGGTCTGGTTCTTGATCATAATGATAGGAATCTTGGTCTTGCTTTGCTGATAAAAATTAGTATTTCTTGAAGATATCCTCATCTAAGGGTATGTTCTTTCAACTTGAAGTTTATTGATTTTATTATAATTTAACTGAAGTAAGCTTCTAGTGACTAAATGGTCATGGCAGTATTAAACCAGTATATAAGGAAATAAATCTCAAAGAGGTATTGGGACCATGGACTAAAATTGTCTTGATGAAATCTGACTCCTTGCCAAACTGAAATTTGCAAATTTTATATAAGGGATGATTAAAATAATGAAGTGAATGTAGATTGAGATGTTTCCATTCTGTACAAAAAAAGACACACTGAGAAAAGCTCTCATATGTAATGCAGCACAGACTAACACAAAGCAACATTTTAATTCTTTTTTCCAATGCACTGCTCCACTAAAATAATTTGTTCTGCTATGCTCAAGAGTTATTTTCTAAGCAAAACAAAAAAAGTTTAAAAGTTTTTAAACTGTGACTCTCTAAGTTGCATTTTCCACAAGAAACAAAATGCTTAGAAAATTTTGAAAAACGCTGCACTTTTTGCCTGTAATTACAGCTCCAGGACTTCCAGTAAAATGCTTAGAGTAAAAGCATAGATTGATCAGAATCATTCACTTTAAGAGATTGATATTATAAATAATAAAAACCTAGGGGAATGAAGAACAACTCTTATGGAGGTCTACAATTTCTAAATATTGCTTATATTGTATCATCCTTGAAGAACTAAAAGAATTATAATTTACATGTACAAATATAAATTTAGCTTGTCAGACTTTATGATATTAATTTTTTTAATTTATTAATATGTTTATTTAAAATTATATTATATTAAGGAGTTTAAAATAGTTTACTAATTTGTGTTGTTTATTCCACACAAATACATGAAGATGAACAGATTGCTTTTATTTCTAGAGACTTTTTCAAATTACATAAATATTTTCTTACTGACCCTGAATTTGTTATGATGACCTTGTACTTAAGGGATTTTGAATGATAATGAATAAAATTACATATTTGAGCTTTTGAAGGTCTGTGACTTTTATCACTTGACACCATTGAAAACACTGGAATAGATATTTAGTGATGCCTGTGAAAGGAGATATTAAAAAAAAGAATCTCAGTGTAGAATATATTATAGTCTGATCAATTTTATTTTGTTTGACATTGAATGTACCTTTCATATCAAAATTTACCTAGAAAAGTAGTTGTGATGAAATATTAACCATTGCTTACAGTATAAAAAGATTGCTTATAGTATAAAAAAAAAAATCCCTGTCTTTAAATGAGACAAGAATCTGCCATTTCCCAATATTTAACTAGATTTTCCATGGTTTAACTCTTTCCAATGACTGAGTAGTTTTGGAACTGTTCAAATTAAAAAGAAATGTCTTTCCTTTCACAAAAACATTAATCCCAGGTTTAAGGGCTGATTTTGAAGTTAATATGTTGTATTTCAGAAGAGACCTCGTGACTGATTCCATATGCTATATTAAAGAAAGTCAACATCTACATTAGTCATCTCATCTCTTTTGTTTTATTGACTATCTAGGTGACTACTCCTTTCAGCTGTAGTAGATGTCATGCTGGGAGAATGTCAGTTTGTTAAAGAACTAATATTTTTTGGTACTTCTGAATCATGATAAGTAAATTAATTGGAAGTTACTTGCTTTCATTTTCAGGAAAACTAATGGAATACATGTGACTCAATGAGTTCTGGGGCAGAGAATAATTGTAATTTTTATCAGTGAAATAACGGTGATATCTATATGTGACAGGAAAAAAATTCCCAGTGTGCCATTTATAGCAAAGAAGAGACAGTGAAAAAAGGAGAGGAAAAAACTGGGTTTGCTTTTCAAAGCAATGTCTTGAAACACGTCATGGCCTCTTCAGGGTTAAGGAATGGTATTATCCTGTATATAATATAGTATGCTCACCAAAAAAAAATGCACACGTATTTCCTCCACCTCCCCCTCCTCCAATTGGAGGCACAAATGGTGAAGATCACAGGCTAATATAATAAAGGGAACAGTAGCAACAACAATATTAATAGAAAAAGGTACACAAGAGAGGATGATCTATATGCAAAAATGCTCAGTATGGATCCTGCAACAATAAGCAATTCTGAATGGCCTCCCCCATCATGTATTCCTGACCAGCAGGAGCCCCTTCTTCCCAGAAAGAAAAAAGAGAGTCTTTTTCCCCCAAACTGTGTGCAGTCTTAGTGACCCAGTATAAGATATTAAGCTATTAGGGAGCACTCAAAGGGTGAAGGGACTTGAGGAAAAGATGTATGAGGAGCAGCTAGGGTCCCTTGTTCTGTTCAGCCTGGAGGAGACTGAGGAGAGACCTCATTGCAGCTGCAGCCTTCCTCACTGTAGGGGGAAGAGGAGGGGCAGGCACTGATGGGTCTGGTGACAGGACCAGAGGAAATGGCCTGAAGTTGTGTCAGGGGCAGTTTAGGTTGGCTGTTAGAAGAGGATTCTTCCCCCACAGGGTGTCTGGGCACTGGAACAGCTTCCCAGGGAAGTGGTCACAGCACCAGCCTGACAGAGTTTGGGAAGCATTTGGACAATGTTCTCAGGCACCAGGTGTGACTCTTGGGGTGTGCGGTGCAGAGCCAGGAGCTGGACTTGATAATCCTTGTGGATGTCTCCCACTCAGCATATTCTCTGATTCTGTGAACACACATATAAAATCTCTATTAAAGAATAAACTGTCAGTTTATAATTATTTTCCATGTGCTACATATTTGCACATTATATAGGTCCTCCCTGGTTCCCATGCAATGGGATGAAGAAGGAAGAATGAAAATTTATTTCTTCTTTCAAGGTCCTGATTGGAAATTTCCAAATAAGTAGTAGTATTTAATAAAATTATGAAAATATATTGACTTATTGTGGCAAAAGAATATATATTTCTGACTAGCAATATATAATAACTCTTATAAAAAGACCAGGGAAGTGGAAGAAAGGTTAATTTGTCAATTAAATGTCATTTGAAACCACTTCTACCAGTAGTAAAGAGGTAAATAATTGTGTTAATTAGTATACTGAGAAAAAAAAAGGTTAATATTTATTTCTTCTCTTATTTTTAATCAGCTTATGTCATGAACTGCAAGGCTTTTTGAATAGGAAATTCTGGTTTGCTAATAACAGTTCATGAGTATCCAGTGACAAGATTGTGTCTTATGAATACGTTTTGTGTTTTACTGCTGAGTTGTCTCCTCGGTAAAATAAATTGCCTAAATTTTGGTTTAAGTGTTCAAGGATGTCATTACAGAACTGAACTGGCAGAGAATATAGTTTAGATGCATGTTACTTTTTTTTTATTTGAAAAAATGTAAAAGGTATCCTCCTACAGCATGTAATTTTCTCCTGAAATGTACATTGAGACCCACAGGAGTTCATTGCAGCACATTGTTGCAGACCTAACACAGTTCTACTAATAAATGACAAATATCATGAAGGAAAGTCCACTTTGATTGTTCTTATTAATTCTGCAAATATGGATTGAATTCCAGTTTAGTGCAAATGGTATCATGACAGATTGACAATGATTTAGAGATAGGTGTCCAGTGATACACTATGAAACATGAAATTATAACTTTGCCACTAAACCTTAGTTTTGAATGAAATCAGGACCAAAACAAAAATAAGTAACACATTTTGAAGTACAGACATAAGTGAGTAAATCTCCTTAAAAATTTAAAATGTGAAGCTTGGGATCATTTAGTCAGAGATTTCTGCTGGGTAACATGGATTACTCAGTTCTGTACTCCTATGAAATAAAAATTCTCTTTGTCTCAGAGGGTAGGCAATTTTCTGGTGCAGGTGGCAGGAGATGTTGACAGTAAAGATAGCAATAAATTCAAGGAGATGGTGAAAGGAGTACAGTTCTCACTGTTGCTGTCGCCATGAGTAAGACATCCTGACTGTTCATGCTGGCCAGTTTTCTATTTTAAATAAGACACAGAGAGAAGAAAAAAAAAAAGGTGGTCTCAGAATTTGGTGATATGTACTTGTCTTGTTTATTTAGATTAATTCAGGTACAAAATTTTTAGTTTTGCTTCTTGTTTTGCTGTAACATATTAAATATTTACCTACATGTACCTATACTCTATTCTAGAAGCTGGAGAATAGGAAGATTACACTATGTATATCTAATTGTAACTGAAAAAAATATGCAAAAAGAAAGAAAAATTTTTGCCTTCAAAAATTACATTTTGAAAAAAAGATTACAACATTTAAACATCAAAATGTAAGTCTAAATAATAATTCTGGAAATTTTTTCATAGTTAGAGGTTGCAACTCCAAGCCTAATATTGTGAAATGCTGTCAAGGTAGGCAGTAAAAAGATTTTCTTCTGTTCAACACATCCACACACAAAGACAGGAAATTTTAAAATAAAAATCTACATATGAATTGTTTATGAATTAATAATTAACCATGATAATTCTGGACATCAATCTCAGTTAATTTGTATGATGACCCTTAAGCAGTGCATTCTATTATTTTTCTTAAAGTACTTGACCGAGATGATGATGCAGATTATAACACTATTTTAAAGAATAAATTGTTGCAATTCAAGCCTTTTGGTCTATGAATTGGAGTACATAACAAAGCATCTATTTTCCCATTCCCAGTTCATTTCTGTATGTTGTTGGCATATTATTATAGAATCTCTGAACATTATGATCAATGGTCCTCTGAAAAGCACATCTTTCTCTAGGTCTTTGAAAAGGAATACTTCAGAGAGGCTGTTGATGTGCTCGATAGATTAAAATTCTTCCAGAGTTAAAAAATTACTTTTTTACCTTTCATATTTGTTAAGATTACAAACAATGAAAGAAAATGAAAATAAAATATTTAACATCAAAATCAAGAATATTGTGCAAATATGTGAAATATCATTTGCCCAGCACTTTTGAGCTTAGTCAGATCTGGTCAGAAGAGGGAGTTAAAGACTTTTGTCCATTTTGGTCCTTTGGCTATACTGAAGGTAGTTTTTGAGCTTCATTGCAGAATGATGAATCCAAGATAAGATAACCTGTGACTAATGTACTTCTTTGAAAATATTTTTATTATAGAAAGACAACTGAAGCACTAATACTGAAAAAAAACATCAATATATAAAATATATACAGAATAGGATGAATTAAAAAAAACAAAAAATATTTCTAACTTCACTGCATCAAATTTCTGTCTTAAAATAATGAGACATCTATTAGGAGAAAGAGTGTTTTCTAGACTTGTATTTCTGTTAAGTTACCAATTAAAAAGTCACTTGATAGACAGAGGAAGGTTTTATACTAGAATAGCCATTATATTTTCCCATAAAATGATAACTCTGAGAAAGTAGTATATCTGGTGGTTGATTATATCTGGATTAAATGCTAACTATAGAATGAAAAGCAATGTCAATATGTTTTCTATACCTAATTAATCTCTTTCTGAAATTACAGTTATATGTTACACAAAAGTATGGGGATTTTAAGAGAAAATTTTGCTTTTTATGTTAATAATGTATGTACTTTATACATTATTCTGGCTTTTGAAAAGTATTTATTGGAATATATACTAGAATAGCAGTGTATTTCATGTAGTGGTACTAGAATAACTCTTAATGTTTAGTTTTGAAGCCTACAAGACAGTAGTAATTTCAGGCATGTTTCTGCAGTTAGAGCATAGTGCTAACAACATCTCTGTGGAGCTCCATGTTGTATTATATACACAGTTCTGCATAAGCTTGTGAACTACAGATATTTGTAAAGAAAAAAATTGTATGACTTGCTTTGAAGGAAGATAAAATAGAGGAGTTTTATTTCTTTAAAATATGCCATCTTTACACTAAAGAAATTGAAGTACTTTAACTTTTTTTTAAATAGAATTAGAAAGCAGGGTGGAAAAGCTTAAAAATTTCATGAGAGATGAGTTTTTAAATGCAGGCTATAGATGGGTGCCCTATGAATGATCAAGGAGTCAAACAAAGCAGCATCTCAGCTGAATGAGACAGACAATGGAAGTATAGCATCCATCCTCAGAGTGAATTTTATAGCTGCCATGGGAGAACGTAGTTTCTCTTTGATGAAGCTTGAAAATCAGAAAGAGAATCTGTTGAAAAATATCATATTCTAGGATCCATCATAAAAATTCCATATCTGCATCCTACACACTACATAAAATTTGGTTTATGTTATACTACATCTAACATCAGATTCTTCCATTGTTGTAGGTTTAAAGATATATACATGCATCAGAGTAAATCAGCCTCATAATTTCAAATTCTACAAGTTAACATTATTACAAGTTGCACAAGTGATTTTGGTCATTGTGAAAATTTGCACGTTTTCATTACAATACATTAGTATTTAAAGAAGAAAAGATATTTTGTGTATTTTCTTTCTTGCATTGTAAGTTATGTTGGTTTTAGGGGATAGATTTTTTAATAAAAAAGATCTCTGAACAACACATCCTAAGTATAGTAAAGTGGAATACTTATTTCCATAAAAAGGAGGAAATTGTTTCAATAGAACAATTCAGGAATTAAAAAAAAAAAACAAAAACAAAAACACAAACCCAAAAAATATTTGGATTTTAATTTTCAGCAATGAAAGTTTTATTTTCATTGTAAACATATAGCAGCACAAAGTTAAATCCACAATATAACAGTATATTGGGTCTTAAAACCCATAAGATATTTCATCTCTCATCCTGGGTTACTTAAATAAGACACTACTTAATAGGGAGAAAAAATATTTGTGAGTTTAACATACTAAAACAGCATGTTAAAGTTTTAGCTGAATAAATATTATCAGATAATAAGAGACTATTTTTTATGAATTATTAAAATATTTTTTAAAATTCCTTAGAAGGCCCTGGTAAAATCAGAAAACTTTATCAAAACACTATTTTTCCTGCAAAAAAATTAAAAAGAGAAATATAGGGGAAAGCTCTCATATTCTGTGAAATTTAAAATCTAAAACCAATAATTTTAGATGAAATAAGAATAAATTATTCACCTTATCTACACTTACTATTCCTGCACATCATTAGATACTTCTTGGAATCAGTGCAGGGTCCTGTCATGCTCCTTGTGTATAGGTAAATGACAATTAACTATGCTAGTTTTCTATGTTTTCTTGTTACTTCTCAGGGAATACTTACCAAATATTTATTAATCATCATAAAGTAAGCATTGTCTTAAAGTGCCATGACTTTGAGACAAGTAGGGTTTCAGCAAGCAGAGAACCAGAAGGTGGAAAGTGCATTTTAGAGCATTTAGAGCATTTGCCATTACAAAAGGCAACATATGGATAAAGATATTCTGGATAACTCAAGGAAGCAATAAGGCAACAGTGGTCACCATGACAGATGGAAGTAACGACCTCCAAGAACATAAGAATTTTTATGAGTAATTCTAGTCTACTTCTCTAACTTTTAGTTACAAAAGTAGAATTTTAATGATGAATTTAAAATCAAACAAAGGAAATGCTTTGAAGATATTTACAAAAGAATTCCCCCAGGTGAATGAGGACACATTGATGTTTATTTGAAAATTTAATAATGTGATGAAGAAGAACTAATATTATGAGCTACTGAGAGGCAGAAAAAATTTTCTTGATATTACACAGAGATAATTAAAAGTTAAGAATTTTGAAAATGAAGGCAAATTGTTAAATTTTTGATAGAATACAAACAAGGAGGAGACTGGAAACATCCAAGATAAATCCAGAAGATGAGATTATGAAAACCTTGATCAAAATACTAAATGGGAAGGAGGACTTATAGGTTAAAACCCAGACAGGATTTGAGTATGTAAAGCAAGGAAGGATCAATAGATATAGTACTGGTATTCAAAATCCCTGAGAAAATGAGGCAACTGCAGGACTCAAATGGAGCAAGAAATCAAGATGTGTCTGTTAACCATACATTAGATGGTTGAACGTTACATTCTGTTAACATGATGTAACAAATATTTTCTATGGGCTAGAAGATTTCATTTTGGGCCTGATTAGAGTGGTCTGAAATATAGGAGTAAAGTTATGCTTGTTGCCTAGAAGAGTAGTAGAATTTTGGGTAAGATTATCTAGATTAGAATTCAGTTGAAGAAAAAAGAGCTTAACCAGGCTTGGAAAGCATTTTGGGACTATTGTGAATAGAAAGACCAAGAAAAATTCTCAGAGGAAAAGAAATTTTTAAAAAAAAATCAAAAAACCAAAAATTCATTGAGAAAGTAGTCATGGAATAAAAGGAAAAAAGGATTTGCCTGACTATTCTGATGGTATTGGACAAAGAAGACAAGAGTGTCATCCTGTCTCTCAGATTTGGATAGAGAACTGTTTAAAAAGACTATGAGAGATCCTTTGTGGGATTCACATGTTATCAAACACTAGAGATAAAAAAAGGAAACAGAGAGATGGTAGATGGAAAATTAAATGGGGTTAAAGCAAAGACATTTTATAGTCTGAAGCTACTAAGTATGTGCAAGAAAACAGCAAAAAGAAATGGAGAAAAATTAGAAGGGGAGAAGAAGGAAAAAATGAAAGGAAGGAGAGAAAAAAGGCGAGAGAAGGGAGAAGAAGGAAGAGAAGGAGAAGGAGAAGGAGAAGGAGAAGGAGAAGGAGAAAGAAGGCGAAGGCGAAGGAGAAGGAGAAAGAAAAAATAAGGGATTTATGAAAAATAAATCACGCTGAGGAAAGGACAATATAGTTCCATACTTTTTCATTTGTTTTCTTGAAAGAAGTTGATCAGACATTTTGTGAAGAAAAATGGAGGAAAAATGAGAGAGAACAGAAGATGGAAGAGGCATGGCAAGCATTGACTTAGAAAACTGGAATGGTTTAGCAAGAAACATGACCACAGTGAAAACAGAAAATAAATGCAAATATCCTCTTCCACTTGACCAGTTTGCAGTATCTGAAAGGAGGGAGGAATAGAACAGGTCAGCCTTTTGGGCTGAAGAACCTTGACTGGAAGAAAGTGTAACAAAGACGAAATAAAGAATAATTAACAAATGAACAAACAACAAAATATTAAAAGGAAAAACAATGTTTAAAGTGGTAGAAGAGTTTAAAAGAAAGGACGAGAACAAAGTAATACTTCTGACTTTGAGTCCACAGAGCAGATATACAACTGCAATCTTGTTTGTACTGATGACAAAAGGAAGAAGTGGGAAGATTACCCCAAGTTATTTATCAACATACATGCAGAATTAAATTTATAGTGTTTGAGTTCTTGTGGAAGGGTGTATATGAACTGTATTACCAGGGCATCTGGAAGAATTCAATAGAAAATTACCAGCAGGGTGTGTGTGGTAACCCCTTGTGTAACTCAGGAGCTTTCTGGGGGAGCTGAAAAGTGTATAAACAAAAGAAAAATATGGACTTAAAAGTCACTCAGCCGGGATTGGAGTCTTTGAAAGTACTTGAGCCATTTTCTGAAATAATGTTTTGTTTTCTGAAAAATTGCATTTTCCTTAATCAAGACTTCATAAAATAAATGGTTTGTGCTGCTCTTTCCCCCTGTTTAGATAATTTACACCATCAGCTAGTCCAATAAGAAAAACTACAGTAAACATAGATATCATCTTTTATGTGGCTGCATAAGGTCATCCTCTCAATGAGTAAAAAATTACATCTCTCTAATTATATGTTTTTATTCTTCATAAATTTAGCAGCAGCATAGCATCTAGATGTAGATATCAATCCTTCTTTCAGTCAGATACAAAACAATTTCAAATATAATTTTTATCATAACCCATTTATCCTTTTGTAATTTTTACATGGAAGAAAATGAATAATTATTAGTAATAAGTATCCTACATCACTGTAAGCTTGGAAATGCATAAATATTCTATGGCAATATGAAATCTCAACTGTGATTATAAAATGTAACAAAGACAGATGTGCAGGATTAGTTTCTCATAAAATTTAATTTATTTTAGTTGAGATAGTCATTCAATAAGTGTTCTGATTTTATGATTTCCTTTTGCATTAGGAAAATAAAGACTTGCACACAATTTGCTATTTATTTCTGGTAAAAGTGAGCAGTTTTCAAATCTGGCCTCAATATCGATATTGTAAGACCAAGAGTAGTGACACAATTTTATTTGGGTTTTGACAGTGCTGTTACATGAATCTTGAGGAAATACAGAATTGTCCTGCTGATAACAAACAAGTTACTTAGAAAGTTTTTTGGACCAAGGGACAGATCAGATTAAATAACCCATATTTTTAGTTCCAGTCTTCAGAAGCCTACCCAAACCCAGAATTTAGAGGTGAATTACCAAACTTTACTTCCTGCATGAATTAAGAGGAAAGGTCATATCTCACACAAACAGTTGTCACTGATTATGTAATCAGGATGATAATGATTTTCACCATTTTAATCACAAGATTTGTAGGGCAGGAAAAAAAATCCCAGGTATTAGTCTAGTAATCCTAAAGTAAACCCTAAATAGACCCATTCAGACACTGAATTCCAGGTTGTTTTGTCCAGATATTTACTGTACCTTTTCAGTAGTTAGGTAATCTTCCTAAATATCTTTTGATCATTACCTTAGCTGACCAGCCATTTATGTAATCAGCTGATGACCATACATGTACTTATTCCGTTTTGCCCCAAAAAAGAGCTTTATGTCTTATGTAGATAAAATTTTTCTTGTTGCATAAAAACAGTATTCAAAGTTCCCAAACCTAACACCAAGGTTTGAAATGAAAACAGAAAACTAAATTTTCGAACATTACCTTTCTGTAACAAGAGACCTGCAGTTTGTTTTCTCGTCTCATATTCTTCAAGTCCACCCAGAGAATAGCTTGCACTGCCATGCCAGGGAGGCATAATGCTACAGAAATCTGCAAAGCTGCTTCTTTGATCTTTCAAAAGCCATTAGCATCCATATCTCTCTAGATCTGGCTTAGAGTTATGCTTGAGTCATAAATTAATTATATTATGGAATGGATTTGAATTCATTTGCTCAATCATAAATATTTAGAGCAACTTTGGACATCTTGGGATATCTAACACACCTTCATGGACCTGGAAGATGTGACATAAGATAAAAAGTAACATATTGATGTGAGCTAGCTGGTCCATGTTTAGAAATGTGAAGAGGACATTGAAAGGCAAATTGAAATGCCTTAAATTTCTTGTCTAAATCCTGCATATACAAACACAGTGTGGTTCTCTAAAGACCATTGAAATAAATAAGGAATTTTGAACAAACATCTGTGTAGAGAATTTTTTTGCTCCCTTCATTAATATGCATAAGAAAAATAAGCTAATGTACACTTCTTGTGGTTCCTTTTCCTACCCTATTTCTGCCCAGAATACTTGATGATTCAGATATAACCCAATTCTGGGAGAATAGGACTTTGGCTTTGGTTCAAGTCCTATTCTCCAATAATTGGCTTTGATTCAAGGACAGGAGGATGATGATGATGATGATGATGATGATGATGATGATGATGATGATGATGATAATATGATAATAATAATAATAATAATAATAATAATAATAATAATAATAATAATAATAATAATAATAATAATAATAATAATTGTCAAAAAAAATAACAGGTGATTTGGAGGTTTTTTTCACCTGTATGGAATTTTCCACTCTTATTTTTTAGGAGGTACTGACTCTGATAATGAAAAAGGTTCTCAGAAAGGTTGTTGAAGCTTTTTACATGCAGACATAAAAATCAAAGTTTTGTAGGCACAGCTATGGGACACCTGCTGCAGCTGGTTCTGCTTCAGCACGATTGAAGCTAGGCAACTTCCAGACATGACTGCCAACCTCACCTATTCTATCAAAGATTTCTGATAAGAAATGAACATTTTTTCAGGTAGAACTTATCAAAATTTTTTTTTTTTTTTTCTTTTTTTTTTTTTTTTTTTTTTTGTTTGGTTGGTTTTGGGTGGGGTTTTTTTTTGTTGTTTTTTCAAACCAATGTGAAAATGACCTAACACAGAATGTTCATAAGAGGTTTATGGTTAGGAATCACGTGGAGGCAGCAAAGGGAGCTTTGCAGCTGCTGTTTAGTGCAGGTCGCCTGATCAAGGCTGGTCTATTGATGAAACCTTCCTGCTCCAGCTACAGGAAATGTCACTCTCTTAGGCTCCTCTCCTGCTGGGACTTCAAACACCCCAAAACCTGCTGGAAAAGAACTCTGCAGATGGTCCAGGAGACTCCTGCAGTTGTGGAGTAAAACATCTTGAGCCAATTTATAGACAGCCCTATCACAGGAAATAAATGACAGGCAGTCCTATGGGAAATGGGCCAGGCAATAAATAAAGAGGAGGCCCTGAATTATAGGAAAGCAAACTCCAATCTGCTCAAGAGTTAGTCCAGAGAGCCCTCTTGGAAACTCTCCTCAAGAGCAAGGGAGCAAGAACAGAACTGGCAGGTCTTTATAATATTCTCCACAGAGCTCAAGAGCTCTCAATCTGCACATGTAAGAAATCAGGAAAAGAATGACAGAGACTGGCATAGCTGAGTTGAGACCTGCTATTCAAACAAAAAGGAAAGAAGGAAAGGCAAAGACTATGTGAAAGGAGGGACAAGTATCCTGGGGAGAGCATCAGGACATTACCCAGTTATGTAGGGATGGGGTCAGAAAGACAAAGGCATATCTGGAGCTGAACTTGGCAAGGGATGTGAGGAATAACAAGAAGCCCTCCTACAGGTAGATCAGCTTGGATAACAAACAGGGAGAAGGCTGAACTACTCAACAACCTTTTTTGCCTTAGTCTTCACTATAATTTTTTTTTTTTTTATCTTGAATAGATTTACCTCAAGGCAGGAACTGGGGGAAGATCAGGTTCATGGTAATATGAGGAGCTTGAATGTATGTGAGTCTATGGGACCTGATAAGGTGCATCACATAGCCCTAGAATCATGGAATGGTTTGAGTTCATTCACTCTACCAGGTTGCTAAAAGCACCATGCAGCCTGGTCTTGTTTGCTTGTCTTGGTTAGGGCTTGTATTTTTTTTGTTTGTTTGTAAGTGGGCACAAGCAGTGTTCCAGGTGAGCTCTTGGCACTGCCTTTGCAAATCCCCATCTCTCATCACACCTCTACTGCTAGTCCTGTCCTGAGGGAAATGACTGAAGAAGCTGTTGCCAAACCACTTTCTATGACATTTGAAAAGTCCTGGCATTCAAGTGAAATCCAAAGTCACTGGAAAATGGAAAACACATTGTCTGTTTTTAAAATGTAAGAAAAGAGGACCTTGGGAACTGCTGACCTGTCAGCACCACTTCTCTGTCCAGGATTATCATGGAACAGCTCCTCCTAGAAGCCATGCTAAGGTATACAAAAGAAAGAGTTGATTTGAAATAGTCAGCACAGCTACACCAAGGGCCAGTCCTGTTTAATCAATATTAATATATCAGGCTGTTGTGAAAATAATAATGAGGTATTTTTCTCAAAGTTTTATTCACATTCATAGCTTATCTTCATTTAATTTCTGAACAGCTTCTAACTTGTTTTTAAAGAGGCCATTGAGAGATTCCCAAATTAGGTAAACAGGGTTTTTAATTTTTTTTTAAAAATGATACGAGGAAGTGTTGTTACAATTATTAGCTCATCCTTTCAGTTTAGCCTCCCATTTTCCTATTCCCAATGTGACCTTTGTCAGTAACAGGTCAGCAGACCACTTTTTCTTAAGCAATATATAATGCACAAGTAGTGCAAAACACCTGCAGTTGCGCTTCATTTGTACTGGTAAATTATTGAGATTAGATTTTTCAGGAGCATGTTTCAGAAAAGCAATTTTTTATCTCCCAGTTTTGTGCAAAACTAGCTATAATAGTTCCCCTTATATTTATAGAATTTTCTGAAATTGAGTATATGATACATTTTTCAAGAGAATTTTAGCTGGCACCAATGATAAACTTGTATCAGTTTGTCTTATGCCCAAAGAAATACTCTTTGATGAGAAGAAAAATGAAGAATTGTTCACGGAGAGAAACTAGGTAAATATGAATTTTGATTTTTTATTTGCAAAGTGACAGTCTGATTTTTTTTTTTTAATGAAAGAGATTAATCAGCTGGTAAAACTGCCATGTTTTATGCAATTTAAGGGCCTGGATTTTTGAGTGATGGAGTGGAATATCCTCATGCTATAAGTTTTTTTTTGTTAAATATGCAAATACCAGTTTCTGAAGTAGTTATACAAAATAATTGCTTTCCTTTATTTATTGGAAATTGAGGCTTACATTCAGCCTTTATATTTAATTACAATAGTAGTCATCTGGAAGTACCTTCTTTTTACATCAAAAAGCCTTTGACATAAAATTTGCTTAATCTTCCTTAAAGCCTTTAAAATTTTTTGTCACTTTGATGTTTTTAGGAATGAGTATTGAAATTGAATGTTTAAGAGAAATTTATCCATTCTTATATACCACTATAAAACAATGAAATAATTAGCAGGTAACTACTGAGATGAAGGGTTTCAAAATATTACAGTAAATCTTCCCTAAAAGAGAGAAACAAGGTGCAATTATCCTTAATTGTATTCAATGACCAAAACAGCAGCTTAAAATAAATATTTAAAACTGAGTCTATATTATCAATAGGGGAAAAAAACTTACGAAAGGAAACCTTTAAAATATTTTTTTCATGACATACAAATATATCTGTTAATGACTTTTGACACAGCCTTCTGGAGGTTAACACTTCTAGCAGCATATACAAGAAGATAATTCAGTTTTTAAATATGAAAACATGATAATCAGACATAATTTGCTTATTATAAAGAAAAATAAAATACATTTGCTTAAAATATCTATCTTTTTAAAATAGTAATATTAGGAATACTTATTTCTTAACTTCTAATCTGATTTGGAGGTAGTAGAAAATATAGAAATTTGAAGTCATGTGCATGTGTGAAGTATGAAATTATGAAATAAATGAAAATGGTTTTCTTAGACTTTTGAGCTATTAATTATTGAAGAGAGGCTTTGTTTCCAGAGCTGTTGTTTCAATGGGCACTTGCCAAAATATGTGGAGACAGATACCAGTTTTCTGCTTCTACAAAGAGAGAAGGCCAGAGGAAAAAGCTACATTCTGAATTTAGCATAACTTGGAAATTGCACACTTTATTTGGTTGTGAGCATAATGTTTTAGGGTTTGTTAGTTTTGGGGTTTTTTTACTTCTGTTATAACCTATAATATGAAGTGAAAATTATCTCAGAGGCATTTAGTACTGAGTAGAAAGTGTGACAACACAGCAATAAAGCTACTAGCCAAATTCTAATTAAGAAATTAAAATTCTGACTCTGATTTATAATTGCAGTAAATTAGGATTAAGGAAATGTTCTACTTAAACATTTTTCTACAGCTATAAAATGCATAGCTTTTTCTATGTTAAACAGTGTTCAATAAATACAGAAGCTTGACTCCCTTTCCTCAAGTTTTTAATTGTACACAGGGGTTCATTTGCTATTTTTTTAAGACTAAATGTTAATACCCTTCACATACTGATGTGCCTTCATGCTATTTGCTGCAAAGCCCATTATTTTATGCATGTGTGTGATACTCGCTGACATATGCTTCTTAAATTTTCAAGGATGATTTCTCAGGGAGTTTCCTAAATAGGCAGCAGCAACAATAAATTACTCACAGGTCTTGCTTGTTTTGCAAGAATTTCAGCCATGGTTTTCCCCCCATTCTTCCCTTCAGTTCTTCCTGAAAGCCATCTGAAACCATACAATTCATTTACAGAGAATGAGGCGGTAGAAGTTCTGATAAATGTCCAAATAAACTTGGATAACTTATCCTTCAGTAAAACAGAACTATATGATAGAGGATAAATCCTTTTTTCCTTTTTTGAGACACCCCAATATGTGCCTTGACTGAATCCTAAATTTAAATTCAGAGGGTAGAAAAATGGCTGAAGCTACCATTGTCACTACAATAGTGTATTTCTAGATGAATCAGTGGAATTTATTTGATCCCTAAATAAATAATGAAAACATACACCCCTTCAATATCTTCAGCATGGATTGTATTTCTGAACACACACTCATGACAGTCAAGACTATTCAGTCTTGACCACTCCTAAGTATCAGAGACCAATTTCCAACCACCTCCTCACTGCTGCTTTCTGCAAATGTACTCACATACTCCCATTTTTTATATTGCTTTTCTTGATTCAAATTAATGTTTCTCATAACATTTTTGAAATATTTTGGTAAGCAAGTACCTTTATATAATTCACTGCTTGTTCACAAGGCTTTTCTAGAGATACTGCGAGGTAAAGTCCCTCCTTTACTTTAGACACTTCAGGATTAAAAAAACCTCCATCAATCTTTTACTGTCACTCATGTAGTCTAAAGAAAGATTTTTGTGAGCTAAATGGTCATTTTACAAAATTGTTGGAAAGATTCAAGCCTATCCTGTCGCTTAGGCAACTAATTACACCATTATATACTGCAATTACAATTAAAGATTTTCAGGTAATGAAAAGCATATTCACTGAATCCTTGTTACCTCATATTTCCTTGCCAACACTCCAGATTGTCATGATTTTTAGAAAACAAAAACAACTCAAGAAGCTGTATTTTTCTCAGTAACATCTACAGCTTAGAGATGACACTGCAACTCCTTTTCCCCTTTACATATTCACCATGTTATCTGAAAGAGAAGCATCTATCCTTTTTGATGAAGGTACTGTGTTTAAATTTGTCTTTGCAAAAATGTTTTGTCAGGTATTAAAATCAGCACTACATTTATTGTTCAGGTCAACAACTTTTGGTATTCAGTTTAGGCTGCTTTCTTGGATTTAAACTAATTGTCTTCTATCAAATTAAATAATAGCACAAATAAATTGACAACAGCCCCCCTGTACTAAAAGCTACATGGTGCAAAAAAAGGACAGTGATTTCATATGTAAAAAAACATAATTATTTTCTATAATGATAAAGAACAGAAAATCAATTCCAGTTTAGCAGGTAGGAAAGAGTATTACATTCCTCCCATGTGTGTATCAATCAATTTGATAAGTACTGAGGATGAATATTTGAAGGCCTAGAAAAAATAAAACTACAGCAGTCGAAATAAGGAAATAACTGTTTAACACCATAAGAAGTTTGCCCTGCTTCTCTATCAATAGTTAGTAAGATGTGCATTTGCAAAAAGGTCTGTGTAAATAGCATACTACTTTTCATGCCTTTTAAAAATGCCTGATCTTCCCTAATTATATATAAAATTGCAAAGAGGAAAAATACTGTTACTTTTTAGGGTGTGACAGTATTAGTTATAAAACTAGAAATAGTTTCAGCAGAGAGAAACTGTAAACTAGGATGCCTGATTCTTAACTTTATTATTATTAGAAAAATAATTAATCTTTAAGAGACATTAATCTAATTCTTCTAATATTCCAGCCAATAACTTCTTCAGATAACAAATACGTACGTGCAAGAGATTTTTCTCTGACACTATCATTCTTGAGTTCTGGTTTCACGATGGTATCCATAGCAACAGAGTGATGTTTTTACGAACACTACATCACTGCTTCTGCTATGAGTAGAAGCAGCAGAGATGTGAATCCATGCCTGTTTTTCAAAGAAATATAACACAAAGAGAAGGATGATTTAAACCCTCAGTATTCAGATTAAGTTATTCTATCTGGCTTGCTATTGTCCCAATGTCAAAATCTTTCAAACTGATAATTAAAAGATTTTGTTGATCTGATAGCAGAGCAACTAACTCTTTTTTGCATCATTTGAATATGGATATGAAGCCATGCTTCAATTTTTAGAAAATAATTTAAATGGTGGTATTGGATATATCATTGAGACCAAATAACACATTTATCACTCAAGAGGGTGAAAGTGCAGCTGTTGCAGAAATACAAATCAGGATATATTTCTGAAGAGAAACTTCCATTTATTTATTTTTTTAATTTAGCATGGTCTTCTTTGGTTACTCCACATGCTATGTCTTTGATTATGTCTGAACATTTCTGGCAGGGGCTATTTTTTTTATTACCTTTAGTTCCTCTCAAAGTTAAAGGAGTTATGCCACCTCTTCACTAGCCCTGAGCTATGTGTTACTTGCAAACTGTTTGTTAACAACTGTACTGTTTTAAGTTGCCTCTCCTGGGAACATGTTTGTGAGAAGGTAAAGAACTTTGTACAGCACACATTCTGATAGCAGTCATAAAACAATCTTTTGAAAATTTGAGTCCTTTGACCTTAAATTTTTATATTTCAAATTCAGGGTCCCGTAATTAAAGTCTTTCTTCAGTTAGGACTGGCTTGTATGCAAACTGATGAATATGTGTGCTGCCAAGACAGTATTCAAGTCTTACTAAGATTAAAACTTAGTCCATATTCTGTAGGATACAGTTTGCAATATACTTTGTAGTCCAAGTTTCGCAATTTGGTTTACATAGACCATTAAAAATTTTATTAGTTAGCAAGAAGACATCGCTTACAATGTATGACAATAGAATGACAAGATTGTTTAAACAGTCATCAAGTACAATATTATTATTGTTATTATTGTTGATAATAATAATAATAATAATAATTTTATATTCTTTCAATTAGGCTCTAATTACTGTCACTTTTACATATCAGCCCAATTATTAGATCAATTGCCTTTGATTTAAGACCCTTTTTTTCAAAATGCCCTTAGAAGAGAAGCTCCAGGTTCCAAATACAGCTGTAATGTCAAGTGGAAACATTCTTTTCTGGAAACAATGCTTCTGCACAAAAAGACTCCCAAGCCAGCAAACACATCAACTGATTCCAAATCCCTGGGGTACAGAATAAAACAAAAAGAGAGCTATAGTTTGCATCATTTTAAGTAAGAATTTCAGTTTCTTCTCTAAATATCTTTCCTAGATCTCATCTAGTGGCTTGCTATAGACAGAAGGAATCCTTGAACTCACATATTGTCCTCAAAAGTTTTGATTACTGTAATATGATGAAGTGTGGCCCATGCTTATTTCCCAAGCAATTTTTTTAACTTCTTGATCCCTACTCATTGATCACCAAGATGTCAGAGATGTATTCTTAAAGGAGAAACTACCAGACAACAGATTTCCTCTGAAACTACAAATGTAGTGTAGTACAAATGCTAAATGAAAATTACGTGTTTGCCACCCATGTTTCTATGATTTCCTTATGCCTGTAATGATTCATGCAACTTGATTCTCAGCATATTTTTAGTTCCCTATGTTGTTTCTTTACCTTTCTTCTGATCTTTGAGACAGGATCAAGTCACAAGAAAGAGGGATAAAGAGGCCTCTTGTATTTGGAAAGCAGGAATACATTTAGATGTCTGGCATAAGAAAGAAAAGGAGGGAGAAAATTAATTGAAAACAAGTCAGAAGAGAAATGGTTGTCCAGAATTTTGTGGGAATTACAAGGGAAAAGTAAGGCTGAGAAAAGGGCAAGTCATATAGATCGCATTCACACCACATTCTTACTTTTGTTATGTTAAATTTGTTGTTCTCTGCAAGACTGGGATTTCTTCAGTATTGGTATGTGACCTGTACAATATAAATGTAATACAAAACAAATGGCAGAGCCACGTTTTGATGGAATCAGTTGATAAGAGTGTTTGTTCAAAACAAAGAATGCAAAGTTTACACTGTCTGCAGAGAATGACACTATCTGCAGAACAATGATGCTCTAAACAGAACAATGACACTCTAAAGTTAGTATAACATTTGAGTGCAAGTGTTAATTTCAGTTCTTTTCATAGAAAATCTGAACTGGCAGAGCAAGTTTCCACCAAAACTTAATTGTGGGCCAGGTGGAAGTTTTGTTCTTCTTCTGGGCTCTTAAAATTGGAAAAAAATGTTGCTGCACTTACTCCCTAATACGATGTCCAGGTTTAGGGCAAATTTGGGAGAGAATCCCTCAAAGGATCTCCGGTAGTACAACAGATCCAATCAGCCCCTCCCCCCAACTGGTCCGGGAGAAAATATCTCCTTGGAGAAAGGTGGAGAAAAACTGTTTATTAAACAGTCAAATCTACACAATCTCAAACAGTAAGATCCCTTGCCACTCCAAAAGAGATGACAAACTGAGAAAGTCCCTTCCCTGGGGTGCAGCTCGGCTCACTCAGTCTCTGATCAGTCCCTCCGGTGCTGGGAATGTCGCAGACCAGGCCCGGCCCGGTGGGCCACAGGTGCAGCTGCTGGTGCTCCCCTGGGTGTTCAGTCCAGAGCAGGTTTTTAAGAGGTCCAAAAGAGAAGGGAGAAAAGAAAACAAAGGTCCAGGGAACTTCTTTGCCCTAGCTAGCTAACTAAAAGCAAAGGAGAGCACTGTCCCGTTGCCGGTGCAGCCACAGACAACACAGCCCGCAGCAGGAATGTGTAGGAGTGAGTACAGTTCTGGAAAAAAAAACCTGCCGCTTCTTCTCTCCCCCCCTTCACTCTCTGGAACACTCTTAAAGGTGCAAACTTATTATTCAGCATGAACAGAAGAAGACGATTGGGGATAAAAGCATCATATAGTCAACCCAGGACATTCCACCCCTTATCCCCATATCGTCTGCTTACTACTAAAAGTTACTACTAAAACAAAAAAAAAAAAATAATATAAATTCTAACTCTACAAACACATACATTATACATCCAATATACAGCTATACACAGACAATGGTAATAACATTCAGCAAACAGTGATATTTACACATAGGTTTCACCTAACAATCAAATCTCGCTGAGGTACACATCGTGTTCTTCCATCTTTTTGCATTATCCACCATGTGCAACCTGGTCCCTGAGCAAAAACAACCCCACGAATGGGTTTGTCTGTATACGAGGCAGGATTAATCCAAACTGTCTTTCCTAACAAACCTCTGACATGTACCACTGGGACTTTGTCTCCATCTACTCTATGCAAAGGCTCAGACTGGGCAGGGCCCGCTCGGTTAGTAGAGCCTCGGGTGTTAACTAACCAGGTGGCTCTTGCCAGATGCTGCTCCCAGTTCTTGAAAGATCCCCCACCTAATGCTTTCAATGTGGTTTTTAACAGTCCGTTGTATCTCTCCACTTTGCCTGCAGCTGGTGCATGGTAGGGGATATGGTACACCCACTCAATGCCATGTTCCCTAGCCCAGGTGTTGATAAGGCTGTTCTTGAAATGAGTCCCGTTGTCTGACTCTATCCTCTCAGGGGTACCATGTCTCCACAGGACCTGCTTTTCAAGGCCCAGGATGGTGTTCCGAGCCGTAGCATGAGGCACAGGGGTAGGTTTCAACCATCCTGTGGTGGCTTCCACCATGGTCAGCACGTGAGCGCTTGCCCTGGCGTGTCTGGGGCAGTGTGATGTAGTCAATCTGCCAGGCCTCTCCATACTTGTACTTTGACCATCGCCCACCGTACCAGAGTGGCTTCACTCACTTGGCCTGCTTGATGGCAGCACACGTCTCCTGTCTCATGGATGACCTGAGAAATACTGTCCATGGTTAGATCCACCCCTCGGTCTCGTGCCCACTTATAGGTGGCATCCCTGCCCTGATGGCCTGAGGCATCGTGGGCCCATCGAGCTAGGAATAACTCTCCTTTATGTTGCCAATCTAAGTCTATCTTTGACACTTCTATCTTTGCAGCTTGGTCTACCTGCTCGTTGTTTTGGTGCTCCTCATTAGCTCTGCTCTTGGGGACATGGGCATCCACATGGCGGACCTTCACAGACAGCTTCCCTACCCTGGTAGCAATGTCTTTCCACTCATCAGCAGCCCAGATTGGTTTTCCTCTACGCTGCCAATTAGCCCGTTTCCACCTCTCCAGCCATCCCCACAGGGCATTGGCTACCATCCATGAATCAGTATAAAGGTAGAGCTTTGGCCACTTCTCTCTCTCAGCAATGTCCAGGGCCAGTTGAACAGCTTTGAGTTCTGCAAGTTGGCTTGATCCACCTTCTCCTTCAGTGGCCTCTGCAACCTGTCGTGGGGGCTCCATACAGCTGCTTTCCACTTCCGATTCATTCCCACAATGCGACAAGAACCATCAGTAAAAAGAGCGTATCGTGCATCTTCTGCTGGCAGTTGGTTGGTGTATGGTGGAGCTTCTTCAGCACGTGTCACTTCTTGTTCTCCTTCATCAGCGAGACTAAAGCTTTCACCTTCCGGCCAGTTCGTAATTATTTCCAGAATCCCAGGGCGATTCAGTTTTTCCCATGCGGGCACGCTGTGTGATAACAGCAATCCATTTGCTCCACGTTTAGCACTGGTGGCATGGTGCGTGAGGGAACCTTTGCTTTGAACATCCACCCCAGTACTGGTAGTCGGGGTGCCAGGAGGAGTTGTGCTTCAGTGCCTATTACCTCTGAGGCAGCCTGGACTCCTTCATAGGCAGCCAAGATTTCTTTCTCTGTTGGAGTATAGTTGGCTTCAGACCCCCTGTAGCTTCGACTCCAAAATCCTAGTGGTCGGCCTCAAGTCTCCCCAGGCACCTTCTGCCAAAGGCTCCAGGACAGACCATGGTTCCCGGCTGCAGAGTAGAGCACGTTCTTCACCTCTGGTCCTGTCCTGACTGGGCCAAGAGCTACTGCATGAGCAATCTCCTGCTTGATCTGTGCAAAGGCTTGCTGCTGCTCAGGGCCCCAGTGGAAAGTGTTCTTCTTACGGGTGACCAGGTAGAGAGGGCTCACGATCTGACTGTATTCAGGAATGTGCATCCTCCAAAACCTATGGCTCCTAGGAAAGCTTGTGTTTCTTTCTTGCTGGATGGTGGAGACATTGCTGTGATCTTGTTGATGACGCAGTGGGAATCTGACGCCGTCCATCTTGCCACTTCACCCCCAGGAACTGGATCTCTTGAGCAGGTCCCTTGACTTTGCTCTTCTTGATGGCAAAGCCAGCTTTTAGGAGAATCTGATGATTTTCTCCCCTTTCTCGAACACTTCTGCAGCTGTGTTTGCAAAAGTGACATAGTTTGGCAACTTCTTCAAGGAACAAACAGGAAACATTTCTGATTTTTAAGGATTTATTGGTTTGCTTTCACTTTCCTTTTGGCATCCTTACACTTCACCTGGCATTCCAGAAAATTGTGAAAATCCAACATAATATCAGGGTGTCCAGGTTTAGGGCAAATTTGGGAGAGAATCCCTCAAAGGATCTCCGGTAGTACAACAGATCCAATCAGCCCCTCCCCCCAACTGGTCCGGGAGAAAATATCTCCTTGGAGAAAGGTGGAGAAAAACTGTTTATTAAACAGTCAAATCTACACAATCTCAAACAGTAAGATCCCTTGCCACTCCAAAGGAGATGACAAACTGAGAAAGTCCCTTCCCCGGGGTGCAGCTCGGCTCACTCAGTCTCTGATCAGTCCCTCCGGTGCTGGGAATGTCGAGGCCAGGCCCGGCCCGGTGGGCCACAGGTGCAGCTGCGGTGCTCCCCTGGGTGTTCAGTCCAGAGCAGGTTTTTAAGAGGTCCAAAAGAGAAGGGAGAAAAGAAAACAAAGGTCCAGGGAACTTCTTTGCCCTAGCTAGCTAACTAAAAGCAAAGGAGAGCACTGTCCCGTTGCCGGTGCAGCCACAGACAAGACAGCCCGCAGCAGGAATGTGTAGGAGTGAGTACAGTTCTGGAAAAAAACCTGCCGCTTCTTCTCTCCCCCCCTTCACTCTCTGGAACACTCTTAAAGGTGCAAACTTATTATTCAGCATGAACAGAAGAAGACGATTGGGGATAAAAGCATCATATAGTCAACCCAGGACATTCCACCCCTTATCCCCATATCGTCTGCTTACTACTAAAACTTACTACTAAAACAAAAAAAAAAAAAAAAAAAAATTCTAACTCTACAAACACATACATTATACATCCAATATACAGCTATACACAGACAATGGTAATAACATTCAGCAAACAGTGATATTTACACATAGGTTTCACCTAACAATCAAATCTCCCTGAGGTACACATCGTGTTCTTCCATCTTTTTGCATTATCCACCATGTGCAACCTGGTCCCTGAGCAAAAACAACCCCACGAATGGGTTTGTCTGTATACGAGGCAGGATTAATCCAAACTGTCTTTCCTAACAAACCTCTGACATGTACCACTGGGACTTTGTCTCCATCTACTCTATGCAAAGGCTCAGATTGGGCAGGGCCCGCTCGGTTAGTGGAGCCTCGGGTGTTAACTAACCAGGTGGCTCTTGCCAGATGCTGCTCCCAGTTCTTGAAAGATCCCCCACCTAATGCTTTCAATGTGGTTTTTAACAGTCCGTTGTATCTCTCCACTTTGCCTGCAGCTGGTGCATGGTAGGGGATATGGTACACCCACTCAATGCCATGTTCCCTAGCCCAGGTGTTGATAAGGCTGTTCTTGAAATGAGTCCCATTGTCTGACTCTATCCTCTCAGGGGTACCATGTCTCCACAGGACCTGCTTTTCAAGGCCCAGGATGGTGTTCCGGGCCGTAGCATGAGGCACAGGGTAGGTTTCCAACCATCCCGTGGTGGCTTCCACCATGGTCAGCACGTAGCGCTTGCCCTGGCGTGTCTGGGGCAGTGTGATGTAGGCAATCTGCCAGGCCTCCCATACTTGTACTTTGACCATCGCCCACCGTACCAGAGTGGCTTCACCCGCTTGGCCTGCTTGATGGCAGCACACGTCTCACAGTCATGGATGACCTGAGAAATACTGTCCATGGTTAGATCCACCCCTCGGTCTCGTGCCCACTTATAGGTGGCATCCCTGCCCTGATGGCCTGAGGCATCGTGGGCCCATCGAGCTAGGAATAACTCTCCTTTATGTTGCCAATCTAAGTCTATCTTTGACACCTCTATCTTTGCAGCCTGGTCTACCTGCTCGTTGTTTTGGTGCTCCTCATTAGCTCTGCTCTTGGGACATGGGCATCCACATGGCGGACCTTCACAGACAGCTTCCCTACCCTGGTAGCAATGTCTTTCCACTCATCAGCAGCCCAAATTGGTTTTCCTCTCGCTGCCAATTAGCCCGTTTCCACCTCTCAGCCATCCCCACAGGGCATTGGCTACCATCCATGAATCAGTATAAAGGTAGAGCTTTGGCCACTTCTCTCTCTCAGCAATGTCCAGGGCCAGTTGAACAGCTTTGAGTTCTGCAAGTTGGCTTGATCCACCTTCTCCTTCAGTGGCCTCTGCGACCTGTCGTGTGGGGCTCCATACAGCTGCTTTCCACTTCCGGTTCATTCCCACAATGCGGCAAGAACCATCAGTAAAAAGAGCGTATCGTGCATCTTCTGCTGGCAGTTGGTTGTATGGTGGAGCTTCTTCAGCACATGTCACTTCTTGTTCCCCTTCATCAGCGAGACTAAAGCTTTCTCCTTCCGGCCAGTTCGTAATTATTTCCAGAATCCCAGGGCGATTCAGTTTTCCAATCTTGGGCGCCGCTGTGTGATAACAGCAATCCATTTGCTCCACGTAGCACTGGTGGCATGGTGCGAGAGGAACCTTTGCTTTGAACATCCACCCCAGTACTGGTAGTCGGGGGTGCCAGGAGGAGTTGTGCTTCAGTGCCTATTACCTCTGAGGCAGCCTGGACCCTTCATAGGCAGCCAAGATTTCTTTCTCTGTTGGAGTATAGTTGGCTTCAGACCCCTGTAGCTTCGACTCCAAAAATCCTAGTGGTCGGCCTCGAGTCTCCCCAGGCACCTTCTGCCAAAGGCTCCAGGACAGACCATGGTTCCCGGCTGCAGAGTAGAGCACGTTCTTCACCTCTGGTCCTGTCCTGACTGGGCCAAGAGCTACTGCATGAGCAATCTCCTGCTTGATCTGTGCAAAGGCTTGCTGCTGCTCAGGGCCCCAGTGGAAAGTGTTCTTCTTCACGGGTGACCAGGTAGAGAGGGCTCACGATCTGACTGTATTCAGGAATGTGCATCCTCCAAAAACCTATGGCTCCTAGGAAAGCTTGTGTTTCTTTCTTGCTGGATGGTGGAGACATTGCTGTGATCTTGTTGATGACGCCAGTGGGAATCTGACGCCGCCCATCTTGCCACTTCACTCCCAGGAACTGGATCTCTTGAGCAGGTCCCTTGACTTTGCTCTTCTTGATGGCAAAGCCAGCTTTTAGGAGAATCTGGATGATTTTCTCCCTTTCTCGAACACTTCTGCAGCTGTGTTCCCCACACAATGATGTCATCAATATATTGCAGATGTTCTGGAGCCTCACCCTTTCTAGTGCAGCCTGGATCAGTCCATGGCAGATGGTGGGGCTGTGCTTCCACCCCTGGGGCAGCCGGTTCCAGGTGTACTGCACTCCCCTCCAGGTGAAAGCAAACTGAGGCCTGCATTCTGCTGCCAGAGGAATGGAGAAAAATGCATTGGCAATGTCTATAGTGGCATACCACCTTGCTGCCTTGGACTCAAGCTCGTACTGGAGTTCCAGCATGTCCGGCACAGCAGCGCTCAGTGGTGGAGTCACTTCATTCAATGCACGGTAGTCCACAGTCAATCTCCATTCTCCTTCAGATTTACGCACAGGCCAAATGGGGCTGTTGAAGGGTGAGTGGGTCTTGCTGACCACCCCTTGGCTCTCCAGCTCTCGGATCATCTTATGGATGGGGATCACAGCATCTCGATTTGTTCGGTACTGTCGGCGGTGCACTGTTGAGGTGGCAATTGGTACTCGTTGCTCTTCCACCTTTAGGAGACCTACTGCAGATGGGTTTTCTGACAGTCCAGGCAAGCTGTTCAGCTGCTTTACACCCTCTGTCTCTACAGCAGCTATTCCAAATGCCCATCTGAGTCCCTTTGGGTCTTTGAAATACCCACTTGAAGGAAGTCTATACCTAAAAATGCATGGGGCCTCTGGGCCAGTTACAATAGGGTGTTTCCTCCACGCATTTCCAGTCAGGCTTACCTCAGCTTCCACAAAGTAAAATCCTGGGATCCCCCTGTCACACCAGCAATAGAAACAGACTCTGTCCCCACATGTCTCGATGGGATTAATGTACATTGCGCACCAGTATCAACCAAAGCTTTGTATTCTTGTGGTTCAGATGTGCCAGGCCAACGAATCCACAGTCCAAAAACACGGTTTTCCCCAGCCTCTACCTGGCTAGAGACAGGGCCCCTCTAAGCCTGACTATCCTTCTTTCCCTGGGCATATGTCTTGGAGATTCCTTCAAGGGATCAAAAATATTGTCATTATCATCATATATGACAGTTCGGTTTACTGGCCACTGGAGCTGCTTCCCTTTGGAACTTCCTCTCTGAGTCTTCAATTCACGCACCCGTTGTGCCAGAGCAGCAGTCGGTTTTTTATGCCATCTCTCCATGTTTTCTCCACAATCACGCAGGTAGAACCACAGCTCAGCTCGTGGGGTGTACCTTCTCTCGCTATCCAGGGAACGTCTGCCTTGGGTACCAGAACTTCTGATCTGTATTGCTGAGATTTGGAGAAGGTCTTCTTTAATCTGCTCTCTGAGCTTCTTATGATTCTCCTCTATCTTGTCCTCTAATGCCTGCAGACGTGTTTCCACCGCTGCAATTCTGGCATGTGTTGGGCCATGCACAGCATCTGAATATGCTCGGAGCTTCTTTGCCATATCAAGCACAGTCTCTTCACCATCATCTCGCTTCATTATTGCTAAAGCAGAAGCATATTCTCGTGGCCCAAGTCGTACAAGTTTCTTCCACATCACAGATGTGCATAGTACCAAGTCTGGATTTACAGTGTTTGCATCGTCTGAGAAGGCAATCTGCCACTGCCATTTCCCTCAAGCGTTGAATCCCTTGTTCTATTGTTTTCCACTGGGTTTGTTGCATGTAGAGATCGTCTGCGCAGGTATCTTAGTGCTACACTTCTTAGGACCCGTGCCCAGAGGCTTAGAGGGTTAGCCTCCCTCATCATTTCTTGGTCAATGACAGGATCCTGTGACAGGGATCCCAAATGCCTTGCTTCAGTGCCGTCCAGAATTGTAGCCTCGCCTGCAGCATCCCAGAGACGGACTAACCAACTAATTATGGATTCATCAGGTTGTCGGGTGTAATCCTTCCTTAGGCCACGAAGGTCCTTCAAGGAATAAGACTCAATATTGGCCCTTGTGCTGTGTCAGTTTTGTTAACTTTGGCTTTTATATCAGTTGGTGCTGAGGGTCCTTCGCCTGGATCATCATCATCAGTCACTGGCCGATTGGTTTTGCTTGTGTGCTTTCTCCCTGCAGCAACTGCCAGCGGCTTGGGCTCGCTATCTGGTTTAGCTGCTGGCTTCGAGCCTGGGATGACTGTGGTAGCTGCTGCTTTGTCTCCCTGCCCCCCTGCCTCTGTCTGCTGCCCTACACTATCTAACAGAGTGCGATAAGCACAGGCCAGGGCCCAGCTTATTGCAATTAGCCTTTTCTCCTTAGAATCGGCATGGCACTTCTCTTTCAGGTATTTCCCCACCTCAGCTGGGTTCTGAATTTGTTCCTGTGGAAAATCCCAGTCTACAGGATCAGAAAATTCCTTCAGGGTTTGGCCTATATTTTCCCATTCTCCACACCACTCAGGATTTTTCACACCTGCATCTGCTTCTGGGTCAGGGTCTCACCAACTCTTCTGGATATCTCAGCCCTCATTCTAGAGAAGCTGCGAACCATATAGAGAGAAGCTTACCAGATTAAATACCAGAAAGATGGTCTCCTTTAACATTCAGGGAAACTGAACATTCTCAAAAAGTGACATGACAGATCCAAAGGAGAAGAAGGAAAGGAAAGGCTGGAAAGCCTTATTCCCGGCTCCTCCTCTAACAGACTGGGTGTAATTACTAATAAATTCCCAAAACATACTACTGGAATTGAGATGCAGGGTGGGACGAAGAAACCATAAACCATACATATTGTAAACAGATGCCAGCATTTTGTAAATGCTTTATAAATCATTATCATCAAGGCCAGCACAACAGCTATTCCAATCCGTACCCCTCTACCATAGAAATTGCGTGTTACAGACAATAATCCTAATGACCATTTTGTAACCTCAAAAATGTCTAGAGCCCAGAGCCACACGAAGGCCTCTACCCCAAGAGACATTATGAATTGAAGCAGCATGGCTACTGACTGCAAACACAACCAACACACAATCAATAAGGCTTTTCTCCACCTTTTCCAGCCCCACGTTGGGCGCCAATAGATGTATTTGTCCAGGTTTAGGGCAAATTTGGGAGAGAATCCTCAAAGGATCTCCGTAGTACAACAGATCCAATCAGCCCCTCCCCAACTGGTCCGGGAGAAAATATCTCCTTGGAGAAAGGTGGAGAAAAACTGTTTATTAAACAGTCAAATCTACACAATCTCAAACAGTAAGATCCCTTGCCACCCAAAGGAGATGACAAACTGAGAAAGTCCCTTCCCCGGGTGCAGCTCGGCTCACTCAGTCTCTGATCAGTCCCTCCGGTGCTGGGAATGTCGAGGCCAGGCCCGGCCCGGTGGGCCACAGGTGCAGCTGCCGTGCTCCCCTGGGTGTTCAGTCCAGAGCAGGTTTTTAAGAGGTCCAAAAGAGAAGGAGAAAAGAAAACAAAGGTCCAGGGAACTTCTTTGCCCTAGCTAGCTAACTAAAAAGCAAAGGAGAGCACTGTCCTGTTGCCGGTGCAGCCACAGACAAGACAGCCCAGCAGGAATGTGTAGGAGTGAGTACAGTTCTGGAAAAAAACCTGCCGCTTCTTCTCTCCCCTTCACTCTCTGGAACACTCTTAAAAGGTGCAAACTTATTATTCAGCATGAACAGAAGAAGACGATTGGGGATAAAAGCATCATATAGTCAACCCAGGACATTCCACCCCTTATCCCCATATCGCTGCTTACTACTAAAACTTACTACTAAAACAAAAAAAAAAAAAAAAATTTAACTCTACAAACACATACATTATACATCCAATATACAGCTATACACAGACAATGGTAATAACATTCAGCAAACAGTGATATTTACACATAGGTTTCACCTAACAATCAAATCTCCTGAGGTACACATCGTGTTCTTCCATCTTTTTTGCATTATCCACCATGTGCAACCTGGTCCCTGAGCAAAAACAACCCCACGAATGGGTTTGTCTGTATACGAGGCAGGATTAATCCAAACTGTCTTTCCTAACAAACCTCTGACATGTACCACTGGGACTTTGTCTCCATCTACTCTATGCAAAGGCTCAGATTGGGCAGGGCCCGCTCGGTTAGTGGAGCCTCGGGTGTTAACTAACCAGGTGGCTCTTGCCAGATGCTGCTCCCAGTTCTTGAAAGATCCCCACCTAATGCTTTCAATGTGGTTTTAACAGTCCGTTGTATCTCTCCACTTTGCCTGCAGCTGGTGCATGGTAGGGATATGGTACACCCACTCAATGCCATGTTCCCTAGCCCAGGTGTTGATAAGGCTGTTCTTGAAATGAGTCCCATTGTCTGACTCTATCCTCTCAGGGGTACCCATGTCTCCACAGGACCTGCTTTTCAAGGCCCAGGATGGTGTTCGGGCCATAGCATGAGGCACAGGGTAGGTTTCCAACCATCCCGTGGTGGCTTCCACCATGGTCAGCACGTAGCGCTTGCCCTGGCGTGTCTGGGGCAGTGTGATGTAGGCAATCTGCCAGGCCTCCATACTTGTACTTTGACCATCGCCCACCACTGCACCAGAGTGGCTTCACTGCTTAGCCTGCTTGATGGCAGCACACGTCTCACAGTCATGGATGACCTGAGAAATACTGTCCATGGTTAGATCCACCCCTCGGGTCTCGTGCCCACTTATAGGTGGCATCCCTGCCCTGATGGCCTGAGGCATCGTGGGCCCATCGAGCTAGGAATAACTCTCCCTTTATGTTGCCAATCTAAGTCTATCTTTGACACCTCTATCTTTGCAGCCTGGTCTACCTGCTCGTTGTTTTGGTGCTCCTCATTAGCTCTGCTCTTGTGGACATGGGCATCCACATGGCGGACCTTCACAGACAGCTTCCCTACCCTGGTAGCAATGTCTTTCCACTCATCAGCAGCCCAAATTGGTTTTCCTCTCGCTGCCAATTAGCCCGTTTCCACCTCTCCAGCCATCCCCACAGGGCATTGGCTACCATCCATGAATCAGTATAAAGGTAGAGCTTTGGCCACTTCTCTCTCTCAGCAATGTCCAGGGCCAGTTGAACAGCTTTGAGTTCTGCAAGTTGGCTTGATCCACCTTCTCCTTCAGTGGCCTCTCTGCGACCTGTCGGGGCTCCATACAGCTGCTTTCCACTTCCGGTTCATTCCCACAATGCGGCAAGAACCATCAGTAAAAAAAGAGCGTATCGTGCATCTTCTGCTGGCAGTTGGTTGTATGGTGGAGCTTCTTCAGCACATGTCACTTCTTGTTCCCCTTCATCAAGCGAGACTAAAGCTTTCTCCTTCCGCCAGTTCGTATTATTTCCAGAATCCCAGGGCGATTCAGTTTTCCAATGCGGGCGCGCTGTGTGATAACAGCAATCCATTTGCTCCACGTAGCACTGGTGGCATGGTGCGTGAGGGAACCTTTGCTTTGAACATCCACCCCAGTACTGGTAGTCGGGGTGCCAGGAGGAGTTGTGCTTCAGTGCCTATTACCTCTGAGGCAGCCTGGACTCCTTCATAGGCAGCCAAGATTTCTTTCTCTGTTGGAGTATAGTTGGCTTCAGACCCCTGTAGCTTCGACTCCAAAATCCTAGTGGTCGGCCTCCGAGTCTCCCCAGGCACCTTCTGCCAAAGGCTCCAGGACAGACCATGGTTCCCGGCTGCAGAGTAGAGCACGTTCTTCACCTCTGGTCCTGTCCTGACTGGGCCAAGAGCTACTGCATGAGCAATCTCCTGCTTGATCTGTGCAAAGGCTTGCTGCTGCTCAGGGCCCCAGTGGAAAGTGTTCTTCTTACGGGTGACCAGGTAGAGAGGGCTCACGATCTGACTGTATTCAGGAATGTGCATCCTCCAAAACCTATGGCTCCTAGGAAAGCTTGTGTTTCTTTCTTGCTGGATGGTGGAGACATTGCTGTGATCTTGTTGATGACGTCAGTGGGAATCTGGCGCTGTCCATCTTGCCACTTCACTCCCAGGAACTGGATCTCTTGAGCAGGTCCCTTGACTTTGCTCTTCTTGATGGCAAAGCCAGCTTTTAGGAGAATCTGGATGATTTTTTCTCCCTTTCTCGAACACTTCTGCAGCTGTGTTCCCCACACAATGATGTCATCAATATATTGCAGATGTTCTGGAGCCTCACCCCTTTCTAGTGCAGCCTGGATCAGTCCATGGCAGATGGTGGGGCTGTGCTTCCACCCCTGGGGCAGCCGGTTCCAGGTGTACTGCACTCCCCTCCAGGTGAAAGCAAACTGAGGCCTGCATTCTGCTGCCAGAGGAATGGAGAAAAATGCATTGGCAATGTCTATAGTGGCATACCACCTTGCTGCCTTGGACTCAAGCTCATACTGGAGTTCCAGCATGTCCGGCACAGCAGCGCTCAGTGGTGGAGTCACTTCATTCAATGCACGGTAGTCCACAGTCAATCTCCATTCTCCTTCAGATTTACGCACAGGCCAAATGGGGCTGTTGAAGGGTGAGTGGGTCTTGCTGACCACCCCTTGGCTCTCCAGCTCTCGGATCATCTTATGGATGGGGATCACAGCATCTCGATTTGTTCGGGTACTGTCGGGCGGTGCACTGTTGAGGTGGCAATTGGTACTCGTTGCTCTTCCACCTTTAGGAGACCTACTGCAGATGGGTTTTCTGACAGTCCAGGCAAGCTGTTCAGCTGCTTTACACCCTCTGTCTCTACAGCAGCTATTCCAAATGCCCATCTGAGTCCCTTTGGGTCTTTGAAATACCCACTTCGAAGGAAGTCTATACCTAAAATGCATGGGGCCTCTGGGCCAGTTACAATAGGGTGTTTCCTCCACGCATTTCCAGTCAGGCTTACCTCAGCTTCCACCAAAGTAAAATCCTGGGATCCCCCTGTCACACCAGCAATAGAAACAGACTCTGTCCCCACATGTCTCGATGGGATTAATGTACATTGCGCACCAGTATCAACCAAAGCTTTGTATTCTTGTGGTTCAGATGTGCCAGGCCAACGAATCCACACAGTCCAAAAAACACGGTTTTCCCCAGCCTCTACCTGGCTAGAGACAGGGCCCCTCTAAGCCTGACTATCCTTCTTTCCCTGGGCATATGTCTTGGAGATTCCTTCAAGGGGATCAAAAATATTGTCATTATCATCATATATGACAGTTCGGTTACTGGCCACTGGAGCTGCTTCCCTTTTGGAACTTCCTCTCTGAGTCTTCAATTCACGCACCCGTTGTGCCAGAGCAGCAGTCGGTTTCTTATGCCATCTCCCCATGTTTTCTCCACAATCACGCAGGTAGAACCACAGCTCAGCTCGTGGGTGTACCTTCTCTCGCCATCCAGGAACGTCTGCCTTGGGTACCAGAACCTCTGATCTGTATTGCCGAGATTTGGAGAAGGTCTTCTTTAATCTGCTCTCTGAGCTTCTTATGATTCTCCTCTATCTTGTCCTCTAATGCCTGCAGACGTGTTTCCACCGCTGCAATTCTGGCATGTGTTGGGCCATGCACAGCATCTGAATATGCTCGGAGACTTCTTTGCCATATCAAGCACAGTCTCCTCACCATCATCTCGCTTCATTATTGCTAAAGCAGAAGCATATTCTCGTGGCCTAAGTCGTACAAGTTTCCTCCACATCACAGATGTGCATAGTACCAAGTCTGGATTTACAGTGTTTGCATCGTCTGAGAAGGCAATCTCTGCCACTGCCATTTCCCTCAAGCGTTGAATCTTTTGTTCTATTGTTTTCCACTGGGTTTGTTGCATGTAGAGATCGCTCTGCACAGGTATCTTAGTGCTACACTTTTGGGACCCGTGCCCAGAGGCTTAGAGGGTTAGCCTCCCTCATCATTTCTTGGTCAATGACAGGATCCTGTGACAGGGATCCCAAATGCCTTGCTTCAGTGCCGTCCAGAATTGTAGCCTCACCTGCAGCATCCCAGAGACGGACTAACCAACTAATTATGGATTCATCAGGTTGTCGGGTGTAATCCTTCCTAGGGCCACGAAGGTCCTTCAAGGAATAAGACTCAATATTGGCCCTTGTGCTGTGTCAGTTGCGTTAACTTTGGCTTTTATATCAGTTGGTGCTGAGGGTCCTTCGCCTGGATCATCATCATCAGTCACTGGCCGATTGGTTTTGCTTGTGTGCTTTCTCCTGCAGCAACTGCCAGCGGCTTGGGCTCGCTATCTGGTTTAGCTGCTGGCTTGAGCCTGGGATGACTGTGGTAGCTGCTGCTTTGTCTCCCTGCCCCCTGCCTCTGTCTGCTGCCCCACACTATCTAACAGAGTGCGATAAGCACAGGCCAGGGCCCAGCTTATTGCAATTAGCCTTTCTCCTTAGAATCGGCATGGCACTTCTCTTTCAGGTATTTCCCCACCTCAGCTGGGTTCTGAATTTGTTCCTGTGGAAAATCCCAGTCTACAGGATCGGGAATGTCGCAGACCAGGCCCGGCCGGTGGGCCACAGGTTCCAGCTGCTGGTGCTCCCCTGGGTGTTCAGTCCAGAGCAGGAACTTTAAGAGGTCCAAAAGAGAAGGGAGAAAAGAAAACAAGGTCCAGGGAACTTCTTTGCCCTAGCTAGCTAACTAAAAGCAAAGGAGAGTGCACTGTCCCGTTGCCGGTGCAGCCACAGACAACACAGCCCGCAGCAGGAATGTGTAGGAGTGAGTACAGTTCTGGAAAAAAACCTGCCGCTTCTTCTCTCCCCCCCTTCACTCTCTGGAACACTCTTAAAGGTGCAAACTTATTATTCAGCATGAACAGAAGAAGACGATTGGGGATAAAAGCATCATATAGTCAACCCAGGACATTCCACCCCTTATCCCCATATCGTCTGCTTACTACTAAAACTTACTACTAAAACAAAAAAAAAAAAAAATAATATAAATTCTAACTCTACAAACACATACATTATACATCCAATATACAGCTATACACAGACAATGGTAATAACATTCAGCAAACAGTGATATTTACACATAGGTTTCACCTAACAATCAAATCTCCCTGAGGTACACATCGTGTTCTTCCATCTTTTTGCATTATCCACCATGTGCAACCTGGTCCCTGAGCAAAAAGAACCCCACGAATGGGTTTGTCTGTATACGAGGCAGGATTAATCCAAACTGTCTTTCCTAACAAACCTCTGACATGTACCACTGGGACTTTGTCTCCATCTACTCTATGCAAAGGCTCAGACTGGGCAGGGCCCGCTTCGGTTAGTAGAGCCTCGGGTGTTAACTAACCAGGTGGCTCTTGCCAGATGCTGCTCCCAGTTCTTGAAAGATCCCCCACCTAATGCTTTCAATGTGGTTTTAACAGTCCGTTGTATCTCTCCACTTTGCCTGCAGCTGGTGCATGGTAGGGGATATGGTACACCCACTCAATGCCATGTTCCCTAGCCCAGGTGTTGATAAGGCTGTTCTTGAAATGAGTCCCGTTGTCTGACTCTATCCTCTCAGGGGTACCATGTCTCCACAGGACCTGCTTTTCAAGGCCCAGGATGGTGTTCCGAGCCGTAGCATGAGGCACAGGGTAGGTTTCCAACCATCCCGTGGTGGCTTCCACCATGGTCAGCACGTAGCGCTTGCCCTGGCGTGTCTGGGGCAGTGTGATGTAGTCAATCTGCCAGGCCTCTCCATACTTGTACTTTGACCATCGCCCACCGTACCAGAGTGGCTTCACTCACTTGGCCTGCTTGATGGCAGCACACGTCTCACAGTCATGGATGACCTGAGAAATACTGTCCATGGTTAGATCCACCCCTCGGTCTCGTGCCCACTTATAGGTGGCATCCCTGCCCTGATGGCCTGAGGCATCGTGGGCCCATCGAGCTAGGAATAACTCTCCTTTATGTTGCCAATCTAAGTCTATCTTTGACACTTCTATCTTTGCAGCTTGGTCTACCTGCTCGTTGTTTTGGTGCTCCTCATTAGCTCTGCTCTTGGGGACATGGGCATCCACATGGCGGACCTTCACAGACAGCTTCCCTACCCTGGTAGCAATGTCTTTCCACTCATCAGCAGCCCAGATTGGTTTTCCTCTACGCTGCCAATTAGCCCGTTTCCACCTCTCCAGCCATCCCCACAGGGCATTGGCTACCATCCATGAATCAGTATAAAGGTAGAGCTTTGGCCACTTCTCTCTCAGCAATGTCCAGGGCCAGTTGAACAGCTTTGAGTTCTGCAAGTTGGCTTGATCCACCTTCTCCTTCAGTGGCCTCTGCGACCTGTCGTGTGGGGCTCCATACAGCTGCTTTCCACTTCCGATTCATTCCCACAATGCGACAAGAACCATCAGTAAAAAGAGCGTATCGTGCATCTTCTGCTGGCAGTTGGTTGTATGGTGGAGCTTCTTCAGCACGTGTCACTTCTTGTTCTCCTTCATCAGCGAGACTAAAGCTTTCACCTTCCGGCCAGTTCGTAATTATTTCCAGAATCCCAGGGCGATTCAGTTTTCCCATGCGGGCGCGCTGTGTGATAACAGCAATCCATTTGCTCCACGTAGCACTGGTGGCATGGTGCGTAGAGGGAACCTTTGCTTTGAACATCCACCCCAGTACTGGTAGTCGGGGTGCCAGGAGGAGTTGTGCTTCAGTGCCTATTACCTCTGAGGCAGCCTGGACTCCTTCATAGGCAGCCAAGATTTCTTTCTCTGTTGGAGTATAGTTGGCTTCAGACCCCCTGTAGCTTCGACTCCAAAATCCTAGTGGTCGGCCTCGAGTCTCCCCAGGCACCTTCTGCCAAAGGCTCCAGGACAGACCATGGTTCCCGGCTGCAGAGTAGAGCACGTTCTTCACCTCTGGTCCTGTCCTGACTGGGCCAAGAGCTACTGCATGAGCAATCTCCTGCTTGATCTGTGCAAAGGCTTGCTGCTGCTCAGGGCCCCAGTGGAAAGTGTTCTTCTTACGGGTGACCAGGTAGAGAGGGCTCACGATCTGACTGTATTCAGGAATGTGCATCCTCCAAAACCTATGGCTCCTAGGAAAGCTTGTGTTTCTTTCTTGCTGGATGGTGGAGACATTGCTGTGATCTTGTTGATGACGTCAGTGGGAATCTGACGCCGTCCATCTTGCCACTTCACTCCCAGGAACTGGATCTCTTGAGCAGGTCCCTTGACTTTGCTCTTCTTGATGGCAAAGCCAGCTTTTAGGAGAATCTGGATGATTTTCTCCCCTTTCTCGAACACTTCTGCAGCTGTGTTCCCCCACACAATGATGTCATCAATATATTGCAGATGTTCTGGAGCCTCACCCTTTCTAGTGCAGCCTGGATCAGTCCATGGCAGATGGTGGGGCTGTGCTTCCACCCCTGGGGCAGCCGGTTCCAGGTGTACTGCACACCCTCCAGGTGAAAGCAAACTGAGGCCTGCATTCTGCTGCCAGAGGAATGGAGAAAAATGCATTGGCAATGTCTATAGTGGCATACCACCTTGCTGCCTTGGACTCAAGCTCATACTGGAGTTCCAGCATGTCCGGCACAGCAGCGCTCAGTGGTGGAGTCACTTCATTCAATGCACGGTAGTCCACAGTCAATCTCCATTCTCCTTCAGATTTACGCACAGGCCAAATGGGGCTGTTGAAGGGTGAGTGGGTCTTGCTGACCACCCCTTGGCTCTCCAGCTCTCGGATCATCTTATGGATGGGGATCACAGCATCTCGATTTGTTCGGTACTGTCGGCGGTGCACTGTTGAGGTGGCAATTGGTACTCGTTGCTCTTCCACCTTCAGGAGACCTACTGCAGATGGGTTTTCTGACAGTCCAGGCAAGCTGTTCAGCTGCTTTACACCCTCTGTCTCTACAGCAGCTATTCCAAATGCCCATCTGAGTCCCTTTGGGTCTTTGAAATACCCACTTTGAAGGAAGTCTATACCTAAAATGCATGGGGCCTCTGGGCCAGTTACAATAGGGTGTTTCCTCCACGCATTTCCAGTCAGGCTTACCTCAGCTTCCACCAAAGTAAAATCCTGGGATCCCCCTGTCACACCAGCAATAGAAACAGACTCTGTCCCCACATGTCTCGATGGGATTAATGTACATTGCGCACCAGTGTCAACCAAAGCTTTGTATTCTTGTGGTTCAGATGTGCCAGGCCAACGAATCCACACAGTCTAAAAACACGGTTTTCCCCAGCCTCTACCTGGCTAGAGGCAGGGCCCCTCTAAGCCTGATTATCCTTCTTTCCCTGGGCATATGTCTTGGAGGTTCCTTCAAGGGGATCAAAAATATTGTCATTATCATCATATGTGACAGTTCGGTTACTGGCCACTGGAGCTGCTTCCCTTTTGGAACTTCCTCTCTGAGTCTTCAATTCACGCACCCGTTGTGCCAGAGCAGCAGTCGGTTTCTTATGCCATCTCCCCATGTTTTCTCCACAATCACGCAGGTAGAACCACAGCTCAGCTCGTGGGTGTACCTTCTCTCGCCATCCAGGGAACGTCTGCCTTGGGTACCAGAACCTCTGATCTGTATTGCCGAGATTTGGAGAAGGTCTTCTTTAATCTGCTCTCTGAGCTTCTTATGATTCTCCTCTATCTTGTCCTCTAATGCCTGCAGACGTGTTTCCACCGCTGCAATTCTGGCATGTGTTGGACCATGCACAGCATCTGAATATGCTCGGAGCTTCTTTGCCATATCAAGCACAGTCTCCTCACCATCATCTCGCTTCATTATTGCTAAAGCAGAAGCATATTCTCGTGGCCCAAGTCGTACAAGTTTCCTCCACATCACAGATGTGCATAGTACCAAGTCTGGATTTACAGTGTTTGCATCATCTGAGAAGGCAATCTCTGCCACTGCCATTTCCCTCAAGCGTTGAATCCCTTGTTCTATTGTTTTCCACTGGGTTTGTTGCATGTAGAGATCGTCTGCGCACAGGTATCTTAGTGCTACACTTCTTAGGACCCGTGCCCAGAGGCTGAGAGGGTTAGCCTCCCTCATCATTTCTTGGTCAATGACAGGATCCTGTGACAGGGATCCCAAATGCCTTGCTTCAGTGCCGTCCAGAATTGTAGCCTCGCCTGCAGCATCCCAGAGACGGACTAACCAACTAATTATGGATTCATCAGGTCGTCGGGTGTAATCCTTCCTTAGGCCACGAAGGTCCTTCAAGGAATAAGACTCAATATTGGCCCCTTGTGCTGTGTCAGTTGCGTTAACTTTGGCTTTTATATCAGTTGGTGCTGAGGGTCCTTCGCCTGGATCATCATCATCAGTCACTGGCCGATTGGTTTTGCTTGTGTGCTTTCTCTCTGCAGCAACTGCCAGCGGCTTAGGCTCTCTATCTGGTTTAGCTGCTGGCTTCGAGCCTGGGATGACTGTGGTAGCTGCTGCTTTGTCTCCCTGCCCCCCTGCCTCTGTCTGCTGCCCTACACTATCTAACAGAGTGCGATAAGCACAGGCCAGGGCCCAGCTTATTGCAATTAGCCTTTTCTCCTTAGAATCAGCATGGCACTTCTCTTTCAGGTATTTCCCCACCTCAGCTGGGTTCTGAATTTGTTCCTGTGGAAAATCCCAGTCTACAGGATCAGAAAATTCCTTCAGGGTTTGGCCTATATTTTCCCATTCTCCACACCACTCAGGATTTTCACACCTGCATCTGCTTCTGGGTCAGGGGTCTCACCAACTCTTCTGGATATCTCAGCCCTCATTCTAGAGAAGCTGCGAACCATATAGAGGAAGCTTACCAGATTAAATACCAGAAAGATGGTCTCCTTAACATTCAGGGGAAACTGAACATTCTCAAAAAGTGACGTAACAGATCCAAAGGAGAAGAAGGAAAGGAAAGGCTGGAAAGTCTTATTCCGGCTCCTCCTCTAACAGACTGGGTGTAATTACTAATAAATTCCCAAAACATACTACTGGAATTGAGATGCAGGGTGGGATGAAGAAACCATAAACCATACATATCGTAAACAGATGCCAGCATTTTTGTAAATGCCTTATAAATCATTATCACCAAGGCCAGCACAACAGCTATTCCAATCCGTACCCCTCTACCATAGAAATTGCGTGTTACAGACAATAATCCTAATGACCAGAAAGGTATTGTAACCTCAAAAATGTCTAGAGCCCAGAGCCACACGAAGGCCTCTACCCCAAGAGACATTATGAAATGAAGCAGCATGGCTACTGACTGCAAACACAACCAACACACAATCAATAAGGCTTTTCTCCACCTTTTCCAGCCCCACGTTGGGCGCCAATAGATGTATTTGTCCAGGTTTAGGGCAAATTTGGGAGAGAATCCCTCAAAGGATCTCCGGTAGTACAACAGATCCAATCAGCCCCTCCCCCCAACTGGTCCGGGAGAAAATATCTCCTTGGAGAAAGGTGGAGAAAAACTGTTTATTAAACAGTCAAATCTACACAATCTCAAACAGTAAGATCCCTTGCCACTCCAAAAGAGATGACAAACTGAGAAAGTCCCTTCCCTGGGGTGCAGCTCGGCTCACTCAGTCTCTGATCAGTCCCTCCGGTGCTGGGAATGTCGCAGACCAGGCCTGGCCCGGTGGGCCACAGGTGCAGCTGCCGGCGCTCCCCTGGGTGTTCAGTCCAGAGCAGGTTTTTAAGAGGTCCAAAAGAGAAGGGAGAAAAGAAAACAAAGGTCCAGGGAACTTCTTTGCCCTAGCTAGCTAACTAAAAGCAAAGGAGAGCACTGTCCCGTTGCCGGTGCAGCCACAGACAACACAGCCCGCAGCAGGAATGTGTAGGAGTGAGTACAGTTCTGGAAAAAAACCTGCCGCTTCTTCTCTCCCCCCCTTCACTCTCTGGAACACTCTTAAAGGTGCAAACTTATTATTCAGCATGAACAGAAGAAGACGATTGGGGATAAAAGCATCATATAGTCAACCCAGGACATACGAATGTTGAAAAGAAAGAAATTTTACAAGAAGTAGTATTTAGTCCACTTATTTCCTGAAATGCCAATATTTAAGATAGTATCTTCATTCATTAATCACAAACAAAATAATTTGTTATGCCAGATACACAAAATGGCACTCCAAAGGTCAGTAAGACATTCATAAACCAAGAAATTTTTGGGTTTATTTTCTGAAGAAGTAGACTGCTTCAGTTTGATTGAAATCTCTTCATATACTCCCATTCTTCCATGAATACAGCTACCCACAGAAGAAAATATTAAAGTACTTAAGGTGCTTCACACTGCAAAATTAGCCACAGTCTGCCAATTTCTGTCAAGTGCCTCTGCAGCACCTGTTGTTCTTGAAATTAGCATCAGCTAAGTTGACCCCAGTTTATGTGCAGGGTGTGGCAGAGTCATACTTCATGTAGTCTGAGCAGAAAGGTGTGGATAAACAACATATTTTTTATGTGTAAGATAATTGTTCTATTAAAAGAAATAAAATTACATGCAATTTAACTAGGCAAGAAGACAAAATAAGTTGTTGCAGTGATTTTGTGGTATAAAAGAAATTTTAAGTATGACTGCTATTAAATAAATTGTATGGATGATTAGCTTATGTAGCAAATATTTTTCCAAAGTTCCCACAGAGCTTTTGAATTCTATTGTAAAGGGTACCTTCGCACATGGAATTTGCTGTAATATTATCATGGTTCTTAACCAATTTAGAAGTCCCACTAAAATCACAATGCCACTCATGCCCTCCTCACACTCCAACTGGAAGGACAAGATCACAGGTTGAGATAAGAACAATTTCATGAAAACAGCAATTAGTTAAGAGGAAAAACAATATAGCAACAATATTAGTAACCAAGGGGATAAGACAAAGGTCTTTCCTCCACCACATTTTTTCAATCCAAAAGAACCCCTTTTCCTCAGAAAAGAAAGACTTCCTTTTCACCACTCCTTTCAGTGAGATGATGCGGTATTAAATAATATCAGGTTCCTGGCCGCAGCCCGTGCCTGGGTTACTGGAAAAAATTAGCTCTGTAATGCCCAGAAACAGGACATTATTCATCCTTTATTCTAAACCATCTACCTTATACCCAGACTCTACACCTTCCAAATGTACATATATAGAGAGATAGATATAGATACAGATCTATTGATATAGATATGAATATATATACAGATATATAGATAGATTGAATATGGATGTAGATATATATATAGATTTATAGGTCTAGACGAGAATAGATATAATTTCCATAGTTGATGGCAATCCCTTCAAGAGGTCCCTTGAAATCATTAAATCCATGACTATGGGTTCTACCCATCCTAGATGTCTTCCAGGGCTTGTTTGCTGTTGGGTGGTTGAGAGCTGCATCAGGCAGCTCTCCTGCCAGGAATACCTGGAACGGTCCATCCTCATTGTCCACAGAAGTTATAGCATGCAGTGGCAGTGTCATTCAGTAACAAATAACATACAATTCAACACTGCAGACTGCTCTCACACAAAAATCCAATCCCTTTGTGGTAGGTGCTTTGTTTCTCCATAATTCTGCATTACCCACCAGGTGCACCCAGGTCCTTGAGCAAAGAGGATCCCACAGATGTGTTTGCCTTTGCTTGAGGCAGGACTAATCCAACTGTCTTCCCTAAAACATTACTCATATGCACCACAGGGACTTTATCCCCTTCTTCAGTACATGGAGGTTTTTATTAGGGGCCAGCTTGATAGGTAGAGCCTATAGTGTTAGCTAACCAGGTGGCCTTAGCTAAATTAAATCTAATGTTTGACCGTCCCGCTGCCCATTGCTTTCAATGTGGTATATACTGAGAGAATATCACTTTTCACTTCCTGTCAGTTGATTAAATTGTGGGCCCTCCTCAATACCCCCCTCCTCAAACTCCCCCCCGAGTTTCCTTCTTGATGGCTGGGGGGGACAAAGCTGCTGGTTTTTTGACCACATCCATGGGAGTCTGACAATATCCATCCTGCCATTTTACTCTTAAAACCTAGGTTTTTTGGGCAGGTCTCTTAGACTTAACTTTAATGACAAAGCTGGCTTTTAGGAGGATTTGGATTATCTTCTCCCCTTTCTCAAAACCTTTCTCTGTCGTGTTCCTGCATGCAATGATGTCATTAATGTACTGCAAGTGTTCCGAAGCCTCACTATCGGAATAATTACCAACATAGCCGGAATGGGACATGCCTGGGCTTTTCTGGCCCCTACTACTTGACCAAAATGCAGCAGCTGTGGTGATTTCACCTCAGAGACAGCTTTGGCTAGCTGGATGCTGCAGCTGGGTGCTTGGGACAAGTCCAGACATGCAGGAGCTCAGGTTACCTTGATGGAGAAGCTTTAGGGTGAGGCGAAGGAAAAGGAATTGGTTCTGATGGAGGGTTTTGATCCAGAGCTTTGCTCCTGGTTCACAGGCCTCTAAATCCTTTAACAGCTCTAACAGAACTTCTCAAACCATGTGGTTGCTGTTCCTTTTAACCCTGGAGAGAGGGGGAGGGAAGGGGCACGTGGGGCCACCAACCAGGTACAGGGGGAAGTCTCAAGGGACAAAGGACACCTGGATGGCCCAATGTCCTCCAGGGGCAGAGGGCATCATAGAATTCTGCCAATCACTCGACGCCCTTCTGGAATGCCAGGATTGACAGACAGCACTCAGCAGGGGTCAGGGTGTGTAAAGGAGAGGTGGCTGACACACCTGGGGAAGAAATCTTCAGGGAGAAACCTGAGGTATCTGAGGCAAACCATGACATCACACCGCAACACCTCCCCTTCTTCCATGCAGTCTGGACGAGTCACGGCAAAGAGTGAGGTTGTATTTCCATTGTATAGCTTTTCAATATAATTTTAATATGGCAAAACCAAACTACTGCATTGTCATTACTTATGTCCAGGGATGCTGTCTGAGTAAACTTAGTTTAAAAAATGTGATACAATAGCTGAAGTGAGACAGTCCTCTAGAAGTGAAACCTGTTTAATGAAGCACTAGTGAAAGAGAACTACTGACATTCTGTGAGTCACAAATCCAGAGACTTAATTCTTGTATAGTCATTGTGCCACATGTTCTGTCCCTCTATTTTTGTTATTTGATAGGGGGTGGGGCAGGCATATGGAGAGAGAATAATAAGAAGAAGAGACCACGAGACTGTTGCTAATGAGGTGTGAATGATATCAAGCTGTTACAATACATTTTGCCAGGAAAGAATCCTCAAGGGACAAGAAAAGTGAATAAATTTTGGATTCTCTGAGCAGATCTGTGTTGCCATGAAGTCAGAATTTCTCCAAGAGTAAAAAGTCAGTCTGAAGTCTGACCCCTTGCACTCCTCTGTAATAAAATCAACTCTGTCCTTCTGAAAATGCTCCTTTTCATGCTTGCTTCAGCCACTCCTTTCTTCTTTTCAGTTTCTTGCCTTTCTTAGTCTGAATACTATTCTAGTATTAAATTGTAGCTTAAACAAAAAGAAATAAAAGTTCAACACAATACCCAAGTCTAGTAAAATTAAAAGAAAACAGTGTTTCAAAATTTGTTTCAAGACTCAGACTCGTGTGCAGGTTTGTGGGGGTTTGAACTCATGAGCATAAGAACTGTGAAATTTGTGGGGAAATCTCTCAAAAAAAGTTTTGGCTGCATAGTCACCACAATGGCTGAGTTGGAGTGTTGGATATTGCCTCCCTCATGCTTTTCCAGCACTTCTATTTGCCTTTGCTGTGACATTATGCCTGATTTTGCTTGGAGAGAAAAGAGAAAAAAGGGTAGCTAAGAAAGACACACCACAGAGGGAATGTGAAATGCAAAGCCCTCATGGAGACCTGAGCACAGCCAGAGGTTGGAGATGGGTGCATGGAGGAGTGTATTTGTGTCTGTCTGCCTGTCTGACTGTCTGTCTGTCTGTCTCTAATGGGTGTCTGCTACCATTGGTGTTCAGTAGCTCTGTAGAACCTAGGAGATGGCTGATCTCCTGAAAAAAAAAGGATGGCAGGAATGTAAAAATTTTATTAATTGTTTCTGGAGGACATGTAAGCAGAAAATGTTTGGGAAAGTACAAATGGGGAAAGCATTGTAGTACAAAATTACTTTATCCTCAAGATTTGTGGTTGTTTAATCATTTGTGGACATAGCATAGAATACTGAGCTCACTTAAACAAACCTTCAACCACCATGGCTGAATTAAAATTGCATGACTGTGTCTTTCTGACTAAACCCAATGCATTGACAAGTATAGTTGTGGATTTCAGTGTGTAATTCAAGTAGAAGCTTAAACCCCAGCTAGTTTCATCCAGTCTTTGTTCTGAAAGCCACATAATTTACTGACATAAAGTACTTACTATCAGTGACTATTTTAAACAGATTAAAATTTGTTTGTTTTTTACTTGTTTTTGTCTGTTTGTTTTTTTGTTTGATTGACTGGTTTCGTTGGTTGGTTGGACAGGTTTATTGCTAATGGGAGAAAGTAAATTTTTGTAAAAGTTTATTAAATTAATGAAAGAATTAATTCAGAAACTAAACCCACCAATTTTTTTTCATTAGAGCTTTCATCATAATGCTTGACATCTCCATTATCAGCCTTCAACAAGTGACTTCTAAAAAACTTTCCATGTATCTAGGAGCCCTCTGACTCGGATCTTGACTTAAGTAAACTAAAATACATAACTTCTTCCCCTTAGCTGTCTGCACTTTCCCAAACCATCTGCCCTTGGACCTGAACAAAACAAATGTGGCTATTGAGAGCTCAGTCTACAGTTTGCACCCTGAGATGGAAACAACCAAAGTTACTGATAATGAAGCAAAAGAAAGGAGCTGTAGACCTCTGCTTTAAGGCAGTGTCTGAGAAAGATAAAAGGGAGACAGAACATGCAGAGAAAGAACAAAGTTACATATGAAAAAAAAGACATTAGAATATGAAAGCAAACTTTTTGACTTTCTGACTATAAGTCAAATATCATAGTAATATTTAATTACCAAATATGTTTGATGGGGTTTTTTTATCATTTGCTCAATTCTTCATACTTTTCAGTAGATAAAGGGATCTAGTACCTGTCCATCTGGAAAAAGTTCTGTATCTACACCATTAAATTAAACCCTCACTCAATCTGAAATATAGTAAGATTCAGAACTATGTGGCCTAAGCCTTTTCTTAGGACCAGACTCAAACAAATCTTTCAGCTTTGTGGCAGGATATATGGCAACATGTTAGAGCACTTAGCTTCAAAAATGTTATTTTGGTGACAGCTAGCATGGTAGTCACTTTTCTTGAAGCTTTTGAGCATCTCAAGGTAAATCTAGTGTTTTATGACAGCAACTTTCTTCAAGAGTTACCACCTCTTATAGAGTGTGAACTTTCAAGACTTTTCATAGTGTCCTTCAGAAAACACTATCAGTTTTACACAGATATTTTACAGGGTAACCTGTGGTGTGTCATCTATTCATCACCACAGAAGACAATGGATTTCAGAAAAAAACCAAAGGGATGTAAAAAGAATTTTTGGGGTGAAGTCATACACAAAAGACCTGTTTCCAAAAGGCTTTTGGAAACAGAAATGTACACATTCTACTAATTGTCTATAAATTTCCTCTAGCCTAGATTCCTGTCTTTTTCATCCCGTTTTCTCTTCTGGGAGTTACCATAGATATGAAAGTGAATTAGACAGTGTATGTGTCCTTACACTGGCAATGTGTAAATACTTTTCTACCGGAGCATCGGATGGTTGAGGTAAAAATGGACTTCAAAGATCACTGTCCTGATTTGAGGGAAGTGGATTTCTGGGAGTGAGTGTGTCAGTCCAATTAAAGGTGTAGATTTGCGATTGACACCTGGATAGCCACTAAGATTTGGACACGCCTCTGAGAACACACAGGGGTTAAAAGCAGAGCTCTACCCCTGGGAAGCCCTCTTGGGACTTCGGCGTGGAAGAGGAAGGACCTCTCCCCCTGCTCCAGCTGTCCCGGCTGGGCGGGGGAGGGGCAGCCATGTGGTAGGCCCGGGCCTGGATCGAAATGGGGGTAGGCCTGGCCTGGTTCCCCCCCCCCCCAGGGTGGAAGGGTGGAGGAGAGAGAGACACCGGGAGCTACTGGGCAGCCCCCCCTCCCCTGGGGAGACAGAGAGAGAGGCTGTGTCTGTGCTTGCTGCCTGGAGCTGAGCTGTGGCCTTGAAGTTTGATATCGTGTGCTGCCAGCCTGCCCGGCCTGTGGAGAGGAGGGGGGGTTGAACCAGAAGGAGTCCGGCTGCTTGTGGGTTGTGAGCTGTGGAGTTTTAACCCTTTCTTGGACAATGAAAGCTTTTGCAGAGTACTGACCCTTCCTGGAGAGAAGATGAAGAAGGATTTAAGCAAGTTTTTAAAGGGCCGAGCAGGGGAGAGATTGTGAGAAGAACCTAGGGTGGAAGAGATGTGGAGTGGCATTTTTTTGCTGGATGCTTTTTGTAGAGCCATGGACTGTTCCTGAATACAGAGACTATTTTCAGGGGGAGCCACCGTGTCCCAGAGTTAAGAAGGCAGTGTGGGAGCCTCCCGGCCCAGGAGGTGAAATAATGGGGGGACAGATGTCCCAAAATGGAGACTGTGCCTTTTTTTGGAGTGGGACGACGGAATCCTTAAAAAGACAACCCTCAAAGTAGCTCTGGTCCATGTTCAGTGGTGAGAGCACTGGGCATGGGAGGAGGGGGTCACGATCTCCAATCTGAGTGGTGATACATCACCAAAAGCCCAGGGCATACAAGAAGGACTCCTCCTCTTAAGGAATTGAGGATTGAGGTTTTTTTTTTAAGGATGGTTGTATTGGGATGTATGGATGTAATTGTATTGGGAATTTGGTGGGGGGGGGAGGAGGAGCTGTATTCTGTAGAGTTTTCATTTTCCTTGAGATTGTCTTTTCTTTCCTATACCTATGTAGTGTGTAGTTAATAAAGCTCTGTTTTCTATAGTTTTAAGTAGAGGACTGCTTTGCTTATTCCTAGGCACATCTCACAGCAGGTACCAGGGAGTAAGTATTTTCATGGGGGGCACTGGCATTTTGCCAGGCTCAAACCATGACAATCACCTTGTACAAACCACCTGCTCTGGCAGGTTCAGCCAGCACAGATGACTTTTGAGTATCTCCAAGAATAGAGATTGTGAAGAATATTCCATTTTCAGGAGAAACAGAGACCATAGTATAAAAAAGTAGAGTTTAAGTCGTTCTACCTCAAACCCTTTGAAACCTGAAAAGCAGTTCTATTAGCATCTAATATTCTGTCTACTAAAATAAATGCATGTACATCATATTGATCACAGTCAGCCAAAATGATAATAATATTTAATCTGATTGTATATTATAATTGTACCTCTAATAATTGAGAAACAGGAAATTTTTAATTGCTTTTAGATCATATAGTAGAGTACAGAAAGAGAGAAAAATCCCCTCTCCTTTAGTTTTCCTTCAAAGATCAACCTGACAGCACACCCTGGTCATACTATGCTCTTTAGCAGGATTTCATTAATGCTATTTTATTCTCAGAAAAAAATGTGCAAACAAAAAATTAACTTATTAACTTGATTCTAACATATTTATTTCCTCATAAGCAGACTAAGTTTGCTCAGTAATGGAAAACAACAGTGTGGGTAAGACCTTTACACTTCTACAGTCTTTCTAAAAATTGATTCAGATGAGGCTTGTAGAGATATATGCAGATTACAATGTTTTATCTACAGAGACATGGTTTAAAAACACTATTTCATTTTGTGTATATATATCTTCTTGTGACAAAATACAAAGAACAGAAAATGAACATATTTATCTTGTCAGAGAGTAGTTCTGAATGATGGATCTAATGAGAACTAAACAGGTGAAATTATACTTGATACAGCAGACCAAACAGTAATCATTCAAAGATTTCAAGCTCTGCCCCAGCACCCACTATCTCTTCCTCCTACAGAGTCCTAGACCATTTTGCTTATAGCATTGCTTCATGCGAGTAAAATCATGGGTTTGAGAAACTCATCTAAAAGGCTTTTGAAACCTCATTTTAACGATGCCCTCAAGAGAAACATAGTGTTTTTAAAAAACATTACTATCCAGAAAACTCTGGGCTATACACACAACATTTCCATCATGTCATGACAGGCCACCCTGAGCTGTCAATAGTGTCTGGTATATAAAAAATTACATCACTTCTAAGACACACTTCAATTTACACTTAAATTCTATTAAAAGTATAGTGTATCACGCACTTTGCTCTTGCCTGTCCGTTTTTTGTAAGTCTCTTCCCACAGAATTCTGTATGTTTCACATTTCTGGTGACTTCAATATTAATGCAAATTAATTTTTAAACACAAACCAGAAAATAAAATTTTTGTTTGGACAATATAAGTATGTTTTTCTGCTAGGATGTCTATTCCTCTGTTAATCCAGCTGACAGACAAGTGAAAGCAGATGAAAACCTTACTCATCCCTTAAATATCTGTAATATTTTTTGTGTTCTTGGAGATCACACAAGAGTATAGAATTCCACAGTTTTATAAAACCACAACATTTTATATTTCCAGGTGAAAAACAATATTATTTGTATTACTGTTGAAGTTACCTAAAATGTTTGAGCTCTTGTCACCAAAAAACAGGAAATAAACTTTCCAACCAACTTACTACGTTGGAAAGCTGACATTACTTTATTAGTAGCACTGGATGCATGGAGATTTCTCCTCAAAGTATGAATGTCCAGTAAATATTTCTCATTGAGACTATCTGAAATCTGTGGTCACATTGTAATTTACTTCTCTTATTGTTCTTTGCTTTGACACACAATCCTGTTTTCAAAACAATCTACTAACAGATATTAATAATTGATATAAATAAGCAAGGAAGAATTAGCTGGCCCAAGTTAATTAATCTTGGGCACTTGTACTAAGCACTGTCCAAAACTAAGCTTTAACCATGACTATTGGGATCATACACTGTTGTGGTAAAGCTGAAAAAAATTTTCCAACATTTTTCATCACTTCTTCTTAAAGAAATGCACCTTGTTCAGTAATGCGCTTACAGCTCCTGGGATCTTGCTATGAACTGTGAATTCTCTTCAATCAGTGGTACATATTGAAAATAGGTATCTCTCCCTCACAATATTTAAAACTAGTGCTGGTGAAAAGACTTTCAAATACCTGAAAATGAGCTTGTTATCTCTTAGATATAAAAGGATAACTTCATCACATTTGAGCAAACTGCCACACCAGTTATCTGTCAGCTGTCTTCAGTGAGATGATCTGTGGGGAAAAAAAATGTCAGGATAGCCAAACTAACAGTACTTTAGATTGACAATTGGTTGTAATTTTACAAACTTCTTTCTTACAGTTATGCTTGGCCTAGAGAAGATTTGTACCCAAGACCCATAAATTAAAGTGTCTGCATTTCATTCTGCTCTCTAGTCTTCTGAAGCTACTTATCCCTAAAAGGCAAATAAAAAGTTACTGAAATGTATCCAGTGTCACACACACCATTCCTCATATTCTTCCTGAAACGTTTATCTGCAGAAATAATTACAGAGCTGCTATTTAATATTAAGTGTATGAAATAATTCTTCATGTGAATAAAAGTGGATAATGTAATATTTATTTATGTCTGACTTTTAACAGGAAGAAGATTTACTTTTTTCAGTTTATAGAGCATCAGTTTGAAGGGTACATAGCAAAAAAAAATTCTAATCTTCCCAAGTAACACTGCAAATGACTGATTCAAATAGTTGTTTCATTTAATTTTATATCTTTTTACTTCTAGTAAAAAGATATAAATTTAGATTTATATTTATAAAGATATAAATCTAGATTCCATCCTGTTCAGGATTTCAGTTTCTGTACTGAACTTGAATTCTGTCAGTAAATTGAAAGTGTCTGAGCTAGCAAGGCAGTTATGCTGTTTGGTATACTTACAGATGGCCTAATGCAGCAACAGGTTACAAGTGCTGAAGCATTTAGGGCTAGCTCAAAGGCAATGAATATTGGGGTTGCAAAAGGAAGCACATATCCATCCTTCTGTTTCTTCCTCACAACTTGTCCAAAAATTGTCCAGATTGCATATCTTTGCCAATCTATTCCTATGTGATGTCAGTTTTTCTAACCCCAAATGAAATTGTTAATCTAGTCTCTTTTTCGAGGTCATACCATTTTGAGTTGCAGAATCAAGACTTTACAATTAAAATTTTAAAGCAGGTATGTTTTATTCCAGCTGGGATGCATGGGGATTTTTCCACCATACATGCATACTGGGTTAAAACAAGTTTCAGGTTTAAATAAACATTGATCCCCCAAGCTCACATCTCCCTTCCCACCCACTCTCCACCTCCTTCCTTGCACTTCATTGTATAATTAGTCTTCTGTGGTGACACGCCTCCCAGGGGTGGTGGACAGGGGTCTTCAGATGAATAGGAGGTCTTCCTCAGGTGTTTGCAGCTTGACCTTCGTTTCTGGACAGGGACAGTGGATGTTTTGCTAACTCGCAGGTCAGGTTTGTCCCAGCTAAAACCAGGAGCCTGGTTTTTTGCTGGGTCCTTAGGCAGTAGATTCTGCTTTATCAGGTTTCCACAATACCTGAGTGCTGCTATACTGAGTTTTCTTATCTTTATGGCCTTTGCTTAGCAACCATTCTTATGTGTTCTGTTGCAAGTTGTTTCTACCTAACAGTTACATTCCTATGTGTTCTCTTACAAATTGTTTTTTCTACTTTTACAAACTTGCTAAGTAAGCTACATACATTTCTGTTTTCCTCCACTCACCTAAGTACATTATATACTTCTAAAATTCCGAATTTCCATAAACATACATGTTTCCCATATCAATTTTACTCTATCAATTGCTTTTTTTATACTGCTGTCACTACTCTACTAGTTATGTTTCTGTTTTCACAGAGCAAAAACAAGGTTAGAATAAATGAAGAATGAAGAACAGCCACCATTTAAATTAGGCAAAGTGAGATTTTTTTTTTAGTAAGCTAAGGAAACAATTTATTTTTAAATTACTAAAACAACCCAACAATTGAGACTTTCTTTATAGTGTGTATATATATTTTTACATCTAAAAATATTAGTTTATTATATATAAATTTATATTCTTATATATATTGATTTATATAATTATATATATTTCTATGTAAATATTTATATGTCTACATAAATATTTTAATGTAAATATAAATATTTATATGTAAATATAAATATTCATATGAATATAAGTATATAAAATGTAGATATGTAAATACAAATATAAATACATTTATGAAATTTTCCTCATCCAGGAACTAGGACTTAGGACAGAACTGACTGGAAGCATTCATGAGGTTTTCTTACCTGATTGCCCCTGGTGGTAAAATTATGGAATCTGGTTTTCCTCCACTCACCTAAGTACATTATATACTTCTAAAATTCCAATTTCCATAAACATACATGTTTCCCATATCAATTTTACTCTATCAATTGCTTTTTTTATACTGCTGTCACTACTCTACTAGTTATGTTTCTGTTTTCACAGAGCAAAAACAAGGTTAGAATAAATGAAGAATGAAGAACAGCCACCATTTAAATTAGGCAAAGTGAGATTTTTTTTTTTAGTAAGCTAAGGAAACAATTTATTTTTAAATTACTAAAACAACCCAACAATTGAGACTTTCTTTATAGTGTGTATATATATTTTTACATCTAAAAATATTAGTTTATTATATATAAATTTATATTCTTATATATATTGATTTATATAATTATATATATTTCTATGTAAATATTTATATGTCTACATAAATATTTTAATGTAAATATAAATATTTATATGTAAATATAAATATTCATATGAATATAAGTATATAAAAATGTAGATATGTAAATACAAATATAAATACATTTATAAAATTTTCCTCATCCAGGAACTAGGACTTAGGACAGAACTGACTGGAAGCATTCATGAGGTTTTCTTACCTGATTGCCCCTGGTGGTAAAATTATGGAATCTGTGGACGCAGGTGGCATCTACCTTGAATATAGCAGTGTTTATGACACTGTCTCCTGAAATGCTCCCATACGCACATTGGCAGATCAGAGGTGTGGTGTGAAAACTTGCAATAATACTTGTAAATAACAAGTTGGACGGTAGGACTCACAAGACCATGTTTAACTGGGCTATAGTCTGCCTGGAAGTTGGCAACCAGTGCAGGGTCTATCCTGGGACTTTCCCTACAGAAGATCTCCCTCATTTCTCTCTGAAGGAGAGAACAGTGAGCATTCTTCTGAAGTTTTCTGAATGAAGCAAAGGGAAAACTAGAAGGCCAGGCTGCCTTCTGCGGACCTGGGTAGCTAGAAGAGGTCAAAAATGAAACCTGTGAAGTCCAGCTAAGACACGGGCCAAACCCTAAAACCAGCACTTTCTATGTCACATCTAGATATGGTGTCTAGTTCTCTGCTTAGATGAGCCAGAATTAAATTAGCAGAAACCACCAAGAAGGGCCTCAGACCTTCTCCCTGTGAGGAAAGTTGCAGAGCTGGGAAATGTTCTGCTGGGAGAAGGGAAGGTTCTGGGTACAACCAGCAAGATCCCCAGCACCAAAAGGAGGAATTGCGGAAATATAGGTGGGCTCTTCATGGTGGTACATGGTAGGAAGGCAAGAGAAAGTAGTTCAAGCTGAAACATGAGACAATTATACTGGAAGGAGATAAGCAGGAGTCTTTTTCCTATCTGGAGAGCCCAGTCATGATGTCAAGGCCAAGGAAGTTTGGGCCATCTCTTGGCACCTGGGGGGGTTTCCTGCCTTCACTGGGTGAAGCCTTGAAAAATCTAATCTGATCTCACATCTGAGCCTACTCTGTGCAGGGGCATAGGCTGGGGCTGGAGGCATCTCCAGGTGCCTATCAGCCTGAATTATCCCATGAGCATCTGAGAATGAGCTTAATGGCAATATAGGACAACTGCAGTTTATTTGAAGTATTGGATGCATTTCACAAAATGAAAATTAATTTGCCTGGAAATTGTATAGAGCAGAAGCTTTAGCAGAGCATTAGGAACATAAAAAAGTTTCCAAATGTGAAAGGGTAGGGACTGTGAGAAAAAAAAATATGGTTCAGAATTTAAAAAGCCTATAAATCACATGAAACTTATTTTTTGGTCTAAATAAAAGAAAAATCAACCTGCCATGTGTTTAAAAATCTCTAATTTCATAAAATGATACACAGAGCTTAAAAGTGAAAAAGCTTTGTTGATCATAGAACCATCAAAAATTTATATTCTGCTGCAGATTAAGCACAGTTGGTAGCTAAGCTCCACACAGCTACTCGCTCACTCACCCACAGTGAGATAGAGAAGGCAATTGAAAGGGTATAAGTGAGAAAGCATGTGGATTGAGGTAAAGACAGTTTATTAGGTAGAGCAAAAACTGCGTGTACATCAAAGCAATCCAATCAGTCCCAACCAACAGGGAGGTATTCTCCCTTCCTGGGGCCTGGGCTAAGACCACCACCAGGAAACTTAATAGCCTGGTGTGGCCCTCAAACATCTCCCTATTCGTGATTTTCCATGTAGGGTGCAATGAAGTGGCCACTCTGAGGCCACTTCATAGTCTGAGGATAGTCAAAAAGGACATTAGGGCCTTGGAATGGCTGCTATTGAATTTGGGTTACATGTTATAGTCTCTTTTATACTTCTAATCGAAGGGAGTAACACTGGAAGAAACAGGCACTCTGGGTTCTAGTAAAGGTCTTCATCCAGCCCAGGGTCCAGATTTTTTGTTCAGTTTTGATAAGAGTCATGAAGCTATTCTCTTCCTTGCTTCTCTAGCCTTTCCTCTGCTTCTGATTAGCATGAATATGTCCACACATTGAATACTGACTTCACTCTGTCACCTTGAAATTGCTGAAAGTGCACTAGGATTCATGTAACTGATGAAGATATTAAGCAGTATTTGCTCTTAGAATGAAACCCTCTGATAAAGCACTACCGATTGGTCTGCGGGTGGGTTCATCACAATGGTTTTGGCCCGTTAATTTTCCAACCACCCTTATTTTCCCCTCTAATCCATGTTTCACCAATTCAAGCTGTAAGGATATTATGGGACATCATGACAAACATCTTGAAAACTAAAAGCATAAAATGATCAATAATCTCCCCTTATCCACAGAATAACAGGCAGACTGGCATGCTGTTCTGTAACTTAAACTTAATGAAACATGAAGGTAGATATATGTAATTTATATCTCTGTCTTAACTTATCAGTGAAATTAAATGAAAATCCTTCATTTTTAATAATTATGCCAGTGAAGCTTATTTATCATATTTCTAAATTTTCTTATGTTACTCCTACTAGGAGGATCCCTTTAACTTGATTTGGCAAGAAAAATTAGAAAGCCATGGCAATGGCAGAAATATTAGAAAAAGCTCTAAGCAAGAAGTCACATTTCCAGGACAGCTGATAGTACTTCCTCGTAAAGGAAAAAGTCTTATGTTGCCATTAGCTGATTTTGTACTACTGGTGCTAATACTTATTATTCTTTTTTGTCTTGACAGTGGTCAAAACGAAATAATCTCAAATATCAATATCATAATTTCCTTTCCCATTATCAGATATCAAATTCACTTCCAAGAATATAGCCTGTGTCTTTTATTTATTCCCCTTCAGCTTCTTTGTGCAATTCAAAGATGTTATTTTAATCTCCAAAGGCATCCATGAGTTTACAGCAATCTTTACAAAGATTATTTCACTATTTTCAAGCTCTTACAAAAACCATCCTTTAGGGATGTGGAAACTATCAGTATCTGGGATGATATAAGCAAGAATGAAGAGCAAAATTTGCTTTTTTATTTTTCCTGAGTTTTGTGAAATCCATGAGAAAAAGGAAACACAATAATCTGTCTGCATTGTGTTTCTTGAGTAAAAATAGGATTTGAATAAGAAGTGCAAATAGAGATGAAAAAAAGTTGCATCTCTAAACAAAAAAATCATACAAAATAAAAAAAATCCCCTTCAGCTTTTTTGCTGAAAATGTTATTTCTTCATATCAAATTAGCACTTTCTGGTTTTGAGATAGAAATTGAGATGTGTGTAGAACAAACCATCAGCATATCTGTGATTTAACAGTTGACAGTGAACTAGATGAATTATGAGGTGAAGGTGCTTGTACACTACAAAAAAAATCTTGAATTAAACTGTGAAACATAAAGACAAGGAGAAAATTTTCCCCCTTGCTAAGGGAATTTCAACCTTATGGACCAATTGGCCAGCAGTATAAATATTGCCATCTTTTTAACTTTCTGATTTGTAGGCTGTGAACAGCTGCGGACAGACCTCCAGGCCAAGGACATGGGGAAGCTGCCTCTCACAGTAGGAAAGGCTCAAAAATAATTATGGGGACATTTGAGCTGTACAATTTTGCTGTTTTGTAGCATGAGGAAGGTTATTATAGCAGAGATTACTTTTGCATTTTCAACATGCTACAAAGAAATGAATGTGATTAAAATGTATGCCACCATCTTATCATTTTGTTTTCTTTAAAACATAATTTCCAACTTTCCTCCAGTTGCCTTGCCAACAGATTTAAGTTCAAACAGAAAGGCTGGTAGCTCAAATCCCAAAATACTTACTTCTTTCCCCTACTGACAGTCATTTTGGAACAGCATAATCAGCATATAAAGCTCAGAGGAAGAGCTGTGAAATGACAGAAAAGTTATCAGACTACTGAGAAGTGAAGTATTTCTTATTTTTAATGAGATGTCATTTTCTCAAAGCACAGTGTGCCTCCTCAAACCAAAACAAGAAAATACAAGTGCACTCCAACACATGTATGAAGAAAAATGAGGGAGACCTGGTGACCCAAAAAAGCCCTAAAGCTGATGTTCTTGGGGGTTACTAATTTCCATTGAAATTATTGAGAGGGGAATTTCCTGTAGGAGTTACACATTAAAGATTAATATTGGGCTAGATTTGTTTCAGCGTCACTGCCAAGCTGATGGTGGGAGAGATTTTTCTCTCCTAAAAGTATCGTGATTCATCATTCAGGATGACAGCTTCCAAATCTTTTTCTAAGAGATGCTCTCTTCCTTCCCCGTTTTTTCAGATCATGTGTATAAAAGATAGTGGGCATAGGCTCTGCCACATTCCCAGAAGCCTGGGTTCAGGTTCTGACTGTGCCATTGTGGAGAAAATAGTTTTAATTTCTCTATATTTAGAGAGACTGCCCTTGAATGTTAAGGATACATGTAGTTCATATGGTGGTGTTACAATGATCAAAGATAGAGGGTGTGATTATACTGCTTCCCTATTACAATAATAGAGAAGAAACAAGTTTTCTTTTATTTTCAGTAGGATAAAAAGCCTGCCATAGTTAATCATATTTACTATTAATATAATAATATAAATAAATTGATTAAATAATACTCAGAGGAAACTCAGCCCATGACCAAAAATGTTGTATGATGTTGGGTGGTGGGTAAAACTTTGCTTAATTTTCTTTTTCTAATGAGAAAACTTTTAGCTGGCAAAACAATAAAGGCAAGTACAAATGGAAAAAAAAAAAAAAACAACAAAAAATCCACTTGTAAGGTTCACAGGACTTTTGCTGTCATCTTGCTTGGAAATACTCCCAGAACAAGCATTTGTGCTTTTGGACAATTCTGATCTCTTTTCACCCCAGAAATATGGAGAGAGGGGGAAAAAATGTTTGTGCATTTATACCTAAAAGGACAAAAAAGCATAAATTTAATGGTTTTAAACTTAGTAAGGAGAGCAAAGTTTACCTACCAGTTTTCACATTTGTATTTCTTGGTTTATTCTATGTTTATCTTTACCAAATATTCTTGCTTCTGCTATATGATAGGAATTTCTACAACCATAAAAGATCATATTACTGGGATATAATTACTTAGTCTATTGGTATTCTGTGTGAGTCATAAAACACTGTATTTATCATCTTATCTCTAGTCTTTCATATTTTCATATTTTTACAGAATATATGTTTTGGTAAAAAGCTATTTCTTTTTGACTGTCTCTTTCAGGAGTATATTTATTCTGATTAGATAACAATGATAATAATTAATATTTTAGCCAACAGAACAGAATAGTACTGTTTGAAGTGACAGAATTTTTGCATGCACAACATCACATGGTTAACCATCCTGAATTTACAGTAAAGTTATTCTAGATGTGCACTCTAACATCTGAATCAAGTAAAATACAAAGTAAACACATTAATCTTAAAATGCTCTACTCAAACAGACTTCCCACCCCTTTTGTTTTGTTTTACCAAGTAGATGGATGTTCAACATCTTCATTGACCTGTCCTATGGGATAGAGTGTACTTTCATCAAGTTTGCAGAAGATACTGAAATGGGAGGAGTGGCTGATAAGCCAGATGGGTGTGTCATTCCAAGGCAGCTGGACAGACTGGAGAAATGGTGCCTGAGTAACCTTTAAAGTCCAACTAAAGCGTAAATGCCAAACCCGGGCCTTGGGAAACCATAATTGCAGGCATCAGTTCAGGTCAGGGGCTGATGAGCGGTAAGCAGCCCTGTGCAGAAGGACAGGAGGGCTCAGGTGAATGCTAAATTGAACACAAGTCAGAAACATGCTTCTGAGGAAAGTGAAGGGGAAAGGGGAAAGGGGAAAGGGGAAAGGGGAAAGGGGAGGAGAGGAGAGGAGAGGAGAGGAGAGGAGAGGAGAGGAGAGGAGAGGAGAGGAGAGGAGAGAGAGGAGAGAGAGGAGAGGAGAGGAGGAGAGGAGAGGAGAGGAGAGGAGAGGAGAGGAGAGGAGAGGAGAGGAGAGGAGAGGAGAGGAGAGGAGAGGGAGAGGAGAAAAGAAAGAGGAGAAAAGAAAGAAAAGAAAAGAAAAGAAAAGAAAAGGAAAGGAAAGGAGAAAAGAAAAGAAAAGAAAAGAAAAGAAAAGAAAAGAAAAGAAAAGAAAAGAAAAAAAGAAAAGAAAAGAAAAGAAAAGAAAAGAAAAGAAAAGAAAAGAAAAAAAAGAAAAGAAAAGAAAAGAAAAGAAAAGAAAAAAAAGAAAAGAAAAGAAAAAAAAAAAAAGAAAAAGAAAAGAAAAAGAAAAGAAAAGAAAAGAAAAGAAAAGAAAAGAAAAGAAAAGAAAAGAAAAGAAAAGAAAAGAAAAGAAAAGAAAAGAAAAGAAAAGAAAAGAAAAGAAAAGAAAAGAAAAGAAAAGAGAAAAGTCTCATTTTTAAAGGATCTGTGGTTATAATCTCATCCAAATACTTGAGGAGTTCAGGGCTGCGTAGAAGTTAAAGCACATTACTGAAGATGTTGTCCAAAAGCCTCTTAAATATTGACAGGTTTGGGGCCTTGACCACAATTCTTAGAAGCCTGTTCAGTGTTTGATTGCCCTCCTGGTAAAGCGCTTAATATTGCTCAGTTGTGCTGGCACAACTGGTGGCCTTGGCCCATTGATTCAGCCTGTCCAGGTTCCTCTGCAGAGACTTTTCACCATCTAGGAGATCATCATTTCCACTCAGTTTGGTGTCCTCTGCAAATTGACAGAGGTGAAACTTGATTAACACATTGGCAAAGTTATAAAACATGGCTGACACCAGTATGGAGCCCCACTGAGGGGAACATCAGTTATGACTGACCGCTGAATGGATGCAATTCTATTAACCACCACTCTTCAGGCTTCCCCAAAAATCTGCCTTTTACTCAGTCAAAATAGTGTGCCCATCCAAGCCATTCCATTCTCTCCAGAAGAATACTGTGAGAAATGGTTTTAAAAGCTTCACTTAGGTCTAGGTAAAACACTGCTCTGCAATAGGGAGGCCTCACCTTGAGTATTGTGTCCAGTTTTGGTCACTACAATATAAAAAGATATTAAGATATTAGGGAACATCCAAAGGAGAGCAACAAATGTGGAGAAAAGCCTTGAGAAGCCCTGTGAGGAGTGGCTCAGGTCACTTGGTCTGTTCAGCCTGGAGAACTTGCATACCTTTAATTGAGAAAAAACCTCTTACTTATAAACAGTTAAATACCTATTAATTAAAATGCTGTTATTCACAGTGTCTGAAGAAATAAGAAGCCATTAGAAAACATTGAAAACAAAGAATAATTCTTTTATTATACCATAATCTTCCCAACAAGGTCTGCTTAAAATTTCAACCAAGTTCTGCTTTCTCAAATGTAAAGAATGTAGTGCATGAATAAAAATGAAAATTCCAGCACAATATTGCTTTGCTGTGATACTAAAAATGCAAAGAATCTTCATTTATTGCTAATGAACATTTGTTTCATGTTTGCTATTCATGCAAAGACTGTGTGAAAAGAAATTTAGGTATTAGATGAGTTGGAATGGCCTTATTTTCTAACAAGTTAGATCTTGTGATATTTAACAGACACCTCAGACTAAATTGCTCTAGCTTCTTATTTGTTGCTGTATCATCTGAAAGAACTGGAAATCAATCATATACCATGCATTTTTCTGTTTCAAGAAAAAAGTACAAAAAGTCACTAGTGATATATGGAATGACTGTGATGGGGTGAGAAGAGCAAACATTCCTGTATATTAACTATAACCTTTGATATCCTTCCAGGAAAAAAATACAAAAACACTTTTTAATTGTACTTCTTATATAAATGGAGTGCATAGAAAAAGCTTGAAGGAAACATGAGGAACTCCTAAGATAATGCATCAAAATGACTGATATTTTTATAAAATACTAGATAGAAGAAAAAAGGACGCAGAGTAATTATTTACTATAATTATACAATTTTATAACAAAATAATATTCTAGTTAAAATGTTTTTTACTAATGAAAATACAGTCTACTGTCATACCCATGGTTTTCAGTTCCACAACCTTTTCATTATTGTTCTTAGGTGTTTATCTTTTTCATGTGACATAAGCACTGAATCCCCTCGAACAATGAGAGCAGGTGGTTGAACTCCAAGAAAAACTCTTTCACGTTGTGAAAGAGATCAAAGCAAACAGGTACATGAGGAAAATGTGGAAATATCACATCTCAGGCTCTCCTTTCTAAACCAGACTAAGGACGTAGAAGAGGGAAAGAATGTGATATTTTTTAGGTGGTCTTCTAACTACATGAAGTTTTTACTTGAAAAGCATAATCTAATTCCTAGTCATATATTTGTATTCATAAAGTACCCTACCCGTTTGTACTTGACATCCTTTTCAGGAGTCGTGCTACCTCCCTGGACCTGAGTAAGGAGTTGTGAAATTGGAATATCATTAGGAACAATAGTGTGAGACAGCAGGAAGCAGAATGAGTGGAGTGGGTTGACCATGGTTGGATGCAGGCGCCCACCAAATCCACTGTATCATTTTTCTTTGCTACTGGACAGGGAGAAAAAATGTTCTCATGCATTGAGATAAGGATACGGAGAGGTCACTGACCAATTATTGTCACAGACAAACCACACTCAAATTGGGATATTGATTAAATTTAATAAATTAAATTTAACAAAATCAGAACAGGAGAGTGAGAAGTGAAATAAATCTTAAGAACATCTTCCCCCCTCTGCTTAGTCCTTCCCAGGCTGTTCCTCCCCCTCCTTCATCTCAGGGAGACAGGGAATGGGGGTTGTGATCACTTCATCACATTGTTTCTGCTGCTGCTCAGGGAGAAGAGTTCTTCCCCGGCTCCAGTGTGGAGTCCTTCCAATAGAAGACATTTCTACACAAACTTCTTCCATGTGAGTCCATCCCACAGGGAACAGTTCTCCACAAACTTCTCCAGTTTGTGTCAGTTTTCTTCACACTGCACTGCTCCAGTGTTGGTCCCCCAGAGGGCCACAAGTCCTACCAGAAAACCTGCTCCAGCATGGGCTCATCTCTCCGTAGGTCTGCAGGTCCCTGCCAGCAGCCTGCGACAGTGAGCGCTCCCCACGGGCTCACAGCTCTCTTTCAGACATCCATCCACCTGCTCCAGCACAGGTCTCTTCCATGGGCTGCAGGCGGATCTCTGCATCCCTGTGGTCCTCCACGGGCTGCAGGGGCACAGCAAACTGGGCTGTGCCATGGGCTGCAGGGGAATGTGGGCTCCTGCACCTGGAGCACCTCCTCCTCCTCCACTGACCTTGCTGTTTGTAGAGTTGTTCCCCTCATTGTTCTCACACCATTGTTCCCAGCTTTTCAGGCTGCTCAGTATATTATTGGCTTTCTAGGCTGCAAGTGTGCATTTCTGGATTATGTTTAGCTTCTCATAAACCATTACTCCTAAGTCCTAAGTGAATTGATTTATTCATCCCCCAGCCTGTACTGATACCAGGGATTGATATGACCCAGGTGCAGCCCCTTGGTCTTGGTGTTCTTAAACCTCACATCCAAAAGGAGAGTTATATAAATTTTTGAGAGTGAATTTATTGTTTAATGTTGTGTTAAAGTTTCTAATAGAGGTCTGTATATGAAATACACGCACAAAAAGGGGGTGCTTTGTTCAACATTTTGAAGATACATTAAAAGAATTATATCTCTAAGTATCTAGAACCTAAAATAAATTAAAATAAGGCACAAGACATAAATACATAACACCATGAAGAAGGTGATTCTTCATGTTCCTAATGGAAGTGCTTTGATACCATGACTTTTATGTCTGATACTGCTTCTACATATGCCTGCAGTTTTAATGGCTCAGTTATAATTTTTGACCTATATTTATGTGAATCTTATATCACAGGGCTTTAAATTCACTCCCAGTAATTTCCTTGGAAATATACTTTGCTTTTCTGGAGTTTGATTCACAGCTGTTATGTCTTAATACTAAACTTCAGCAGTTTTTTTTTAAATACTTAAAAAATATTGATGGTTAACATTTAAATGGGATAGGAATGAAGTGTGGGCTGGGACATCATTAAGAAGGGGAATTCAGAACACCTGAGAAAGAATAAAATATATTACAGCTTCTCTTTTTACGCTCTTGGCATTTTAGGATATACTAATTTTTTTAAATTTCTTTAGAAAGGAAAGTTTCAAAAAAATATTTGAAAACCCAAATGACTTTCTCTGGAAACTTGAGAAGTGGCAGAGATGCACTTAGGTTGGACAAGTTCAAATGAGATCTCACTACAACAGCTCCACAATACACAGAAGAAAAAAGCAAAAAGCACACAAAAACCAGGTGAAAATGTAAAAATCTAAACATATGATACACAAACTATGTATTTAAATTATATCACCCAAAAATTACCTCATAAAAATCCCCTCACTTAATTAAAGTCTTCAACAAAATTCATACTTGCCAAATTGGTTATTTTAAGATTTTGAAAAAGAATGAGGTGAAATGGCAAGAGAAATATTTGATATTTAAAATGAGGTTACTATCTATAACCTTCCACATTGTGGCAATTCCTGAGGAAATTGTAGTGGAACTAAAAAGTCACAACTTCATGAAACACCTGTCAGTAGTGTAAAACACAATGAAAAATTGTTACATCTGAAGATCTGGTCTATTATTGGACATTTAGAATCAACATAGGCAAGCCTAAAGGTCTGCAAATAAAATATCCAAAACCAGGTTTGGATAAATAGTCACACAGGTTTTCACTAAATAGTAAGCTCAGGAGAAATACCTCACTATTGTAAAAATGAGGAATGTTATGACCAAAAAAGAAAGAAGCAGTAGGTTTTGAAACTCAATTAGACAACTTTCACATTCACTTGCACAAGTATCATTTGTGTGAAGTCAAATAAGCATATTTGCAGAAACTTGTTGACCTATATGATGGTATAGCATTAATGTGTGCATGTTCTACATATACTATTTTTTTTCTTGATGCAATTAAGATCTTAAGTATTTTTATAAATGGTTATCTCTTGAGATAATGATGACTCATCTATTTGCAATATTCTACACATTATCCAGTCATTTTATTTTATCTTAATTAAGAAGTCATAAAGTGCCCTAAATTTATGTGATTTAGTCTATTTGTTACACAAAAATGTTACAGTAGATTAATAAACAACTGCACGGAAAAAATAGGCACCCTCTATAACCTCTTCTTATGGTTACCTCTAAAAATGTTACCACTTTCTTAGGGTTGTGTTACTTGTCATCTCAATAGGTGTTTTCTCTACAAAGCCCAGAGAAAGAGAAATATTTAAAGGAATTCTTTCAACTTTTTTTTTTTTTTGTTTTTTAGACTCCTGTGCTAATGAAGAGAACTTGGAAGGAAAAATGTATCTCAGCTTTAATAAAATATACTTGTAATATTTCTACTGCTTATAAACAGAAATCATTTCACAGCTCTTTATCTTTGAAATGACAGGATACACATTAATCCCAGTTTGACAATGAGGAGACTGACAGACAAAACCATGTTTTGAATTATTTGAATGAGTAACTCTCCTGTTCATAATAGCAGGACCATATTGCTTCTCTTTTCAGAATATCATGTAGTAAATTAATTGAAGGACTTCAACATAGAAATAAAACTATTTTTGTAATTAAAACCAAATGTGTTTATTTTAAAATAGACCATACTGCTAACTTTAGACATGTTCAGATTCTAGCATCATTAGCCTCCACTGATATTTAATTATTTTACTCCATTGATAAAAAAACTCACAATATTTTTTTGTTTCCCTGGTGCAAGTAAATGCCTCAGAAGCTTGGTGTAGGATTCATACAAATTTTAAGTAATTCTATAAGATAATACAGTTAATCAGAATCAGCAAAATCAGATTTAAAGCACTTTTGTTCACGTTTAGAAGCTTTTTTCTTTAATGAAATCTCTACAGTAAATAACTCCAAAGCTGGCACACAATGTATAAGAGAGATAATACTTAAGCACCATGAACTATCTTTCCAGGAATTTTTCTAAATGCATTTCAAGTGAGTTAGAAGATTTCTGGGAAACAAAGAGGCATATGCACAATTAAGAATATACACAAGTAAATATGCACAAGTATATACAATTCTGAAGTAATTTGGTCTTCTTGCACCCTGGAAATCTGAATTCTTTGTCTGACTTTTTACCTGGGGATGATCTAGCATTTCTTACTGGGGGGGTTCTGATGGAAAATTTTCTGTCTCAGCCTCCACTGAATGGTTATCTCACATTATGTTGTAATGGCACTCTCTCCCTTTCTCTTTTTTGTCACCACCCACCATCACTCACACACAAATACAAGGTTTATTGTCATCTACTTTCCTGACAAGTGCAATAGAATTTGTGGATTGATAGTGTGAAATAATTTTCAGACATCTGTTGTTGGTTTCTACTTCAGATCAAGGTATTACTAAATCATGTAAGTGAAGTGTAGACATATTTATTTCCTTGATTTCTATGTGTGATTTGACATAAAAGACGAAAGCACAGCATTTGCCACTTGTTCTGTCAATTGTTCTCTGTATGAATATATATCAAAAAGTACATACATAATAGTTTTTAATATAAACCTGATTTCCTGATTTGATAATTTATACTTGTGGTATTACTATACCATAAGTATAGGGTATACTATATTGCAGAATATATTCTGTGACAACTACTTTAGGATTCACATTCTCTTGGAATATATTATCTGGGAAAAAGCTTGCATCTAAATTTAAAATTTTAAAGTCAAAGCTGATAAAATTTCTATAGATATTAAAATCAGAATCCCTACTCTCAGGAGCCACAGAAAAGCTGAAAATTTGCATAAACATTTTATGTAGAATGAGGATTGTATTTCTTTACCTCTTGACAGAAGTTAAATGTTTCATGCTGTTAGGTCTAAAAACAATAAAAGAAAGCATCCAATGTTTTAGTCAAGGTTTAGAAAAGTAGAAAGTTAGTAAACTATGTGAATGATATAAAACAAAGGAACATCACATTGTTGGATAGTTGGTAAATTTTAATGAACCATAACAATACGTAAATACAGTACTGTTACATGGCCTAATGAAAGATATTTAAATGACAAGGTGATCAAATATAAGATGTACACAGAATCATGGCCAGTCCTGTTTAATATCTTTATTGGTGAACTGGATGAGGAAATCGAGTGCAGCCTTAATCAGTTTGCAGATGGCACCAAGCTGGGTGGGAGTGCTGATCTGCTGGAGGGCAGGAAGGCTCTGCAGAGGGATCTGGACAGGCTGGATCATGGCCCAAGCCCAGTGGTGTGAGGTTCAGCAAGGCCCAGGGCTGGGTCCTGCCCTTGGGTCACAGCAACCCCAGGCAGTGCCACAGGCTGGGGCAGAGTGGCTGCAAAGCTGCCACAGGAAAAGGCCCTGGGGGTGCTGGTGACAGCAGCTGAACATGAGCCAGCAGTGCCCAGGGGGCCAAGAAGCCACAAGAGATCAGTGGCATCCTGGCTTGTCTCAGCAACAGTCTGGCTAGCATGACCAGAAGAGTGATCTTCTCCTGGTACTTGGAACTGATGGGAGGCTCCATCTTGAATCCAGAGTTCAGTTTTGGGCCCCTCACGTCAGGAAAGACATTGAGTGAAGGAGCATTTGTCAAGAGGACAATGAAACTGGAGAAGGTTCTGGGTCACAAGTCCTGTGAGTAGAGGCTAGGGAAGTGGATACTGTTTGGCCTGCAGAAAAGGAGGCTGAGAGGAGAACTAATTGTCCTGTAAATATCTGAAAGGAGGCTGTAGCAACATAAATCTTGTTCTTTTCTCCCAAGTAACAAGTTATAGTAGAAGACAAAATGGCTTCAAGTTGCATCAAGGAATGTTTGACTTGATATTGGGAAAAAAATTTTCCATGAAAAGGCTTGTCAAGCATTTGAAGTGGCTTCCCAGGGAAGTGATGGAATCACCATCCCTGAGGCTGTGTAAGACATGGCGCTTAAGGAGTTGATTTAATTGAGGATTTGGCAGTGTTGGGTTAACAGTTGGATTCAGTGAACTTAGGGGTGTTTGCCAAACTACACTGTTCTATGATGCTTTATGAACAGTGTCCTCTTAAGTAAGCACTAATTTCTAAATTTCCCAAGGAGTTAATGAATGTATTCAACAAAAGCAAATGTAAAGCTCAGCCCCTGCAATGGATAAAGCATAGACAACAGAGCAGGTCAGGCACGACTGCTTTGGAGCAGCAGAAAACACCCCAGGGATGGCAGGGTCACCTTCAGGAAGCGAGACATCAAGGCAACAATGATGCTGCAGCCCCATCACAGGCTGGACTACCAGGTTACCAGCCAGCAGATCTGGGGGAAAACCTTGCTCTGCTGTCTGAGACCTGAGTGCTGTATCCAACCTAAGGCTTCATTGCCCATGACAGACATTGACCTACTGTAAGGACTCCCAAGGAGTCCCTCAAAATGAGATGTGGACCCCAGCACATGCTTGGGTCACAAGAGGCTCCAGAACTGTGTCTGTTCAATCTGGGAAGGAATAACATTGTGGAGGGCCCTTTCTGGTGTGTACAGACACCTGGTAGAAGAGAACAAAGACGACAGACCTGAGCTCTGCCTGATTATGTTTAATGGCACTATTAAAAGTAAAAATATATAACACAAGAAATAATGGCTAGATATTAGAAAAAGCTTTTCATTTAAGCATGATTTACTTCTAGTATAAATACTCTGAGAACTTTGGAATTTTTCTCCTTGGAGATGTTTGAACCTAATTGACTGTATTTGAGGGGCAGACTGCTTTGTCTCTCTCTAATATTTTCTTGGTGGCTGAGTGTTTGTGGTACAGCTGTGGGAACAGAACACCACTGCTTGCTCAGAGACATGATCAGACATTAATACTACAGTTTCTTTTCCAATATTTCTATTCCACAGCCAGTTCCCACACTTTACATTCACATGAGCCAAGGCTCATGTGACCAGCCCAGACACAGCACCGGAGTCCCAGGAGCAGGACATTCAGGCTAATCACTAGCGTATTGCATCTGGCTGGGTCACCAACATCTGTGCTCTCTTGGCTCCACCTCAGCAGAGCATTGGCTGCCTGTGGATGTGTGTTGCTAGAGAACCATTGCTTTTGCTATCTATCACATTGTATGTTAGGCAGCAGGCATATACTGATAATGTGGCTCTAGGCCAGTCTCTGTGACTCTCTCCCCAGCTAGTGCCAGTTAGCTGCTCTCACCAAGGTTTCTGTCACCAGCTGCTCTCCTACCTCAGATATCTTAATGAAAAGCAAAGCTCACACTGCTTATGTGAAAAAGTCTGTCTACTGTTTATTTGCTTTCCAGATCAAAGACCATTTATCCAATCAGAGAGTGCCAATTAGTCAATCTTTCCTCCACCTCAACAATGTTTTCAAGAAGGTTTCATCACAGAAGGACAAAAGCCTAGGTTTTTGGCTCTAATAAAAGGACAAAAACCTTCCTTGTCATAATCTACCTGAAATATATATTATAGATGCAAATAGTGATGAGTATCATTTTCCACCATGAAAAATAATGAATTGTAAATGTAAGAGACAGTCAAAAGAAAGGAATTCTGCTGCACAATAATTTGTGAGGGTTTTGAAGTGTATGTTTTTTCAGAGAAATATTTTTTTGCTCCTTAAAAGGCATCAGGACAGGTCTGGGTTGAGGAAAATCCAAATTTCAGTGGTTACCAGTGGGATTTAAAGCTTCATTTCATAGCAAACAACTCTGAATTGAATACAACAGTGATATGATACATTCTGCTCACTGTTCTGTTTGTTCTGCATCTGTTGGACAAAAAATATACAAAAAACCCACACTTCTCCATTAACTACAATAATGCCATGAACTTTTTCTTGTATGCTTTTTCCAAAACTGGCCACCCTATTTACTATATTCCTAAATGAAAAAGAGGTTTAAATATATTACAAATTGGACAACACTGTCATTTTTTTGCCTACAAACTGCAAATAATTTTCTCTCACACAGAACAATGTCAAGTTGATAGCAACTCCATAAAAACCAGTTTTTAGTTTCTATCTCCTAATGAAAATGTAAAAGTTTCAGTCTTCTGGACTGTTGTGTGCTCATCATAAATGAACAAAGTGATATGTTCCAGCAAATACAGTGATGTCCAACATGTTGCTATTGTTCATTCACAGATGAAGAACACATATCCCATTTTATGATACAGTCCACCATTACATATCTTTCTCTTTCAACTGATACAATAGAATGCTAAGATGTCCTAATGCCATATTTCATTAGTCTTGTAGAATAGCTCCAGAGCTCTCATTAATGTTTGAAATCACAATGGAAGAGTGTGAAGAAAAGTAAATATTAAAAATGCTTTTACTTTAGGAGAGCATTTTTTTTCTTTGCATTTGATTTGCCAAGCACACCATTTTATAGTAATTCAAACATTGTAGCCCTTCACCAAGAGAAATAGGTTAAAAATGTATACAGCTAAAATGCATACAACTATTTTATCAAATATTTGTACATTTTTTCCAGTATTTGTAATTCTTCAGTAAAAATTATAATCTGAGACATGTTTATAACTAAATTTTTACTTGTTACTTTTCTCTGTTAATTGCAAGAAAGCAAGCTGTGACATGAGAACAGACCAGCTTGTTTATTGACTTTGAGTTCTTCAAAACTGTTTTTTCACATACTTACATACTTTAAGTGAATCTCAGGCTTCAACATTCACATTCTATAAAACAAACTTTCAGAAGACTAATCATCAACCCCTTTGTATTAGAAGTGCATTTTTGCTTTCAAGTTGGAGCTCTGAAGCATTGGTGTAACTACAAGGTGCATCAAGAAAAAAAATCAGGCTGGCAGTTGTGAATAATGAGTAGCAGTTACCTTTATACTCTTTCACTCTTAACTCATTCTTTTCCATTTAACTGTACTGTTTCATTTGTCTAAAACATTTAGCTACAAATATATTACTTTTATGGTGTCATGCAATAACTTTTCTCATTTATTAAAATATAAACAAACAGAAATATTTACCTAAATAAGGAAGAAATCAGTCCAGCAGCAATGGTGGATATTTTCAATAGTTGCTTTAGGAGCACTGCATGCCACTTGTCAATATTTATGTAATGCTGGTATGCTGATTTTTAACAATTCTAGCTTAGAGGAGAAATTAAAATTGGGTTGACTCTAACAGAATTTTCAGCTGTTAAAATTGTCTTTCCAGACTTCACAGTAAAAAGATTTTCACAACAATATATTTTCATATACAATAGCACACTTCCATGGATTGAAATGACAAAAAAACCCCATTTCTTTGCTAAGGCAAACCCCATTTCAACCTAGGGCACAACAAAAGGGATCATAGAATAAATGTAGCTAGTCTATTCTGCAGTCTCAAGAGAGACTGTGTTGTTCACATCTGCAATTGATTCTGATTATTCTCATGTCCTTAGAATTTCTACTATTTTATTACTAGTTTGTCTTCTTATCCAAAATGATAACAAAACACAGGACAGTTAGAGTCCTTTGAAAGGTTTATAGTATGTAAGAGTACATAATTTTATTAGGTTTAGCACAAATCATTTACAAGGTTAGACTTCAGTGACATTAATTCAAGATCTTTAAAAAGACTACTGTTTCTCAAAGTGTGATTTTGTTTTTCTTTTGTGACATTTCTCTCTCTCCCTCTTTCTTTTTTTTTTTTTTTTTTTTTCTTGTGTAGAATAAGTTTTCGCTGAAAATAACTTAAAGACATAATGGCAATGTTACTTACTGGCCTAGCCAGGATTATAGGCCATATTGCACTAGGCCACGGAGGAAGTGATGGAGATTCCTGAGTATTCTGGAATGTGGCTGAGTGGGAGAGTTCTGAGGGCTGTGCTCAATGGAGTACAATCCAGTTGCAGGCTGGTGTAGTTACTGGTATTCCCCAAGGAGCAATACTGGATCCAGCCATATTCACTTGTCTGTCAATGACATGGACAAAGGGATGAATAGTACTCTCAGCAAGTTTGCTCATGAGGTGAAGCTGAGGGAAGTGGCTCGTCCCCCTGAAGGCTGTGTTGCCATTCTGTGGGACCTTGATCGGCTGGCAGATTGTGTGGAGAAAACTTTATGAGATTCAACAAGGACAAATGTTGGGTCCTGCACCTGGGGAGGAATAACCTCAAGCACCAGTATAGGCTCAGTGGAGAGCAGTTCTACAGAGGACCTGGGACTCTTGGTAGATCACAAGTTGACCATAAGCCAGCAGCGCCATTGCAGCCAGGATGGTCGATGGTATTCTGGGGTGTATCAGAATGAGTGTGGACAGCAGGCTGAGGGGTATCATCATTCCTCGAGTTCACAGAATCACAGAAACAGAATCAGTGACAATCACAGGTTGGAAGGGACTGCAGTGGGTGATCTGTCCCTGCTCAAGGAGAATAATCTCAGAGCAGACTGCACAGGAATGTGTCCAGATGGTTCATGAATATCTCCAGTGAGAGAGACTTCCACAATTTCTCTAGGCAATCTGTTCCAGAGCTCTGTCACCTGCGCAATAAAGTTCTCCCTCATGCTCATGTGGAACTTTCTGCGCATCAGTTTCTGCCCACTGCCTCTTGTCCTGTTGCTAGGCAACATTGAGACGAGCCTGGCCCGTCCTTTTGGCTCCCCCTTTTTAGGTATCTATACACATTTTGTCTCTTCTCAAGGCTGAACCGACCTCCACATGAGATGAGGTCAATTGGTTTGAGCATGATGCTAGTAAAGCTGAGACCATCCCTGGATAGGCCATTCACTGAAGAGTTGGACTCAATGATCCTTGTAGTTGAGGTCACCCAGGGAGTTTTGGAGTCTCCCTCTCTGGAGACATTCAAAATCCACCTGGACACATTCCTGTGTGACTTTGCCTTGGCAGGGAAGTTGGATGATCTACAGAGGTCCTTTTCAACTCAAAATATTTTGTGTTTCTGTGAAACATCAAAACTGGGATGTTAGCATAAGCAATACCATTATTAAAGGAACTACTATGTTTAAAAGGCTAAGTATCTTACCACTCATTCGTCTCATAGGATGACTTCTTCCTCCTCCTGTGAAACTCTAAATAATGTATTTTCTTAAAAATATTCAGGTTGCAGATTTCTTTTTGCTTGCAGATTTGATGAACTTTTAACTTGTTTAATTTTTTTTGTTTGTTTTTAGAAGAATGGAGTCTATTTTCTTTTAGTGTGAAATAGCATTATAACATTTTACTGGATTCTGTAAATTGTGGAATCAGTTAGGTTTTATATCCGTTCTTTCCAAGTTCCACCACTAAGTTTATGTTATTAATTCAGCATGGCTTTTTTTCTTGAATCAAATGAGATTATTATTTTGTTGATTTTACTAAGATTTTATGGTGTGTCTTCTGATAAAGATATATTTTTTATAGTTAAGATTTTCAGAGGATATTTAGAAGGTGATGTTCAACTCAGATTTGATATTTAGCAATTCTAGTACTCTATATTCCATGAATAAGCCAGGATCCTTTACATTCTTTACATACATTGACTTTATAGTTTTTGCAACTGCTTGGGAAACAGATTAACCATAAATGGAGATCTGTGTGATAAGACTGCATGACTAGTCCAAGATTTGAGAGTAAAGCATGTGGGAGTGGCCTTTCTATATGGTCAATTAAAAGATTGACTAGCTTATGCTGATGTCACTTCTTTTTTCTGCTTTGTGTGCAAATTGATTCAATAGAAAAAAAGCCTGAAAAATTATCAGATGAAAATGTGCAATTAAAATATTATATAAAGGTGAAAACAGTCCAAAGGCAATGAAGTTTTAAATTTGCTTTACAAAGAATTAATAAATTTGAATTCTGATTAATAATCTTTTTACATAATGGCAATTCCACCACAGTGTTAATTCTAAAAATTTATTCTAATTGGGGGGTAGAATCTCTGAAGAACAGCTTCAAGAACTGAATAGCATGTAAACTGAAGGCTAAGAATAAATATTAGTATTTTTATTTTCGAAAGCATAATTAATTTTATTACTCAGTGCATAGAGAGGTCCTGATTCATAATTAACTCATGTTACATGACATACTGCTGCTAATACCATTTTAGTTCTTTATCTGAAAAGAGACATTTCTGTTTTTTCCAGAGCTGCCTTTTCTCTAATAAGTGTCAGATGACAGTGTGATGACAACCTCTAAAAACTGTCCGTGCTAGCATCTATCTTGTACCTATTAGTAGCAAGAGTTCACAATACAGTTGCATTCAGTTTTTCCATTTAGGAGGTTTCAGCAGTTCTTCTTCAGCTACAGGTTTTTAATTTGTGAGTGGTTTTTTAACCAATAAAATTGTTCCCAAATATTTTTAAACTGAAAAAAATCTCCCTTTAGTAGATTAAGTTCATATCTTTATGAATAAGTAAAAAAGGATTATGTTCAGTTCCTGTAAAAGTAATTATCATGTTATACATTTATTAATAAACTAATAGTCTCCATTTTAACATCATGTTAAAAAGATAGTAAGATAACTGGTATCCTGCCCTTCTTGTGAACACCTGCAAATTTAAAGACCTAGACAACAACATGTGAAAAAAGCCAAACCAGCTTTTTTTCTAAGTACTGTTGGTCTTCAGCCCTTTCATTTGCAAATATGTTTGACTTCCCTGATTTCAATTTGTTGTTAAAAATGCTAGAAAGATGAAAGATTAAAGATGTTAGAATAAACTGATATGAACCATTCTTACTTTGAAAATTGTGTAAAATCTCTCAAGTGCTGACCTTTGTTGTATATTTAAAATCAAGTGCATGGTCATAGGCATATAAAGAAGCTTTTATTATTAAAGAGTCCATATTTACAATATAAATAAATACAATATAAAAAAGATACCTGTATTTACATTCTTAACCCACAATACAGATTTTATAGATAAGAAGCATTTCTAAAGGAATGTATAACTAAAGTGACAAGCCACCTGCATCTTTGACTTTAAAATTACCAATATAGTGCTGAAAGCAAATGTTAATGTCAGTGTAACTTGAGGAAGATTCATACTGTTTATAAATGGTGATAATTATGAGAGAATTACTTTTTCTGAAATGTTTTTTACGTTTTTGACTCTGTAAGTCCAATTTATTTACAAACTGCTAAAACATGATCTTTTCCATGATGAGAAAAAAAGGAAAATATTATATAATTACAATTTCATTAAGGGGATGTAGGGTGTACTATTACATTCTTTTAAGCAGACCAGTAAAGTATGGATGAGATGTAGCCACCAACTGTTTGAAAAAATTACTTTCAGTTAACGAGGAATCATTATTAATCATTTCAGCTGGAGAGTTCCACAGGGGGCTGTTTTGGCCATGTTGTTTTTCAGCATCTAAAAGAAAAGAGATTTGAATGACAGAAGAAACCATAATCTTTAAAAATCTCTGGCTGATGGATAGCTGAGCAGGATTGTAAGTGCTCCAGAGGATAGGATTAGAATTTACAAAAATCCTAACAAATTAAACAATTTATACAAAGCAAGAGTGTGCAAGAAAAACACAAGGATACCATGACACAATGCACAAATTAAACAAAAATATTTGAATAGAGTGCAGCAACACAAAATTTTAACATAGCCTAATATTAAAAGTTTGTTACAACCTAGACATATTCTTTAATAAATTCCACACTACTGCTTCTTATGCCATCAAAATCTCACAACCATATCTACTTTCCTGATTTCTCTATGCTCATGGTACTGCTTTTAAAGGCAAATAGTGAAGGGGAAAGTGAGGATTCACATGGCCAAATAATAACATACTGCAAGCTCTGTGTCTGATCATCAACACTGGAATTCAAGAGCATCTGCCTCGAAGGTCAGATATAGACATTCCAGCATATAAACATTCCAGCATACAAACAAAAGGAGCTAACAAAGTAACACGGCAAGAAAAAATTAATCTGTAATAGAAAAGTTTCGATAGTATTGTCATGTAATGGATACGGGATCTTTGCTGTGGTAGGGAATCCCAAACTTCAATGTTTTTGTGACAAGGCTGGATGGGGTTTTCAGTTAAGGTTAGTACTGAGAAGAAAGGGAGAGGTATTTTATGTAAGGATAGATTATCTGCCAGGAAATGTATATATGTTGTAATTAATATGATTTCCATAAAATAATTGAATTACATATGGGTTTGTGGTTTTAGGCTTTGGCATATGAACACCTGTATTTACTTATAAACTAGAATATTCCTTCAGAAGAATTATAAAAAAAAGGATTATATAATTTAATGGAACTTTTTGATTTCTTCAGGAGGCATTTTTTGTGTCTTTTGAAGGAATGTTATGAGATTGACAAAGGTTATGATTCAGCAACAATAGAAACATGTTGTGAAATGTCTGTTGTTGGAATATCACAAAAATTAAAGCACACAGATCGGACATAAAAATGGGAATAATAGCATTTGGCATTTTTTTAAGTGAAGAAGACACAGATATCAGGAAAATTACAGGGCAGTGCTAAATAAAATGCATTCCTACTGCTCTTATATTAAGTTTTAATCAAATCTGTTTCCAGTTTTGAAAGAACTAGACAACACAATGGTCTATGTTACTATTACTGAACTCTTTTACACTATACTGTTTTTCTAAAAATCTAAGAAATGGGAAAGGATCTTGTATTCATAGAATAATAGAATCATTAAGATTGGAAAAGATCTTAAAGATAATAAAGTGCAACATTTGACTAATCACTGCTATGTTCCCCACTAAACCATTTGCTCCAAGCACCACACCTACATGTTTTGGAGCACTTCTGGAAATGGTGCAACCCTGGGCAACCTCTTCCAATGCCTAACCACCCTTTCAGTGAAGAAATTTTTCCTAATCTACAATCTCCCCTGATGAAACTAGAGGCCATTTCTTCTTGTCCCATCTCTTGTCACATGGGAGAAAAGGCTGATCCCCCATCTCACTACAACTCCCTTTTAGGCATTAGCAGAGATCAACAGGATCCCCCTTGAGCCTCCCTTTCTCCATGAAAAAAATTTAGAATAATTTAGACATACAAAAATAACTAGATAGTAGTGCAAAAAACTAATTTACACTTAAACAAAAAGTTTAAAATTTCTCTTTCATAGTCCATTTGGAACACCCTAAACTTTTAATTTTGTCCTCCTTTTGGAATGGGTTTCTCAGGATGCCAATAGAGGGAGTGAAATAAAATTTTGGACAATGTTTTTCCTAGGATTGAATTTAACTTTTCAAGTCTTTTGATACTTGGGAAAACCTTTGCAAAGAAAATTAGAATTAATGGGAGATAGTAATACACACTGTTGGAATTCCTTCTGGAATTTGTCTTCGTATTCATCATCATAAAAGTAGACGAAATTGTTTTCTATGCTGAATTATAAACAGTATTTAAAAATTCAAATTGCAAAAATACTATTGAAAACATTTTATTCCCTTCCTTTTTTTTTTTTTACCTGATCTGTTGAAAGGGAAGGCATAGTATCATTGTCCAGTACTGAGTCATCATAGAGTGATAGTTACTACCTGGTAGTTCATATGGTGCCTTTTAAAAGGGGGAGTTATAAAGGACTTTGAAAATTAAATAGTCTACTTAGTTAATAAACACTATCAGTGGTTTTTACTGAAGTGATAACCTCATAGAATAAAGCATTTTCTTATTACAATAACCTCTTTCTTGTTTTCTAAAATTGTGATGATTGCAGGTTTTGTGAAATTCAAGCATTTTTGGAAAAATAAGCCGTAAATACTTGACAACTGTTGAAGAAACATCCTGTAATAGTGGAAACTTGCTAAACATTTGAATTATTGCTGAATAATGTCCTTGAGTTATTTGTGCAAACTTAGAGAATAAATCACTTTTTACATTAAATAAAACCAAATTACTTCCAGGAGACAGAGTTCCTGTTCTCTTTAAAGTGCAATTAATTTCTGGCAATACAATACAATGAACTATCTTAGTGATATTTTCAATTTATATACAAAGAAATAATGTATAAAAATAGCATTTTCATCTAAATCTGAGAGTGTATAATTAAAACTTGCAAGATGATTTTACAATACAGGAAAGTTTTTGAACAGAGAGAGTTTGTAACTTTTCTGGATCAATATTTTAGTTCACAGCAGAACTAAGATTATGCTTAAGGATTATTAGCATATAATTTCCCGATTTTAAGCACTTGGAGGCCTTCTACATAAGTATCAGAGTGCTGCCACAAAATAATTTTGCAGGGAAGGTAGTAATATAGAGGGGTTTTCAGCCAATTTCAATTCTAGATAACTTTTTTTTCCTCCAGTTGGTTAAAACTGGAGCAAAATAGTCTAACATAATTGTGCCCACAGTGATTCAAAATAATAAAATAGAAAAAAGTTGTAGAGACTTAGGTTGATTTAGACTCTTAAGACAGTGTTTGCAAAGTATATTTAGCTTAAGAGGTATATTTTCACTTGCACTGTGATTCTCCTATCAGATTTCATATACTGCTGCTGTTCTAAGACAAGGAAGGGGAAGGGAAATAAAAAATACAAAAAAATTTGTTTTGAGAAAATTTGATTGGAGAAGAAAATTTAAACTATTAAAATAAGAATTTTGTTGGGTTGTTTTTTCCCCCTAGCCAGATAGTAACAATATTGCATGATGACTTCTGCAGAGACACCAGACTGTTCAGTAGGTTGAGAGACCTAAGACTAAATGTATTTTTATGGTGGGAATTCTGAGGTCTTTAACTTGAAGACATTGATGAGGTTCTGCTGGATTTTCCCTGATAAATGTTCAGCTCAAAACCTAGTTAGAAGTTAAAAGTAAAAAAACTAAACTGTTTTAATATAAAGAAAGAGTAAATAGATATATTTTTATCCTCAGGTTATTTTTTTGACTGTGTAAAACTCTTTGGGAAAAAAATCTGCTAATCTTTGAGCCATGAAAGAAACCCCAAACCAACAAACAAGCCCAAAATCCAAGAGCAATCCCTCAAAAATAAACAAACAAACAAAACAACTAATGTAAAAAAAATCAACAACCAAAAAACCCCACAAAACAAATTTATCTAACACAAGCACCATGGAAAAATTGTAAAACTTGGCAACACTGAAAGAGCTGAATGGATAATATGTTAATAGGATGTCTTGAATAATCTTAAGATTACAGAGGCATACATGCTTCCTCCAAAGCATGGAGATTACTGTAAGATTATCTAATATTCTCCTTTATATGTTAATTATCATTAACATAAAGCTAAAATAAATTTTATATTATGCTTATATAATTTTTCTATGTATCTTTCTTCCCTACTATTCAAAGGGACACGTTTTTATTTTCTGTATTTTCTGATATTTATTCACCAGATTTTAAATTTTGAGCATTAATCTTCATTAATGTTGCACTGGAAAGAGAAAAATGCCTGTAGACAAAAAGTTGGAAAGTAATTTGCTGCAGGAAAATCAATTTTAGATTGTTTTTATTAAGCTAATGTGTAACCTCAAACCTTATTAATGGAATAACCATGGTTATAGTATTGATAATTTTAACAAATCTAAGCAATTATAAAGAAATGCATCCAGTTCCGTGAAATGGATGTTAATTCAATGATAAATCATTTGTATTTGATGATCATAAAGGAATTTGCAGCACTAATCTGTTTTCTTCCTCTGCTTTTATAGAAAGCATTTCTTCTTTGCATCCCCATATTTACAAACATCCATGTCCAGTCAGACTCTATGGCTTCTACCCTGATACACTTTCATCAGTCATCACAAAGCATTCTGACTCCTTTCAAACAGGAAAATATATCCTTTTTAAATATTTTAATTGTTTTTATTTCCCCCTCCTAGAACTGAAATCCTAAAATATGGCCTGATGTTTTTTGTAAATTTCTAAGAATAAAAGTAATTTGTTTTCCAAATGGAAGTTTTATGTTCAAATAAACTTCTCAAGTCATAATTTAAATTGCTCTGGTGTGCCGTTGGAGTGGAATTTACTGGTCTCCACAGAAATTCACAAATTTTAATTTCCAAGAGAGAGCTTAAAATTGATTTTTCTTCAAAACACTATTGGTGTGTAGGGAGAGGAAGATTGAACACACTTGAAAGCTTAGGCTTTTATTGGGCTGCTTTTCTGACATAAAATGTGCTTCTTTCAGACTGTACTATTTGAGGTTTAAGTCAATTGATATTCATGTAGGGTGTAAGCTAATTATTTGTGATTTTTACAAGTATTGAACAAGCATTTACTTGTTTTGTTGTATATCTAAAGTCTGACTATTTATTGTCAGTGGTGATAGAAAGCTTTTGTTTTGTGTTTTTCAGATCTCAGGATAGAGTTGTTTTGATTGTGTTCCAAACCTCCAAGCTCAGGGTGAGTAATGAGTTTTGTTATTTCTTTATCCTGAATTGGGATGGTTCTGTGAATAACTGTTTTCTAGCATATGATCATATTTCCTCACATATAAAAAGCCCAAAGAAGTCCCACCAAGTCTGTGATAACATCAACCAGTAATATCAGTGATTAATTAATCTCTATTTGTTTCAAGATATTGTGAGGAAGAAGGAGCTTTTTTAAGCTTACCCCATAACAGTAAAATGAAATTGTTCAAGTTTTGTTTGTTGTATTTTAACATATTTTGACTGAAGACATTATTTCATAACTGTACTTTAATGCACTATGTGTAATTTGAACATTTTGCATTTTGCGACTTAAATTAGCATAGTCATCAAACACAAAGTGATGTAATTTCAGAGAAAGAGAAATAACATTAACTAAGGAGACAACAATCTGCAAAATGACAGAGGTTCTCCAGTTGTAAACTGCATTTCTGTACATTGAATAACTGGTGAGAAACCATCTTTTGGAGTGAATCAGGGCCAAGCAGCAGAAAACAGTAATATGGCCATGTTACAGGTTCTATCAAAATTATTTCTTACTGTCAGGATTTTTGTGTTACAATGTGAGGGATAAGATGGATACCTGTTACAATGAAAACTAAAATTACTGAAAACCTGTGGTTGCCATAAATCAATTTTTACGCTTTTCCATGAACTTTTTTGAGAAATGTTATGTTTACCATGAAATCAACTGAACAAAATACAATCATATTTAGCATGTTCCTGAAATAATTTAATAAGTAATGTAATAAAGCTATTGAGACAAATAAGCTTAAACAGGTTACTAGAGTATTCTCCTGTGTTTTAATCTTGTTTCATAATATTAGACTTAACAAAGTAAAGTGTTTGTTTCATAACAAGGGACAATATGATTAGCATGCAATTGAGATCAAACTCTTGAGTAAACCTTATTTGTACAACACAAATAGCTGTCATACTGTGCATAGATGGGCAGCAAACAGCACTTCAAGACAGTGGAACCTAAACCCAGGAGAGCAGATCTGTCAGCTTTGCTTTGTGTTTCCACTCGCTGTGTGAAGTTAGTAGGTCAGTTTTGCCATGTTGCTACTTTTGTATTGAGTTACAAATTTTTAGTTTTATGACATGTTTCTGTTTCAAAGGCTTATTGTGAAAGCCTAAAATTTAAAATTCTGTATTATCAATTAAAAGAAAATAATGTAAAAAATTCTTTCTTAATATTTAGGGACCTCTGCTGGACTTTGTTTTCATTTTGCTTCTGCTGGTTTTCCATGATTTTATTTCTTGTTCTTTTGCTCAGTCCTTCAGAATGAGATTGATTATTGCTATCCCATACTTCTTTATAAGTAAGCAAATCTACTATCATCAAAACTGCTAACTGTATAGATAATGCCTTGTGAAGTTTGTTAATTTCTGGTGGTTGAGGAAACACTGTCAATGTTTAATAAAAATACACTGAAGTGACTGGTAAAGAAGTCTCACTATAATTCTGGTATATTAGTTAATATAAGATTCCTGGTAACATTTTCCTCTTATATTTTGAAAAACAGATGCTATAAAATACACACAAGCATATATGTGTGTGTGTATCGTGGATAATAAAGCTTGATTTTTTGAAGTATACAAAGACAATGGTATATCATGGTTTGAAAACTTTATGGTATGAATACAAGAGGCTGCTAAGCCTACTGCATTAAATAATTGAAATATATAATAAAATTATGGTAAATTAACAGGGAGGAGGCTTTGATATAAAAAAAAAATTATACAAATAGAACTCCTCAAGCAATACAAAAGAGAAATCATTAACTTTTGTGAGAAAATGCAGGAAAAAACCTCTCAAACCTTCAAAAACCCAACAAAGAAGAAAAAATTCACAGACTCACAAAAAACCCAATTTGCCTCTTCTTTAAATTGGATCACTTAAGTTCAGCATAGCTCGAGCAATTAAAAAAATTCATCTGGTAGGGATTTAATATGTAAGAGGGCTCTTTTCCAACATTATCATCTTACCAATCTACTTAAATTAGAAAGATAAATAGTCTAATTAATTCCTTGCTTGAATTAATAAAGTTCAATTATACCTGTAAAACATGGGATTCCCCTCAACCTTGTTTGTAAACTGTATGTACAGCAGATTTGTCAGAGAACTTTCTTACATTGTTTTATTCGACTGAAATTTATATACACAAAAGTGATCCAGCTGGCTGAAGTAGAACAGAGCAGTAGAGCAGTAGAACAGACAATGATACAGACAGCTACTGGTCATTAAAGAGTCCTTGAAAAATTTAGATCAAAACCATGCTCGGTTGAGTTAGAAGTTTAAAGAAAGGTTTGTGGTATGCCTGATTTAATAATTTATTATAATAACTAAAAACAGGACACAGACAAAGCTAAGAGATGCTAGTACTGATTTTCTAAATCTTACTGTGTTGTTTTATTTTTTTCTAATAATGATGTTTTATTATTTAAATATTTAAGAAATATTACCTAATAAATAAATAATTTCAACTTTCTTCTTCACTTAAAAATTACATGGTCGTTCTTATGGAGGTTTGAAAAAAAAAAAAATTAACTGACAGAGAACTAATGGATGAAAATAAATATTTCACTGGAAAATGAATAAGAGAAACTTACCCAACCCTATGTCAAGGTCCTGTCCATGCCAACCTCTAATGGCTGTACTTATATTTTTATACTAAATAAATAAATAACAGTTAAAAATAAACGAATCTAACTAAAAGAAAGCACACAAAAACATAAACCCAAAAAAACCATTTTTCTCTGCCCTACTTATTTTTACCCTTTTTTTCTAGTTCTCTCATAGTTCAGTTGTTAATTTTTTAACTCCTTTTATATACTTTATTTATCTGTTGCCTCATGTGATTAAAGAAGAAAAATAAAATTTCAGGACTCTGGCAAATTTTCTTAAAAAAGCTACAAGTCAGCAAATTAAATTTGCAATATACTCCTTTAGAAGCAAATATTAATTTTTTAAAAATATACAGTAGAAGAAAACAAAAACCATCTGTTTCCTGACACCTTGTGCATGATATGAGATGATATGAGTCTGTAAGGGGCAGCACGCAGTTTCAGAAATTGTGAAGGATGTGTCTCTCCCCTCAGGATATTAAGCAACTGAATCAATTGTGCTAACTTTCCATAGTTGTCTCTTTCACACTTTTGTATTTTTTATATCAGTGAAAGCAGTGGCAGGAAGGAAGTAGACATGGAGAGTGAGCTTGAGTTTTATTGGACATTCAGCTTGTAATGTCTATTTCTCCAAACTGACACTTATGAAAATAATTTCCATCAATCTGTGTCTGTGACAATATTTCATCATCCCAGAAATACCATAATTTTAATTTTTTATCACTTCTTTTATTTTTATATGATCTAGAAAATCAATATAATAGCAAACACCTTTGTTTCAAATTTAAAATTAATCTTTTTGAAGGCAGACTTTGGAGACAATCTCAAAATGCCATTTAACATGAATTCCTCTGAGTCGTGTATCACAAATTATCAGATATATTTCTATAAGTATGCTTGTATGTTAGCTGGAAACACCTTGATGCTAGTTACTGCATTTAACATTGTATTTGGAGAATACTTTACTCCTGATTACTTATTTACATATGAATGGGTGAAAATAAATACAAATAAGTATGGGCAGGTATATTTTAAAGTCTTGCTGAATACATTCAGATTTGATCCTGTATAGTCTCTGATTGCATTTTTGCTTTATAGATAGACAGGTATACATGGATACATAGAAATATGTATTTATGCATTTCTAATGTGTAAAGTAGTATTTTCCTAAAAGCACTGTAAAAGTGCTTAACCATTGGTTCTTTTTCATGTAAATTTTTCACATAAGTGTAATAAAACATAGAAAAGTAGTACAGCAAATTTATCTTTTAATACTTTTCATACTGGGTTCATTAACGTGTGAAAAGGTATGGATAGATATTTTGCATGCCATTTTATGGTAAAAGTAAAAGGTTGTATGCAAATTGCGAGTATGTTCTGGGGTTCTTTGACTCTTTTTGGTTTTTTTTTTTTTTTGAAGTCACAAAAAATAACTCTTGCTAGAAAAATTCTATCTTTCTTAAATATTAAAATGAACCACTTAAAAAATTACTTATTTTATTTGAAACACCAAATAGTCACTACATTAGTTTTTTCATTAAGGAATAGAAGCAATGCAAGTTAACCAACTTGGATAAACTGTGAAATGGAAAAAAAAAACCTTTATACTGAAAACACTTTCTTTTTCTAATAAGGATACTTTGAAAATATTGATTAAAAAGTCCTACCATTGCTGCAGCCTAGGGCAAATTACCATTAGAATGATGATATGCAATCTTGATTATATTCTCTTTTTTACCTCTGAGAATGCCATTGCATCTCTTGGGAGTATGATTATTTCTGAAATTAAAATCAGCTTTAAAAGAAAAGGTGGCTTGAATCTAATTTTCAGACTGATAGAGCTAAATATACAATGAGAGTAAATCTCTTCTAATGTAAACCAGGGACGAACATTATAGTGCTCAGGGTTTTTCAATGGTGATTATAACCTGTTCTTCATAAAGAACTTTGTTAGTTTTCAGCCAGTGATTATTGTCCCCTGTAACTGGTTTAGGGGGACAGGGCTTGAGGACAAGAGGCAGGGCTTATCCTATGTAACTGCAAAGGATACAAATTTGGTTGAATCTAAAGGAAGCTGAGCAAGGAAGAAATACTGGTGGTACACATCTAAATGGGCATAAATTTTGGAATCATTTTCTCCAGTTAAATTATTTAAATTATTTGATGGGTGGGAGACATGCCTCTCCCTTGACGTACGAGAAATCACTTGTAATGGACACAGTAGTGGGTACAATTATCAATGGACTGATAGAAATGTTCTTAGACTGATTTTCTAAAATATCTTTGAACTTCTTTATCAATTCACAGCCATCCCATTAAACACAAATTTTCTTGGTTACTTTCAGGATATGGGAAATAGGAAGAAATATTTTTAACTTATTACCTTGTATTTAGAAGCTGTATCAGTGTCTGCTTATGTAAGATTAGAATTACTCCTTTTTTTACAAAGGGTGTGGAATAGGAAATGTAAATTATAAGTTAAAGGTAAAATTTCCTCTTTCATCCAGCCCCTAACATTATTACAGAAGTATGAAACAGAGAGGACTTAAAATTCAACATAGCAAGAAGTTTTGCTTTTATATTAGTAGAGATTTATTAACTCTCCAAAGGAAAATATTTTTGCCCAAGACCAAAAGATACTGTACAACCATTTTGTAATGCTGCAAGAGACAGGTCATCCTCAGGAAAACTGATATCCCTACCTGGTAGACAGGGAATTGGAGCAGCATAGCTTCCCCCTGTAATCCAGGAAAACACAATTAGTGATCTGCTGAGCCACTTAGATACTCCAATGTCAATGGGGCCAGAAAATATCCATCCTAGGGTGGTGAGGAAGCTGGAAGAGCTCACCAAGTCAGTCCCCATCACTTTTCATCATTCCTGGCTGACCAGGGAGGTCCCAGACAACTGGAAACTACCCAGTATTACCCATCCATAAGAAGGGCTGGAAGGATACTGCACGAAACTACAGCCCAATCAGCCTCATCTTGGTGTGGCAAGGTTATGGAACAGATCATCCTCAGTGCCATCACACAGGACCTACAGGATGGCCAAGGGCTCAGACCCAGCCAGCACGGGTTTAGGAGACTGCCTGCCAACCTGATCTCCTTTTATGACCAGGTGTCCCCATCTGGTCCTCCGAAGAGGGATGTGTACCACTGGATAGATGGGCCAAGTCCAGTGACATAAGTCCAAGTGCCAGGTCCTGCACTTTGGCCACAACAAACCCCTGCAGCACTACAGGCTGGGGACAGAGTGGCTGGGCAGTGGCCAGGCAGAAAAGACCCTGGGGGAAGTGACTGACAGCAGCTGAACATGAGCCAGCAGTGCCCAGGGGGCCAAGAAGGCCAATGGCATCCTGGCCTGTGCCAGCAACAGTGTGGCCAGCAGGAGCAGGGCAGGAATTGTCCCCTGTATTCAGCCCTGGTGAGGTCACACCTCGAGCATTGGCTCCTCAATATAGGAAAGGTGCTGAGGTGCTGGAGCATGTCCAGAAAATGGCAAGGAGGTTGGTGAAGGGTCTGGAGCACAAGTCCTGTGAAGAGCCACTGAGGGAACTGGGGCTGTTTAGCCTGAAGAAAAGAAGGTTCAGGGGAGACCTCATCACTCTCTACAACTGCCTGAATTGAGGGTGCAGCCAGGTGGGGGTTGCCCTCTTCTCCTAGGTTTGGATTGGATATTAGGGAGACATTCTTCACAGAAAGTGTGATTGGACTCGGAATGGATTACCCAGGGAAGGGATGGAGTCACCATCCCAGGAGGAATTTAAGACTGGATGTGGCCCTTAGTGCCATGGTGTAGTTGATTCTGTAGTCAGAAAATTAGTGACATACATTATGTCCCTGAAGTAAATTATAAAATTACATTACAGATAAATCTGAAAATTTTCTTTTAGTTAAGAGTAACTATTTATTTTCTGTTCTTAAAAAAAAAAAAAAGGATAAAAGGGGAAACAAAAAGGAAAGTAATGATGTTTGGACAGCTTTTGGGTTTTTATAAATCTGCAAAATATTCTTCTAGATTTTTTTTTTCAAAGCCTAATAAAAAGACTAATGTTAGTGTTTGTGGCCTGCAAATTAAGTCCTTTTTCATGCACTTCTAATGAACTTGATCATATAAGTCTTTGTCAGTCAGGTCAAAATACTTTATTTTCTTAGGCATGCAGGTATTTATACATTTCACATGCATTATTTTCACTGGGCTTGTAAAAACCTAAAAGAAATGAGTTACTAGTTTATGTCACTACTTTGGACAAATTGACAGGAAGAAGAAATTTGCCTAATAAATATCTAAAGAGCTTTATAAATGCTATATACAGTATCCAATTTACTGCTTTACACATTGGGAACTAGAATGCAATCCACTCTTTGTGTCTTTCATTTTCTCTATATTTTATATTTGTAATGAAAGCAGAGAAATGGTAACTTTACCCACTGCAGTACTGAAAGTGCTGTTAAAGCTCAAGTTTATCAGAGATTTCGTAATTTAAAATTCACACTGAAAATAGAGAATTGAAAACAGAGAATTAAAAATAGACTGAATATTTAGACAGTTGCTAGGCTATTGGACACATGCTTCAAATGATAATGTCCTGCCTTTTCATCTTCATTCAGCTTCTGCTCATGAATGAAACAAATTTTTCCCAGAAAAATAATCTTCTTGAAAAGTATCTCAAATTGTCAAAAATTGTGGATCTACAAAGAGTTGAGCTGAAATCTGGACAATATTTGTTTGAGCAAGTTGCAAAATAAGCAAACTTTTTCCATTTCATACACAGTTATGGATGGTTTTCAGAAGTTAAATTAGAAGCTGTCATGTGAAAATACATGTCCAACAAGGCATTTTCTTAATGCTTACTATCCCTGAAAAAATGTTGGGACAAAACCTGCATTATCTTTTTTTCAGGGAAATGTATTGTTTTGAGTGTGTGCATGTGTATGTTCTGTTGAAAAGTTTTCCTGAATCTTTATGCTCAGTAAGATATTGTATAGAAATAAAACCTGAAAAATTGCATAATGAAAAAACCCCTTATACCCACAAATGCATGATTTTCTGCACAGATGGAGGACAAAATATTTAGTGGCTCATTTTCAAAGATTTGTCCAATAGATTCACTCACATTAATTTGGGAATTGAGTACAGTAATATCTGATCTCAACTGAGTATTTCAAAATTTTTAGGAGAAAATCAATTATCATGTAAACAAATGCACAACTAACTGTAGTATTAGTCCTTAAACAAAAAGCTGTTAAAATATTTTAATTCATGCCTCAAATTAAGAATAGTGTTTTGAATAGTTGCATTAAAGACCATTAAAAAAAATCTAAGGCAGGTCAAAGATTCATCTGTTTCAGCATGACTTTTCCAGTGGTGCTTGGCTGCAAAGGTTTAAATGATTTTTCTTCTGCACTAGCTTCCATCTTCCATCTGTCTGACTGTCTGTTCCACTCAGCTCACTGTATTACAAGGAAATGTATACAGTGAAATGGAAATGTGGGAAAGGATAATGAAGGAATCTGAAAACACTTTAGATCATCATAATTTTAGATTTCATTACTGGATATGTTGAGTAAAGTTTCTAATGTGGCAAAAAAAAATGAAGTTGGTGTGTGGCAAATTCAATCAACCTTTTGAATACAAAGAAAAATAAAAGTTTCATTTCAAAATTGCAATTCCATAGAAATTTTAATTTAATTTAAAACTTAAAGTGACTAGAGAGGAGAAAAATAAAATACATGTCATGTGCTGTGTACTTCTAGCAGCTCCTTCCAGTACAATATCTTCCTTCCATCTTCTCCAGTCCACTGACCTCTGCATGGTGATAAATTGCTTGCAGTGCATCTCAACGTACAACTTAAATAGGTGTACACAGCTTCTAGAATACTATTTTCTTTTTTGTTTTTCCCTCATGACATATCAAAAGTAAGGAATTTATATACTATGATTTATCTTTTGGAACTTTGATAACCCTATCAATGTTTATCAATGTTTGTGTCTGAACTGAAACTTGGTGTTTATTTAGACTATGTGTATACTCAGAGACCAAGATTAACCTTATGGTGGATCCTGTTATCAATAATCAGGAACTCAGGGGAAGAAAATAGAGGTAACCTGCACTCAGAAACAACATTGATGTTGTTTTATGTGTATTCATGTCTGCAAAAGTCTTTCAACAAAACAGGTGATTCTAGATGTAATAACCAGAGGAGATTTCATGGTGTGACTGGGAGGAATTCAACACCCCATATGTCTGCTTTAAGTGATAGATTATTAATAAACTGCCACTGTCATCAGTAAATACCAATTGGCAGTGACTGCCCTTCCTGAATTTGAATTTTTAGAAGTTTATTCTTAAGTATTCTTGCTCTCTAATACACTTTCTTTCAGTGCAAGCCATTCATTTTATGCAGAGAATACACTTAGTTCTTGTGCCAAATAGATTGTAAAAAAAATGAAATATAGCAGAATAGTAGCACAGAAATCAACTTTACTTATTTTGCTGTGCAGAAAATGAGGACTGGAGAAGATAGGGCTATACTTGTACCTGGACTTATGGAAAAGGTTATGGGAAATATTCCAGCTCATAGTAGAAATCAGACTTCTCTAAACAGAGAGACACAGACATATTGTTAATAAATTATAGGATATTTATACTTTAGAAGTTTTTCTTTCTTCCAAAATCACTGGAAACCCCTTTGCAAATCAATCCTAGTGAAAACCTCATAAAATTTCCATTAATCCTCGAGATAGATTATATACAGACATACTCTGGATAATGAAATATCAGATAATCCCTTTACAAAGAGTAGTTCTTTATGAAGTAAGAGTGAAATTATTGCATAATATGAACAACATATTGTTGCTTTGATGCCTACTTTGTTGCATATTTATGGACTTTGAGAAGATTTTCCTATACAAGATATATGTCTCCTCTCTTCAAATTCCAAAATATTTAGGGTGAAATAGTATGATTAATATGCAGTGGCTAACATGTGCAAAAGAATCTTCTGTGAGAGGCTGTCTTGGAACAGAGTTAGAAAAAGCTTCATCCCGAAATGAAACTCAGGCTCCATTAATTAATTCAACTTAAGCTAACAAAAAGCATAGATGCAAATGAATAATTTTTTTTTTTTCTTCTTTTTATTTTATTTTTGCTTTTGCTTTTGCTTTTGCTTTTGCTTTGCTTCTTTTATGCTTTTCCATTTGTTTTTCTTTTTGTTTTTCCTTTTTTTTATGCTTTTCCTTTTGCTTTTCCCTATTTCAGGTACAGGATTATATGATAGAACTGTAAAAGAGCAAGATTAGGCCATTGACAAAGTATTATTTTCAATCACTTTACTTCTAGGTGAAAAATAAATTTCTCTGTATTTTTAAGGCATTAGTTCATATCAACTCTGCTACCCATAAGGAGATAATTGAAGTAATTTTCTTCCATCTATATCTCTTTTTAATTGTATGAAGATCTAGGATAACAGTAATCTGGGAATGTTGAAGTTAATATAGTTGGGTAGAGTTGAGTGGAGACATACATCCTTTAGAGAGGTTCTTTGATATTTGTAGTGCTTCGTTTTTAAAGAAATTTAGGAGAGGAAGAATACAAGAAGCTCCAAAATAACGTGAAGCTCTCACCACCAAGTCTCAATATCCTGCCATAGACAGGGCTGCCTTTCACCAGAACAGATTGCTCAAAGCCCCTAACATTGAAATAGTTTTAGGGGACATTTACAACTTGGAGCAACTTATACAGTGTTCACCACCTTCATAATAAAAAAAAAAATTATTGTTGATGTCCAGTCTTATTCACTATTTACTCTTCTGAGTTATTTAGAAAAAAAATAGACTAATCTTTCTAATTTCTATGAGGTTTCCCTTTTTGTCATTCCTAGAAATTGCATTTCTACATAGTTTTCCACAGGTGTCAATCTTGACTTTATATTCTTCCCTATACATCTGAAAACACACCTAGTTTCTGGAGAAAAGCTGACTGAAAAAATATGAAACATTTTGCTTTTCTTTTTTTAATTCCTTCCTTTTTTTTGGCTGCCACTTAGCAGCCTCCTTTTTACTTACCCATTTCCAGACATTTTAAACATGGAATCTACCTTATGTATCTTAAAGAGCTATAACTACCATTAGTGTATTTTTAAGGTTTTTTTTCCCTCTGGTTTTAATATGGTAAAAAAATGCTGCAATCTCAGGAAATTTTCACTCTTTAGAATAAAACCAACTCCTTCTCCAGGCAGTGTTGGACACAAGTTTTTATCTGCAGTTTCAAAGAACGATTATAACTATACTCATCCATTTTAATTAAATTTTCTGTTAAATTTTAGAAACCATGAAATTTCAGTATCAATTCCAGTAACCAAAAGTTACTGCTGTTTTAAATAAGTTCTTCTTTTTTCTTCATGGTTTGATTTGCTAGTCTCAAAAGAGGACAATATTTCTGTTTATGCAGAATTACCTTAAGGTTCAGTCTGGGCAGGGAAAGAGTGGGGTAAGAGTGTCCAAATACCACTACACGTAGCATACATATTTAAGCAATTTTTAATGTGCATACAGGATCCTAAATTACCTATGAAAAATATCTAATGCAAGATCTTGGCTAGCCTCAGTGGCTCATGTCATCTGGGGAGGACATGTAGCCTGAAAAAAAAAAAAAAAAAAATCCCCAAACCTTCCTCCCCATCACCCCCCATCAAACAAACAAAAAAAATTCTAACAAGGTAGAAAAAGATTGTATCATTTTTATCAGTTTCACTCTTTTCTGCTGCCTGAACATGAGAGAGTTTAAACCAAAGGAAATGTACATTGGCATGACATGTTCCCAGACAAGAAGCTGTTTCTGAAAGATCATTACAGCTTTCAGCCTGAATCTTCCCCATCCACTAAAACCAGGATGTGATTCTGAGTGCAGAGATGACACAAAGGCTTCATCCTAATGAGTTCCTTCATATCCAGCAGGATGTCTATCAGGTTTGCCTCTTTTTATTCCTATTAATTAACCATAAGACTTATTTTCCTTGGTACTTTTGAACCAAGTAGAACAAAAAAATTAGAAATAGAGATTATGAAAAATGTAGTAGATGGTATTTCTCCTGACCAGGCATCCACCCCACCATAAGATAGAAATCCATTCTCCTCCAGATTCTAATCTTTAGCAAATGCTCTTCCTAGTGTTATGACCACTTTTTTCTTTCTCTCCTTCTTTGGGGTATTTGAGCCTAATGCCTTAAATTTTAGCTTTCATATTTTCATATGGTCTCAAGGCATCAAGCCAATATTCCATTTGCTAACTTTTTAAAATGAAAGCAAAGGCAAAGAAATGCTGTGTGTAAAAATTCTGTATGCTGTGTCGTGCCAGCTCTATGTTCCTTTCCAACCAAAACAATCTAGTCATTCATAGAGTAAAAGAAAGAGATCCTCATAATTAATAACTTTGAATTATGTCCTTGTTCTGTTTCTTGGTCTGTTCTGATTGATTAGTATTGCTTTCAGCTCCTTTTCCTTATGAAAGGATTGACATCTCAGTGATGTGGTGATGGCCCTCAAGAAATATCTTGGCAGCTGGAGGAGTTTCACTTTGTTTCAGCCTAGCAAGCCAATCTGAAAATAAATGTCCAAAATGCAATATATGCATGTAAGAGTGACACTTCAACTTTATAAGCCATTATTAGCCACTTAGTATTAAGTGTGGATTTGGAAGACAATTCACACTCAAGACAACATAGTAATCCAAATATTTTTAAGTACAGATCTTGAGCATCAGTATCTGATTCTCTCATAACCACACTGCCACAAAGCTGCAGTTATTTATCAGGAAAGAATGATAGCAGATTTGGCATGGTGACTCGTGCACGCAGTATGCTTGGTCCCACAAACAGGGTGAAAGGCAAATAACAACCCCTTCAGCTCAGTAACAGCTGGTGCATGGCCTTCTCCTTATTACAGACCATGAGGACTCTGCTGAGATGTGTGATCTATAACAGAATATTTGTCATATCTAAATCAAATTTACATGTTCCTTAGTTAAGACCTGTGGTCATTTTTACTATCCTTACCTTTTTTCAGTTCTTTAACTATATACAGTAGAACTATGATAAATGCAGTAATATGTTTCTTTTATTTTCTCTTTCTTATATGTATAAAATGTCTCTAATTATAGAAAACACTGCAACATTGACATGAAAAACTAGAAAGGAAAGCTGTTGTGGGAATTAGCTGAAGAGGTACAAGTAGATCAAGTCCTGTACATGAGTGCCCTGATGAATCATGGTGATACATATTACTACAATCACAGAATGCTTTGGATTGGAAGACTTTAAAGATCATCTAGTTCCAACCCCGCTGCCAAAGACAAGAACACCTTCACTAGACCAGATTTCTCAAAATCCCATCCAACCTGGCCTTGCAAATATTCAGGGATGGCACATCCACAACTTTTCTGAGCAACCTGCTAACAATATCTCGTCACTCTTTGTAAACCTCCATTCTTCCATCTGTGAGTTTATTTTAAAAGGTCTTATGATACTCCTTTTCCCTGAGGTGACACAGAGAAAAGCTTGACTAAAGTTTCTGGGAGATTACAAAACAAATTATTGGCAAATCTTAGAAGATCAGGAATTTGGCAGAGCTTAAAACAAACATTCCATCAAAATGAAGCATTTCATAAAACATTGACTCCAACCAAAAAAGCTTTAAATTAACCAGATTTCAGGAACGGCAAATTAGGAGAAGAAAAGGAGAGGAAGAAAGGACAAGAGAGAGAGAGAAGAAAGATGTAGCTACTGCCTTGTATCTCGGGTGGAGCATCAGCTGCTATAAAATCCAAGGACTATAAAATAGGACTGTGGCCACAGTCATTGCACAATGGCTTTTATTGCCCTGGCTTTCTGTGGCCATGCCTTCCCCTAGATGGGGCTTCCAGTCGTCTGGCCACTCTGGGGCTAGGCTGGGCCTCCAGAGTGGGGTGTAGGGCACTGCTTCCAGTCTTCCAGGTATGCCAGTGTCTGACAGCTGGACTAGAACCTCCAGGCAGGTGGGGTGCAGAGTGGTGCACTACTACACTTTCCTCAGAACTTGTCCTGTTCCCTGCACTTCAGTTGTTTTAGCCAGTAATCATTTTCTCCCAGTCTCCTGCACTTCCACAGTAAAGAATTTCTTTTAAATATCTAATATAAAGTATCTCCTCTTTTTGTTTAAAACTATTTCCACTTGTCCTATCACTGTCAATGCATGCATACAGTCACTCTCCCTCTCTTTTAGAGACTAGCCTGGTTTAAGTACTGAAAGGCTGAAATTAGGCATCCCCATAGCCTTCCCACCTGCAGACAGAAAGCCTCCAGCTCTGTCAGTCTCTTCATAGGAGAGGTGTTCCAGCCCTTTGGTCCTCCAGGACTATTTTTGTGGCCGTCCTCTCTCTGACAGGTCCACATCTTCCTCTAGTTGGCATCCCAGTCCTGGATCACCATCATCTCAAGAGGGCAGACTAGAAGGAGAATCTTCCCTTGGCCTGCTGGCCATTTTTGTTTTGATGCAGCCCAGGATGCTCTTGGCTTTCTGGACTGTAAGCACACACTGGCTGATGTCCAGCTTCCATTCACAAGAACTGTTCCTCGTGGGGATGCTCTCAGTGTGTCCTCCACCCAGGCTGACCCATGTTCTGGGACTTCCCTGACCCTGATGTAAAGCCTCTATTTGTCGAACTTCATAAGTTTTTTGTGGCAATACTGCTCATGTTTGTCCAGGTCCCCTTGGATGACATCCATCATCTGCTGTGTCAACAAGAGCATTCATTTAGGTATCATCTGCAAGCTTGCTGAAGGTGCACTGATCCCACTGTCTATATCGTTGATAAAGGTAATAAAGAGCCCTGAGAGGCACCACAAGTCACCAGCTTCCACACAGATATTAACCAAAACTTCCTGGTTCCACTCATCTAGCCAATTCCTTAACAAATAGTTTACCCTTCAAATCCACATCTCTCCAGTATGGAGACAACGATGTCATGTGCAACTGTATTTAAAAAATTACAAAAGCTTAGTAGAGATGACATCAATCAGTCTTCCTCTATGAACTGCTGCTGTCCTTCCACCACAGAAGGCAGCCAGGTTGGTCAGGTATAATTTGCCATTAGTGTATTGCCTGACTGCCTCATGACATCTCTTTGTTTTGAATGAGCCTTAGCATTCCTTCCATGAAGATTTATTCCGTCATCTTCCCAGACACAGAGGTAAGGCTCACTCATCTGTTATTCCCCAGCTTCCTTTCTCCCCTTTTCAGTAACAGAAGAGGTGTTTAATTTCTCCCATCACTGGGGACTCTGCCTGATCACCATGAGTTTTTGTATAACATGAATAGTGCCTTGACAGCTACATCAACCATGAGTCCCTCAGGACCCTGAGGTCCATGTCATCAGGCCCCATAAATTTGTGCTTATTCAGTTTCATGAAGTGGTCAAACCTGTTTTTTGCTTGCAGTGGGTGGGACTTCACTCCTCTAAACCCCACCTAAGGCTGTTGAATGTCAATTGTACTTTTTGTAGAGAGATTTTTAGTAGCCATTTTCAGATTAATTGTTTATTTTCTCATAGATGAACTTGCAGATGTAAAATGTTGATAACTTTTATGGATAGTTCTTGTTACACTCAGGTTTTTAACCCTTTAAACTGTGTCTTTGACCTCTAATCAAGGTGCAATTTTTCTCCAAACAAGATTGTGTTTGTAGAATCTTTACAGAACAACCTTGAAAAGAATACTATTGGGAATAATGACTTCAAAGTCAGTGTGATTTCATAGAATAAATGACTAGTCAGGAAGCCATCACTCACTCTTAATTAAATTTCTTCATCTAGAGAACTTGCAGTTATAGTCAGAGCTGTCAGGAATCCTATTCACTTTGTGTCAAGTTTGGTAACACGTGCCAGCATCTCACCTTATTTTCACAAATATGAAGTAAATCTCCTTAATATTTTAATTTGTATTCAATAAACAAGGAAGCTGAGATCTTAAAAGAAGAAACAAGAAATATTTAGGGCAAAATTTAGTTTGGACTTCAAGGCTTTAAAACGGCACAGATACATCAAGGTTACAGCATCCTAGTCCTTTGCACTGACATTACAATATTCAGTTATATAGTATAAGTGAATTATTTAGTTGTAGTTTGGTCACATTCATCTGGTCTCATTTATGGTTTTACTGCTCCTGTGTTTACACATGACCTAGTTTTCTTTGCACTTACACCTACTGCAAGCATTTATAACAAAATAGGTTGAACACAAACCAGATTAAATATTTAATGATATTCCTTGTGGTACTCTTCTGCCCTATTTCACTAGTAAAAATGACCAGAGAATACTTTAGACAATCAGTGAATCTATTTTATTTGATGAGATATATATGAAACACATATTTGCAGATTTAATAGTTTTTATATAAATTACTTTAAAAGCACATCTTCATAAATAGAGATTAAGTAGAGATTATCTATACAACTAAAGAAAATAATATTGTTTTGTTTTCCTAGTCATTCATATTCTTATAGTAGTTTGCCTAAGGCTACAGGTTCATTAAATATATTTTCCTTATGTTTATTCTCTTCAGTTATTTGGTTGCTAATCTACTTTCAAGATTGGTCTGATATTTCAAAACCAAAAGAGCCGATAAGCTGGTGCTCTAGAGTCCAGAATGCTTCATGGCTGTAGAAAATGCCAAAACTGACTGGAATCTGAAACTAACTCTCCTATGTAGATGAAAGCGACACCACTGAACTTTGTTTTGCAGAGCTAGAGCAAGGGTAAAGATGAGAGGTGCATAAGGAACACAAATGTGCTAAAGCCCTGGAAACTGCTGCTGCTATTGAGGGTGGGTGCCATTGAAACTCCGCAGCAGCAGAGTGAACAGGACTGAACAAGAGATGGCAGCAGCTCGAAAGAGATTGTGCCTGCAGCAGAAGGGAGTGGAAGGCAACTGCACTGTGATACTCAGAAACTTCTGCTGTAATTTAAATTCTTAACAGGAGTTGTGTGTAGCAGGGGTAGTTCCATTTGATTGATTTGTGATGTACATGTAAGTGGAAGATTCTGTAAACTTCTAATGTGAAGCAAGAAAATGCCCTCAAAAGCTTAGATGCTCTCGGGCCTGTTCAGGTAGACAGCCAAATATTTCATCCCTTCCCAAGTCCTGACTGTTGTAACATTGAAACATGCCATTACATTCTAATTCATCTTGTAAAAGCTACTCATATGTGGACAATATTTTTGCATCTGAGAAAGACTGAACTTAGTATGAAAAGGGTGGTGAAACATCATGTGACTAACATTACCATTTGGTCATGCCTTTGATGTTTATTTCTTTCAGTGTAACCTGGTATTTAATTTTCTAGAACAACAGATGCCTCAAGGAATTCAGATCCTCTCATTTCAGTGGCTGTTTTAATGAGAGACACTTCAACCTTATTAAAAATATGCAGTCCAGAAAACTATCTACTATGTGAGGAATGTTCTATATTGATGTTAATATCAACATGCTATTTTAAATTTTTTTTGTTGTCTTGCATTTCTTTGATTTTGCAAAGTACTTCTGAGCATTACACAAGCGTAAATAAATACCTTCATCCAGTGGTAGTCTATAAAATAGTTGCTGCTTTGTCTTTCTTAGAAGAAAACATTTTTCAGATAATAATTTAAGATTTTTTTCTTCTGCTAATATGAACACTGAACCATAATACTATTTTCCTTTACTTTGTAAAATTATAATAGCCAATTTGAATTAGATCTTGAAATCTGATCAAATAGTCCAGATGTTCTAGCATGAACAACACAGTTTCTCTGTGATCCGTGTCAGAAATGCAGCTGTCAACAGTAGAGCACACCTGCCACCAGTTTTCTGTCAGCAAATTATTTTTCAGTTTTATTAGGAAGAGCAGTAAATTGCCAGAACAATGCTTTGGTCTTATACTGAACCTTGCAACATACTCCAGATTCACAATCCACAAATCAACATGTTTAAGAAAGTTTATGTGGAAATAGCCCCGAGTCTGTGAAGTCATGTACTAAAAGAGTTTAACTTCAAAATACTATTTGGGATATCTCCCAGATGTTGACCATTAGAACAAACTAAGATGCTAATGTTTGCAAAGGTCACCTGTGGGCTGTTGTGAGTGTACATGTATTTATATCAAGCAGTAGTTGAAGCAAGAGAAATCCATGGGTCATTATCATTCAAATTAGAGTGGGTATCTGATTGGCCATTACAGCAGCATTCTGAAGGGAGATAGATTTATGTATGCCAAAAAGAATTCAATAACTAAAGTTCTATGTATTCTTTCACCCTCTCTCTTATATGAATGATGGCTTCTGGTACCAAATTTGATTTAATCTGATACCCTCTCTATAGAGAATAGGCCTCTAAACCATGTAACTTTTTAAAAGATTCTGATAAGGAGCTGAGGCATCACCCATTTTATAGGATATCACAATTTTTTAAGACTTGAACTGTATTATCCCAAATGAATTATTAGATGTTTATCTGCTGTACTACCTTGCTGGAGGCTTTATGGTTTAAAACAAACTACATTTGTCAGTTATGTACAATTGCACAATCAACAAGACCTTGATGCTTTTATCTCCTAAAATAAAAACCATTTTGCAGGGTGGTTTCTATCCCTGGCCCCCAACCTTTTAAAGAACCATCATTGTTTATTTTTTTGTTTGGTTTTTTGGTTTTAAATTTTAGCACATAGTTTTTAAAAGCGTGCAATAAATGTTCATTTGAGATCCTATTTCTAAAACACTATTTACTTGATTGTTGTCATGAGATGTCATTAGGCTATTAGTTATTTCTAGTCCTCTTTTGTTTATATGGTTATAATTACACTAATCATATTTTCTCATTTCCCACTTTCCTCTGACTTACTACAGAGATTTTGAATTATGTGAAATTGTCTGTGCTTGTAGTTGTAGAGAACTGTTCCCTGAAAAAGGTCATAACTCTTGATGAAATATCTGAGCACCTGATTTGTAGAGAGCTTACTGATTTTACCCTTGAGACATCACCTTTATACTTTACATATTTGTGAATATCTTCATCTAATTCTTCAGAAATAGTGTTAATAGTTCTAAAACTAACAGTAGAGTATTGTAGGTGCAGACAATTTCACTTTGCTTGCTTATAACACATTATGGAAAACTCAACCACTGACTGAGACTTGTGTTTCACAAGGAGATTTGTATCTTACTAAATATAGAAAAGATTCAGTTTTACATCAGGCAAAATGTCATTTAACACTGAACAACAAAAAGAAAAAACTAGACTGCCTTTTAGAAAGCTGATCCCACAGCTAGTCATTAGAAATTTTCACAGAAATTGACCCCTCCTGGAGTCTAGAAACTATAATGGATGATGAAATGTAGGCAGCTTCTGAGATACAATTCCCACACTGGGCCTTGTATGGCTAAGACCAAGTGAGAGGGCCCTGTGAATGTCTAAAAACAGATTCACATCGCATTCAGATTAACATCACATAGGAAGGCCAAAATATTACGTAGAGCTAAGACATTCATCAGCATGGTTTTTTCTTTCTACAGTTCGTTGAGACCTGGCTCCACTGCCAGTTCAGCTCATGGCAAAACAGCTTAAGGACAGTTGCTAGCACAGAGCAGTTACGGCTACATTGACAGTAGTGTTGTCCTCATCACTATGCAACACGGATTTAAAACAATATTGCAGACAGGATATATTGGTAAGGCCACAGATGAATTAATCTTCTGCTGCACTACCAGCTCCTTGTACACCTGAATAAAATAATTTTTTCTTACATATTGCAAAGGATCTCCTCTTCAGAGAACATACAGGATGTGGTGAATCTGTTTAAATTTCAAGTGTGATTTGTACAGCCTATCCTTTGCCTGGCATACTGTGCAGTTTAGGATATTTCTTTCTCTTTTCATCCCCTATAAAATTATCACATAGACACAACTGAGATATATAAAATTAACCCAGAAGATTTTAAATAAATATGATTTATATTGTTATGCATGCATACACATGTTTATACACAGAAATATAATATTCATGGTTAATAAATAGCAAACAGCTACTTCCAAACACTACTAAAAATCTTGTATTAATTTTCTAAGAAAAGAGAAGAATATTCAAAAACAGCTTGGGAGGAAAGGAAAGAGAAACATTTCATATAATCCAGGGGCAAGAACTGTATATAATAGTGTCTGTGAAGATCCATGTAGACATATGACCACAGTTTCCTTGCTGACATAATCCTAAGCAAAATACCACCATATTATGTCTTGTGGACAGGACAATAGCTAAGATAAATTTTCTTCCTGAGTACAGATTAAAACTGATTTTACAAATTTGGAACAGCTTATTTTGCTGAACATGGAAATTGACACTTGCCTGATAAAATTTTTCTCAAGAAAAAAGATACACAATGAAAATATTATTCAAGGAGTTGCAGCCTCAACTCAATTCTGTGCTAATTCTATCTGAAAAGTTGGGTCAAAATAACTCATTAATGAAATTTTATTGTGTCTTATTGCTAAGAATGATGAATTTACATATTCAAACAGAATTTCAAAGAAAGGAAAGTATATTATTTGGATTAGCATAGAATATTAGAAAGATAATTCTAAATAATTCATAAAATGCTAACTGCATAAATTTTACTTCTGTATTTTAAAATTAGATGTAAGTAAGAATGCTTTTGGAGGAAAAAATATACAGTATACTGCACATACCATTATAGCTACTTAGCTTTTTTAAGAGCTTGAGATTTATTTGTATTAGGCTAGCCATTAAACATAAATATACATCTTTGACTAGTCTCTTTTTATCTCTCTTTGGTTTGTAAACATTGTAGTCATTATCCTGTTAGTTAGGAACTTATGCAACATAACAATGCATAACTACGAAATTCAAAATATTTACATTTTTATGTGCATTTCAGTCACCTTAATCTAAAAATAAAATTAAAAAAAAAGAAAAAAAAAGGAAAGGGAAGGAAAGAAACCAAACTTCTGGTACTAAGTGCCATTAGTTTTAATATTATAATTATCCACATAGTTTTTTTGGGATATAAGCCATATGTTTTATTTTCCATAGGCCAAAGCCTTGATCAATCAAGCAATGGCAGGTTGACTCATGCGATTACATAGAAGACAGTATTTTGGTATGTAGCCAACCCACTGAAACCACTTTCCAAGTGTTGATGGGAACCAAGAAAAGTAAAAGCTATTTTGAGAAGGAAAAAAAGGAAATAATCACTCTTTATCTTTCAAGAGACAAATTGCCAGTAAACTTGCTGTCTTTCAAAAGGAAAAGGTTAGCTCAGAAATTTCTTACAGATTCATGTGGATTTAGCTTTAAGTGTTCTCTTAACTCTAATTGGAAATTAAGCTTTTGGAGCTACACTCTCACTCCCACCACCAGAATCACTCATGGTGGAGAGGAGAATCAGAAAGAATAGGTAAACCTCTTGATCTGGGAAAAGAAAAAATTAATACTAGAAAAGAAATAATAGCAATAAATAGTAATTTCAATATAAATATGGAGCTAACACTAAATATTATTATATTAGCAATAGTAATAACAAAGTAACAATAAATGAATAGTGAAAATAATAATAATACCGAGAGCAGGAATGATAAAGAGAGGAAGAGAGAGTAACAAAACACAGGAGAAACAAGTTATGCACAATAATGCTAACTGATGCCCATCCCTGGACAGTGATTGTTCCCTTCCAGCCAACTTTTCCCTTTACATGCTGGGCCTGAAGTTCCAAGGTTTTGGACGTCCCTTTGATCAGTTCCAGTCCCCTGTCCCCATCATGCTCTCTCTCAGCTTTTTGTGTAGTTCCTCTTTTTTAGAGCATGAGATCCTAAAAATGGTTATTACCCCCTTTCCTTAGGGTATGGACTACATAGCAATAGTCGAAACATGGTTGTATTATCAACATTACTCTCATCAAAGCCATATCAGCTTTTTATCCTTTGAAGTACAGTCTCCTTTTGCTAACAGTCTAAAAATCTAGTGCTATAGGTTAATTTGTTGAGAAAGCAGTAAATGCTAAGGAAAACACTTAGGAACTGAGACTGATTACTTGCCAGTAAGACCTAAAAATCTACTGAAATCATTGCTTTTGTTGCTCAAAGCACCAAATACACTACAACTTTTACCAAACAGTTTCCATTCTACTGCTATAATTCTAGACACAAGCCTTAAATTAACACTAGATAATGGATTTTTTGCCAATATATGCTAATAATTCTGTATCTTACTTCAGAGGAAAATTCTCATTTTGACAACAAAAATTCCGTAAGTTTAGTACAAAACAGCTTCCAGAAAGTGTATTCTATGCAATTTCCATCTGAAAAACAAATGTCTGACATTTAGCAGAGCCCACTCTGTTTCATAGCTTTTCAGCTCCTTTCTGACTTGACTGCAGCCCAAAAAGGCAAAGACACAAACCAAACTTTTTTTTTTTCTAGTTACAAGAAAGTTTTAATTGAAAACAAGTGTGCTAGGTTTGAACACAGCCTCAGCAGATTAGCAGTTAAATTAGAAGGGGCTTTTCGCTTAAGTTCCAGTGTGGATATGTCACTGTGCCCTGTCACTCTGAAAAGCGATAGGGCTTTGTTATCAGTGCTGAGCACAGACAGCCTCCTGATGCAGAGGCAGACTAAAATAGGCTGCCAAGGTGATGAAGGCACCATGCACATGTTGCATCCTCCTGTGAAGGGAGATGTGGATGGGCTCTGTGGACACAATGCTCTGCTCAAACAGACTGATCGCCTCCCAGGGCCTGGTTTCCTGATAAGTAACGAAAAAAAAAAAAAAAAAAAAAAAAAAAAGAAAAAAATGTACTGATGGAAAAAATGTTCATCTTAGATCACTTCAAGGAGCATAAAGGAATTCAGACTACAGCAGCATTTCTCTCTAATAAATGATTCCTTGCATATTTGTTTATCATCCCTTTTCACAGGAAAAACATCTGTGGATTAGTCATTGTTAAGAGTTTTGTATGGGTAGAAGTTCCAAGATTTAAGAGATGTTCATATCTTATATTGAGGTTTCATATTGAAAAAGGGTTATGTGAATGTTATTTTCAGCTTCCATGATTAAGAATTAATATTATTAACATCAAAGTCACCTGTTAGATAGTTCCAGCCTGTACTGCTCTGATAGAAAATTAATTTGGTTTTTTTTTTCTTTTTGTTGTCCCTTGCCACAAGGAAGTACCTCTTCTTGGGCCTAAAATGGAAATCGACATACCAGCCATTTGATACTTAGTTATGTCTAATCTTTTAAGACACCTTTTTTAATATTTGCAATAAAATTTTCATGTGTTCTTTTCCTAGCATGATATAACAAAGACTCTTAGTTTCTCATTTTTTTCCTTCCTTGTCAGCCAAAACTGTGGAATACCAAATGCAAGTATTTTATATCTACACAGCAATGTAATGGATCTCCCTCCCTGGATACGTGCCTAGCTGTGCCTTTTTGCACAACATAAAATTTACATTCTCTCCTCATATGCTTCAAATCTCTGCATATTTGGAACAGAGTCAGAGATTATATGATTTTTTTTAATTTCTCTCCTCTGCATTTATAGATATTTTCAAAATTAAATAAAACAAAATTCAAAATTAGGTTTAAGTGATCAACATTTTTACTTTAAACTATTCAATTTGCCTCATAAACTTTGCTGTTGCAACAAAGTGTTAATAGAAAAGCCATGTAATCCAGTAAATCTGAGATAAAAGTTGTGGACTATGAATAAAACTTTCCTAGACAGGATACATAATAATTTCAGTAACTTGTAACACGCATGTTACTTTACACAGCATTATATAGTTCCATCTTGATGAATTCTTTGCTATTGGATATTCTGCTAGGCAAAAATAGCGGTAGATGTGAAATATATCCTGGTATGAGGTTTCTTTCAAGAAAGTGATCCATAAAGTACCCTGGCACTGGAAGATCTTCCCTTGAAGTTCACATCACAATGAACTGAGTCATAAAATTACAGAATATAGTGTGTTGGAAGGGACTTATCAGGACCATTGAGTCCAACTCCTGGCCCTGCACAGGACAAGGAGTCACACCACGTGCCTGAGAGCATTGTCCAAAGGCTTCTTGAACTCTGTCAGGCTGGAGCTGTGACCACTGACTGCCCTGGGGATCATCTTCCAGTGCCCAAACAACCTCCGTGTGAAAAATTTAGACACACCGCCCCCCTTCAGTTTTTGGACAGAGTTTATGTTAATAAAGTCACAGGCTTGGAGTGTTTTATACTCCACATCTTTTGTTTATGTAGGAAGCTAAAATATAAAAAATTGAAATATTATCTATTATGGCATATGTTCATATTTTCCCTTTTACTTTGAAGATATTATGCTATTGAAAAAACACTCTCTTAAAAATTTTGGTATTCTGGCTGAAGTGTAAATAGTACTACTGTTCTTTACAGAGATGTGCTTATCTTTTTAGTTACTAAATGGCTTTGCTTTTTACTTGCTGAATGGCTTTTTTTATTTCTTGTAAACTCTTTTAAAAAAAAAAACAAACAAAATGAAGTACCTGTGCTAATTTTTTAAAGGAATTACAAGATTTTATTATATTTCTTATATTTATTTGGAAACTGTTAAATTACAATGATTGTAGATATAAATAAATAACTTCTAACTAGTTTTTTCAAGCTTAAGCATTTGAAATTTTAACACATAATTACAGTTAGTTTCATGAATAAAGAAAATTTCTAGTTTCATTATTAGATATGTCTAGAAAAGTAAAACACCATCACAACTGGAATAACATTTTTTCAAAAATTTCCTAGATTTTTTAAGAGCCTAACTTTGATGAAACTGAGACATAGATAATGATTGAGTGTCATTTAGTGGGTATGATTTCATTCAGAGTCTTCACTAAATCAACTGATTTCAGTATTTTTATAGAGATGGAAAATCTAGAAGATAAACACACTTTTTTCTTTTTCTTTTTCTCCCTTTCTGTTAAATATACTTCACTATTCCACCTGGAGTCTCTGCAAGTAGATCCACAAAGCTTACAGCAGTTCTTGTTGTCAATGAATATACTAAGATAATGTCATTATTACTAGAAAGGATTTGCAAGTATATATGAACTAAATGAGATTGAGTTGGTCATGAAAAATTACATTGAATTAATTCTTGTTTAAAAAAAGTATTTTTTTTCTATTTGAAGGTCATTGTCAATCAATCAGAACACACAAAGCAACTATTAGGTGAAAGGTGAGGATGTAATACTGCAATTCTTCAATTCGCTGAGGAACAGAATCGAGCACTGTGGGAAGAGTAGCAGGAAATATACATTTACAGCAGAACAGAAGAAATTTGATTCTTTGTTTGTTTGCTCTCTTACTAATTGAAAGGCAGACTATAAAAGAACCCAGAGGTTATAATTAAAAATTACTTGGTAGGTTCAATCTGGTGGAAGACAAAATACACAAATAAATACAATACCTTGTTTTTGTTCATGGTAGAGGATTGGGAGGGGTTGGTTCTCCATTTCCTTTGAATTTTAAATGCTTTTTCTCTATGGTCAATGTTTTGAGACGATCAGTTTTGCAACATTTTAAAAGTGAAATTCATTGCATTATTTTCCAGCTTTGAATTGAAAAACATTTAAAATAGTAGATGCCTATCTTGGAAAATTTCTGTGATATTGACCTTCTTTGATTTAATACTGCACTGAATTCAGTTTTTTTTATTTATTTATTTATTTTACTGCAGTTTTATAGTCATACATGTTAATTTTGCACATTAATAAAAGGAATTCAGTGAGTGTCAGAGAGGAAGACTGCAGATTGTCTTGTTCTGGTTATTTTTCTAGAATGCATGGACATGCATACAAGAAGAAGTATAGGGTATCTGAGTCTGATTGGCACCTCTGGATATCATCTACTGCAACTCCCTGCTCAGCACAGGGATAGTTAAAGCAAGTTGCTCAGGAAAGACTCCTCTAAGACTGGAGGCTACGTACCCTCTCTGGACAACCTTTGCCAGTTGATGACCATGTTCACAAGAGAAATATCTTTCTTATATTCAGATGGAACTTCAAAATTTCCAGGTCTTGCCCATTGTATGGGCCACTCTGCAGTTCTGGAAAGTGCTTACTAAAGCATCAACATCACATTATTAACAAGATGTCTGTACCCTTGTTGTGCTATCCAGGACACTCTTTCCCCTGTCGTGTCTGCAGCAGCGCACTGTGGACTCCAGTTCCACTTACAATCCACCAGGACACCTAGAATTTTTATCGTCAGATGACAGAAAGTCTTTAATATTCCATGTAATGTAAATTTTTGCATGTCTTGCCAGAAGAGGAAGACTCGAGGATTACATTGCAGGTATCATCACTAGAACTGAAAAAAACACACTTCCAAGGTGTGACTGAGATAATGTCAATAAGCTTCATTTGAATTTGCATTTTCTCTACTTACACTTTCTTCTCTCATGGAAGCTGGTATTTTACTGTTGCACCTCATCCATTCCACTTCTTTATTTTTCTGGCACTGAATGATGTACAAAGAAAAAAGATTCACCTAGGAATAAATTTCCAGGACTTTGCATTCTCTGTTCATAGTGTTAATAAGAATTGAAGTACCAATGAATAACAATATCAAGCCAATTTTCCTAGTGACAATGTGAGTGACCCACTCCAGTGATTTTAACCTTCTGGAAATCCAAAGGTCTATGCGCATTTAAAAACAATAGTCAGTTACATCTACAGAAAAAATTAAAGTAATGGATATATTTAATTAAAATATTTTGGGGCTCAGCTGTTTCTTACATGATCATATGCAAGTTGTTTGGAATGCACTGAAAGTTTGACTATTTGTCTCAGAACATAACTCTATTTAAGAAAATATTCATAAACAGATCCTAGAATATAATTCATATTTTCTAAACATATATTCAATATTATTTGCACAGGGTTTGCAATTTATATTATCAGGGACCAAACAAGCAATTGAATAAAATCTGTCAAGTTATAATGTGTTTAACAGAAATGCATATCCAATCCTCCCAGCAAGAAATGAGTTGTGATTTCATGCTGTAAGTTTTCACAATACAGAGGACTTCTTATTCAGATTTCCATTTTTAAAAGAGACAACTAGAATACAATCATATCTATATTAATTTATAATTTCATATGACAAAGCCTATACCAACAACCTTAAAAACACATTTCAAAGGGCAATATAGAAGTTCTACAAAGTTCTAAGTAGAATTACTAGAAAATTTATAATACTGCTTATAAACTGGTACCTGTGTTCATACATCTGTTCATGACTATAATGTCCTATGTGTTTTTTAAGCTCCAGTTTTTGGCTTAAGATTCACTATGCTGTGGGATAAATTACCCTTAGAATCCACTTATTTGGATTATTTGGCAAGGAGACCTATAATTTCCACTTCATTCTGTTCAAAAAACATGTAATACAGTGAAAATAGTACAGTCAACAATCAATTTCCTTGAGTAATACTATTATGCATTGATCCTTTTTAATATTTAACAAAATTATTGTATAGAGGATTAATTGTAGATGCTTTTCTTTTACTGTGATTTTATAGGGATGTAATTTGTGTATAGGAAAAACACTGAGTTTTTATACCTTGTTTATTTTTACTTTTGCATTAGTGTCACTGGATGTTTTATCTTATTTACATCAATTAATTTACACTAGAAAGCATCATTGCAGTAAGCTGCACTTTGAATTTCCCTTTAAAATTTTTCTACACTTCTACAGCAACAACATACCTAGGAATTCTAATTTGAGTTAATGATTGGGACCATTAGAGAACAAAAAAAGAAAAAAAAACCCCAAACCAGTAAACTCTATGTTTTTCATTCTAAAAACACAGCATAAGATTATCTTGGTTTTAGTCCCAAACCAATTCTGATTACCCAAAAGAAAATGTATTAGAAACTGTATCTAATGCAGTAAACTTGGAATACTCCTTGTGCATGTAAGCAGCTTTGTTTAAGGATTAAAGCTCTTCTGACATTAAAAAAAAAAAAAAAACCAAAACCAAACAAACAAACGAAAAAATACTTTAACCTTTAATATTGCTACTAGCATTTTATTAAAAATGAAGATCAAATAAAGGATGATTCAGTGTACTTCTTATCTTGGTTTTAATTGTTCATACTTTTGTTTTGCAATGTAGATTTCGTTATTAAAAATGTGTTGGCCTATAGAATTAGGTTTCATTTTTATTGGGGTTTTTTTTTGTCATTTGATTGATTGGCTTTTGTTGGTTTTGTAAACACTTCTTATTCCCTAAGTACAAAGCCCATGAAAAGTTAACAGTAAAGCAATTGTCTATCGTAAAAATAAAATACTTATTAGTTTTTAATTTTATAAAGCAATGGTATGTCTATTGCATTCACTGTTGTTCTGCAGGCTTTCCATAAGTTTTCTAAGAAAAGTAAAAACAAAATTGTATCCTTTACACAAGACCCCAACCTACCTTAAGTTTTGCAAGTCCTCTATCAGTAATAATTTAAAAAGTGCTTGCAGTCAAATGAAGTACCAAAACTATTCCAAGTGTCCCTGTGATTAATAAAGGCAGTTAGATTTATCGGTAGCTGACACTTAAAAGCTATCCCAGTTCTGAGATATGTTGTTTCTCACAGAAGATGTATTGATGAGACCCATATAGCTTGCTACAACAACACCCAGCCACTCTCACTTCCTTCTCTCAATAGGATAATGGAAAAACTAAACTGGAAAAATTTGTGGGATGGGACAAGGACAGGGAGGCCACTTACCAGTTATCTTCAAGAGCAGCATTGACTAAAAATTCTGGGAAAATTAATATAATTTAAAAAACAACAACAAAGATAAAACCCTTCCCCCACACTCCTTTCTTCTTCCCAGGCTCAGCTTAATTTCTGACTCCTCTACCTCATGTTCCCTGAGAGAGGGATGGGAAGTGGATGTTGCAGTTAGCTCATAAGAGTTCCTCTTTGCAGCTCCTCAGTCTTTTTTGCCTAGTCCAAGACTGGTCCCTCACACACAGGAATGCAGCTGTGTGTATTCTTCGGTTCTTCCCTGTGACCCCTTGCTTCCAGCACCTGAGCACCTGCGCATGTATTAAGGCTTTGTGTTTACTGACATACACTTTGGGAAAATTTTTGCAAAACCTTGATTCCTCTGACTCTCCCTTACTAGGGAACATCAGCAGCAGGGTACTTACAACAGCACTGTAGTGACAAATCAGAAGGGCATGCACTGTGAACAGCCCCTGTAAGGGCTGACCCACTTGTCTGTAAAGACTCTCCTTCACACGCTAATAAAGGCTTGCACATATTCTAGAATGTACTATTTAGGTCATATATATGTCACAAAATAATGCTGGCATAAAGAGATTATGTAGTACTCATGAAGAGAGTTCCCTTTGTCATTTCCCAGGCCAGATTTTACTCATTGAAGAGAAGAGGCATGTTGTATATCATATTCATGTCCTAAATATTTATTACCTCATGACAAGTCATAAGTATTTATAACTTCATGGTTACCTATTATGTATTTTTCTCCCATATTTCCTTAATGTGTAATCTCTCAAGTCTACACAGCCAAACCTCTCTCTCCTGGTGCTGCCAATGGAACATGCTTTGGGATATCTGGACAAACCTTTTTCCTTTTACCTGATTCTCATTTAGTGAATGACTGTAATTGCAAACAATTTCTTTACAGTTCATTAGTTCTTGGCAGAGGCTGGAATCAAAATACTGACAGTGAGAAAAACTTGGAATTATTATAATTTGATATCATTTCCCACTCATTTAAGTTTAATTAAAATAAAGCTAAAAGAGAGCTAAAATTTCCCATTAAGTTCTGTTATATATTTTGACATCTTACGTACACATAATATATGTGTGTATATATATCCGTGTGTGTGTGTAGCATTACATTCATGCATATCGCCTTGTACCACTATTTAAAGATAAATAAATAATTTCAAATAAAAATGTTGAAGGCTTACCAGCAAAGTCTGAACATAGGATTTGATGAAAATATTTCATTTGACCAACAGAAATAAGAATTTAGCAGTACATGTCTTGCCTTTTATTTTAATGCAAAATTTCAAGGAAGTCACATCTACTTTCATAAAGTGTACAGAGTAAAGGGCTATATGTGTCTGAGATGATGTAACAATGGAAAAAACTACGGTATTCACAATTTACATGTTGTAACATTTCTCTGCGTTACTCTCTGTGTCCTTGCTCTTTTTTTTTAGTGAGGTAGTCTGTAGGTTTCTTTATATATACGTGGCTGTAATGAGTCAGAACAGAATAGGAGCTTTGGAATACACTTGTTCCTCAGTGGACTGAGAAAGCCTCTCATTACACTTTGTGGGGGTTTTTGTTATTGGTTACAGAGAGGGGTGGGTATTTTTTTTTTTTTAATTAGTAATAACAGTGCCTGAGTTTTGCTATTACGAAATATTTTAGCAAGCACAGAATCCATTTATAGCTGTTAAATGTGTGTTGTAGGTCTTAATGTATGCATATGCTTTGGGAAGTTCTATGAGTGCAATTTAAAAATAATTATAACAGTGACATAAATCAATTGATCATAAATCAATTTTTTTACTAATTTCCAATACAATTTTTTCCTGTGAGAAAAATAATATCAAAGTATCTCTGTAATTTTTATGCCCCATATGTCATATAGTGAAAGATGTTAGTTGGCACCAAGACATATTTAGGGTCCATACCCCAATATTGAGACAGTGGTAATGTATTCACTCTGCTAAAAATATTTTCTTCTCTTCATTACCTCTGTCTCATACTTCTTGACTCAGTGTCACAACTTGTCTAAAGTTGCTGGGAGAATTAAAATTTCTAGCAGATGCCATTTGTAATGTTAGCATATGGATTGATTCTAGCATACATGCCACAGTTTTTACACTGTTGAACCATGTATGTATATATTTACATTAGCTTAAGCTCTTTATTTGTATATGCATGCAATTCTTTGCTTATTTATTCTTTATCCATCAACATCTTTTTCAGACATAATTGGTTTCTCTGCTTCACATACAGTATCTTCCCTAGAGTAATCTTCAATCTCAGTAAGCACAAAAACAGTAGGAAGCAAATTGTACCCTAGGATGCTCAACCATCTTTTCTACTGAAGTCATTAGCATCCCTGAGTGATAAGTCATCAAGGGAAGAATTTCACCCCAATGTTTATGTCAAAAGTCACTATCTTTTCAAGCAGAAATCATTAGAGGAACCTATCCTATTTTTTCTTGGAATCAGAATTCCCTGATCTACTTTAAAAATTTAGGGTGCATAAAGAACATGACATTAATGTTTTAGGGAACTTCTGGAGAACAAAATTTCTTTGCAGAAATTAAGGTTTGTTATTTCTGTGAGGCCTATAATTCTGGTAAAATATTCAACTAGGCAAAGACATATATATATATATATATATATATATATCTTTCATTACATTGGTATTGAGATATATGCAATTCTGAATCAGCTATACAGTTAAATTTTTTTTCCTGCTTTGCAGTTACACAAGAAGAGAAAATTGAGGAAATCTGAATTTGGGCTGGGTTGGGAAGAAAAGTCACTTTCTTTATTTCTTAATTTCTTAAAGGTTCATTTTCTTAATTTCTTTTCCTCTATTGCCTTCAACTACTGTCCTAACAAAGGACAGAGTAAAGAAGAAATTAAAGAAAAGCCAAACAGGACTACTAGCAAAAAAACATTATTTAAATAACACCAGCAAAATCTGAGATGCAGAAAACTAAAAATGTGGATTATAATTTGGTGGAACAGAGAAGTATGAGGGCTAATACAGAAGAATTATCTAATGCAGGAAGAAGATGGAAGTTTCAAAGAGAGAAAAAAAGTCAGCAGTAATATAGGAGACTGATAGGAGCAAAAGAAAAGTGGCAATTTGATTTACTCAGCTAAGATGAAATCTGGGTAGAGAACAGGATAAAGGCAAGGAAAATTAGCAATCAGTTAGGAATACTATTGCATCTCCTGAAATCCGAAGATGTTTCTTTCTGTCACACATATGGTTTTCTTCTCAGAATACGTTTTATGAATATCACAAGTTTATATTCTATCACAGAAGTGAAAGAAGTAACAGAGGAGAATAGGAAGGGAAAAGTGACTTTGGGGAAGGGTAGGAGCATACATTCACTGTTCCAGCTAAAGATAAGAAGGGTAAATCTGAGAGGTGATGGGAAAAAGAAATAGAAAAAGGAGTATCCAAAACTAGAGGAAGTTGATACCGTGGACTTTTGCTGTAAAAAGGCCATAAAGCCATGCAACAAAGATGGTTTTAATGAGTGCAGACAGCTCTTTCATAGGCAATTTTAGAGGAAAAGAATGGAAAGGGAAGTTGTGTGCATGAAAAGGGAGTTTAAAAAGTTGGGTGACACATAATCTAGGACAGAAGTACAAGGAAGTATGGAATAAAGAACTGAATGATGCATCCTTAGAGGTGGCTTTCTCTTTCAGATAATCTATCTGAAACTGATGCTAGCTTTAGGTCTATATTTGTCTTGAGCAATAAACAAGTCAGTAAGGGAAAAAGACTTGAGTTTCACACGTTAAAAGAGAAGTGATGAGGAACAAGGAAAGGAAGATATAGTTTGGCCTCATATTTTGGGGCTTTTCATATGCTGCAGTAAACTTCCTCTGAACATTTCTTTGCACTGTTTAAAATTCACTGTAATTTATTTCCACTCAGCATGTTTTCTGATTGCAATTATCTCTTTATTCTTATCTTTCACTACAAATCTTAATGGCAGTTGTGATTAGGAGTCTGCTGCTTATTGATTACGTTGATATGTGCATAGCAAGTTATTTATGTACTTAATTTAAATTAATTTTATTTGCGGGGTTGAAACAGATGTTTTGCAGTTGTGATTTCCCACTGACTGTTCAATGAAGTGTCACTTACATGAAGCTTTTTACTTTCCAGAAGCTTTTGTTTAGCTTGCCTTTATGTTTCTGATCAGGACTGCATGAGAAAATTACTTTCATAACTAACACAAGTAGACATTATGAGATTTATGGTTCATTCTCTCCCTATTGAATATGTACTGTACTATATTACTAAGCTCATTGAAAATCTCTCGAGCTCTGTTTATGCATACTTTTTATTACTTCAGATACTGACTGAGCAGTAAATCACAGTGGCCTTGGATGCCACATATGTGAGTGCATATGTACATGTGAAACAATTTGTTTCAGTTAATAATTTATAGGACTGAGGTATGTATGAGTATTCTTTAAATCATGCTACAAGGCAACACTAAAGACTAACATTCTCTATGTAGACCTCTAAGGGTCATCTATATTCTAATGTAGACATGAAGCTTTTTCTTTCTTATTATATGGCCAGCACTTCATGTCCTGCTTTCTAAAGGAGAGTAAAATAATTCTGTAAATGAGACTAAAACCAACACAATCCATGACAAAGGGCTGAAAGGTCTTTGCAATAGTTTTTGTCTGTATAGCTGGTACTCTTTTGACCTGCCTCATATGCCAAATGTATTTTTATTGCTTTTGTGAAGAATAAGAGATTTAAATATCACTATTGACATCGTCTATGTAAAAATTATAATTAAATTTGAAAGCCCCATTTTTACCTAGAATCCTGAAACTGTGACACCATCAATATCTTTACATTCTCTCTTTGTTTTTTGGTCTCCTTTTAAAAAATTGATAAATCTGGTAAAGATGCTGTCTACTTTCTTAAATTTTCCTGGTCATGGCACAATGGCTATGTTTCTATGTTCCCCAATATAAAATTATGTGTTATTAAATGCTATGGAATTACAGCTCTCTATTTTGCAATGAAGGTTCTAGAGAATAGTTAACTTTTCCATCTGTATCCGTAGTGTATTTTGCAAACAAGGAGATGCATTAGAACATGTTTCTCTTGGTCTTGCACAAGGAGGTGGAAATGCAAGTCTTGGATCATATGTGTTGAATTTCCTGTACTAAGATAGTTCCTGGCCCATATAATGTTTATTTTTAGATTTCATATACTCTGTTTTGCTGCAGTTTTAGTTCCTTGTTGGATCTTATATGTTACTTCGTATCTTGAAAAGTCTTTAGCCATTTTCTCTATTGCTGTGTAATGGAAAATGAATTAGGGACTGAGGATCTTCTTGTTTTAAGTGATGATAAATCAGTCTCCCATATAGGAAATACATGATCACGAGTTTGAGACTTTTATTCCTTGTGCTACTACTTTTAGAAAAGTTGTTTTTATTGGGGTTTTTATTTGGTTTTGGGTTTGGTGGTTTTTTATTACAAATCTGTTATTTCTAAAACAAGACAATGGAAATTAAATATTGTAGACCTCTTGAAAGGAACCAAAGTTATAAATGGGAACACAAAGTTATAAATTCCCTGTTTAGAATTTGTATGATCATCATATTTGCTTGAAATTTGGTTTCTTTAACACAGACTGATTTCACATAGTTTGACCTGAAAAAAGAAGTAATTAAAAATAGTAATTAAGCATCATAAAAATTAGCCTACTTTATGAAAGATGCAAGTGGAGAATAAGCCCCTTACAATCAAAGAAATAACCTTTATTTGTTTTTTACGATCATCACCTCTTTTTCCTTCTCTACTCCCCCAGGATGCTGTGTAGAGTAGTTTCCATCTGTAATTAGGATTTTCCTAGGCCAGAAAAAAACTATAAGCTTCATAGACATGATGCTTTGTTGTATCCTTGTTGGAGACAGTGGATCTTTTTTCCATGTAAGATAGGGGCAACTAAAGACATTTGCGTTATACTGTAACATTTGCAAACATATTACAAAATGAAGATCAAAGTACTTGGACTGCTAAAACATTCAGCAGCTCTTGGAAATGGAAGCTGTTCACTGTCAGCCTAAAAATACTGGGTAATTGTCTGAATCTAACAATATATGTTTAATGTCAACATGTTACTTGTTATGCTTTCTGCATCCTTTTCAGGCCATATAGAAGGAACTACTTGACTGTTTAGTTACTTTTATACATATCCTTGCACCATCAACATATAAACTACTTGTAAAAATAGTCAGTTTGTCTGCCTGTGTATGCACACATATGTATTCAAGAACTAATTGGGCAGACTTTTTTTTTCTTACGTTGTAGGTTCTGTTGGTCTGCAATTAAGCTGAGGAATACAAGGGGTTTATTTTGTTTTATTTTGTTTTATTTTTTTTTATTTTGGTTTTGCTGCAGTAGTTGCATTGATTATAAATGATAAATGAACCATTCCTTTAAAGGGGAATGGGAGCAAGGGACCTGAGCAGGGAGTTATTTGTTTTATATGCAGTGTAACATTCATGATTCTGGAAAAGCCTGTGGTACTAACAGGCTTGATTGTGATAGGTCATATAATTTTTTTTTAGGTTAACCTCCATAAAAAGAAAGTTACTAGTCTTTAAACTGAATCACACATATTCCTACAGTCTGTGACTTGTTCATCCTGCCCATCCTACAGGAGTAGATTCAAGGGAACACAGAAAGTTCCGGATTTCAGGAGACAGGAATGTGTGCTTACAAGGTTTTTCATGGCACATCATAAATTGCACTGAACTGGTCAGTCCTTCAGAAGAGCAATGTTGAGGTTGAGAAAGAAAAAGTAATCAAGGTATTGATAGTAAGAGTAGATTTGAACTTCATCAACTGGAATTCTTTTCTTCAAGTACTGAAGAAGGAAAATGTTTGAGTATTGTGTTCTATGTCCTTACCTCTGTCCATTATTCAAAAATACTGGCAAACACAAATAACTCCAGCCAGCCACAGAATGTTCAGCTATTGTGCTGTGAATTAAAAATAGGAAAGCTGATCTTTTGCTACTTACATAGTGGAATCTTTGAGACTGCCTTAAAAGGCTTAGACAAAGCTGTGCACAGAATTGTACTTATCTTTGTACTGCCAGAGGATTCTTAGGTGACGTGCTGCCATGTTCCCATTTATTCTAATACTGTAATTACTGTAGAATTTGGATCAACTGTAGTAATTATGTGCGTGTAAAACGTCCTTTAGCCGCTTTGACAATGGGATTCACTACAGAGAGTCTAACCTTCATAGCTGACAGAAACTTTACCATTCCATAGAACTTCTAATACCAGTATCACTTCAATTGCCTTGCTAAAACAGGCAAATAATTTTGTGAAAGAAATGAAGGAAAAGACAGAGTTTTTCAGTGTTGCTGTAAGACCAATTTTAAATTAATATCTCAATAAGGTTTCAATTTTAACAGCATTATACTTAATTTTAACCCTTAGCCTTCTGTGTTTGTCAAGTAAGTGTAACTATTTTGAACCTAAAACATAGCAGAAAAATGAGTGGCTGACAGTTTGATTTGTTTCAAAGTGTTGAAAAAATATTTTCCCAGTGGTTTCTAGCCAAGAGCTATGCAAATATAAATTGATATTCAAATAAACAGCATAAAAATTGTTATTAATGTACAGTGCCCTCCTAGATATTTATTGCTGCAGTACAACTTCTGATTTGTATGAATCCGTTTTCATTGTCATTTATTAGCAATCAACTGTGATTATTTGGCTCTAGTGTTAGCAAACTATAATTCATCGTCCTCCTATCTTTTATTTATGAGACAATGTCAAACGAAAGAAACAAATTATGCATTGTTATTGTTTGGAAGCGCTCTGTGCTCTACAGCATATTAACTTTGCCATGAAGCGTCAGTATTCAATGTTCTGCTCTGACTACCATGTACATCCAATCTGCCTTCATCTCACACAGTGGAGAAAGTTGACTTTTCAGTGGAATCTCACATTCTGCCAACTGTGAGTCCAGAAACAGTTCTGAAAACACCCTGACCCGTTAAAGTCAATGGGAGAATTGCCATTTATATCAGGGAAGCCAAGATTTCATCCCTTCTGTTCTCTGTGTTGATACTTTGGTTGACACCTGTGCTAAGCAAATAGGAAGCAGAAGAGAATAGATTCCTTCTGTTCATCCTTGTCTCATGGGGAATAATTTTCAGTACAAAGAAAATATTTGAATATTTTGAAATGGAACTGTTTAAATCCTACTTAATCCACTTGTGCAACAGTCATCCTAAAGTAAAATATTTTAGGGAAAGGAAAATGACGTGAAGGTAGTCTCTGATGTCATGATATCTGTTACTCAGGAGTTACAACTAATAAGAATGCTGGGCATTTTTGTTCTAGATTTCTAAAATTCCTATAATGATAATTATGTTTAATTATCAGATTCATACATATATTTACAACAAAAAGCAGATGCAAAATAAATTAATCAAAACAATAAATGGAATTAAAGAAAGCAAAGGTGAGCATATACTTTATAAATAATATGTAAAAGCATTTTGTACCACTAGAAGTTAGATTTTATTCCTGACTATTAGGGGTTCCAGTTTGGCATTACTTTGTAATAGTTTAATTGTCACCCTCATAGAAGACACCCATTTAATATTAAAAGTGGCTTTAAAACAATTTTCTTCCATCCTTAGTGTAAAAAATTCGACTCAATATGAACAATATTTCATATATTAATAAATTATTAATCATTGTAATAATTACTATGTATATGGACTTCTGATTAAGTTAGTTTTAATGGTCAAAATTTAAAAAATTTAGGAGAGACAAACTTTAAAATTAGCAACTGAACACTATGTGATGTTTTCATTTTGATATATATGGTATGGTGAAATAGCTTATTTGGTAGATCTTATCATTGGTCTCAGATAAAATTTTTATTTTAATGTTGCTCATACTATTTCTTTTCAAAACCCAATAATGTATCCTAATAGCAACATCAATTAAAAAAAAAAACAAACCATGAAATGAGACAGTTATAAATTTTTTTCACATTATTTGCGTTTTGTAGAACTCCTCACCCTGAAACTCATCTGAGCATATAGGGCAAAGCAGAGAGATATGAATTTTCTGATGAAAATCACTATGCAGATATATGTAAGATTCATTATCTAAGTAGAATATGAAACAGAGAATGCATTGGTTCTGCAGTTTCACTTTATTTTGTTTGTGTTCTCACAATACAGTATTTATTTGCAATCATGAAGGCTACATCCTGAATCATATGCACTTGGCTCCAGCTAGGCCTCAGTCACAGCAGTACTATTAGAGCTAAATTGGGGCATGCAATACAGGAAATTCAGTTAAGATTTTCTGAAATTTGAAGCACAAAGAGTCTGTGAGCCAGAAAGCTTTATAGATTAAGATTATGCCTTTTTTCAGGGATTTTGAATGATACTTCCCTTAATGATCTGAGGATTTTTATCCTGGTCCTTTTGAATCCTGTCCTGGCTCGTTCCCATGTTCACTCAGAAGGCGCTGTTTCTTTGAAAGACCACTGTCAAAACTTTTGCTTACATTGCTTGCATCAGCCACACTTTGCAAGAAACACAAATGCCACAGGGCATCACAGAGGCAGAGAGACCTTTGGTGTACTAAACAGAAAGAGCTTTTGGAGTTCTGCCCCGGCAGTAGAGACAGTGTCTTGCCAGTCAGCAGGCATTGTAAGTAACTCCAGGTTGTGTTTGTAATGTCACAAGCACTATGCTTGTCATGTGAAATTATTAGTGACAGCTGATGAGAAACCCAAAGTGGTGAAATGATTGAAAGCCCACCTGTGATCATATTATCAATAAAAATTAAAATTGCCTGTCTCAACTGACTTTTTCTGCTGTCATGCACTGTGCACCATTTCCATGGTAATAAAACATTCATGCTGCTTATGTTAGTTTTAGATAATGTATTCCCCTCAGGTGTATGTTTTTTATCATCATCCATTTTACTGTATGAATGCTGACGTTGTAGGTGATTGCAGATGTGCCATAATCCTTAGTTTCCACAAATAGTCTCTCCCTTCCCACTCCTGCTACTCAGGTATTTATAGCTCTGTGACAAAGCCCTTGATTGAATGGTGCAGTTGTCAGTATATTCCGTTTCTTTGAAAAGACTTAGTAGATGAATAGATATAGACAAAAATAATATGAAAGGTTTATCTAATGTAGAATATTCATTGCTAGACTTCAATTCTTTATAACTAATGTATTTTTTATTGACCATGCAATTTAAATTGTCTTTTTCAAAATGTTTATTTAGAAGTTAGTAGGAAGACTAAATATCTAAAATAAACCAATACTTTATAATACATGCCTTTTTATTTTTAAAAATATGTTGATTAAACTCACCACTGATGATACTGTTCTGACTGTCCTGAATCCCCTCCCTGTCCTCTGTATGCCTTTGTACATCTTCTATGAGGATCTGTTTCATGATCATTGCAGAGAGAAGGGTGAAGCTGAAGGGTCAGGAGATCCCAGGGTCTTGCTTTCTACCTTTTAAAAGATGGGTACAGTGTTTCCCCTTCTCCAGTCACCTGGGACTTCACCAGGCTGTCACGCTTATCATGGAGGCTCTCTTGTCAACAATATGAACCAATTCCCTCAGGCATCTGGGATACATTTAATCTTGTCCCATATAGTGATAAACTTTCATGTTCCTCAGGTGGTCATGAACCTGATCTTTACTTACAATAGGAAGACTTTAGCTCCCCCAGTCCTTGTCTTGTGGTCAACCTACCTGAGAGGTGTCAAAGAGACATTAGCCTCTGTAAGCTGCTGCTGAAGACTGAGGTGAAATAGGTTTTGATTACTTCAGCCATCTTATCCATTTTGACTCACTGGCTAGCCTTTTTTGATCTTTTTCTGGCTGATATATATATGTAAATCTTTCTTGTTATTCTTTGGTTCCATTGCCAATTTCAGCTCCAGATTTGCTGTGGCCTTCCTGATCCCGTCCTTATAAAACCAGACTGAGCCCCTGTACTCTACCCTGGATTCCTGTTCATGAATCCACTGCCTGTGCATTTGCTTCTTGCCCACTAGCTTGACCAAAAGTTCCTTTCTCAAAGTCATTTCAGGGTCCTTCCTTTCTTGTCCAAGTTTTTTTTTCCCCTGTGCATAGCTAATTCTTATGTTCTAGCTTCTTCTTTTTCACTGAGGGTAGTTTTCCAGGGTGTTCTTAGTGACTAAGTACTTGAAGAGCTGGAATTTTACTTTCCTGATGTTTAGAATATTTATTTTATTCTTCATCTGACACAAATCCCTCAGAACTGCAAACTTCACTGATGTATGATCACTTCAGCTCAGGCTGCCTCCCATCTTGAAATTGAAACAGCAGTGACCACTAGATCCAGGTTTGTGTCCCCTCTGGTTGGTATGTTTACTATCTGGAATAGTACTTGAGAATTTATTGTCCATGCATTCTGGGAGTCTCCTAGATTTCCTACTCCCGCCATGTTACATTCTCAGCAGATGTCAGGGTGGCTGAAGTCCCCCAGCAGGCTGACAGCCTGTGAGCTGGAGCAAGAAGGCTTTGCCAATAGGCTCTTGGTGTAGAGGGCTCCCCATCCACCTATCCTCTCATCCCTGTCTGAATGCCTGTAGCCTTTGACAGCTGTACTACAGGCATGAGATTTGTCCCACCAAGATTCAGTAATGTCGACAAGACCATTATTTTCTGGTGGCTCCAAGCTCCTCCTGTTTGTTGCCTGTACTGTATATATTGGTGTAAAGGTATCTCAGCTGAGCTGAGACATGTCTTCTTAGAGGAACATCCCTTAATTCCTTTGAGATATTTCCCTGTATTTCCCTGTTGGCTTCTGTTACCACAGGACCCCTTCCTCATATTCATAAGATTTCAAGAATGGTCTAGTGTGACTAGCACATCTCAGAGTCATCAGCAAGGCGTACTCACTAACACTCTGTCCCTCTAATCTAGGTCTGTCATGCCACAATTTTCCAAGAGCTCTATTATCTCTTCTCCCACCGCACCTACTTTTAAAAGCCATGAGGCCATATATTAATAGCCATCCCTGTCTTTTTTCCCAATGTCAATGCTTGCAAAACTTTTGATCTACTCCTTTCAGCCTGGTGGGGTGAGGATGCAGGGCACTCATATCTCAGGATTTTTCTGGTGTCTGGTCCTGCCAGACCATGTTTCCACCACCCCATCTCATCTCTAGAGTCTGTGACGTTTCATAACCATTCTACCTACTCTCTGTGTCACTAGGTAGACCAGATTAACCACCTGGTCACACAGCTGTTGTCTCTACTACTGCCCCATGCCAGCACCAGGCTCTGGGACTCCCTGTAACCTGGAAAATTACATGTTTTCCTGGGTGCCTCATTTGTGTCACCACATCTTTTCTCATGAGTACTGAGGATATGGCCAGCCACCAAGTGGAAAACATTCCTGTGTTTCTTCCAAGGGTGTGGTGACCACAAACTGAGATGATCTCTGGTTTGGTGGGTGAATGTGCGCTTGCTGTGCAATCTGACACATGCTCTGCCACACCACACACTGTTTGCCTGCTCCTGCTCACTCATGCTCACCAGAGGCTCCCTTTGGATCACTATAGGGTGTATGCTCTTGCTCCTGTCCTGGCTTGTGCAGAAAAGTCAGAACTGCCTCTCCTCAGGGCTCTAATGCCTTCCACTCAAGGGTCTTGACTGCCTCTCTCGTCACTAATTTCAAGGTCTTGCTGATTCTCCCTGCAATGTGATCTTTGGCTCCAGACCATGTCTGCTGGAGAAATTCACCTTAGAGTTGCTGAAATGTGTTTAATACTGCAAACTAATAAAAAAAATAAATTCTTGATGCATGCAAACATACATAGTTTTGTGGTAAAAGTGAATGAGGCACATTTAGTGTGTCCTGTCTAATAGATTAATATTTCTTTCATGACAGCTGTAGCTGTGCTATGAGGTTTAAGACAGAGAAATTTGCATATGTGAGTCTGAATTTTAACTCTTCATTTTTTGGATATAGAGAATGTCTTCTTAACTTTCAAAACTCTGTAAACTAGAGGCAATTTACGTCTTAAAAGACAAAGTTATTAGTTACTCTGATGTTCCCCTTGGTGACTTTTTTTCTTCAATAATCTTTTGGTTGTAAAAATGTAATAATTTGTAATAAAGATTGCTGGCCAAAATATGTTTCACTATCATTAAACTTCCCTCTAATTTTTTTTCCATCAACCTTTCTTCCTCTTTTTACAAATGCCAAGTAGTTACATAAGAGAATTTTATAGCCTCCAAATATCACCTTTTTAGAAGCTTGTAAACTTTGTCTTACTGTAAAAGAAATTTATTTAATGAGTAACTTTTTTCTGAGTCAAATGTAATTTATTTGAAATTAGTATGCATTACGTAATACTGTAAGGTATAACAGGGGGAACTTAACAGGACATTAGCTTCTGAAACTTGATATCAAAGAATGACTGGATAGTCACCAAACACACCATTGATGACCAATCCTTCATCCTCTGTATTCATAAAATCATGGAGAATAAATAATATTTTTTTTAAACTCATGCATCTCAGTTATTAATACTAGAATTTTCAAAATTAATTATGATAGCTCAACAGAATTCTAACTTTTTAGGGGACTATTTAAGAGAATTTTGAACTTCATATTTCATGAGAGTATATGCAGCACTCTTTCACATGAACATGGTGTCAAACCTCTAAAAGGCGAAAACTCAGTTTTGTTTGAGTAGTTTTGAGAAATTCAATGAAAGGAAAAATATATGACCTAGTAAGACCATAAGAGTCTAAATCTTTATGGGAAAAGGGGAAGAGATAAAATAGGATAATAAATAAAGACTGTAGATCAGGACTCACTCAACAGAAAACAAGCTTCTACTAAGTATTTTCTATTCATGGGACAGAGTAGGGGGGTTATAATAGCAAGTTTATTTAATTATTAGTATAAATAGATGAAAATTAATTTCTTTTAGAATTGATGCATTATATGGGAGGAAAAAAAATTGCTCCATTCAAATTTTTTTATTTCCCTAATTTTTGAATTATGCTTCTTTGAAATCAAAAACCAGTAACTGCATATTTTTTCATTTTTATTTGTCCTTAACTTTAATTCACAGTGTAACAAACTGATATTAGAGAAGCTGTCTTTTGATAAAAGAGACTAATATTACATTTTCTATTGAGTACCAATAAATAAAAATGCAAATTATTTTATACTCATCTCATTTAGAGCTTTCCCAATCAAAATTTCACTTTGTTGAGATAGTAGACTTGTAAATAAGTTGCATGCACAGACATCTAAGTCAACAGGTTAGATTTCCAGTGTTCTTTTACATGAAGAGAAAAATCTAAGGGGGATCCAGAAGGATATTTGAGCTACGCTGATAAATATCTCCAAAAATGTCTCACTTTTGAGCCATCTCAATGATTCTCTGGTTCAGTCTTCAGTTTTTGAAAAATCTTACCACTACTTTTTTTCTCCACGCTTCTGCTGGGCCCTGAAATGTTATCAATGTTTATGTGTACTTATTACAGCAATGAATATTGAGTGACATGCTGTCATGGCTTGACACTGACCCAATGCCAGGCACCCACTAGAGTTGTTCACTCACCCTCCCCTGCTATAGCTGGACAGAGGAGGGAAAAAGGGAAAAAAAATTAATGAAGGCTTCATGCTTGAGATAAGGATCAGGAGAAATATTTCAAGGGCAAAGCAGGCTCAGCTTAAGTTGCAAAGTGAATTTATTACTAAAAGAATCAGAGGAGGTGTAGGAATCGGCAGGAGAAAAGCGGCACCTTGAAACACCTTTTCCCTGCCAGGCTCTCTCCACATCCCACAGACAGCACAGCAAGACAGGGCATGGGGTTTTGATCAGTTCACCATCCAAAATTTTCTTCTGCTGCTCAGGGAGAGCAGTCCTTCCCCTCTGAGGCCATGGGGTCCCTTCCCATGGGTGACAGTTCTCCATGAACTTCTCCAGTGTGGGTCCAACCTCATGGGCAGACAGTCCTCCCAAAACTACTGTGACATGGTTCTCCTTCCATGAGGTGCAGTCCCTCCAAGAAAGCCTGCTCCACTCTGGAGGCAGGGGCCCCCTCTCTTCATAGAGCCTCCCACTGGATCACAACCTCCTCCAGCATGGAGCCCACAGGCTGCATGTCACTCTCTGCATCCCTCATGGATCCCCAAGGGCTGCAAGGGCACAGCTGCTTCACCATGGTCTCACCATGGCCTGCAGAGGAATCTCAATTCCAGTGCCTGCAGCACCTCCTCCCCTCCTCTGCACTGACCTTGGCGTTGCCATGTTGTTTCTTTCACATGTTCTCACCTCCTCCTCCACTCTGTCTAGGAGCAAAAAACTTGTGACTTTGTTTTGATTTTCTTCTTAAATATGTCATCACAGAGGTGTTACCAACCTCTCTCTTTGGCCCCACTTTGGCCAGCAGCATGTCCATCTTCAGAGCCATCACGAATTGGCTCTGCCAGACATGATTGAAGCTTCTGCAGCTTCTCACTGGAACCATCTTTGTGGCCCCTCTAGTGCCAAGAACCTGGCTGTGAAAAGCCAATACAGATGCTGATGTCATCCAGTTTCAGTTTAACAATGCAGAGTTTCTCCTTTTTGTTCAGCTTTTCTCTGTCATGTGTGTCTTCCTTGAATCTTGGGTGATCGTTTCCGTGCTGACCACTTTCTCCTCCAGCTTTTCCTTGGCACTCTCTCCAGAACATCCCAACTTTCATCCTGGGAGAAGGTGAAAGATCTCCGTTATGACTAGGTATTTTGCCTTTTTCTCTCTGAAACTAAACATATTCTTTTTTATTTTCTTTTTTTTTTCCCCATAATCCTGATATTTGTGTTAGCTGTTCTTTTCAGTACTAAAGAGAGACACCTGCCTCCTTTCCCTCTCCTGCTTAAAGTCTTTATGATTATTTGTAACAACAATATATATGTCAGTCTTTTCTCCCTCTCTGCCACACACAGTCAGGCTCTGAGTCTTGTTCTCTAAAGAATAACACTACAAAAGTCTCCAAATATAGTCTCATGGCCAAGTCATGGTCAAAAAATTGTTAGGATTGTTAGGTGCATTTTTGGGTTTGTATCTTTAGGTGTTTTGCATAAATTTTCTTTTGTGTCCATCATGTTTACCATTATTTCTTGTTCTTATGGTTCCTTTCTAATTAACAACAACAATAAAACAAACACTGCCCTGTATTCCTAGGAAAAACTACTGATTCTTTGAAGAATTATAGTTAAAGAATCCATGTTCTCTTCTCCACTGTACCCATCTTCCTTAGCAGGCAGCTGAAATCTTTTCTGGGTAATAAGGTTTAGGAGCTGCAGCTTAGTGTTTGGGCTCACACTTAGGGTTCACTATTTGACACTAGATTAAATATAATATTGTCCTTTAACATTTTCCCAGATAACAGAGACAAAGGTTACAAAGAACAGGCATGGATCATGGGACAGACCTGTTGATGATTTACTAAAGAAAAAAGCTAATTTTCTCTTGAGGCAGAGAAAATGTTTAACAATTGCATTTCCTATTCTCATTTGCTGTTCTTCTCACCATTGTTGCTGCAACAATGTTCTTGAAATTGAATTTTCTGTCTGTGTTATTAAGTGTTCCTGTCCAGTAGTTGTGAGATATATCTGCAGCTGGTGGCAATGGTTCAAAACTGAAATTGTGAAACGTCATGCCACAGTGAGCATCTACTTCAGTTTTGTCTGAAGTAGACAAGGAAATACAAAAAGTTTAAACGTAGAAATCCTTTGTGTAATCCTTTACTTTTATCCTTAAATGTAGAAATCAGTATAGTCTTAATACAGAAATAATATGCTCTAACTTAATTAAGAGTCTCAAAAAGTATTTGTGATTGATTCTCCTCATAATGTTTTGCACATTTATTTCAATCTGCAGAAATGTATGCAATTTGATTTCCTAAAATTCAGCCAAACAAGCAGCAAATTCACATGTAATTCTCTATTCAGAAGAGTAACAGATCTGTTATGTTATTTGGTCACTCTAAACCATGTCATATAGCAAACTTATTTGATTTAAATTTCCAAGATGATGAGCTGTTATTAATTAGTATCTTATATAATAATTATGCATTATTTCCCATAATGAAGACACAAGACTGATATCATAGAATTACCATTATCATTAGTTAAGATACATGTAAATACTCTTTAGAAGTATTTTAGAAGGCTAGCCCATTTGCTCTCACATTTGCAGTCAAACTTGGTAAAGCAGAACATTCATGAATTTTAAAAAGAGGTTATGTCCTTCACTGTTTTCCTATTAAGAACTGTATGGGTGTTCTCTTTCCTTATAACTGGTTCAAGGGAGAGCCGTTAAAAGATAAATTTCATAGTTTTGGGGCCTGGAAGATTTTGTGTGTAGTTATTTAGGAATTTCATGTGATGTAGAATTTATTTAATAACTAAATTTTTTTTCTTTTATTGGATAATTTTTTTCTTCAAAGTGCCAACATTATTGTGATCATTCTCATCTTGATAAGAATTTTTGATCCTCATCCCATACAATTTTTTTTTGTATTTTCAAAACAGGATTAATCAAAAGATGTTCTGTGTCTAAACATTAAAGTTCATATAACATATACATGAGCAATTGTGACATCTATTCTATCAAAACATGCTTTTTTTTGTTTTATTAATTTGCATATATTTAATTTCTGAAAACTATTTCCAGGACACTTTGGGTGTTTTTAATCAAGTTTTTGCACCTCCTTCTTTATTCACCATATATCCCTTTATGTCTATAAAATGTAGGTACCAAATGTATTACAGGAAGAAATGTTGTGGATATATGTGTAATTTTTCAGTGGTTATGATTTTAATGAAAATAAAATGGGGTAGGAAAATAATATATAGAATACGAAAAAGACAATAAAAATTTAGAAGCAGTGCAAGACAGATTAGGCCAAAAGAGGGAAATCATGGATGTAATCTTATTCTAAAACATGCAACAGGCACACCCACTGAAGATACAGTGAGACAATATGTACAGCCCTACTCCCTTGTTTATCTCCTCTCTCTTTTAATAGATGACACTTTCAGAGTCTACAATTTTTGTGTTTCTCTTCAATCAGGCAGAAAGATCATAAATATATAAATAAATAATAACATTTTTCTTCTTTTTTTTTTCTGAGATTAGGAAATGCTTGCTTATCCAAATAAGGAATATTTTATCTTCTGAATATCTAAGATTTTTATAAATATCTAGAAAACTCATAGAGTTATTATGCATTTTCACCAGTGCTAATATAGCAATCAGTCACTGTTCCTGAATGTTATTCAGCAACATTAATACATACATTGAACCAAATATGTGGAAGTTAAATTGTCCACTTAGATGACCACATGAAATCTAGTTTCATCCTACACAAAGTATTTGTTTAATCTATTGCATGCAACAATACTATATAGTTTCCAATTAAAATTTTAAAAATCCTACATTCTGGATGGAACTACTGTTACCACTGTCATTTGGAACTACTATAATTTGGCAGAAACAATAATATTGGGAATCCAATGATACAGGAATTTGACTAAAACAGCATCTAAAATAGTTCTATAGTAGTCAAAATATATATAAATGTTATTTGAGAAGACAGCGTATGATCTAAGAGTCTTGCAAGGATTTCAGGGGGGAAAAGTTCATTTCCTATATATCCTGGAGCAAAGCAAAATTTCTGTACCTATTAAAATGTAGGATTGAGACTTGACCTCAACTGAGAGCAAATCTGAAGAAAATTACTTCTGTATTGGAAGAAGGGGAGATGATTGAGTTTTTTATCACCATATTGATTTAAGCATCTAACCCCTGTCTAAAACTCCTGAAAGTGTTTAAGGGTTAGAAAGTCCAGGAAGGAAAACTTCCATGATTATAAGGCATACAAGGCAGACTCACATTTTGTCACAAGTTAATATATGTTTAGCACATTCTTAAACATATATACTTATATCATATATGGAAAATAAAGCCCCACAACTTGAAAAAAAAGTCAGTTAAGGTTTGCTGTAAAACCCAGATTTGAACTGATTCAGTGTGTGTAAATCATTTGTCATGGACAGCACTCAGTTACATAGTGATGTCTTTTAATCACACTTGTCACAAAGGATGATTAATTCAGTATTTCTTATCTTTTGGCTAACAATACAAAACACTTACAGTGTAAATTGCAGAAATGTGAGCCATCTATCTGACAAATGCATTTAGTGACAGCTCTGCTCTGAACCTATACAGAGCTATAAAGCTCTGTGAGGAAAAAATAAACCCGTGGGCATCAAAAATCAATCTCTCAAAATTAGCTGATTCTTTATAATTTTGCCTAAAAGCTGTCTGCCTTACTTTCCCTAAATGGCATTTACATTGCCTTATCTCATTAGACTACTCTGAAGATCTGCTACTTAATATTTGTAAAGATCTAGGATCTTACAAAAAAAACCACCTCAGAGAATTCCATAGGAGAGTTCATCATTCTGCCTTCATATAAAAATTTGAATAATTTTCAATAACAAAGGGCACTGAATAATATACTGGAAAATATTGAGTAATTACTCAACAGATAACAGCCAGATATAATTAATTGCAAGATTTCCAGTTCATCTTTGAATATACTTTTAGAAAAATAAACAAGCTTCTGAATATCTGGGTCACAGGTATATATTTTTTTCTCCAATTACAGAGTTAGTTTAGACAGGATACTCTGTTTCATGCAAAGCTTACTTTAAAATTTATACAAAATGGCATTACTAAATTTGGTTCCCTAACTTTACAATATTCTTGTTTCGTGAAGTAAATTTTTGTATGCAATATTTTCATGAAATGTTCCTATGAAAAGAGTAGTTGAGTTATACAAGACATGCCTACCTAACTATTGATTAGTAATGTACTCAAATTTCTCTTCCACCTTTCTAAAAATTTATGACCTCCCATTGTGAAAATGTTGGCATTTTTAGAAGAGAAGCTTGAACTTCTCTTGACCAGAATAAAGTTTTAATTACCTTTTTTTATGGCTTTGCATGAATTCTATTTTCCATTAATTTAAACTTCAAATAAACATGACTACTTGGACTGAAAAAACTTTGGTGTTTTGTTTTTAAACAACTAGTGAGGGCATAGCTGTAAACACCAGTAGTGCTTCTGTTCATCAGTGAAATAAGAAACAACTCCTTCTTGCAGTGTTTCTTCATTAATAATGATTCAGGCTTTCATGAGACTCCTCATGCTTTATGAGAAATTATATTATATAACACTATAAGCCAGCAAGATTTCTAAAACAGTGTTGTCTAAAATGATGTAACTGTACTAAAAACTTTTATTTTTATATATTATGAAAGAGGTGTTGTAACCTAACACGTTGGTTAAAAATTTTGTAAGTGGTTTTGTGGCATTATCTGTAGTAAAAAAAGTTTATATCTGGAGTGTTCAGAAAAAAATATGCTATAATTTTTGATTTAGAGAAACAGTCTGACAGAGAAAGACTTGGATAAAAACAACTTACCAGCAGACCTCTTGGGAAATTCTATCATGGAAGAGTTTACTAAGGAATGGGGCATACTGTATTAGAAACAAGCCTTTCAACCAAGAACAGGGAAGTTTATAAAATAAATTTCTATACCTTAATTGGAAGACAATAGTTTGAAACAGGAAATAACGAATCAAATTCTTTGCGGGTATGTAGAAGTTCAGACAAGATGATTAGAAAGCTTCCCTAGGGCTGAGAAGTTTTTGAACCATTTCTCAAAGCATAAACCTTTTAGTTCACTGTGTGTTTCAGCCAAACATTTTCTAATAAGTTTCCAATAAGTAGAGTAGATTTTGCAAGACTGCTCATGTCTACATTGACACTGGATGCATCCTGATGCTCAGTGAAACAGATTAAGTTCATACTGAGTGCTCCTGAGAGTTCTATCTTGAAGAAGAATAATGAACATTTGAATAGTTTGAGAATTTAGGTATCATTTTTATGCTACTTTTAAACTTATGCTATGGTGATTTTGAGGATTTTTTTTTTGCATTATAGTATCATAAAAAAATAACAAAATATTTTCATGTTGGAAATAACTTCTCTTGTAATCATCTTTTACTGGTCTAATATGACCACCAGAGACTGGTGATTAATAGAAGGATAAACTGGAATAGGAATGAATTAGTCATCATGTAAGTTTACCAATATTTAGGTACATTTTTCTTTCTAATCAAAATAGCTCAGTCTTCTGGAAAGGCAATCCCCATAGAATCACCAGAAGGAAAATGCAACACCTCCTAAAAGTTTTTGAAGAGGATGAATGTGTTGCACTTCCTTCTAGTATAAACATTTAAAAGAAGATAAGGGGAATATATCTACCAAATAATGTTTTAAACTTGAGTTGGATTTTCATCTGATCCAGTATCAGTCTTTGTTGTATGCTTCTTTCCATCAACAGTATCTTGTTTTTACCAATTCTGACTTTTTTTTTCTAAAGTGTTGGCTTCACCAAAATTCCAAAACAAAAATAATAAAATTGCATTAAAAGTCCATAATTTATGCATGCTTACTTTCTGTATTGATGTATCTTTCATATTTCTCTAAATAATGAGTAAGAAGTTGTGAAATATTTGTTGCATGGTGTGGCATGTAGTGTTTTCTGTACTTTGGGATTTTTGGGTTTTGTTCTTTAATATTTAGGTTTTTTCTTTATTTTTTTGCATTGTTTTGCTCTGCTTTTTAATTCACTTAAATTACTATACCTAATTCCCTGTACCTAGAAGTTTAAACATTCTTCTGGTAAGTTACAAGACTCCAGTCTATGCATCAACCTCCTCTATATTGATATGACTATATGGCTGGTCTATACATGGTTAATCTTCTCTGGAACTGTTCTTTTTACAGTTTGAATTAAAGCTATTTATTTATAATCATGTTGTCTAATTTTTGAACGACCTTTTTGAGTTCAGTGAGTTTGAGTTTTTAGCTGTATGCAGAATACATATATGAAAAAGGTTATTAAAATTCAGCTGAAAATATCTTCAGTTTTTCTTCACATTTATTGCAAGGTTAAATCAGAAATATCCTGAGAATGTTCCTGAGAGAAATTTCCTTAGAGCAACTAACAGATCCTTATCTATCTATCATTTATTGGATTGTAGTCTGAATTCAAGATTGTTTCTGATGCTATCTAAATCAGATTGTGAAACTTGTGGGAGGCCTAAGAAAAGATTTTGTAAACAATTGTAGTAATATCACTCTAAATAACAGTACACATTGAACTTCAGAATATTTTGTCAAAAACTGTACAAATACAAAACTGTATTACTTTTGGGTGAATTGAAGTCTTTTTCTCATTTATGTGTGAATGAATTATGAGTGTCAGAGGTCAGTATAAATCACAAGATTTTGGCATCTGTAAATATTTTTTTCTGGGTTAACAAAGAGCTTAACACAGCTTCCCAAAAATGAGTTGGTTGTTAAAATGTTACAAAGTTACACAGGAAACAGGCGCAGTGTAAATAGAAAATAAAAGACCATATACATGTTTACTCTTAACTAAACCCTAAATTTTTCAGAGAGTTTTTCAAGTAGCATATGTCTTATAACTTGCTTTTGGAGAGGCAAGCAGTTTCCAGCTCCTGGTTTCCTTTATTCAGCTGAGTTCCAGAAAGCAGCAATGACACACTTGGCTCTGCAAAGCAGCATCAACCAATTGCTAGAGGAAGATATGGGCCAGGCAGGGCAGATGCCAATACGTTTGGCCAAGGCCAGATGATCTGGTCCATAATGGTGACCAGGACCACTGGCAGCCTCATAACCTGCAGCATGTCCGCAGTGACAAGGCAGGTCGTGCCCCTGGATCAGTGTCAGATTCTGGATGAGCAGTGATAAGGCCAGGCATGGACACAGATGAACAGAGGACCCTCCCTCCAGCTGGGAGCAAGCACAGGAGTCTCCCCTCAAAAGCAATTCCCAGTCAAAGGACTAGAGGAGCAAGAGATCAGCGCAGCTTCTTAGCATAGTTTTTTTCAAAGAGCTCCTTTCAAAGCTTAACATCTGAATTATTATTTAAGCTGGTCCTGAGCCTAGGCTTACAACCCCTGGAATAAAAAGGCACTCAGGGACCTGATACTGAGTTTACTATTTATCAGCACCTTCCTTTGGTACAACAGCTGGTAGTGCTTTCCAGTTCCATCTGCTTCCTATACCTATCTCCAGTTACGTTTAAAATCTCGTCACTGGAAAAATTTATTATGAGACAAGAACTTATTGCGAGCTAAGACTTGCTGACAAAGATTTTAACCATATCGTTATAACAACAGAGAAGGACAATGAAGCTGGTGAAAGGGCTGGAGCTGAATTCTTCAGAGTCATGGCTGAGGGATCCTAGAGAAAAGGAGGGTGATATGATTGATCTCTACCTTGTCTGAGGTAGGATCAATTAGTTCAATGGGCAGGGACACCTTTCATTAGACCAGGTTGCTCAAAACACCACACTGCCTGGCCCTGAACTCTTCCAGGGATGGAGACTCCACAACTTCTCTGTACCAGCATTTCACAATTCTCATAGTGAAGAATTCTTTCCTTATCACAAACTTAGATATAACATCTTTCTGTTTAAAGTCATTCCTCCTTGTCCTAAAAGTACATTCCCTTATAAAAAGTCCCTCTCCATCTTTTCTGTAGGCCCCTTTAAGTGCTAGAAGGCTCTTGTAAGGTCTCTCAAGAACCTGCTGTTCTTCGGACTGTTCCAGACCTTTGGTCATCTTTGTGGATCTTCTACAACATGATCTCCTCTGGATCTTCTACAACATGTCCATGTCCTTCTTGTGTTGAGACCTCTAGAGCTGGAGACAGTACTTCTGGTGGGGGTCTCACAAGAGCAGAGTAGAATGATAGAATCACCTCTGTGACCAGCTGGCCATGGTTCTTCTGATGTAGCCCAGGATTCTTTTGTTTTTCTGGTCCATTATCATATATTATGTTGAGCTTTCCATCAACCAACAGTCCTGAGTCCCTCTCTTCAAGGCTTCTCTCAATCCATTCCTTGACCAGCCTGTATTTGTGTTTAGGATTGCCCAGACTCAGGTGCAGGCCATTCCATTTAGCCTTTTTGAGATTCCTGTGGTTCCCATCAGCCATTTTCAAGCCCTCTCAATCCCTCTGAATGGCATCCTTTCCCTTCAGTGTGCCAGTGTTATTGGCAAAGTTTCCAAAGGTGTGCTCAATCCTACTGCCCATGTCACCAATAAAAATGTTAAATGGCACCATCCCAATACTAGCACCTGAGGAACACCACTGATATCCATCTGAACATCAAGCCATTGAGCACAATACTTTAAATGCAACCACCCAGCCAATTCCTTGTTCACTGAGTGATATATCTGTCAAACCAAATTTACTCTCCAATTTGGACCCTAGATGTTGTGTGGCACAGCAAACACTTTGAAAAAATACCCTATAGATTATGCCTGTTGCCTTTTCCAAATTTTTCAAGCATGATTTACCTTTAGTGAAGCCTGGCTGGCTGTCACCAATCACCTCTTTATTTTCCATCTACCTTGGAATAATTTTCAGAAGGATTTGTTCCACAATTATGCCAAGCACAGAAGTGAGACTCACCAGCCTGTACTTCCTTAGGTCTTCCCTTCTCACCTATTTAAAAATTTATGTTATGTTTCTTCTTTTCCTGTCAGTAGGAAATTTATCTGACTGTCACAACTTCTCATATATGTCAAATATACTGTGGCATAGCAACTTCAAGCGTCAGTTTCCTCAAGACTGGACTTGTGCACCTTCAGGTTCCCTAGATGGTCTCAAACCTGATCTTATCATACAATGGGCTGCTCTTTGTTCTCCAGTCCCTGCCTTTGCCTTTTTGACATGGTATCCGGAGCACCTGACAGTGAAGACCAAAACAAACATGTAATTAGGTATCTCAGTCTTCTCCACCTTGTGGGTAACCAGATCTCTCGATTTCTTCCAGACAGAACCCACATTTTGCCTAGCCTTACTTTTATCACGATTGCTATTAGCTATTAGAGTATTTTCTTGTTGCCATCACTGGCCAGATTTAATTTCATCAGGGTTTTAGCTTTCCTAGCCTGATCCCTGTCATCTTGGATAGCTTCTTTGTATTCCTCCCAGAGTATACGTCCGTGTTTCCATCCCCTGCAGGCTTCAGTTTTGTGTCTGACTTTATCCAGAATCTCCTTTTATATTCATGCAGGCCTCCTGGTATTTTTGCCTGATTTTCTTTTTGTTTGCTTGCACAATTCCTGAACTTGTAGAGGTGATTCTTGAATATTTGCCATCCTTCTTGAGCCCTTCCTCCCTCCAAGGCTATATGCTACAGTGTTCTACCAAGCAGATCCTTGATGCTAAAGATCTTCTCTCCTGGGGTCCAAGGTAGATGAGCTTTCTGTGCACCTTCCTTGCTGTCCCAAGAATCTTGACTCCTGGTGTGTTGGGATATTTTGCTGGATAAATGCCAGCAAAAAATGTTTTCAGAAGAAAAATTAACTATATTGACAAGCTTATTTTCATTTTCCCTTTTCCCTTAGCTTGTCAATATGGATAATTTTTCCTTTGAAAACTGGTTACAGTAATATATTACAACATATCTTGTTACTTTCTTTGTGTGTTTTAAAATAAATAATTATTCCTACATAACTTTTTTCAAAGCTTTTGATACAAACGGAATTTCTCCTTTGTGCTTTTCTTTTTTCCAAAATAACATAACTGTAGTGTAAGTTCTTTGCATATTAGAAGATTGTAGTTCAAAACAATTTATTTACTAAAAAAAATAATTTAAGGGGAGTGCAAAATACACGATAAAGTTTTTTGGTGATTTACTTAACACATGCATGGTGGTAAGCATTATCAATTGTGGCTATGTTCATCAGCCAAAAGTGTTTGATAAAATTTGAACTGGATCAAAATAGAATTTCTATATAGATATCCTTCACAGAATTCATTTTAAAAAACCATTATCAACTGTTCTGATTTGTTTGTAGCTGTCTACTTTAAATACATACATACACATACATAAACAGCTAGTTCTGAGCACCAGATTCACAAGGCCGAGTTCTGAGGTAAGATCCATTTTATGCAAGCCATATGGATAAGACAGATTTGCAGACATTAAATTAACCTCTTAAACTAAATTTGTCTGCAATGTAGTGCAGTCTTGACGCAGAGTTTTGAGAGGTATAACAGTTGCTCAACAAAAGCATGTACTTGGTGGAGATCAGTTCTTGATTGTGTACCTATGTCTCATGAGAAACTCCAGAAACTTTTGCCCCTATCTCAATGATCCCTCCAAAAATGTCTGTGTTATGTGGGAAAGTGAATTCTGACTACTATCAGTAGAAATAGAAAAAGTGTGAGCCAGTGGAAAAAGAGATTCTTCAGTTTTCAGGCCACACTATCTTGCCTTGCTCACCTCTTTAAAACTGATAACAATGTTTGCCCCGAAAAATCTACATGGTTCAACTAGGCTCCCTCATGGGGCACTTTTATAAAATGATTATTTTTTTCTCCTCAGTGAATCTCTTTGTTCTCCTTTGTACAACAGAACAGTGTCACAGTATTTCCCTAAAGGTAAAATGTTGTTTTATTCCTTTGTTTATAGTTACAGACCTTTCAAAAAGACAAGCTTTTACTGAATGAGCTGCAGCTGGAGGTTTAACTTTCTGTCTGATAGTTAACCTAGCCTCCTCTGGCACCTAATCAGGTCATCACAGTTTACACTGAGTGCTGCTTGGCTTGTCTTTTTTCATCTTAGTTTAGCTAAGCTAGATGAGAAGATCTTACCATTGTATTTCAACTAAATTCCAGTTTTTTTCCCTGATTACTGTATATATAAATGCTGTAAAAACTATCATTTGTGATCTGAAAATTTAGTAAAAAGTTTCATTTCTATTTCAACTTTGCTGGAAAATGTAGTGCATTCTCCTCTTGAAATGGTGTCCCATGGCTGTGCTTGTAGTGATACTTTCCATGTATTTTGAAGAACTTTATTAATGGAAATACTAAGTTTTTAAGGAAACCTATCCTTTTACTAATAGCTTTTTTGTGATCCTATTTGCAGCCATTGATCATGTGCGGATTGTTAAGGGTATCTTCTCTTTTTATTTTAAGACACATTTATATACTTTCTTTTTTACAGTAACAATAGTGTTATTTTAAGATACATTTATATACTTTCTTTTTTACCATAACAATAGTGATCAGTGAGCAAAGCAGTATTTATAATAGCTAACAAATATTCACTTTTCACAAAAAAATCTGACATTCTTAACATCATCTTGTTCTTTGACTCATATAAAGGGAAAAAAAATCAAGCAGTCAAATTACAGTTTAAAAAATGGATATTTCTGAAGTTTCTAGTTATCCATTTTTTCCATTAACAATACCACATTCTTTTATTGCAGGTCTTGATTCACAGCCTCAAATAGGCTTTGAAAAATATAATAGAACATCTTTAATTAAATCCCCAAAACTCACATACAGGGATAAATAATAATCCATCAGCTATTTCATTCTTTAACAGGACCTGGGAGAACTTGACAGTCTTAATCACTTCAGCCATTTATACCTTCATTTTCAGCTTTGTTTCAGTTGAGCCATTTAGTGGGGGTTTATCTAAATTGCAGTATCTTTTTTTCTAATCACGCTTCATAGCTGTAACACAGAAAGTAATTTCAGGTGCAAAACAGAATATCTCTGAAGCACAGACATCCGTGGCATAAGCACGTTAGAATGAAAAGTTACCTGTAACTGAGTGATATTTGTCTCTGTAATGAGCTGAAGCATTGAGGAACTGTGCCTGTAGTAAAATTAGGAACCACCAGCAGCAGCATGAGAGGATTCTAGCTTGTTAGAGAATATTCATTTTCCTTATTACACAAGACAGCTGTGGATGCCAGAAATTGTTTCATTAACGCAAACAAAGTTTCAATTATACCCCAGCATTCCTACAGGTGTGGGGAAAGTCAAAGTAAATACTCATATAGTTACTAAACACTCATATCAATGCTGTTCTATGGGCTTTAGCTATCTTGAGGGTAAAATAACATTTATATGTGGTTTTAGATATTACCTTTGGTATTGTATCTTGTTATTTTAAAATACTTTCTTCATATAAAATATAAGGGTATGATTTACATTAACAAATTCACATCTTAAATATCACCACAACTGTCCCAAATTAAAAAATAAATTAAAAAATAATAAAAAAGAGATATAATTACTTGGGTTTTATTATTATTATTTTACAAATACAAATTTTGTCATACCCTCTTTTTTCTTTTTAATTAATTATAGTCTATTGGTTTTACAGATGGTATTTCCTTAACTTTCTACTGCCAAACTTCTGCAATGATGACCTCTGTAGAGGCATTTATAAATTTAAACTTGTAGTAGTAGTAGTAGTAGTAGTATTCCCCTAGTATTATTAATATATTTCAACTTGTAACTATTTGTCCAGTATATTTTTTTTGTATTTCAAGGCTGCCAAATAAACTTTTCTGAATATAAGTTTGAATCAGCAAGAGCATGAGAATATAAAAGCACGATGTTTTTCAGAACAGACAGCTCACAAATAGATTGTCATGGGCAAGTTAGTTAATCAGAGAAAAGTTAAATTGGATGTTGACTTCTATGGCTTAGGATTTCATCTTCAGCAAGCAGCTCAAAGAATTGCCTCCATAAATAGCAGCGCCCTTGCACACTTTTTACATATTGGTACACTGTGAAAGTGACTGAGAGGCTGAAGTAGAAGCCTACAGAAGTTCTGTCAAGGGTCCATGGTAGAGCCACACCTCTTTCCAGAACACACCCAGGCACCACAGAAATTAATGGAGAGGAAAATTAGGTAATTAAATTAGCAGGAAGTGCCATCTGTGTAACGCAATAGCTGTAACACAGAAAGTAATTTCAGGTGCAAAACAGAATATCTCTGAAGCACAGACATCCGTGGCATAAGCACGTTAGAATGAAAAGTTACCTGTAACTGAGTGATATTTGTCTCTGTAATGAGCTGAAGCATTGAGGAACTGTGCCTGTAGTAAAATTAGGAACCACCAGCAGCAGCATGAGAGGATTCTAGCTTGTTAGAGAATATTCATTTTCCTTATTACACAAGACAGCTGTGGATGCCAGAAATTGTTTCATTAACGCAAACAAAGTTTCAATTATACCCCAGCATTCCTACAGGTGTGGGGAAAGTCAAAGTAAATACTCATATAGTTACTAAACACTCATATCAATGCTGTTCTATGGGCTTAGCTATCTTGAGGGTAAAATAACATTTATATGTGGTTTTAGATATTACCTTTGGTATTGTATCTTGTTATTTTAAAATACTTTCTTCATATAAAATATAAAGGGTATGATTTACATTAACAAATTCACATCTTAAATATCACCACAACTGTCCCAAATTAAAAATAAATTAAAAAAATAAAAAAAAGAGATATAATTACTTGGGTTTTATTATTATTATTTTACAAATACAAATTTTGTCATACCCTCTTTTTTCTTTTTAATTAATTATAGTCTATTGGTTTTACAGATGGTATTTCCTTAACTTTCTACTGCCAAACTTCTGCAATGATGACCTCTGTAGAGGCATTTATAAATTTAAACTTGTAGTAGTAGTAGTAGTAGTAGTAGTAGTAGTAGTAGTAGTAGTATTCCCCTAGTATTATTAATATATTTCAACTTGTAACTATTTGTCCAGTATATTTTTTTTGTATTTCAAGGCTGCCAAATAAACTTTTCTGAATATAAGTTTGAATCAGCAAGAGCATGAGAATATAAAAGCACGATGTTTTTTCAGAACAGACAGCTCACAAATAGATTGTCATGGGCAAGTTAGTTAATCAGAGAAAAGTTAAATTGGATGTTGACTTCTATGGCTTAGGATTTCATCTTCAGCAAGCAGCTCAAAGAATTGCCTCCATAAATAGCAGTGCCCTTGCACACTTTACATATTGGTACACTGTGAAAGTGACTGAGAGGCTGAAGTAGAAGCCTACAGAAGTTCTGTCAAGGGTCCATGGTAGAGCCACACCTCTTTCCAGAACACACCCAGGCACCACGAAATTAATGGAGAGGAAAATTAGGTAATTAAATTAGCAGGAAGTGCCATCTGTGTAATAGCAGAGAAACTTGTAAGACCTAAGTTGCATACCTCTAATGCCTAGGACTACACTCATTTGAACTTTCTATCCCTCCTTAATAAACAGGAATGAATGAGTGTGTCATCTTAGTCTCCAAAGGTGACATTGTTTTTCAAGTTTGTCAGCAACACTCTCTGGGTGCCTGAGTATTTCCTACTTTCTTCTACTTACTGGGACAGGATTTTTCTTTGTTTGTATAAAAATGTTTTTCTTATTACTCTGGAGCAGCTGATTCAACTAGCTTTTACAGTAACCATTTCAGCTTCAGAGTGCTAGATAAATTAATGTTGGAAGAGATGCAATGTATGTTATAAAAAATATTTTTCACACTAGTTGACAGGACAGGCAAACACTATATTTTAACCAAGCTGCTTTAAAAGGACTTGCCTTTTAGCAGATGATTCTCAGTAACTGATTGCAATTAGCACCCATACATTAATATAAACATTTACTAATTCTTTCTTGAATTTTCAGTACAATAGTACGTATTTCATCTAAAATAAAGCAAGATACTTTATTCTAAGGCACTTGTGGCTGTGAAAAGAAAAAGAAAACCATGAAAGAGAATTGGTCTGCTACTAGTGTCACATTAAGTAAACCAGGAATGGTTATATAAATTCAATGACAACAAAACGTGGCCAGCTACTTCAAATGCTCAAGTGATTATTGCTCAATTTTTCTTTGTGATTAAAAACTACTTATAAAATATGCTTTAGGAAACACAAGAATTGCAATGGCTTGTTGTGTAAGCCATTAAGTACTATATGGAAGGAGGCAGGTGTTGGTGCATTTTGTGAACACTTTAATATTTAGCATGATCATTAAATTTTATATCGTGCATATGCATACATTTCCAGTCAAGTGAATGCATGCAATAGAAATTTCAGCACTTGTCCCACATATTCAGTTCAGGAGAATCTGCCCCTTGTTGGTAGTGAATGAACAAATGAATGAGCAATAGAGCTGCATAAGTATGGGTAGTGCATCTAAATCAAGTGAGGTTTGGTACAGAAAAAACAAATAGAGATGCAAGTGTTGCTGTTCCCTGATGGCTTTTTATATCATCACCTCCCTTCTTCGAAAAAGCTTTGAATCTTTCATTAACGCATTTTCAGATGATTTCTCTTTTCTTAAGATATTCCTTCAAAATTCAAAATTGTTTGAAAAATATGGTTGGAAGATTAATGCAAATTTATGCATAAGACAGTTCAGCAGATTTAGCATCTCTAAGTTGCCAGTGTATTCATGTTTGATTCAACAACAAAGGACGATTTAAAGCTGTGGTAATTAAAAGCATATATTTTATGAATGTAGTTTAGTAACAAATTCCACTCAGGAAGTTCAAAGGCTGAGAATCTTTAGTTTCACAGCTCTCACAAGTACTGCAGGTTCACTCAGATTACATGGCTCCAAAAACATGTAAAAGCTTGTCCCTGTGTTTGTTCCCTTGAGTAGCCAAGTCCCTCAGTGGCTGTCAGAAATAGACCAAGTATATTTTCTTCCCAGCAGAAAACTATTATTATTTTATGCTGCAGTCCACAAAAAAAAACGCATTAAGTCTGCATCCATTTATAGTCCTGAATGTTTCCTAGCCCCCTGAAGGTGGCTACCTTATGAGCTAGTTGAATCTGCTGCTCCAGAGAGATAGCAATTGAGTAAATAAAAACACAATTTTATGCAACCAAAGAAAAATCCTGTCCCAGTGAGCAAAAGAAACTAGAAAATATTCAGGCACCCAGAGGATGTTGCTGACAAAGTTTAGAAAATGGCTCTTGCCTTTTTCATGTTCCTTCTAGCACTGATGTCTGAGAAGGGTTATAAAAACAAGATTCCTGTGCCACTGGCAGAGAGAGTGTCAAGGCACTTGGCTGATCTTGACTCAATACAGGCATTTTTTAATGTTCTTACATTGCATAAATCTAAGTATTCTTTTGGGAAGTTACTTGCCATTTAATTACTCTCAGTAATAAATTGAATTTAATGTTGTCTTTATGACAGGATTTTTTCATTTGATTTAACTTTTTTTTTATTAACAAATCTGCCATTATTAGTCCACTTGATTGTGAAATGCATTAAATGAAATAGAATTCAGGATCCTAGGAGAAAGTTGCTTTTTGACCATCATCCTACTCTTTTAAGGTGGTTTAATGACACTCAGTCATCCACAGCTGCTCTACCTCCAGCTGAAGTTTTATTTTAGGTCTATGATTTATGTTAAGATTTATGTCTTAATTAGGATTTAGGATTTATGACTTAATCCCACATTATCTGCCATACTCTTCCCTCGGAAAAAAAAAGAAGGCAATGACTGAAAAAAATTTCATGGTCTGGATAGGCATCCTTTTCACAATCAATCATGATCTAGGTTTTTGCCTTGACTTACATTAGTAAGTACCCACCACACAGACTTTTTGATCTTTACTTTTTATAATTACATTAAAAATTAATTTTAAAAATTTCTATTTTTAATTTTATAAAGTACTATTTTATAGCATTTCATATTTCCAACCAATATATGATTTTAGGATTAATTATCAAAATCCCATTTGTACCTACCAAGACAAGAAATTCTTATTTTTCAATAAGACCTGAAACATCAGAAAATTCATGCTAGATTAACCAGAGGAAAAAATCCATTACCAGAGATTGACACAGCACAATGGCAGCACTCAAAAATAATTATGTTAGGGATTCATCCAGACAGTGTTATGGTCTGATGTCATCCTTTTGATATCAACACAGACATGCATTTTTCAACTGAATGATGCTACTGCACTGTACCCATTGTCAGTATTGCAAGACTCATGCTACAATAAAATTCTGGCCCTTGATATAAAGACAGTTTGCTTTCAGCTGTAAAACATCCTTCTGTATTCTTTCAAGCCTCTTCTAACACCTGCACTCAAAGGGAAATTTTGCTGATGTTCTGCTAGGCACTGTGAACTGATGGTCTGCACTTCTACACCTGCATAATCCTATAAAAGAGTTTGAGAAAAAAGGGAATAAACAATGCATGATCCAGGTATTTCTTAGTAATATATACAAATGATACTCCTGTTCCTTTAACATAAAATACACCAGCTTTTAGAGAAAACAGATAAAATATGAAGTACTTAACTAAATACACTGGTTCTAGCTTCTCAACTAGACTTTTTCAGGAATATTATATCTTGCCTTCATAAACTGACTTTATTTTTTTTACTATAGGGAACTAGAATGTGGATGTTATTAAAAGCCAAAGACTTCTTTTTGTAAATGTAACTTGCTTGTACTACCCTTTCTCCAAAAATTGTTATTTTGTTGATGATTTCAAGACTTCAAATCTACAATTGCTTAGCTCTTTTTTTTTTTCCCCTGCCTCTCATTGTAGTTTGCTGAAATGAATAAAATGAAGTTTGGATTTGTATAAGAAACTCTTCAGCTTATATAAAAATTTGTTGCTATCTTGGAAAATTTGGATTGGTTTTTAAGTAATGGAAAATTGTGGATTCATTTAGTAAACATCAATACCAATTTGAGTTCTTCAAGTTAGACTTCAGGATTAAACCCAGTGATTTTACTGAGCTATTAACAATTTGTTTATATCTCCCATCAAGACTTAAAGAGAGGAATATTTGTTGTCAGACCTATTAAATATATGAATTAGTGGAAAGCTGTAGCCATTCTGAAAATTTTAACATTTCAATTTTATCCTCACTCAAAAATTCAAAATTGAAGTTTTACTAGAACTGGAATCAATATTTATTTCCTTTTTTTTTCTCATATCACACCAAACTGTCAAAAATGATCAATATTTTTTAAGAAAATAATTTATGGATATGAGAAGTGTAATGATTTACTGCAGTTCACACTAGTCAAGCATCAATGATGCAAAACCAGGAATGTCTTTTCATATTCTAGATGAAATTAGGATTTTATTGGAAAATAAGATATCCACAATCATAAGCACTTGGAAAAAGCCACATTTGGAGTACTGTGTTTAGTTCTGAGCCCCTTGGTACAAGAAAAATAAGGAACTACTGGATAGGATCCAGCAGAGAAGCCTGGGAGGAGAATCTCATCAAAGCATATAAATATCTCAAGAGCAGGTGTTAGTGCCAGACACTTTTCAGTGTAGCCTAGTGACAGAAAGAGGGGCAAAAACCGTAAATAAAGCACAATTTTCTCCTTAACACGAGGAAGAACTTAGTATGGCAGAGCACTGACACTGGATGCCCAGGAAGGTTGTAGATTCTCCCTCCTTTTCTGGAGAAATTCAAACATAACCTGAATATAACCTGTGTCACTTGCTCTGGGTGGTGCTGCCTTCTCAGGGGCATTGGACTGGATGATCTCCAGAGGCCTCTTCCGACTCCAACAATTCTGGAGTTCCGTGAAATTAGGTTTCTCGTGTTGTTGCAGTGTGTTGCACATCGTGTTCTAGGTGTCTTTCTACTTGCCCCAGTGTCTGTTTTCGCTATCTTTTCTAGGTTAACAGTAACTATTTTCAAGAGCCCATCCTGCATTTTGTTTGCAATTGGCCAGTAATGGAGCTAGTAGACATGGTCCAACTACAGTGAAAGCTGTTTTACATGCATGATATGCCAATCCTGACAAGTGTATTTCCTTCTAAAACATACCTAGACACTTTTCAAAGGATGCAGGCTTTAATCAGTGTTCCAGCTTCATGTATAACTGTTTTCTATGAGGTAAGCTATAACTCAGAAGTTTTCTGTCTTGTGCAGTTTCTCCTAGCAAGATTACTTCTTGTGTCTTTGGAATTACTTAAGCTGGATTGGTGGAAATGACTCCGAAAGCACCAAAACCTTGATACCTTCATCCAGTACAGACTGGTTCAGTCAAAAGAAATTTGGTTTCACATTTTTTTAATGAGAATGTTAAAACATTTTAAAGAAATAATTGTATTTTTTCTTTATTGTTTTTCTTTTTTGGACTCTTTTTTGTTATATGTATTTTTCCTGCTACATGTTTAGAGATGTATCTTTGATAATTTAGTTCTTGCTTTTTATTTTATTTTAACCTTTGTCTAAGTAGAGTCTAATTTAGTTTTGCATCAAACCAGAGTAAAAAAAATACATACAGTTGGTCTTTCTAGAGGTTTTGGGGGGGCCCAGGATAACATTAAAGGAGAGAAAAGAGCACCTCAAATTTATACATAAATGGACATAATAGAGAGTGGAGACTTAAATTAAAAAAAAAAAGAAGAAGAAGAAGAAGAAAGAAAGGAAGATCTCACTAAGACTGAAAATACTAGAAATTTCCAAAAGAAAAAAAAAGTAGCTTAAAATTAGTGTTAGAAAGGCTGATGGGAAAGACAGGATTAAGTATCTGTCTGCCAAACCAAGGAGTGTCACCTTTAAAACATAAATGTGGATTATATATATATTTTTTTTTGTTGCGCATATAGATGCTTAATATCTGTTTCTTAATCTTTGGAAACACTGTTTCACAAACATGGCTGGTTTTGTGACTACTATTGTTATTACTACTTAAAAATTCTTTATCTTTTCTAATGTCTTTTCGACAATATGAGTTCAGTGGAGCTGTACTGTCATTAGTGCACCATAACCACACTCAGAAATTCCCAAAGTGTGTATGGCAGAGGAAGCAGTCTGTTGATTAATGCTCTGGTGACATTTCCAAAACTTAACTAATAATCCTCTCTATCTAAAATAAATTATTTTATTATTTTTAAAGTAGTTTTGTTTTCAAGTTAAAATGAGTCCATGTTCTGCTTCTTTGATCACTGTGTCACTAAAGTACGTACACTGTAGATGCATTTTTATCATGTGTATGTGCATTTTTTATTTGTTCATAGAAAAACTCAGCTGTATATGTATTTACTACTATAACTGAATCTAAAATAGCTTTTCTGGTCATTAGTAAAAATTAAAATCTCAGCTGTAAAGGATTCTTTTTTTCATATATTTCCATTCCACCTTCAGAATTTTAGAAACTGAAGGAAAGTATTAAGATGGTGAAAAGGATTTATATTCTGATAAAGTGAAAACGCAGTTATAAGTTAAAATATAGGTCTCTTTTTGAATACATGAAAAAAAGGTACAATTTTCTTTGAAACTATTTGGTCTACAGCATATCTCAAGATAAATATGTATTAGTCTGACTTTTCCTCTTCTGAAAACCTGATGTTTAATATTCTTATATTCTCAACTTATTTTGCAGCTTTATTTTGGGTTTAAAATCTGTAAGGTAAATGTTCCCTGAATTGAAAATATTGTAGAGCTGAAAGAGAAACAGAAGGCGTATTTCAATTTATTGATTTGTGCTACTAACCTTTACTTTAGGAGAATCCTTAATTTATCTGAGCAACATACTGGTGCTTCTATACACCTTACATTTCTTGAATTTGAGTGAAAAAATGCACCAAATTGTTTTTCCAATGTGTTACTTAATCTCATTGAGTTTATTTGACAGCAGCCTATTGAAATATAGTACAGGTGTATAGGCAGGGTGATGAGAATATTGCAAAGGGAAAAATATAAAAATTTGTAGTTTAACAGGAGTCTTGTTTTTATTTTGATGGGACTCCAGGTGTTGTGAACTTCTCCTTATCCTTAATAGCACTGTTGGTGGATGGATTGCAAATTAAATTTATCCTCAATGAATATTGTCACAGGCAATTGCTCATAGGGCAGTGAGGCCTTTTGAAGACATTGTTTACAAAATCTGAGCAGCCTTACAGTGATAGGGAGTCAGACATGTCACACTCCCTTTCCTGCCCAGAGTAGACAGATTGTTCAGCTGTGTAGAATAGGTGTACATAACATGCTGTTTTGCTATTTATTATTCAGGAGAATGCACTTTGCCATGCTAGTCATGAAAATCTGAAGACTAGGCCAATATCATCCTCAGATAACTACAAAATTTTATCTACACAACTGAACTAGATGAACTAGAATTTTATATTTCAGTTGAAATTTAGAAGCCATGGGCTTCTAAACAGGTATGTTTTGTTTTGTTTTGTTTTAATAAAGGAGAAACTGTAATACACAATATGGACCAAGTTATTTGGTGCAATCAAGAACCAAATTCAATTCAGATACTATAAAACTCTGAGAATCAAATAGTAAAATTTGGCTATGAGATCTTATTTTTCTTACATTACTTTAGTGATCGTGGAAGTACTGCTGAAACCAGTTCTTAATACATTTATGTTTTGGATAAGTCAGTTTCATAACTGCTTTAAATTATGATGCTTTTATGTTTAGATTAATTGAATTTTTTATGTTTCATAAATTTTAGAATTTTTGAAGAGCAATAATAACAAGAACTATTGCAGAAGCAGTGAAATGTATTTCTTGTGGCTGCCTTGAATGTAAACATTATACTTCTAATGAATAAAGTTGTACCTATTAGTAAAATATATTAATAGAAAGACTGTATTGTATATGCAATTTTTAATTATATTTCTGTATTATTTATCTAGTACACATGAAGGACTCTGTTTATAATTGATCTTTGAAAAAAAAAGTAGCTTTCATATGTTCTGCCACTTGAGTTCCCAGTTCTGCAAGTTATTGTTTCACTCTATATCAAGTTGGAAAACAGTTGTAATTCTTATATATTATCATAAATTGCTGATCTGTCTAGACCAAGTGACTGCTATCAGACATATAGACAGCTCTCTGGACTTCTTCCTTACAGTATTAGTTTGAACAAGTCTTTAAAAAAACATGTCAGCACCAACAGAGCAAAGAACACAAACCAAGGGAATAGAAATTTTGACGATATTCCCATTGCATTGACAAATTTTAGAAGATACTCCTTAACCCTTGTCCTTAAGAAGTCACTCTCTTTCCTCTTTCTAGAAGACAAAATATAACCTCATATTATTACAATTTTTTTCTTAAAGGACCTGAAATGTTGTTTATACAATACCAAAGTATGAGCTAACAGCTTTTGAAAAGTATGGATATCACTATACTATTACTGCTTATTCACTGTAAGGAAAAAAATAGCATTCAGTGCAGAGAAATAATCACCAATTTTAAGAGCAGTTAAAGCTGAAGGCAGATTGTTCTAAGAAAAACTTCTTTGGCCATAATACCTAAGACCATATAAACCAAAGCCTATTTCCAAAGCCTGAAATCTCACAGTAATGACATTTAGTCTCTCTGTATTGGTCCTCTCATTAAATTACCCATAAAATGGTAGCATCTTTATATGTAACACAATTTAGTTATACCTAAATGAGCAGCCACTATTCTTTTTTGATTCTGTTGCAGGAAGTGTGTGTGATGTGACAGGAGAGTACTTCTTGACTTGATAATTCATTCTTCAATAGCTTCAATCGCTTCACCTGCCAGTTATATTGTACACCAATCCATAAACTCATCCAACTCTTTCAAAGATAGGATAAGTTGGCTCTTTGAGAAAATCATTTATATCTGTTCCCCTATAATGGCTGATCTGAGCTTGTTGTTCTGTAGCTGTACAGCAGATTTATAAAAAAAGGAATGGGAATGAATGATAGCATGCTTGAGTACTCATTATAATTATCATTGCCTGTATAGAGCATAATCAGTTAAACAACACACACACATCTTAGAGAAATCTTCCTCATTGGGGGTTCAGGAAACCTGTTTGATATTTTTTTAATAGTGGTTGGGCAGCTGCAAGATTTGTTTTCCCCCATGTTCCCCCCATCTGTTGCATTCTATGGGTCTTTACATTGCCTGTTAATGTCCTTGTTTGTTTTCAGTTCTGTCTTGGAGAGGTAGAAGGGGTGAGTATCACAATACAATCATCAGTGCATCAGTCCTTTTATATTTTACTCCAGATACAAAGACTGAGCTAAAATTTGTCTACCTTTAATCAACTTATGACTGTGATTGATAAATCAGCAAGCAAGGAGGCAGTAAAACCAAGAAGCACTTTTTTATGCATTAGAATATGTGACATTATTTTTCAAGACCAATGCTAAATGAAGCAATGTCATCAACTAGCCATCTCCTGATACCCTAGGCTGGAAAAGAATAAAATAGTGTTGAGCAGGGAGTAAAGTTACAGTCATTTTATCATGTCATTTCTATCTGAGGATCAGGTTTTACTTTTATTGTAGAGGTAATGTATGTAATGTTTATTTGGATTTAAAGTCTGATACCACCACACATGTATCTTTCATAAAACAGGACATTTTTACTTAAGTGCCTTCCATAAGGGATTTGGTTAGAAGAAGCTTAAACAAGGCTTTCTAGTGAATTTTAATGATCTCGTACTTATTTGGAAACCATCAACTACTAGGATTAGGTTTTATTAAGTATCATGTTACCATGACCACCAGACTTAAATTTTTCTGTTCATTGATGACATAGAAATTTTGTGTTAGACAGAGTCACCATGTATAGGCCTAAATAATCATCTCTCTTTTATCACCTGAAATGTTTTATTTAATCATAATCATAGTTTGTTAAGGGGGTGGAAGGTTTTAGCTCCAGACTTGCATTCATGTACAGGGATACCTCACGCCAATCCAGATTGCTCAAGGACTTATAGAGCCTAGTTTTGAACACTGCTGGGGTTGGGTCAGTTCTGATAGGTATTAGATTCCATTGAGTTATATCCCAAGTAGCTTAAAATATCTCTTGCTAAATACAAAGAATACATTTAGCTTCATGGGAACCCCTTTTTGCACAACATAGAAGTATCTTTGCAGGGTCAAGTGTATGAGAAGGGGAGAACTGCAACTGTTTCTGGTCCAAGCCTTGAAATTCAAACTTTGACCTGCAGCTTAGGAAGTCATTGGTCAAAGTCGTAAGACAGCTTGTTCAACCATCATGACAGCTAAAATGACCTTGAAGTCAAAAATCACTTTCTAAAGTCATCTAACTCTCTTGTGAATTGATTGCTAGTCAAGCTACTGTCAGAAATGCTGTCATCATTCTTGTCCTCTAAGTAGAGGAAACTTTCAAAAACTCTGTCATTAATTTATGCATAAACTCTGATTCTTTTCAATAAAAATGGTAATCTTCATGAGGCAGTTTGAGAGTAAAACAACAAAATTCTGAACTGTGACTGTGTGCATCAGGAATACATTTATCTGAGATGGCAATGTGCAAATGAGTAGAAACGTCTTCATCTGTAAATACACAGGGATACTCATGCTCTAGCAACTTTCAGAAAATTTTATTCTGTTTTGAAAAATCTTACAGATATGCTTTTTGCATTCTTTTAAACTATTGTTTTTCTGTAGTTAAGGGGAATTAGAATTAGAGTTATTGTTTTATATACTGTGACATAAACTTTGATTAAATGTGGAATTTTTCAAGCTTTAACCAATAAATGTATTCTTTTTCATGCATAGATACTATTTTTTCACTGTGACTTTTTCATCTGACTAATTATCACATCGGGTAAAGTAAAAGTACAGATGAAGTATTTTCTCAGAAAATACTCTGCTAGAATGGAAAAGAGCACACTTAAAAATTAAGTTTTATCAAGGGAACTGTATGTTTCACTGACAAAAATATTTTGAAAAGTTATGTAATAGTTCTATGTGACTTTCATTTATTTTAATAGTATATAATATTCTTTTGTCATATTCATAATAATTTTCTAATTGAGATATTCTTCATCACTACAAAAGCCATAAATAAATAAAATTACACTAATTTTTCATAAGCAGACAGGTTTTTTTAAATTTTGGTTATTGTTATATATTGTAGCTTGCTGAATTATTTGAAAAAGACTAGAACTATATCAATCCATCACACTTAAGATGATTTTTTTTTGTCAGTTTAACAAAAAACAATAAGCATCTGTAAAATTGAGTATCAGAAATAGTTCTGCAAGTATGGAACTATTTAGCTGTTCTCAGAACAGCTTTTCTTCGTAAGTGTTATTTTAAAATGTTATGAATTTCCTGTTGTTGCTATGCAGACAGTCTTGAATATTTTCAGGATGGTGTAGGTATTATGCATTCTACTTTTGCAGATAGCTCTAGATTAATTTTCAGAGTCAGCAGTAAAATGTGTGTACATGTAAATATGCAGAAAATAATTTTGTCCTCAGGGAGTACAAAGCATTTACCCAAAAATGTTTCTGATAATTCTGTCCGAAAAGAGCAACTCCACAACACCTTTAAAACAGTTTTTATTTGGCAGTGTTTCCTTCCTCCTTTTTTTTTTTTTTTTTCAACTGTTACGTTGAATTATAGTATATTCTGTAAAAACTGCTAGGATTATTTTTTTTTTATTTTTCTAGTCCTTTTTTCTCTTAGTGCAAAAAAATTTACTTCCTATTAGTACAATTCGTGTTCTAGAAATATGACACAACTAAATAAAAAACTAAAGATAGACATAAATACATTCTAACCTAATCTAATTCACTAATCTAATGAACTCATTTTATCCTTATATCTAATTAACTTATTTTATCCCTATAGTTAATAGATTTATGTGATGTTATATATATGTACCTTTAGAGGACCATTTATAGAGGGAGTTTTTGGGATTTTTGGGTTTTGCTTTTGTTCTTTTTTTATTATTTCTCTTTTTGAACTATAGCTATAGTATTTTAGGGTTACCCATTTAAAGAAATTTGGGATGTATTTCCCACATCAAGGGAGTTAAGTCTTTTAGTGAAAGAGGAAGCAAAAAGAGAGGGACAAGAATTTTTCTGAGGAAGGAACTTATGTTAACAGAATATTTCATAAAATACTTCTTTAAATTTTCATTAATTGTTTAATATTTTGAAAATCAAGTGTTGATAATCTTTATTGGGACCCCTGAAATAGGACATTTTTCTCTTACAGCTATGCATATGTTCTTACTACCTTGCACACAGTTGACTGTGGACACCCAAAAATAAGCAATAGGATTTTACACAGTATGAACAAAGATGACAGGTTTCTGTAAATAAAAATAGATGACTGATACACACTTATCTGCACATTTAGCTACACTTGAAACTACTTCTTTCCAGTTCTATCACAATTTTTTTATTATAGGTCAAAATACTGGAGTTCCAACTGCCAGTTAAATATTAGAGATTTAAGAAATGTTTCCGTCTCTCAGTATCCTTTAGTAAATCACATTTTTTCTGGTTCATATTGTCTTTGGGTTATGACAGTGTTCCTGGCAACAAAATGACCTACATGACGAGGCACATCGCATGTCTATGAACATATGGTCTAACATCTTGCACTCCTTTAAGAACACCATTGTGGTTTTCTCGCATTAGCTGTGTTATCTGTTACAAACGCCACACAGTTGGCTAGGAAAAGGTTCAGCGCACTCAGAGATTTCTCCATTGCAATGACATTATTTTTAGTACTGTCCTGATTAATGGAGAGCATCTTTTAGAACAAAACAAAATACAAAAATGCTGATATAATTACTATGGAATATAAAGCTAGATAAGAAATTACGAGGTGGAAGTTTTTAATCAGTATGATTGCCAGCATCTGCCATTGGAGAAAACCACATTTCACTTTTGTGTGCCTACCCTTTGGAGCAGGAAAAAAATATGCAAAGCTAGAACAACTTTCTGTTTTCATACCAGACATATAAAGATTCTGCCCCATTTGGAATTTTCAGTCAAGACAAACACTTTTAAAATCTGTTCACACAGATGTTGGGCTATTGCAAAGGAAAGAGTGACTGAAATTAATATTTCTCACTAAATATGTACAACAGCTGCATTTTTCAGAACTGTTGCTTAGACCTACTCCTGATTCTTTATTACAGTCTGTGTAATTTCTCCACACTGTAGCCACTGTGTTAATTAAAAATCTTTGTGCTTTATCAGTCTATATATGATTAGATTACATGTCACTCACTAATATATTGCAGTGTTCTCAGTTGGAAAGGGTTGTCTCCCCTTGCAAAGAAGATGCTAATAAGCCCTACAACTGGTTTGCCTCATGTTCTTTTATAAAAACAATACAACAACATCTATTTTTCAAAAGAGTCACAGCAACCTTTGCCTAAATAATAACTAAAACCAACACTAAAAGCAGAATTCTACTAATAAACAAAACAATTCTTTTAGTCTCCTTGATGAAGCAGCATCCATAAATGATGCTATAGCAGCTGAGGACTTCATTTTCCAGCTAGTGTGGGCATTTTAATTCAACATAACTTTCATATTGTCTAAATGATTAGCCAAATACTAAAGATTTTTCATACTGCTCTCTTTATTTTCTTTCTACCTCATTAGCCTTTGTGCCTATGTGTTGAAAAATAGCCAAATTGTAATTTTTTTTAATAATTTTTTTTAATAAGTACTAATAAGCAATCTATTCTGAATTCAATAGCCTTTAAGTCTTCTATAAAGCAGAATACAATATTATGTTTTTGAATAGTGAACTTTTGTCTTTCTGAAAGTCTTTTAAAGAACCATGGAAGAAAAAGTCATAAATAACTAAAGATTGCCTAGTGGGTGAGGAATTGTCTATTAGTGGTAGAAAGCAATGTAAGAATCAGAATTTTTAATTATATTTTTGCTAAGGGCCAACAATAATGAAAAAGCAAAAGAAATAAATCAGTTACTACATCTTTCATCCCATAGCTCCTTTGTGTTTTGAGGTTTTTTCCTAAGCGTAGTCTTAAGTATCTCTTCTTGGGCTATGTTGAAATATTGTGCTTTACTTAATAAGGGGTAGGTAATTTCTTTTAAAAATAATTGAAACAGAAACTTATGGAGCAAGTAAACTATTTACTTGATAGGCAGCAATAAAATAGTGCTCTGCAACCATTCAAAATTTTCATTTCAGTTAGTAATTTTCTTTATGGTTTCCTGTTTGCTCCTCCATGACAATTGTGTCTAGCTTTTCTTTTTCAGTTCCAAAGAACTGGAAATAAACATGAATATGTGCATGTATTCAAAAATCCACTCAACTAAGCTTTAAAGCAAAGCATAGATATTGCTTTTTATTAGTTAAGTAGTTGAGAGTTGAGTACATAGCATTGGAGATGGGCGTATCTGCAGGGTTTGCTACAAGAGCTGTGCACTTACATTATGAGACTTCACATTTCCATCTTAAGAACTAGCCTGTCTTTATTTCTCACTGAAATTAAGTAACTTCTTAGCCAGTGTAACTACATGGAATAGTTACCACTGGTAATGTTGTTCACAGAAGAAACACGCACATTCTCAAAGGGTGTGGTATTGTCCATTTCCCCAGCTACAGAATCGGGGTTTTGGGGTTTTTTTGGCTTTGTAAAATAATGCACTGATTAAAGCTGTATCCATTTACTGGGTTGGATCCTTAGATACATGTTCACTGCTGAGAAATATAGTAGAAAACACAAGTCAGAGGTTCACTAAAATGTCAGATTTTCCTGTGGAAAAAAAAAAACCCTCCCCTCCAATGTGTTTGCCAGAATTCAGTTAGACAGACTGATCACTACTTCAGAAGCTGTTTGTAGAGAAAGCATATCTCTGTGCACTGTATCCAGTTGCATGCTGCTTATTAATTCTTTTTTCTTTTTTCTTTTCTTTTCTTTTCTTTTCTTTTCTTTTCTTTTCTTTTCTTTTCTTTTCTTTTCTTTTCTTTTCTTTTCTTTTCTTTTCTTTTCTTTTCTTTTCTTTTCTTTTCTTTTCTTTTCTTTTCTTTTCTTTTCTTTTCTTTTCGTAATAAATATCTGGCATTCCAAACCTCCACATAGAGATTTTTATTTAGTTTTTATCAAGTTTATTGAGTTCTTATTGCAAGAACCCTGGTATATATTCCGATTACTAGCTCAGACAGCACAAAATTCTACTTTTTCCTAAGCCTAATTTAAACTGTAGTCTTTATTTAACAATCATTTTGACAACTACACTGGAATAGATTGATGCTAATCCAAGAATGATAAGACAATTGAGGAATTTCTGTAGACAAATGGCACCAAATTGCTTTAAAATGCAAAATTACTAAGCTACATAGGAGAACATGACTCTCAAAAGGTCCAGAGTAAAAGAAACAGAATGAAATTTTATAGTTCAAAGGGCAGGATCATGTATTTTAGTACTAGTTCCAAAAATCTGTCATTGCTTGTTCAGGTTTTGTGACCATAGATATGATAGAAAGGAAAAGAATAAAAAGTTCATAAAAATACTAAGAACTCACCTAATTTGATATGAAAATTCGACTCTTTTTAAGAAATTTGAAACAAATTTAGAAACAATTTGAATCATTCTATATTAGAGAATACACCTTTCAAAAAGGATCTGGAAAAATTTGTTCTCACAAATCAAAGTTGGAGTTGAATTACCGCTCTCTGTAAATAGACCCATGAAAGCAAGAGAGCACAAGGAGTGGAATGACAGCATCTGCCGAAGCACCAATGTGTGCATTGGCCATCTAGAGCACTTCCATCTAGAAAACAAGTTTATCGCCACAAGAGGAAAACTATTCAGAGAAAATAAGTAACAAATTGGGGGCTGCTGAGAAAGGTGTTGCACAACAGTTGCAGCTGTTGAAAGTGGTTGAACTCACTTTCCCAGGAATTCCTCTGCTGGTTCTAGATTCTGGTTTAACTTTGGAACTCTTTGTTCAATGTTAGTTCAAGTAACAAAGCAAAGGTCTGGAAGTGCAATAATGGTCTTTTTACTGTGACATAAACCTTTTCTCTCTTCCCTTGTTCTGAGGTGAGACACTATGACTACACTGAAGCAGTCCCATATAGGATAATTCAGGTCATTTTGGTAGACAGATTTCTCTACATTTCTGAAGGCTTTTATTTACTCTTTTTTCAATTTTAGCATTTAGGGGTTTTTTTAAATTTTAATCAAATAATTGTATAAAATAAAATTTAATAATAATTTCATAAGAAAGTTGCTTTATTTCAGGCATTATTCACATGGTTAGATGGAGGGATAAGTTAAAGTGCATACTGCAGCTCTAAGTCCAGACTGACCTCCAGGAAGGCACTGAAAACCTCTTTGAAAGAAATCAGCTATTGAGCAAACTGGTTCCTGCAGGCTTTAAGGCATAATACACATGATGTTATTGTACTTTTTTTTTTTTCTTTAATGTAGAAGTTTCCAGCTATTGCCAAGTCATTCAATGGCAGTTTGTTCCTATTGTGAGGAGAAACTGGGCAAAATAGAATAGAAGATATAAGAACAGAAGATGTTGTTTTTCTTTTTTATATTTCTCTGATTTGTAATAATAATGAACCAATACATTGAACTATCAACCTATGAGGATGGTAAAATTTTAATGAAGTAAAAAGAAAAACAAATATTCTGAATCTTCCATAAGCAGAACTAGTCATGGAGTGGAAGAAAAATAAAAGAAATTTATGTATTATATCTATATTAATGAAATAATGTCCACTGGAAGACCATTAGACTGTCATTCCCTCTTAATAAAATAATAGCGGTTTTTTTTCAGTTGTGTTCATATATCTGATATCTGCATATATCTGTGTATATCTGCAGTTCAACTTTAGTACTAAAAATCCAAATTAGACCATTTGATTCTCTTTTATAGTATTTCTTCAAACTTATTCCAGATTATTTTTCCATGATGTGTTGGTGGATAATTATCCTCATTAGTAGAAAAGAGCATGCAAGCTGCTCCCTGATTTTTTTAAGAACCTAATCACCTGTAATATTTTGTAATTACAGCCTTCTTCTCTAGGAATCTTTAAATCACAAATCCACATTCGTGTAAGTAATGCAGAAAATATGCTTAAAAATATACTTTCTCTTGAGATTATTTTGTTATGACTCTTTCATGTTCAACAGATAACAGAGATAGAAGTGACTTCTTAGTATATAACAATGTCAAATTCCATTAATGCAATGATTAATTTCTCTACCAAAAATACAATGAACTCAACCATTTTGTATTTCTACTCGTCTGTCAAGAAAAGCTTTTAATTCTGCATCAAAAGTGCACATGAATTTGTGCAAGTACACACAAAGAATGAATGTTTTTATTATAACATAACTATAAAAAATGGCCAAAAGGAAATGTATTACATAAATAGGAAACAATTGTGAGTCCAATTAAGGTCTTAACAAATTAATCAAAATAAAACATATATTTATAAGTCCATTTACAGCAATGTTCACGCTTTACAGTCCATAATAATACAGTGAAGCCTCATAAATAATAGAATGAAGCTTCTCCTTCATGAAAACTCACGAGTATCTGTAACCTTTTCTCCACTTTGGTTTCATCCCAGGTCCTAAGTTTGAGACTTCAGGCTCCTTGAAAGCAGAGAGGTGGTGCATAGTTTTGGATAGCTGTTGTTTCAAAGTTTTCACTGCTGGATATGAAAGGGCAGATCTTGTTTTATACATTTCAATGTCTCAGTGTATTTTGTTTTTATGGTTTTCCAGTTAAAGCCTGGAAGGTATATGGTCACCTTTCCCAAGCTCCCTCCCTGTAAGTGTCCATTGTTGTCACACGGGGACTCTCTGAGAGCCTCTGCCCTTGTTCATATTCAGCACTGACAGCGTTGCAGCACCAGCATGTGCAGCAATGGTGACTTGGCCACTAGAAACTAGTTAAAGCAAGCTAAAAGGAGACAGGGGCCAAGGCCAGCCCACATAGGTCTTGAGCCCCCAAAACTGAACAACATAAACCAACATGGAGCAAAAATCATGATATTAGGGATACAGTATACTTATTTTCTTCTTTGAGGAAAAATTACTGTATTTACTGTGATACTTTTCCATTAATTGTGAAACCATTGCCCATTAATTACAAATACATTATTTATTCCAAAATATGCAATAATTATATCTACAATTAATCTTCTGCTCTAGAAAAGTATTCCATTGGTTTGGTAAAGATAATGCATCCCTTCAGAGTCTTTGAAAAAAAATTAGGGGAGTGGGAACTTAAAGGTTCAGTATTGGAAACTGGGGAAGGAAGTCTTTTTGCAGATACTTGAAATATCTCATAATTTATATTACTGTCAAGAATAACTTTTTTTAAAGTGCAATCTTGCCTAGCCCTGTTTCCTAGTCATTCTTTAGAAGAAATGTATGAATCCAATAAAGGTGTTTCTTCTCATATTTTTTTTTCTTTTTGGCCTATAAATGTGTCATAAAAAAAAATAGGATCCTATTCCTACACTTTCAACTAATAACTTTTCCCTGCTAAGTCTCAAATCCATTTTGTCTTCTCATAACTGATGCAGTTCTATATTGAGGTCTTCCTGTCCAGAATTTTTTCAAAAATTTTTAATGATAGGTTCAACACACCACACTCTGAATAGTCTACCTTGTTTTTAAAACTGTCTCCTTTTTCATTACCTTCAATTGTGATAGTACATAGACATCTGTGTTAAGGTCTCCTACCCCTTAATTTAATAAAAGAGTTTTGCCAAGTCCTTCTGCTTTGTATTTCACACTGCTTCTAAAATATCTCCATTAGCGAATCAAGACCTAGTGCTATTTATGATTTCTGTTGATATAATATTCTGTTATTCACCCTTCCCTTCCCTTCCCTTCCCTTCCCTTCCCTTCCCTTCCTTCCCTTCCTTCCCTTCCCTTCCCTTCCCCTTCCTTCCTTCCCTTCCCTTCCCTTCCCTTCCCTTCCTTCCTTCCCTTCCCTTCCCTTCCCTTCCCTTCCCTTCCCTTCCCTTCCCTTCCCTTCCCTTCCCTTCCCTTCCCTTCCCTTCCCTCCCCTTCCCTTCCCTTCCCTTCCCAGCACTTCCCCACCAATATCAGTTAGTCATATTTGAGGCTTCTTCAGAAATTCCGATTGGATATAGGCATCTTCCACTTGTCCGGTTTTGAATCCTGAACTTCCATGAGATGTTTGAGGATATAAATAATCACCGGGCCCTGGCTGCTGGTTCTGTGTGATGTAGGAGGGTTATAATTCTCCAAAGCCACAGCAGGTGCCTTATCTTTGTGCTTGACTGACTTCCTGCTTTGATTTGCTCCTGCTCCTTTTCTTAGAGGAAAAAAATAGTCTTTCCAGAGCTTTCAATTATTTTTCCCTGGCTAATATGAAAATCAAAAAACTGTATATCATTCTTCCTGTTTTCAAACTTGCTTTATCTTTCCCCACACATGAATATGAAAAACACAAAAAAAAGGCATAGGGTAACCCCTAAAAAATGGTACATAACATAGTTGCCTGAACTTGTTTTTCATTTTATGTAGCAACTGATGTTAACCTGCAGGGTGAGAGGTAAAAGTGGTCTGCCAAATCTCTAATAAATCTGAGTGAACTATTAATATATTCAAATTCCACATAGGTATCTTGTTTTCGTGCATTTGCTTCATACTTCATATGCAGTGTGTCTTATATTCTTAGGGGAAAAAAACCCCAACAAACCAACAACCAAGAACTTTTTTTCTTTACTGCAAGTCTTCTCTGCTTAATTGTAGATAACTTCATATAGCAGTACTAGATCACATTTTTGTTCAAACCTTTTTTAGAGTCAGAACAGGAATCAAATTTGTAATCTTCTTAAACAATTTTTAAGCGGGTATTTTCAACTTCTGTCAACTGCTGTTGCTGCAGGTGATTTCTGAACATTCTGGGAATTTGAAGTATCCCCATATCATAAACATGTAGATAGCTGCAAGACTGCAGAAACATCAAAAAGGAGAAAATGCTTAGAGCTCTCTTTGCCATATTTGAGGATAACATTAAAGGGAACCAAGCACATATGGACCTAATGGTGGGCAGCATGCATTAAATTATTTCACTGAAGCTGCAGTCCATATGCTGCTGCATCCAGATGTTTTCTGTTCAATATAGGGAGATTACCAAACATCCCATTGTCACCCAGTACCAGGACTTTAAAAAATATCCATCACAATACATGAAATGCATCTAATACATCAAATACAAATGCTAAGGGGAAGAGGCTTTATCTGTGATTTGTTGTATGCTTTCAGTTCCTCTCCCCTGTAACAAACCTTGAGGCAGTTGGCAGGTGGTATCAGAGAGAACAGATCTCCAGCCGCTTCATCTTCCACTTGACAAATAGACCATTTCACATCAATCTTGTGGTTCAGTACATTTAGAAAGTTTACAGCATCTTTCTGTCCTGAAACCTCTTGCTCTACTGTTACTACCTGTCCCTATATGTAAATTACTATATTGAACATAGATTTCCTCCTGTTTCAAATTTCTCTGTTACAAAATAATGAAAATTTTCTGTTTAATTCACCTATATATAGCATGATTATTTCTGTTGAAGTACAGGGGGATGTGCTACTGAAAAATGAAACCAAATGTTTCAGAGGCAATTCATTATGCTCTGACTAAATAAAATTCTAAATATTCTGCTGTTATATTACACTATAAGTTTTTTCAGTATATTACAGGGTCTTCTTGAGTATCACCAAGAGCCATGAACACTGGGAAAATTAGTACTAAAAATACAGGTATCATATGAGAAAATATTACTTCAATTAAAATTGTGCCATGTTAGTACACTTAATATACTTGTTTTAAATCAGAGTAAATATGGAATTTTCTGATTACATAATCAAAGTGGCAACAACTGAAATCATGTTGCCTGCACACTAACAAGAATCTAAACTTTATAGACTTATATGACTGTTATGATGAGTGACACAGACATTAATGAATATTTGATTGCATTTACCCAGTTAATAATGTCTAATATTTTACCAATTCAAACTAAAATTGCTTATGAAATAATAAGGAAACCAATGGTCTTGGGATTTTTACATGAAAAGCCTTCAGACAATTCATTTATCTGAAAAATATTACTTTTTATCTTAAATGGAAATTTCAGGAAAAAAATCAGGAATTTTATATATATATATATATATATATATATTTGCAAATTTATCCTGTAAGTAGTATTAAATCTTTTCCTGCTAGAATTTTTTGTCTAATAGATTTGTTCTTTTTTCATAGCACTTTACTGTATCTGACTGGAAAATTTGAGATCACAACATTAGGTTGTGCATACATTTTACTTATTTTTAAATTAACTAAACTTCAATATTTGACACATCACAGAAGACAAGAAAATACTTATTTACCAAAAAAAGAGACAAATTTGGCATGTAAAATTAAAATATATAAAATCTCTCTAAAGTAATAAAGGTAAACTAGAGAAAAGCAAAGATGTGCTTTAGTTTCCACTTTTATTCATAAAAATTCATACTGTTACCTTGAATTCATAAATTGTGAGTTCTTTCTAGATGAGAAACGCCTTCAAAACCCCTCATTTTTATATTTTATTCTGAGAGACAGTCTGATCTTTGTAAGAAGGGCAGAGAATCATAATAATACACCATAATGTTGAATGGTATTTTTAAAGTCATCACAGGAGCCATCTGTCTTCCCATTTGTTTGTCATGGAGAGGTACTGACCTCTGAAGGTGTACTAGCCTCCTCCAAAGTTAGTACCAACCTTATTTTGACTCCAGACAAGGTATGCAAGTTACTATATGGTAGCTTTTTGAGTTGGAGCACTGGACAAGTGTTACCCAAGTGACTGTGCACACAGCAGTAATCTAAGCTGCATCTGCACCCGAAGACGTCTGGCATTTCATCTTCCATGTGAAATTCATTAGGTGCCAACAGTCCCTTCTGATGAATTCCATGATTGAGAGGATATATTACTGTGCATCAGATTGTCACTTTCAAATAGGTAGTTGAATGCTGAAGTACTTTTCCAAAGCTCAGATGGTCCTATTTCTTATGGAAAATTACTATCTAGAGCACTATAAGAATGTAGAACCCATGATTCATAGTGCAAGGTGGGGAGCCATAGTTTGTATTTGGTTTTGCTTTTTTTTAAACTTCTCCTATGCCTTTGTCATATGGTCGGCTTGGTTTTTACTGTTCATTTATCTCAGAAATAAAGGAAAAGTTCTGAATTTGGCCTTTCATTGTTATATAAAATTGTCTATAGAGATTAATATTTGGGAGAGGTTGAAAATGCCCAACAGACAAAAATATTACCCTCTTATGCTCTTTTCAATTTAACGATTAACAGAACAAGCATCCAAAGCCCCAAGTTATGACAAGCACAGGAACTTGTAAACATCACAAAGGACTAACAGTGGATATCTTTTGTCAAAAGTTGGCAAAAGGTGTGTCTAGAGTAACCTCCCAAGACCCTTTATGTGAGATTTGTACCGAGAATTATTGATACTAATTTCAAAACATGATAGATTTGTCAGATGATTATATATTGCCATAGTAAACTGACAGTAGCAAGACATGTCATGTTTCCAAAATGAAAATAGAAAAGAACAAGATCAGTGAAGGATTTTGTTAGGTTTTTTTTTCCAACTTCCCTGGGAAAAAAAATATCAATTTATGCAGCATCATTTAACAGCATAGGATGCAGGTCAGAAATAATTATATGTGGCAAGAAAACTGAAAATTTTTGAAACAGTTACTTTTTATTTTGAAACACTGTGTCAGTCAGTTACATGCTTTTCAAATCCAGAAATTTTTTGGTTTTGCAAAACCCTAGGACATTCTCTTTTATATTTATGTGACTGATATTTTTAACAGGATAATCTGAAAAAAAATGCTTCTCAAGAAATTACATGTTTAAGATACAAAGTTCCCACCTTGGTCTGTATACCTACATATTGTACAAAACTGGAGGCTTAGAATCTGACAGAATTGTCCTGTTTGATTCTGGATTTTAGCATTCTTTGGTGGAGCCTCTCAGAAGCATTTAAAAAATTCTAAAAAATACATTTTTACATACTCAGCAATTATTTGTAGAGTGTGACAGCTAAATTGTTTGGGGTCTCTTCTTGCCTCACATGAAAATTTCTTAATTTTTTAGCAGTTCAGTGTAATTAGGTAATTAGGAGACAGGTAATTTATTCTTAGATGACAAAATACAGTTACCTGTATTTTGTCATCTAAGAATATCTGGCTGTAAGTCTTTCTCTCCTCAAACTTGTTGGAAGTCAAATACAGTCTTGTCTCTGTGGAGTTTAATCAATTTGCACAGTCAGTTGGAATTTTCTGCTGATTTTGGAACCCTTGATACTGTATTGCAACTCATGAAGTGTTTATTCATAGAATCATAGAATAGGCTTTATTCCTAGAATCAGTTAGTGGTTTGGGTGGGAAGAGACATTTAGAGGTCATCTAGACCACCATTTTCACCATGAGCAGGACATCTTCAACTAGATGAAATTGCCCAAACTACCATCCAATCTGATCTTCAAGGTTTCCAGGGATGAGACATCACAACCTTTCACTGGGCAATCTGTTTGGGTGTTTTATAACCATTATTGTAAGAACCATCTTTCGTATATTTAATCTAAATTGAAGCTCTATTATTTTAAATCCAAGATCCCTTGTCCTATTACACCAATCCCATGGTGAATGCAATTTGTTCTTCAAGTAGTTAATACCATTCAGATTGGAAAACATGGGAAATGATCATATATTCTCCCACTGTTATGGAACAGTAAAAATATAAAATTTCTTATTTCTGCAGCTCTGTGATTTTATATTGCTTTGCAAATTATTTAGCTAGTATTACAGGCAATGATCTCTCATGTTCAATCAGTGTACCTGAGGCACTACAATTCTTCTAAGCCCTTGGCTGAGTTGATGGCAGTGCTGTCTGCATTGTATGAAGTTGTTGATGGAGCCAACATGATGTTGTCCAGATTTTCATAGTAATCATAGAGTGATTTGGACTGAAAGTGATCTTTCAAGGTCATCTCACTCCAACTTTCTCCCATGAGCAGGGACACCTCTCACTAAGCCAGGTTACTCAGGGCCTTATCCAGCCTGACCTTGTACACTTTCAGGGATGGGACATTCACAATCCTACTGAGTAACATGCTCCATTGCCTCATTACCCTCGTAGTGAAGAGCTTCTTCCTAATATGTAATTTAAACCTGGTCACTTCCAGTTTAAAGCCATTTCTGCTTCTCCAGTCACTACATGTTCTTGTGAATAGTCTCTCTCTATCTTTTTTGTAGGCTCAGACACTGGAAGGCATTTGTTTAATTCTACACATTTTCAGCCTTGTGGTCTCTCTCTACATATCTATTTTATTTTTAACATGGCTGGTAGTGTTGGGTAGAATTGCTAACATTTAATGTGAATAGAAATATTGGAACATTTGACATTTTTAGCTGGAGCTACGTTATAAAGAACAGTTTCCATTTTAAACTTAAACCTTTTTTTCATGCTATTTTGACACGAGAAATTGCCTTGAGTACTTAAACATGTGAAAAGATTCTTTTTAATTCTGAAATATTTTTAAATAGTTATTATTATATAAAATCTGTCATTCTCTCATAAAACATGTAAAAGGTCTCTGTCATCAGGCAAATTTGTCTCAAATATTTTATTTGCATTTTTCAGCAGTATATGATACCCTATAATTTAGAAAACATATGATACCCTATAATTTAGAAAGCATCTACCTACCAGGTAGATTATAAATTGACACATATATAATATTAACCAAACAAAAAGCAAGACACCTCACTGGTCAAATGAATGTATTGTTGATAAATGTGGTATAGTCTTTTTCTGCTTTACAGATTTCTTTCTCAATCTTCTAGTAAGTAGATCTGGTTAGCTGAAGGAGGAAAGGACATGCTTCAAGATCAGTATTAGGATCATCCTTTACTGACTCTCCAGGCAGGCAATGCAGTCAGTGCTTTTTGATGTTCCATCCTCTCCTATTCTCGTGAAGATATATTAATAGAGCAGAATAAAAGTTAAGTATTCCATGGCAAAACTTGACTCTTTTCCTTAGAACTTTATCTAGAAGAGTCCTTTAAATATTCTATATGCTGCCATTTCTAGAAATCTTTGAGTCATGAATTCAGAATGAATTAATTAAATTAAACCAATTTAAACCTAATGAATGGAATAGGTTATATTTTTCATCCTAACACTGTATTATCATACTGTTAAGAAAGTAACAATAATTTATACATTTATTGATTTGCTTTCTAAAATTCTGAAATCATACAATAATAAATTGCGACTTTTGATCTCATACTCCTGGCATTAATTTTACTTATCTCTGAGAGTTTTGAAATTAAAGTTATTCAAAATCTGGAGGAGGAACTTCTTTGAGAGGCAGGGAGGAGAATTTTCCTCTTATTTTACCATAATTACTGATTAAGTGACAAAAAGTAATTGTGTCAATAACTTTTTTTCTTATCCTGGAAGGCTCAAACTACCATCCTAGAAACTTCCTGAAAGTGTCTATTTGTTCCAGTATTTTGATATATTAGATGAAGTCACATGGGATTCCTCTTGGGCAAAGTAGTTTGAAGAATGATAACTCTGTCTAGACTAACTTTATCAGAGATTAATACATCCTTTAAATTTGAGGTTCAGCAAATATTAGTTGTTGTTGGGGTTTTTGTTGTTGTTGTTCGGTTTCTTGTTTGTTTGTTTGTTTGTGACTTTTTGGTTTGTTTTATTTCTCACAATTCTGACTCATGATAGCCTTGTAGGATTCATTGTCTTTTGTGGAAAAATGCTGTGGTTGAACCTTGGAGAACACATATATTTAGAATTTTATGGCAAATTCTTTTCATGTTTACATCAGATCTGCACACAGATAGCATCTTCCATCCCTAAAAGATAAATAAATTGAATTATAAAGGATTTTTCCTTCTAAATTCAGTTTTTCATGTTCCCTATAGAGACATGTCTTCATCAATCACACTTGGCTGTTTGCTACCAGTATTCCTACTTGGGTTTTTACAGAGTTTGGGGGTTCTTCAATGTTTCTCATGACTGTAGAAATTGTACCTCTTCTAGGTTTCTATAACCAAAAAAAGATACTATACTAGGTAAGTTACATACCTGATTCTATTTTTATTTACATTTTTTCAACTCAGGTGGACACAATAAACATAATTTTGAGGCTGAATTCTTTCTGCAGAATTGGGATAGTAGCAACTAAATATTCAGGGCTGCTTTTCAGGCCAAACTTGATCTAGAATGTTGTCAGTAAAATGTGCCTGGAACATTGCAACGACAATTTTATGCAATCATTTATCAAACTATTTTATAAACACAGTGTGATTAATGTACAAACATTAGGTAGATATGTATACACACAGCTGACTTATTAAGTTACCTGAAATACCCAGCACGGCAGTACACGATACCATACAGGCCTATTCATTCATCTCAGAAATCTTGAACCAGCAGATCACTTAAATAATAAGTGACCAAACTTCCATTTCCTTTCATACAATGAGGCATAAAAGCCTCCATATGTATATAAACTACTTTTTGAAAATTGCTGTCAGAGAAGTAAATATAAGCTATGTAGATGAAAGCATCACAGTATTAATTTAAAAGGATATGCCAGTTTCAAACCAAACCAGTCTATGTTCCTTATTCATAAATGTCACTCTTCTATAGAGATGTTACAGCTTTGACATGGAGTGAATTTCTAGCCACTTCCTGGGAACCTTCTTGCCTCAGAGCCCTCAAGCAACAAGAATCGTGTCACAAATTGTGCAAACAGGCTTGCATGAGTCTTGTCCAGATGCATATTCATCTCTGTTAAGAGGACCTACTCTTCTCTGAAACATAACCTAAAGTTCAGTGTTAAACTGATCATAATTGCTTACTGACTTCAAAATAGAGTTTGCTATGAAATTATGAGGAAAGTAGTCATATTGTTTTAGTCATAGTAATAACTCAAGTCCTTGAGACAGAACCCATTTGTAAAAAGATTGAATCATTATCCTGAGATTTGAGAAACATATGTTGTGATAACATCTAAACTGAAGGAAACATCTCACCCAAAGAAACAAAAATAATGCAGAAAAATCTCACAAAACTATGACAAAAATTTCAGTCTCTGTTTTTTGTTGTCTGCAGTTATTTTCAGGTGGGAGAAGGTTAACCTTAGTTTCTGTATTCATTAGCTTTTAACTGGTCTTATGAATCTCAAAATATCTTCATTCTGTTGAAGAAAATAAAAGAAAGCCTCCTTTGATTTTTTCTCTTATCTTTTTTATTACCCAAAATACTATGTTTCTATCACAACTTATCCAGCTGCAATGAGACAAAGGGAATTGATAGGCATAAAATATTGTTCAGAGAAAGCAAGTTGCCTGCAGACAAGAGATCCAAAGCATTTAGCATAGAAAAAGATAGTGGACTTCCTTTTGGCTTTTTTTTTTTACATTTTTATAATGCACTTTTAACAAAGAATTTCTTCTACTGATGGAAACAGTTTACCAATTTTTTTCCAATGTGCTGTGATTTTGCTTGTTATATGCAGAATTTTTAATTACAATGTTAAACTAATTTTACAATCTGTTAAGTGGCTTCACTAAATCTTAAATTTTTTTGTCAATTAGGAAAATAAAATTTTGCCTGTTAGTTTTTAATTAAGAAGTAGGTTTCATACAAATTCCTGTTTCTACCTCTATCTACTTGCTGCAAGCAAGCAACCAAACATCTCATTCTTTCAGTCTATAAATGCTTGTATATCTTTCCATGTAATCGCAGTGACTATTTAATACCTTGTCCTCAATTTTCTAATTTAAGTGATATGTTTAAAATATATTCTACTTTTTTCTTCACATCATGGTAACTTTGGAGTTAATCATAGATAAGTTCTGTCTGGCTAGTTAATGATGGGATTGCCAGTCTGTCCTTTCAGCAGTACTCTTCCCCAGAAAAAATGTAAGGGGTAGCTATAAAAATAGCTGGAATTTCTTTTGAGAAAGAGTGAGTTGAGTAGTTGGAACCACCAGTGAAAGGTTTGTTTCCACAAAGATGCCAGTAAATACTAGTGTGGAGTATTGTGTGTTAGAGCAAAAATACAAACATACCAGATGCTTGTGTATGTTTCTTCTGTAAATATTAAGTCTCAAAGCCATGGGGTTTTTATGACTTGTTTGTATCTCAAAATTAACACTACTCATATAGTAGTTCTGTGAAAATGAATACTGGTATTCAAAGGGAGAAATGGTGTGAACCCTCAATTCATCATGGGCCACTCCTACAAAAATTGAATATGAATTCATGCATACTATTGAATCAATTTCTTTTTTGTTTTAGGAGTGTCCTTTCCATATCATTTTAAGAGAACTCATAAAAAGCCTAGCTACTGGGAATAGCCCAAAGGCATATTTGAGCTAATGCATCCTAAATGAAATCTTAACCTTCAACCTTCATTTTCTAAAAGCATATTCTCTAATTAGATAGTGCTCTTTTCATGCTAGTGAAAGGTGTAATGCTGATTAGGTCTATATTGCTGAGGGAAATTTTGCCACTGCAAGGTCAACATCTGTTGACTTAAAAACTAGAAGGCATAATTCAGCATTTGAAATCATAGCTGCTTGTAGTAGGGTTAATTAAACACTAACTCATAATTTCCTGAAAACTCATAACAAATGCAAGCTGACCAGAGCTGAAGATTTTATTTTTTCACATTCTCATTTGCATTGCATAACTTAAGCTCACATAATACAGAGGTTAACAGAGGTTTAACCATGAACCTTGACACAGGCAGGTTTGATTGCAATTTTTTTCTGGACTGATTCAGTTTTTTGCCTTGAGTCTTCTGTACTAGAAAGCAATTAAGGAACAAAAAACATAATGACACTAATGATAGGTACTCCAACCTCAAAACAGGCTGGTTTAATCAAGAACTCTGAATGTGACTTCATGCACAAGTCCTTCTCAATATGTTCTCATTTCTCCCACTTCACAGACTGAGAAACAGCTCCTTAGCAGGAATACAGATTAGATACAGACAAATTACATACACTTCTTTTTTTTCTCTGAACACAATTAGTTTTGGACTATCAGTGTAATAACCTATGCATTTCCACTAAGTAGGTCAGATAGTCTGATGATGTTTTTAAAATTTTGCTTCAGAACTTGTAAACACAATTTCCAAATATAAACTTATGGAGATACGAATACAAAAGAGGTTTCCTTTTGTATTCCTTTTAGGAAGTCACCTCCTCTACTTAATGTAATATTAAAATCTAATGAGTTTCATAATTATTTAATCATAATAAGGTACCAAAAGCATAGAAGTAAAGACTACATAGATTATTCAGCATTTATAAACAGTATTATAAGATGAATATAAAATTATTTGTCTGGAGAGCCCATAAGTTACAGGAAAAAAAAGATGTCCAACTTATTAATTAAATTACATACTTCACTCTTTCATCAGTACAAACATAAAAAACTATTGTTTGCATTTAGTCTTAGACATAGTTAGATATATTTTTTCCCCTATGAGTTCTCAGATAATGTTTGCTCATCACTTTATGGAATCATAGAATCACTTAAGTTAGAATAGTCCCTTAATATAGTCGAGTCCAACCATTAACCCAGAACTGCCTCTTCCACGACAAGACCATGTTCCTAAGTACAACATTTTCATGTCTTCAAAATAATTCCAGGGATGGTGACTAAACCAACTCCACAGGAAGCCTATTCCAAAGTCTGACAAGTTTAATATTGAAGCAATTTCCCGTAACACACAGCCAATTATTCTACAGTTTAAAGAAACTGAAGAACTTTGAAATTAACCAATACTTCTCAATATATTTGAACTTTTAGAGTATATAAAAGAGGTAATTTTCCACTACTTGAAAATATTTAACTACTATGCATAATATTGGAAATTTTATATCATGGTAGGAGTAAAATTCTAAGTTGTTTACATCAGAGATATCATGTTGGTTCAAATAATTTAATAATTTTCAAAGTGCTTTCTTAGTTAAGATATGAAGACATAAATGGCATCTATAGTGATTTATATTAAAATCACTGGAGCAATTCTCAACCAGTGAACCAATTTTCACAGAGGACTTGTGAGAGGTTGTGGATGGCATGCTTGATACTGAAAAAGAACTGATGGTGTAAGATTGAAACCATGCTTTAAGAGCACAATGAACAAAATTCACCAGCAGCCTTCTCTCCTTTTTAGGGTAAGCTGGTTCTACTTTATTCCCAGAAAGCTCACTAACATGGGAAATTTTTCTAACACCCACAAGTGTGAAGTTGAGTTGTAGGAAAAGCAAATCCTGAAGAAATTATCTCAGCAGAAGTTTTCCCTGTATGCACTTTCTTGATACTCAGCTTCAAATGAGCCAAAAATGCCGTCTAGATAGAGAAAATTTATAGCAGCTTTGTATATTTTTATATTCAACTTTCTTACTCTGTTTGAACTTTTTGCTATGGCATAAAGATTTTTGCTACAGCATAACACAAGATAAAGACCTGAATAGAATAAAGACTAAATAACCCAGACTTTCACAAGATCATTTTAAATCCTTCAGAATACCTAATGTCAAGTCAGGTAATGTTAGCTAAAGAACAGTGGTACAAGACTCTATTTGTTTTACATATCACACAGACAGCCTGTCCAAAAATACAAAACCTTAAAGTAATTGAAGTAGTTAGCTGGAAAACTAGGAGTTACTTGAGCAAATCAGGTCACTTGAAGAAAATTAGCATAGTGCCACTGAAAAGTCCTTTAATAAAGGACTTCCTTATAATTCTAAAATTATTTAATTAAAATTCACGTGACCTCTTACTAGGTCAGTGATAGAAAAAGACCTATGTCATTAAATAGTTTATTTTCTTTTTATTAATGTCAAGATGTTTTATCTTATCCCCCTCATGCCCTTTGCAAGATTTATCTTAGTTTTATCTTCTGTTTTGTTTTTTCCTAATTTTTTGTGTCATATTTCTGTCAACAAAGCACAACAATTAATTTATGCTCATGTATTTTTTTGTTCATATAGTACAGGAGATCATTTTTACAACGTGCTACTCTTTTCCTTCTACTCATTATTTCACTTATGAGATAATGTCAAAAGGAGATGAATATCGTCATTGGGTAATGTCCTCCCACTGCAAGATGAATGTCAAGACATTTATGAAAAATAAAGGATCACATGGAACAGAGATATCTATTTCAAAGCAGGAAAGCATTTTCCAGTCAAAATATTCCATGCTGGTCACAAGATGTCTATTCATTTGGATTGTTTTGAAAAGATGAAACAGATGACAGATGCAAGTAGATTAGCAGCTTTTCTGCTTGACATTAATCATAAAAGTTTCATTTCATAGTATTTTAAGAATATGATTTTTAAAAAATCCAGATATGAGTGAGAATGTAAAACAAGCATTGTAATATTTTCCTTAAATATTTACTGGTTTCTTAGTTGCATAGAAGTTCATCATTTGACAGGTATAAAATATACAAAATGACTAACTAGAAAATAATGAGTGTTATTTCATTAGATAGATAGATAGATAGATAGATAGATAGATAGATAGATAGATAGATAGATAGATTGATAAAGTGTGTGTAGTTTAGCTTTGCCCATACCTAACAAAGCGACACTGATGAAAACTGAAATAAATGCACATTATTGTTACTGGCTTTAGATTTACAGATACCTTAACCCAGAAGAAAAATATTAAGTAGCTGGTAACACAAACTTTGGAAATATTACAGGGCAAATATAGATAACCTATAAATAAATCTTGTACTTACACTATAAAGTCCAGTGCTATGGACACAGACTTCCATTTTGTTGTTTAGCAAATGCTAAATTTAATCTAATTCTCTGAGTTGCCCTAAATAACAAATAACTAGAAAACTCAGATAAAACCAGAAACTAACTGGACATGGTTACAGCTGCCTTCCTGGTTTCCACTTGTTGTCCTTAATAAAAAGGTTTCTTTTCTGTCTCTTCCACTTTGTTGTTTTGGCACCAGCAATATTGAAATATATGGCATGTATGTATGGTGCCATTAGGGTATAGAAAGGTTCCCTGGACAAATATCTTCAGCAACACAGCTTTAGAAAACAAAATAAGATTTTATAAAGTGTTCATTATTCAATATAAACAAAAAAATAAACATTTCTTACAATTAAAATATTCAAGTACATGTAATTAAGAGGATAACTTTGCAGATACTAATGCAAACTGATTTCTTACTCTTTTGTTAGAAGAAAATAAAATTCTTCTATTAATACTACTGAAAATGTAATAATATACATGACTTCTGTTGCATTGGTTGTAATTAGTAATTTCATATGAGGTTTCCTTTACTGTATGAGAAGCAGACATCACTAATTCATGTGAGCTGATAATCATGTTACAGGTTGGTTTAATGAGATTAGTGCTTTTTTGTAATTATTATGGTAATACACTGCCTGTGACTCATACAATTCTCTTCTATTAATTAGTATGTGATTGCTTTAATATAATTCTTTTTTTTCTGAAGTCCCAAGTTTGTTATACTAAGTTATATAGTTATTGACTTTATTATGCAGTTTATTTCATTATGGATTTGGGGAGTTTTTTGATTGAAATTTCATCTTCCTCAGAGCTGACAAATCTCACTTTATATTCTTTGGATTCATTTCACTGAAAGAATTACAAGAAGTATACAATCTAAGTCAATACTTGTGTTCAAATCCTAAAAATCACAAAATTTTTAATGTGAGACATGCTATGGTGGAAACACTCTGACAAGCCATCATGCCATATCAACTCTACTTAGCCTGATTCTTAACTTCCAAGGACCATGTCTTGTATTAAGGGAAATGAAAAAGGTGTCACGATTTCTGCAGTTTGTTATTTCACATAGATGTAGAAAAAGATGCAAAAATTCCAGTGTTAGAACCTTGTGAGGCAACAGATATTTAGAGCAACACAAATGCATCACCATTTCCTTCCACTCAGCAGGTGACATAATGCACTGCAAATGCTCAGGAAAGCTGTGCAAAGCCCTTGAATTCTAAGGATGAGTCAAGGTGGTTCTGAAAAAACAGTGCAGCAAAGCTTGCAGTCAACACTGGAACCCTTAGAGCATTGGCCTGCATGTATTTCCCATGAATTTGTATTTTAGAGATTTTCTTTCTATCCTGTTTCTTTCTGTCTCTCAAGCAATGTGAAGGAAAGCAAGGGATATTCTGTTAAAATCCCTATCTGTCAAGAAATTTCCTTTGAAAAAGAACAAATGTCATAATTTCAGAATCAAACAGAAAGGCAAATTCATTCCCAAATACTGAACAAGTTTAGAGATTTTTAGATAACAGAAAAACTGTATAGAAAGTATGCTATTCCTCTGTAGGGAAATGATAGTGTTTCTCACAGAAATTCAAAAATTAATTACACATTTTTTGTAGAAATGTGAAAAAATAGTGATCATATCTGGTGAGTATACCAGGCTGTTTCTGGCATTAGATAGATGCCTTTCAATCAATATACAGTAAAGATTGACGTCTTCTTGGGAACTAAAATTTTCTATCACATTATAAAGCCAGACTCAAGCTTAACTCAACTTATAATTTGTTATGACAGAGAGCTGATACTTTGCCAGTAAGACTGGTGAATGATTAAATAATTATAGCTTTTTTTTGGTTGTTAATTGTATGTGAAGCCACTCATAATACTCTATTTGAGAGGAAAAAAACAAAACAATAAAATTCCCGCTAGTTTGATTCTAAAACAAATATGTAAAGGCTTTTTCTAGACAGTTTTTAGATAGATCACTTTTTTTCTTAGTTGAATGCCTTCATTATAGAAGTTACATCAAATTAAATACACTTTTTTTCTTAGTTGAATGCCTTCATTATAAAAGTTACATCAAATTAAATACTGTTGTCTTCATGCACACTGTAGTCATGTTTTTCACACAGTAAACTTCATGTGGGCAAATCAAAATTTCTCATAGCTTTTTAAAAAAATGCAACAGTGCTATAACAGTTATTTATTTGCAATGCACTGTGTCAGTGTGTATATAGGCTTTTATAGCTTTTATGATAATGCTAATATTATTGTTCTAAATAAAACCTTTTTTACGATTCGAAAAATAAAAATATGATAAGAGAGAGACCTGTAAAGATAAAAAATATACAGCATTTTTCTGATTATTTATTATGCAGCTAATCAATCTGTCCACTTAGGAAATAAGTTTTGTTCTATAAAAATAATGTATGTGTCAAAAAAATTATCATCAGGATCAGAATTTGTCACATTGTTGCCTAGCTGCATCAGTGGAGTTTCTCAGAATCTTAGTGATGACAGAAGAAACTAATTATTGTTCATAACCTGCTCATTCTCATATCGTTCCAGTTATTTGCGACACATTACAGAACTCACATCAGTGCTAGTTTGGGAATTCTGAACTTACCTCTTATTTGTGGTCCAGATTTGCACTGGGTAATGTATGTCTACAAACTGAAGCACCTGAAGTTAAATAAGAATCTGGACTTTTGACATAGGAACTGTTTAAGCATTTCCTCCTTATCTCCAAGTCTCTGGTAATTTCTTTTTGCCACTCTTTCTCTCATGATTACACCACTCTCCTAACATCCCCTGACATTATCAATGCACAGTTTTGCTTTCAGCAGTTTCATAGTTTCTCTAAATATATTGAAGATTCCTAACAGACAGGAAAAGTACAGTTTTCCTTATGCAAAAATTACTTCATAAATGAAGCTGAAACTCTCATCTAACCATAGAAAATTTATTTTAGTCAAAATCCAAGGAAATTAGAAGGACTGCAGTTTCAACATTGGAGAATTTGAAAGACTTATTTCAGAGTTGCCAATGCCCCACTAGTTTAAGTGAGTTTGCTCCGTGGTTTTAGCTCTTTCAAACCACAGTGGTTGTGGTTCCAGCATTCTGGGCAACTATTTCACACACTACTCTATTCTGCTATGGTTTATTCTGTTTCTTCTTAGCAGACTTAACCTAAAGAGCAATTAAGCATTTATTAACGTTGACACTGTTTTTAGTTTCTATGTGGCAATCATCTTGACAAACATGAAAGTCTCATTTTCCTGTATTTCACTTAGGAGAGAAAATATAAGTGACACATCAAGTTAAAATTTCATAACAATGGGTAGTTCTGTTTTAATCTCATGCTCAAGATCCTTCCTAGCATACTTCATGTCAGTAGTTACGGTCTATGTAAATACTTTCTTAATTATACATGGGTATGTGAATATTCCAAAACTATTTTTCACTCCTCAAAAATAAGATTGTTTAGTGACTGCATTTCTCACAACCTACAGCTATGCTAATATTCAGCTTGGTCCCAATTCCATCCCACGAATCATGTTATATTCTGTGACTTTCTATTTCTCCATCTTGTTGACAAAAAAAGAAGTCATCTAGTATTTGTTTTCCAATATATTTATCTGTTTATTTTATTATCAGCAAAAAGTCCAGTAAGGCTGTATACTAGACAATAAATTGTAAGCCTAGAGGCATTAAAATATTTTTTTAAATGTAAATTAATTATCTCAAGAGAAAAATTATTACTAATATCAGTGAAGCTTTGTATTTTTCTGTTTGGTTAAAAACCTTGACTTCATCCAGCTTTGCCTTTTTTTTTTTTTAATTAATTGATTATAACCATATCTTCTCCTCAAGCAGATGTATTGTCAAACAAAACCAAACGCTGTTGCATAAAAGATAAAGCCTTTACACAAAGGAATTCTTCCAATAGAGCTGAAAAGTTCTTTATAATGTGAAAGGTTTCTGGAGTCTATTGGATAACTGACACAAGTGCAACAATTAAACATGAAATATTCTTTAAGAATGTTTCTGGTTTTAGTAGTATAAAAAGACTATCAGCATAACCCTCACTTAGATAAGACTGGCAGCTGCCTACGGACCTTACATGTTAGCAGTTCATTTCAGAAGCCAGACGTTGCAGTGCTCAAACATGCTTCTTTGCCATGTTTCAGGGTTTGAAGTTGTAGCTCCCTTTGACCAGCTTATTGTTGGTAATGAAGTAGAATTTCTAAAATTCTCTGGATCTATCTTTAGATATTTCATTAAAAACAAGATCTTGTTCTAGAATTTATTAAACCCCACTTAATTTACTATCTCTTACCTGGTTAAATTTTTTTTAAAGATATAAAATATGGAGCTAGGGACTTTTGATTTATAGCTTTCTACAGGAACTTAAATACATTTATTTTAATACACATACCACTGCTGTCAGTCTGGTTTTTTTCATGAATACGAAATTTGCAAGATTTGAGCACACCTGACTGCTGATAAATGTGAAGATCACTAACAGGGGAAAATAATCTCCATCAATGTCCTTAAAATTCATGCCAACTTACGTGTGTGAAACTTTTTTTATAAACATTTTAGTAGAGAATATGTTTAAAAGAAAACTGATAGCAGAATTTTCCCCTAAACAATGCAAATCAATAGGTTTACAATGTTAGTTATACTTCTAGAGTACTACTGTATCTGTGTATTAATGCATTAAAAGACATATTTATCAAAAATACCTAAAAAAGGCCAGAAGTTAGCTGATGACTGACTTTTGCACCAAAGTGAATATTATAACAAATAATTAAAATGGAGTGATCACAGGATTACTGATGACTATCTCTTTTTGAGTTTAAGGGTAATACACATGCAGTAGGTGAAATATACAACTAACAAAGGTCTTCACAGGATGATCTTATTGTTTGCAACTTGCCAAAGAACCTCTTATACACTAAGTCATGGACTTATACAGTATACAGCAACTAAAATGCATTTCATATGTGTGTTTAGGTATTTTAACAGGTGATTTCAAGAATGCCCATTGCTGGAGAATTTCTCTGTCAGGACATTGGACTCACTGTACTATTGAAAAAAATTTTAAAATTCCACCGACCAGAAACTTGCTAAATCAGTGGATTGATTCAACACATTCAATACCATCCTCTACAAAAACAAAGTGTGCCAGATCTGGGTCAGTGAGTTAAGTCCACCACATGGTCATGCCTGATACTGGGCCATCTGCCTGGCAATAATCATTTGTTCTAAATTAAATATAATGAGGACATGATCAGATAATATTAAAAGAGGCATGCTTCCTGTTCTGCCTTTAAATTATAAATTTCAGTGCCATCAGTTTTCATTATAAAGTCCTTAATTTTTCATACATCTTTCTCTTCTAATATCAACTTCTAATTATCAGTCTTGCTATTCTGAAATATTTCTAATGTTAAATTAGTCCACATTAATTTTCTCAATTTCTCATTATATCTTTCTTAAAATCATGTTTGTTTCTTGCAATCTTTTCATTTTATCACCTTCACCCATTGAGTTTTCATCATTTAATAATTTTCTTCTTTTCCTCATTTGATTTTACCTTTTCTTCAATCTACACCTTTAGTAACATTTGACTTCTACCTCTCCTTCAAATTCCTTGCACTATGACAACAAGAAAATGTTGCTGTTGTTTTTTCTTGCCTCTCTTTTAAATGTCTTCATCTTATTCTTTACTCCTTATTTTTCAGTATCTCATCTGCTTTCATAGTTCTTTGTGAAGTCCCATTTCGCCAGTCTAGCATTGTTATTACATCATTAATTTCCTGCATGAACACATGTGAATTCAACCTCCTACCCTTTTTTACTAAAGTATTGTACAAAGCTGTGTAATTGGGGCATACAGCCATACTACTTCAATTCTTTTCTTCTATTCCAAACTTGAACTTATTTTTCAGCTCCTCTTTTCTCTATGTTTGGAAAGCAAAACCATTTCAGAGATTAGTATTTCTGTCAGCATTTTGAGTGGCTAAAATCTTTTTGCAGACCTTTAGCCTTTGGCTTTTTATTATTAAAATAATAATATATTGTATTTTTAAGAAGCTTGATGCAAAATAGAAAAAATATATCAAGGAACAGAAACAGAAGATAGAATCCTAAATAGCTTGATTAAATAATTCTCAACTTAGATGAAGAGGGAAATTTTCCAGAGCTTAGAGAAAAGAAATTTTTCTACAATTTTGACAAAAATAAATATAACACCATACAGCCCTTCAAATACCAGAAAGGACCATGCTTCTTGTTAGCTCTTCAGAATTATTTTAAGTTCAAATAATTTTATGCAAGTATAGCAACTTCAAATTTATTAATAAATGACTAATGTACACATAACTGCATGGCAAGTTTTAATGACAAGTGAAATCAAATAATGTTTTCTGTTTGGAAGTTCAGTCTATTTTTCATTTTATATTTTATTCAGCTGTCTATAGTTTATTTTGAATGGGGCTAAATGAACTATTTATCATGAAAAAGCCTTTTCGAAAGCATACCTGTGTTTTTCAAGTAAAATACAGATGCTATAAATGAATTTTGATTTTGGCTTTTGTGTGAAATTAGTATCAAGAAAATACTTAAATAACTGATAATGCATACAAGCCTACTTTTCTTACTAGCTCTTTTTTTTTCCTGTGTTGCACAATTAAGTAGCATTGTACAGTGATACATACAGTCCCCTAAGCCACAGTGGTCCCATGGTGGAAGCAATTTTTTCTCATCATGTATTTCCTTAGACTAACCCAAAATGTTTTAGGAGATAATACACATGAAATTTTTCGCACTTTGCTATCACATTCAGAGGCTTTTGAATGGTGTGCTCTGATGCCAAATTTCCCAAATTTTAGATTGTGGTATTAAATTTCTTGTGTGGACTCACCTTTACTTCTTCTATATAGTATATAATACTGGTTGAAGTGGTATGTAACCCTCCAAAATGGAAAACAGGAATTTTTTTAGCACAAAACTTTTCAGATTTCTAGTTTCAAATAAACCCACCAGAGCACAGACATAATACTGAGATGACATTTAACTCTCGCTATTGGAGTTCATCTCTTATGGAAATTTGTTTGTTAGGTTTCAAATTTATAGTCCTAGACAAAGCATGAAAATTGTTGAAGTCCTTTCCAAGGCCCAGTTCAAGAGAAAGCTATTTTATCTTTATGTGATAAGACTTACCACTGAAGTAATTGACTGAACAAAGCAACTATTTCAATATCTGACATCATAGTTTCCTAACTCCAACATTTGAGCCTGGAAACTAAAGGCATTCTCACTACTGATCATTACATTACATGCCTTTTTGAAGAAAAGCTACAAAACAACCCACTAATCCTGCATCACAGTTCCCTTCTTCTCACAGTGTCTTCATCAACCTTATATTTTATCAGTCTCTACTCCATTCAGAGGAGAACCTTGATACAAAGATGGCCTATTTCAGTCAAACAAGCTTTCCACCCCATAAATTAAGAGAAATAGTGATGGACATAGAAATGTACACAAAAAATGAAAAAAAAATCTAAATAGACAAAAGTGGACACAGCTTTCAATGTCCTGGAAAAACTCCCACTATAAAAGAAAACAAGGGTATTGCATGCTGGTTACAGGACACACAGAAAAAAAAATTTAAAAAATTAAAAAAAACTTTACAGAAAAATTTTTGTGTGTGTATTTGAGTGCTGTAGATACACAGACTTTCCTACTTCATCTTTTCCTGTTTGTTTGGTTTTTCCATTTTTTTTCCTTTCTTTTCTCTTTCAGTAACATTTCTGGTGCAGGGGGGTGTAATCATTTTGGTACATATCAACTTTTTTAATGGTATATCTTCATAACCTGAATATATTATTTCATCATTGCAATAATCTTGAAAATAAATTATTATGCGAATAACAGAAAAATCTTAGGAAGTACTTAGACAATACCAATCATCTCTCAAACAGTTGTGATAGTTATTTTTTTACATGGAAAATTAATGTAGATGTTAATCCAGGAAACAAGATTACCAAATTTTAATATAGAATCAATCAGGTTAGGCTGACACAGTTGACAATACCAAAAGAAAGAGCTGAAGAGTTTGGACTACAAATCCTGTCCCCAAGTCCTACAGTGAGTTCCTTTTCTCATATTTGGCAATTTTTCATAAAAATAGAATATTCAGCAAAAGTTTATCACTTCAAAAATTTCCTTTTACTTTAAAAGCTAACTGTATCTTGTAAATGTGTTTCAATTTTGAAGAATGAATAAGCCCTTGAATCTCAGGCTCTATGTGACATTATTTTTCAGCAAAATTTTCTGTATGTGATTATGTACTGATTTGATAAAATGGTCATTATATTTCAGCATCATATTTCTTACCCAGCTTGTCTCTATTAAACAGGCATTATTACAATAGTTTCCTTATCTTTTAGCAGACAGGGGATAAGAACAGCTGGATGATTCATTCCATGTCCATTAACACTATCTGAAAAGAAGGGTTTCCAATTTCACATTCTTTGTGATCAAATTTCTATTATTGTGTCTTCTTTATGAGTATCTTGAGCAGGTAATTTAAAAGAAATTATTTTCTTTAATAATTAATAATGTAAGTAGCAAAACTATCACTCTTAGGAAAAAAACCTCCAAAACTGTAACTTCATTAATCACCAAGAAATTAATAAATAAAGCCAGGTATAAGGTTATACGTCAGTTATGTAGCAAGATGCTCTCAAGAACAAGTAAAAATAAGTTTGTATTCCTCATCAGGGTGTCACTCTATAGCAGAATAATTTAAAGAACACTGAAGTCAACTAATGCTTATGTGTTCATGGACTTAGTAAGGTTTAACCTCAGTCCTGTTTCATCTTAAACCCATCTGTAATCTGTTTCATAAGGTGTCGAAAATTTCTTCTCTCTCCTCTATTGGTTTGGTGTTATTCCCCCTTTAGAGATGTTTAATTTCTTCTCTATGTTACTTTGTCCTCATTTTAATAAGGATTCATTATTTTGAATCTCTTTTCAAACTAGACTAACACTTGTTAGTTTTGCCTTAGTTAGTTTTTCTTTTCCCAAGAGTATAGGAGACCTTTTAAATTTCCATTTAATCATTGGATTGGAGATATTTCTCTCTATTTCTTGTGGCAAAAACACTCCTTAACAACATTTTCAGGCTTAGATAGGATATATTGCTCAGTCCTGCAGTACAATTTATCTGCTTACATACTGAGACTTTGAATTGCTAAGAACTTATAGCAGTTACCCCCTTGTGGTAACCAATTTACACACACAGTCAAATCAATTAAAACATATTTCTTTCAAAATGATATAGAGCTTTCAATACTATTAGTAATATTTCCTTCTTTGTTTCTCAATTATCTCAAATATCTTGTCCAAAATCACTATTTATATTTCTCTGGAATTTAAAAGATACTAAAACTCACATTTTGTATTAGATAGAACTTTTAATAATTAGAAGCAATAATTAACATGCTTCCTGCTACTCAAAGGGTGGGGTTTTTTCACTTACTTACATATTTTTTGTGTGCGTTAAATTTTTTTGCCCTTTTTTCTTACTTTTGCACAATTGAGATCCTATAATATGTATGGTTTTAGACTGGAATAGTAATCCACCTTTAGAATTATATCTAGTGAAGTTAAACCATTTATGTTAATACCCTTTTTGAGTGATCAGCTAAGAGTTTTTAATAAACAGGGCATGAAGTCTGAGAACCTGATTCTCATGGGCTGTATAACATGACCCTCCTGGCGCCTTATACTTCTTATGTGTAACCTCATTCTTAAATGCAGAACATCTTGTGGCTCATGGGTTCTAGAGGTTGTTCTCATGCAGAAAATTACATTTCAGGTGATTTAGAGTTTGGGTGTCATTATGAGCATTTAATGTTCTCTTGTAGACATTGCAAGGATGGTTATTAATGTTAATTTAAAAACCAAAAGAACACAAACAACAACAACCAGTGAAATTTATCTTTCTATTCTGCTATATTCCTGATCCATAGGTCTTGTGTCAGACTTTCATTTGCTCATTCTTTGTAGCCAATATCCAAATGTCAAACATCTGGAACTTTAAAAAATAATTGTTCCTTCTTTCTTTTAAAGGAAAATAAATTCATTGTGGGAACTTCCATCCTGGAGGATTTTTGCAACATTTGTTTTAATGTTAACTGCATCCAAATTAACAAAGCAATGTTAGGAAGAAAACCTTGCAAATTGGCAACTGGACTAGACCTAGATTGAAGTAAAATTAATACTTTTCTACCTTTTTGATGGAATAAATATTTCTATATTGTTCTCTTAAACTGCTTCATAACTTAGGAAAAGCTATCGGCCAAATTAAGGTCTCCCTTGAAAAGAGAACTTCAGAGCAACAATATCTCAGCATTCACTATACTGGGAAATCAGAAACTCTTCTGATCAGATGTCTATACTAATGATTAGAAATTCTCTGCAAAGTCCAGATGTAGACCCAGTTAAGGAAGGTAAAACAAGGGACAATCTGCAGATGAGATACCAAACAGCCTGGGAGCTAGTACATTTCGTATGTCTGTATTTCTTTTGAACTCAGACACTAAAGAGGTTCGTCAATGCTCTCTTTAATAAACTGAACAAAAAAGCTGATTTACAAGTTATGCCATAGAATACATTCTCGCATGTTCATCAGTAGAATTTAAGGACATCTTTTTGGTGACAACAAATCCTTCTCAGGAAGAACAGTCCTTAAAGGTAAGCATCTTCTTAGCACCAGCCAAACAGGATCATTATTGAAGAACTGAATATGTAAATTTCATAATTTGCTTGTGCTTAAGAAACAACCTCCATCTGAGAGGTTAATAAAGAATGATCATTCTTTATTATTCATAATGGTCATTATGTAAGCCTGTCCCTTTAAAGCTATGGTTTTTCAAGTGGCTCATATTGCCATATTGGGAAGTAAGTTAGATTTTTTTAGTTTTATGAACTAGGACTTTGGTTCTCATAAGGAAGTTCAGCTAAACCAAATGTCTCTGGTATTCCCAAACTGAGGAATGTGAGCAATTATCTTGTTCACTACGTACTGAGCTTATATTTAATTTGGTTTAATTAGTTGAATATCTAGAAACATCAGTTTGTGAAAATCCAAATAAAGTTGCAACATGCCACATAAAACTAACTTTAATACACATCAATCTCCATATCTAGGCTAAATTATATGGGGTTTTCCTTGAATCTTTGTACTTGCAATTTTTCACTTTTAAAATGAAAGCGCATTTAGTTTTTATTTCTCAATGAACTAGATTTAGAAAAGCAATTTCATTGGATCTAAATTAGATGTGTGTTATCTTGAAGTTACCCAACTCCTCCATTGCCAAGAAAGATATATTACACTCTTTGCAAAAAGAGGCTAAATACAAGGCATGTAAATTCCATCAACTCCAAAGCTGGGGAACTTTGCTGAAAACTGCAAGATCCCAGGCTGAAAAACATGTAATTCATATACTATAAGTTTGGTATAAGATATATATTTAGTTGACTGCCTAAATAGAATAATGTTTACTACAACAAAAAGAGATTAGACTGGTAGTTTCTATTAAAAATATATTGATGTTGACATCTTGAATCTTGACAATGGGGAATATACATTCCTGATGTTAGCCACTCATCTCTGTAACTCTTAGGCCAAGAAAACCCATGTGGAAACTACTTAAAGTTAGAAAATTAGAAAAGAAAAAGCCATGCAATCTTTTACAAGACAATCAATTTTACAAGGTGATCAGAAACTCACTTTTCCCTACATAAAAATGTGAGTAACATTTGTACAAAGTTTTGACATTATTACCATGGCACATTTTAAGGCCATTGCCTGATATACACTAAAACCATTCGTGGGCGCTAAATAAAAAAGATATTAAGGATTCCTCTTGAATACATCCTCTTCTATTCTAATAGCAATATAATACTTCTTTGTAATATAAATGCTTCAGCTTCATGGAACAGTACTTATCTTGATACTGGTGGCTTCCAATGTGTGAAAAGTAACATTGAGAGCAAAAGTATTTGGACTAAACTGTACAGTTCCTAGAGAAAAGTCTCAAATGATAAGGCAGAACTAAATTTTGGAAAGGTTTATTGGATTAAACTTTGACAGTAAATAATTTTCTGACATAACGTGATTCAGAAATCATAGTTTATTTCCACAGTGGGTTATCAGAGTATCATGGAATGTTGTATTTTTGGAGAAACTTCTGAATATCATTTTATCAGCTCCCTATTCAGAGCTAGACTGGGCCCTGGCAGGACCTGTCAGGCTCAGTTCAGATGGTAGAGTCAGGCTCAGTTCAGATGGTAGAGTATCTCCAAGAATCTCCATTGTCTTTGTGCAACTCTACAACTTCTCGGCATAACTTTTTCTGGTTATTGAAGTATTCTGATGGTAATTTTTTTTCTCTAATGTCTTGCCAAAACATCCTGTGTTACAACTTCTGCTCATTAGCTCTACCTGTGTGCTGGAGAAGAGATTGATTTCATCACCTTCTCAACTGCTATTTGAGGATAGCAATAAGATCTCTCCCAAAAATCTCTTCCCTAGGCTGCAAAAGCCCGGCCTTCCCAGCCTTTCTTTGTATGTTTGCTAACTTCTTTATCGGGCTTAGTTTTTGAAATTCACTTTTTGATCTATTTAGTGACATCCACTCTGTTCGTGAATGATTGGAGCCACCTGTACACTGAAACTGGAGGACTGCCCTCATAAGATGATAAACCAGCAGCTGGAGGTGGGCCAAAGGCAAACAGAGCCTTTGGGCCACAACCCTGACTCTCACCTCACAGGCTGAGCAGAACAGGGTAGTAATGACAAGGAGTTCTTTGATATTCTCAGTCAAGAAATTAACCAGGTCAAGGACTGGTTAACTCAGAGATTTCAGCAAGAAGCAAGAAACACAGGCAGGGATGGAAACACTTCTAAAGCATAGATTCATGGCCTAGGACACAAAGATGGGGAAGGCAGTTGCATACCTACAAGATTAGCTTAGGAAGGAAATGAAGGAGCTTGAGGACCAAAGGGGTAATAGACAACATGTCCAAGAAATTTTACTTGTCTTGTCAGCACAGAATCATTGGTATTACTTGCTCCTCTCTCCCATTGCCCTTCTTATAGTTGTTAGGATAGCTGAAGTTTCCTATGATACAAGGATATGGTTTCGCATATGGTTTCACACAGCTTCCTTCACTGAAGGAAGTGATTTTTCTCGTACTGGTTTGGTGTCCTGTAGCAGGCACATTTATTAAAATGTCTCTCACGGTCATTTGTGCTCTGATTTTCCTGATGAGTACTCAATGGACCCATTAACCATTCTCAGTATTAAATCTCTCCCTGTGCTAGGTTCTTCCTTGCTCTTTTCTACCTGTCCCCAATAGAAAGCCCTCTTTCATTCATCACCATACCCAAGCCATGTGAGTTACCTTTACCACATTTCTTTATTGTGAGGGAAATCATAGAAGTGCACAGGAGTGGGCAGATTTCTAATCCCTCTTGTCTCTCAGTTCATATACATTTGCATATGTGCACTTGAGGTAGTTCCTCTTCACTGAAGAAACTAAGATGATATGATCTGTGCCTGTGTGCAATGTGCCTTTAGACCCTCAGAGTTCGGCAGTGTCCTACCACAAGAGAGGTAACCCAAGAGTACCGCTGGTGTCCACGCAGATGATCAGAAAGGGCCGACCCTCTGAGAGTTTGCTGATCACCAACATTTTCTCCACACACATATCTCAGATATAAGCCTCACAGGACCAAAAACCTCCCAAGACAACAACGTGATCCCCACATCCCACAGAGTTTCAGTGTCCCTTGTACCTTCATAGAGGTGTTGATGCTTCCATTTCTCATCGTGCTTTGATCATTATTCCCTGTCAAACCAATATGAAGTCCTTCTCATTGGTTTAGCAGGTGTGAAGTCCTCCAAGTACAAAGTCATGCACTTATTTGTTCACTTTTAAATTGTCAGCAACAAATAATAATAAAGTGTAACAGCACATTCTGTCTAAGTAAAACTGTAGTAGCAGGAAAGTATCTCCTTTGCAGCTTGAGTATAACTTAATTTAGGGAACTTTAGGTGAAGTCTGATGCCATATGTGAATGAACATTTCTGAGTAATACTACAATAACTTGACGGCTCTTGTTATGCTTGTATTACTATACTGTGTTTCTAATCAACTGCTTTCCAGGATATAACCTTGGGATAGATTTTTGGTTTTCCCATTATGTATCTCTGCCTCAGGCTGCATATGTGTGCGTGTATTTTGTGGACTTTTTTCCTGTGTCTGGATGTTGACACAACAGAGAAGTGCAGATATTTTTAAAACTGGGCTTTAGCAAAACATGTTGCTTTGTATTTTTAAGAAAATAATAATAATAATATTAATGTATTCTTGAGAAGTCCCTGCTAGAGTTTAAGCCTAGCAACTTAAACCCTGCTAGGGTTTAAGTCTAGCAACCCTGATAACAGGGTTTATTATGTCATGGTTAAACACTTAAATTTATATTAATTGCATAAAATTCTTGACTGACATCTTTTGGTGTTCCACATCACGTATAATCAAGATTCATGACCTTACTAAATAAAAAAATGCAGCCTAACAGTAATTTAATGCCATGAGGAAGAAATGTGCAGGAATTTCCTTTTTAGAGTCCCATCAAGTAGAAATGATAGAAAAGAAAAATACATCTTCATCTTATTAGATAAATATCAGAATGATTGTTGCAGTTAAAGGACACATAAATAGAAATTTGACTGGAAGAAGTAGGGGAGAAACTGTATTTGTTCTGATAGGAAATTCAGCTAGAACTCTGGACAGAGCTGTATTCTTGGAGAAAGAGCTGTTAGGAGGTTAATTTAAAAGATGCAAGAAAACCATTTAGTAATGGACAGAGACTCAAAAAATGTAACTATTAGCTTTGAGGGATTCTACAGAAAATTGTGTTTAACAAAAATTTAAAAGTTTTTAGTGTACAAATATATAGAATGAGTCTTCCACAGAGAATGTATAAGCTGGAAAATGCGGTGATTTCTTATCATCAGTGGTTAAAGAATAGCATTCTCTAGAAATAATAATCTAATGGATTGTAAAACAGCGTGATTTTTTTTGAGAGGTTTTATATAACTCAGCTGACTGTAATAATAGGACCCTATTATTCAGTGACCTGAGATGTTCCTTTCAATGATGTACAGTACATGTATGGAATAGGAAAATAGGAGCTTTATTCAGGTAGAAAACATGGAGAGAATAACAGCCTGGGTAAGACTGAAAGTGGTATTATGATAAAAGCTGAAAACTGAGAATATATCTTTTTTCTTTTTAGAAATATAGGGGACAGGAGCACAAGTAGATAAACCAAGAGAAGCAAAAAAAAAAGAGATGCCTGGTCAGATGGAAAATCTAAGAATATTCTGAATTATACATTTATTTTTTCAGGTTTTCAGTTAAAAGTACATATTTTTCTGCTGTGTGCATTGTTATTGAAAATACAACTAAATATGTCTCACTTTAATTATCTTAATGTATGTGCATTCTTATAAGTTTTCCAATCAATAGTCTTTCTTCCTTCCTTTTCTCCCTTCCTGACTCCCTGAGCCTCCCTTCATTTCTTCTTCTTCCTCTTTTTCTCTTTCTCTCCTTTCCAGAGTGTGATCAAATAGCTGCTGCACATAAAAAAGTACAGGGCTGAGATCCTTTCTTTGTGTGAATTTCTACCATTTCTGTAACAAGTAAAGTAGCTCACATGAGTTGGTCACCCATGGCCACACTGTTTTTCCTAATGCTTTAGTTTTCTTGCAAATGGAAATATATTTTTAATCAGTAACTCCAAATTACATCATTGTCCAAAATAATACAGCATCATTATCAGATACATTTGTAAATCTGCTACATGGAGACAGTCATGTCCAATATGCACAAACAAATTCCTTACTTTTTTTGCTCATAAGAGAGATTTTCTATAATCAAGAGGAGTCAGGGAGAGGTTCTCTATTGTCCCAAAGGCAAACTTCAGAGAACCAAGCAGTTTTTTCCCATGATAAGCTGTAGGTGTAGCACTTGCTACCCTTTAAATTAGCATTTGCTATTCAGCCAAGATTTGTTTGGCATTATCAGGTTTCTGATATTCCATTACCTGCTGCTTTTTGGTGTTCAAAACAATGCCCATACCCGAAAAAGAAGTAGTGATAGTTGGAGTAATAAAGTAGCAGTCAAATATTTGTATCAAAATTTCTAAAGGTACTTTCTAAAAATTTAATATGTCTTTATTTTTTTTCAAACTAAATTAAAGCCCTAATCTTTAATTCTTTACAAGACTAATGTATTAATGGTTAAATTACAGAAGGACCCACAAATCATTTTGTTGGCTGAGAATTCCCATTTTCAGTGCAACAGAACACTTTCTATAAGGCTTTCATGAGTCTAGATCTGAATAAATACTAGATTATAACCATAACAATTGCTTTTGAACAGTTATCCTAGATCATATTTAGTCTATTGGCTTTCCAATAAGAAAAAATTGCTGGGTTTTAGTTTCTAATTTGTGAAAATTGAGTCACAACTATCTGCATAGTTATCATTCAGTTATTCAAAAAATCTCTAAGAAACAGTGATCATTTGACAAGTATATATGAATCTCCTATCTGAAATACCACTCTTCTGGCTTAGCAGAGATGACTAAAATAATGTTGGACTTCATGTTTTGTTTTGGTTTGGTTTTGGTTTTTTGTTAACATAGTTAGGGCTCTAGATATACAGAATGAAACATTGGATCCAAAGCAAGAGTTATCACAATGACAGAATTCAAAGGAATATTTTTAAAATAGGTATTAAAATTGGCCCAATGATATTATCTTAAGTAATGACTTGATATTCAAAATTTTTGAGGACCACTGAGCTTAATAGCTAAAAGTAAACCCTTTCATTTTATTTGCTTTGGAGTACTCTTTTTAAAAAATGGTTTTAATAAAGTATTATTCTTCTCAGAAGTATCTGTCTTTTGTACTCTTAAAAATTAAATGTTACCTCAGATCTTATCTGTGTTGGTGAAAAGTGTTGGTTGGAACTAATTAATTCTTACTCTACTTACCTGTTAGTTGGACTCTGGTTATTTGGGTGTTTTAATTATTTTTTTGTTTTATACAGATACAAAAAAGATATTCAACATTGTTCCATTTTCCAGAATTTGCTGTCTGCATGATGCTCCTTCAAACCACTACTAAGATAACAAGCCTGAAGATTGTGTTAGTAAAAGGATGCTAAGCAGTCTAAGAAAATATGGTACTTGCTATCATAGCTCCTCCCTTTGCAGTCAATAAGTGAATTCTGATAAATCACGTAAACAATTCTACTCTGTGGAAAGCTTTCTTTAACTGGTTATTTGCTCATTGTTACATCTTTATTTTTGTATGTGCTTCGACATTTAATATATAGGAAGGTGCTGTCAAAAGAATAACAGACGCTTAACTGATGTGTATGTAATTGGGAACAGTCTGCTCTGATGGATAACAATAAATCTTTAACCAAGCTTTCAAACATTTATTTCCTGTTAGGCTACTGCATTAACCTTAGTTTTCAGCTGGTATTTGTTTATCTGCTTGAAGCAGCACTTTGCCTACATTTGTTGCTTTGGTGTTTATTCAATCTTCAAAGAGTGAGCAGGAATTTTGCATTTCATAGGAGCTTAACCTTGATATATTTACAGCATTATTAAAGTCAGGTGGCCTACACAGAGGTCAACAACTTCTCAAAGGGAACATGATACTTAGTATTTTGCTTCACCAGATCAGGGTTAAGAACTTTGCTTTCTCAGAAGGGGCTCAGGACAAGCCAGAAATGGATTTTGTTTCTTTGCAAAATCGCAGTGTGTTGCTTCAAAGAATCAGTTTCACAGACTCACAGAATCACAGAATCACTAGTTTGGAAGAGTCCTTCAAGATCATGGAGTCCAACCCATGCCCTAACACCTCAACGAAACCATGGCACCAAGTGCCACATCCAGTCTTTCTGTAAACACATCCAGGGATGGTGACTCCACCACTCTCCAGACAGACAATTCCAGAACTTTATCACTCTTTCCATGAGAAACTTTTTCCTGATATTGGTGCAGCTTAAGACAATGTCAGTTGCTGCTCAAGACTGCCAGTTGCTACTTGGAGAAAGAGGCCACCCCACCTGACTACAGTCACCTTTCAGGGAGTTGTAAGAGCGATAAGGGCACCTCTGAGTCTCCTTTTCTCCAGGCTAAACACCCCCAGCTCCCTCAGCCGTTCCTCACAGGGTTTGTGTTCCAAGCCCCTCACCAGCCTGTTCATTTAGCCATGTCTTTCCTCTGTATAAGGTTCAGTCCCTCTGACTCCAGTCTTTAATTTTGACAGTGGTACTTTGCTATAGATGAGATACACATTTTAAAGTTCATCTCTCATAGAATAAAATTATAAATATTATAAAGGCAAATGTTTCTAATAATGCAGTTTGTGATCAGGTTTTCCCACTGAATTTGAAAAAATATTCACAGAAAATGTCATGCATATAGATGTGCTCTTTCTTGTAGTATGTTTATTGTACACACAGCACAGAATTTTACTTCATTGATATGCTAGGGAGACATTCAGTGAAAACACAGCTCTTATCTTTGAGTTCCATAGGAAGGGCTGGTTACATTGCATTTTCTGACCAGCTGTACTGAAGAGTAATATCTTCATTTGGGGGTGGATGAAGTAATTAAGTAATCAGTTCAAAAGTGCTGTTTTCTAGATTTGAAAAAGAAGATATTTTCCCTGAATGTTAATGTGGTTTACAGGCTCTGGGCTAGACTATAAACTCTGTTTTTCAGTTGCAAATCTCAACAAAAAAAAGACCAAAATGCAGAATCTGCAAATGCAATAGAATATTTCAAAGATAGTGTCTTCACATTTTATCTCAGTTGCTGCAACCATTTCTCAATAGGGAGGCCCTAACAGAGGTTTTTAATGCTGAGATCAGAAAAACAAGTCCCAGATATCCTAAGTAATAAACATGTCAATAAAGATTTAGTGAAAATAAGTATAAGCATCCAGTATCACACAGAACTCAGTAAATGCTGGCTTAAAACAGTGTTATTCGTCAGTAATAATACAATTCTAGAAGTAGTCATTCCAAAAACTTTTAGCCTGCTCCTACTTAATATGGTGTAAACCTAATATAAATGAAGGTAAATTATACATAACAGAACCATCAGAATGGCTATATTTTGGTAATATTTTAAGATATAAACAAAATTCAGTGTATTGGTATCAGATGTATTCTATTTGACCTTTACACATTTCTTTAGCAGAAGACTTAAAGCTTGTAGGCTGGAGGACTAACATTTTTATTCTGGCAATATCATACTTCTCAAAACATAGAAGTTACAGAGCCATGACTGAGGTTTTAAAACAATTGGAAGACTGACTAATTTCCAAATTAAGACCAGGATATCAAGGGTTATCTTGTGTCACATAAATATCTGTGTGGGATTATTAATGTCAGACTCTGTTACCTCATCTCAGTCCTGAGGTTTAAATAGCTCCAGATGAACTTTGGGCAAAACAGATGAATGCTTGAATCTGACTAAATAACTCATCTATACTCATGATTTAGGATACTAAATCTAAGAGCCCAGAAATTAAAAGCCAGTTACATCATCTGTTCTTCTAACACAATCTGGTCACATTTTTGATTTACAGCTAATTGTTCTGCACAGTTGTGAGGTTTTTTTCACAGCACTTTTAATAAAGAGAAAAAAAAAAAAAGAACGGTCTTTTTTACCCTTCAGTGTACTCCATTCTATGTAGAAGACAAATTTCTTTCTGTCTTTTAAAATGGAAATGCAATCCAGAAAAGAAAGAGTCAAATTGCTTCTGATAATCATGACTCTGGCTCTGGAAGCTTCTATGTTTCTGGGTTTCAAAAAAATATGCACTATATTCCAAAGAAATATCAGCCTAAAGTAAGGCTGCTATAGGCAGATTTAATATGCATTCTTATTATTTGCATGTTGAGTGATTTGCATCAATTTTTTTCACTGCGAGTATTTCTTAAAGGCTGAGTAATATCCCAAATATTTCACAAACTATGTTTCGTCTTCTGAAGGTGTATAGGCAAAATGTTGCCACCCTAATTGTGGAAATTTCTTGACTGTGACTATGTGCCTGAATTTCTTCCACACAATAATAATAGATTTTTACAGAAAAAAAGAATTTGCAGACAACAGCAAGGATATGTTGATGATAGCTTCTTACTATAAGGCAAAGGGTAGCACAGAGTAATGAATGTCCTTGACAGGATACACGTAATTGTCTGAAGATCTGATTTTATTACAAATGCATTTATATTAATTCATAATAAGTATTTCAACTTCTTTCTTCAAAAATAATTTGTCATTTGAATGTTTTCCCCTTTACAGTTATATAGCTTTTTCAGCATTTAATTCAACTCGTAGTATTGTGCAGTTACCTTCTGAGAATCTTATGGATCTGTTGATTGGCTAAAATTTCATTACAGTAACAGATCCTTGTGGGAAGAAACTGACTGTATTCATTCTAAGATTTTTGTTGTTCTGAATTCTGAATCATTACAGTGACTAAGAGTTCATTTCTGTCTTCTGAATTTCCTCAAACTGCATTTTCTAGAGAGTCTTTTTTCTGTCTTCTATTACAGATCTGAGAATTCAATGAGACAGTTTATTAATACCTTCAATGCCTATGTTGTTCTAGAATTGAAATATATTCAGTTGCATTAATTTATCACTAATTTAGTTTTAAGGTTTCTATTACTACATATTTTCAAAGTTAGATTAGCCAAATATATATTACTATACATTTTTAAAGACAGAAGGCCAAATAAAGTACATTTTCTAACATGGCACTGGAATGAAGAGATTAATATAATTCTATGAAAGAGTATCTTTCCATGAATCAAGGAAAAAATAAAGATAAGATTTCTAGAACCAATGAATTGTCCCTGAAACCAAGTATCTTTCCAATCACATCAGAAATTGGTATAACTTGGTTTTGAAAGCTGTGAAAGTCAACATCATATAGCTTCATAACAGTGAATTTTACTGTAACTCACATTGTTTAATGCTCCAGCTAACAGCTAGCCCTCAAAGGCAGCATTTTGGCAGAAGTGGATGCAGACAGTCTACTGAGAGCTTGTCTCAGTAATGGTGGGCACACTGCAGGGTCACCAGCGGTGCTCACAGTCCTATACCCACCATAAACTCCAGTGGGAGGATGAAGTTTTGTGGGTCAGGGTCTGCTGTGGCCTCTGGGGTCTCTCTCTGGCCCCAGTCTGCACTTGCAGGAGGCATGCACTGGCAGAGGGGCTGCAACAGGAGTGATGAGTCTGTGGGAGGAGGCCAGCAGACCCCATGTCTTTCTAGGCACTGCACTACAAGAGCTGACACCGCTCTTCCAAGTTGAACTAAGGAAGCAGAGACAGCACCTATGCTTGTTAGACTGGGAAATGGAGACAGCTAGGCTGTGATCTTGTGAACTCTGGCATCAGAAGGATTTTTTCCTTCTCCCTGTGCACCTATGACCTACAGAACACCTTTGGGGACCCAGCATGGGCAAAGGCAGGACTTGTTCACAACAAAGACTTTGATCTGCCTGTGCCTGTGACCTGTGGCAGCACTGGCAGAATGAGGCAAAGAATGGTGGTGGAAGACTCCCTGCTGTGGGCATGCAGGCTGCTAAGCTGACTTGGCCTGTGAGAAAGGGACATTTGCTGCATGCTGAGAGGTTTGGTCCAGAACATCATGGATAGGCTGGCAAAGTTTGATCAGTTTGATAGTTGGTCAGACTATTATTCCACATTTCTTCTCCATTAATGGCACTATGTCTGGGAGATTAGGACTTTCTGAGTAGTGACCACTCATCTTCAGGGAATGAGGAGAAGGGCTTGGTGCATGATGACTTCTGCCTGATCTTGCTGGTGAATGGGAAAGGTTTGAGGAAAAATGAATGAATGTTGGAAGTCAAGAGCTGATTGCACATTTAACATTGGCAATAGAGTTTTAATTTTTAAGACCATGTGACCTTCTTGAGGTCTGCTTGAATGACAAGGGATCAATCTGAATAAATGTCTGCTACATACTATATTAATGAAGAGCAAGCAAATCATGCCTTCTTCTGACAGCGTCACATCCATAGGCCCTTGTCTTCCTGAGAGAATTGACTCAGCCCAATGCATGAGGGAAGGACAACAGAACAGGGCACAAGTACTTCAGGAGCTTTCTGAAGTGCGCTGCCAACTTCTTCTTGACAAAGGCAATTAGGGAACCAGGAACAGGAGATGAACTACTGGACCTAGAACAGAACCAGAATAAAGCAAATTCTTCCTGTCTCCAAGACAGCAATAAGAACTATTTGGGAAACTACAGGCCAGTCAGCCTCATCTTGTTCCGTGAGAGTTCATCTTGTTCACACAGACAGTTGCTTACTTCTCCTCAGTTTAAGTTGGTTTTGGTTCAGTTTTGTAAAAAAAGACAAAGTTCTTATTTAATCTGCATGGTTTAACCTATAGCATCTTTAAGTCATGTTCAGTGGTTTGAACAGCAGTGAAAAATTAAAAATGAAAAAAATAAAAATCCTCTTGAATGAGTTTAATATCTTGCCAAAACCTAAAAACTTCATCTTTATAGCAATTAAGAAATTGTGGAATGATGTTAAGCTATTAGTGGTTATTTGGATTTTTGTTTCTTAAATGTTATCCCCAGTATTTCAAGTTTAATATTCTTAACTAGTAGTTGTATTAAATATCAAACAACAGAAGATTTTAACAACTCTCTCAGGAAATCAGGAAAAAATAGAGCTCCTTTATTAGTCCACTGCGTTCACATAATTGGATCATTTGCCCTCTGCCACCACTGAGTGAAACATTTGTATTGACTCACAGGTCAAGTATCTATTAAAATAGTGATAAATCAATCATCATCCTTGCCCTCATGCACAGAAGTACAGGAGCTCTGAAGTAATGACTGCTGTTCAACGACAGCTTAGTGGGCTTTTCTGTCTCACATAATGAGACAGAAATCTTGGGTAGTTAATTAAGGCACTGTATATTTGAACACCTTCATAAAAAGTCAGTGAATCAGTTGACACAAATCAAGGCATGAATCCAAGAACCTGCAGGTGGGATGAAGTGTACAGAGCCTATCAAAGCTCATCACATTTGAAAGTCAAAGACACGAGTTCCTCAGTTGGAAAATTCAAAATTATGTGTGCTTCTCTTTTCCTTGATTTTTATTGCTTTCTTCTGTACAGCACATAAGAGCCATGTGTACTGACTGTAATTTATACACTGAAGTGCAACAATGTTTTTATGTTTAGTTTATATAAACAGTTACAAACAGTATCCCACAACCTTTCTATTGCAATAATTGCCTGTAATTATTTTCTTTTACATTTTATTTGAGAGACCGTACCTGTTTGAATTGGCAGATTTTGCCAGCCTGTTTTTATTTCTTTAATAAACACAAAATGAAAATAATCTTGCAAGGTGGCAGGGTGCTTGGGGATGTCAGTGTAATTATTGCAGAGGACAGGAAGCATCCTCATCAGATTATCAGTCTATTTCTTGAAGAAAAAGTCCCTGATGAGTTTTCTTCCTTTGTGTTTTCAGAGAGTAGCTTTATTTATATTGTGGCCTTCTTCTTATAGAAAATTCGGTTGGAATAAATAGTTTGATCTCTGGTGCTTTTCTCATTCTCGCTTTCCAAAATTAGTCAAGCCATTTGAGATTACTCTTTAAGGAAAGTCTCAGGATAATAACAGGCTTCTCTAGAAACAGTATTAGGATTTGGGACTCCATTAAATCATACAGAGCTCTCACTCACTGAATCCTGCATTAGACCATGCTGTAAAAATACATGAAGGACTGAAGAAAGCACAGCCAGTTTCTCTTTTGAAAACAATGCCTGAAATGAACAGCAATCTCCTTCCCGTCTCATACACTATGAAAGTGAACTCCATCATCTGCTTGTGATGGACTGTTACAAAGGCAGTCCAGAAGAAATGCTGTCACAATAGTGCTGTCAAATGAACATTCACTAGAGAATTGAAGTTCCCCCTGGCATAAGGAAATTCAGTCCTCTGACTCCTTTTATACTACATAATCTAGTTTTTCCATAATGAACCTAAGGACTAGGAAACTGCAGAAAAGCAATAGTATAATTTTGTTCCCTTTGGATCAGATGTTTTTCTCCAAACAGCAGAGCATTTTCTAAGTAAGAATTAAATATTCAAATTTTTCATTATATTCATTAAATACTCAAAAAAATGCAATTCATTGATCTATGGCATTCATTAGACTTTAAAACATTCAGTACCTCTGATCTTCTTCAGTCATAGCTCTGAACACTGCAATCATGGGTGCTGCAGTGGGCCAGCCCAGTTAAACTCTAAGAGAACATTCAGTAGTATTCAGAATTATCTTTATCTCTTTCTTGGGAAGATTATGAGAGATTTCAGGTCTTCAGTTACCTTTTTTTTTTTTTTTTGATTGTTAAATAGAAGCCTGATACCTGATTTTTTTTCTCTTTTAAAACACACAGTAAGTGTTTTTTGTATCCAACTGATTTCTTGATTTTTTTACAGTTGAGATTTCAACACATTATTTTGTCTAATGTGCGACACATGCATGCTTTAGCAACTGGATTTTTTCTTTTGTTTTTTTGGAAAAACATAATTGCAAACATAAGCATTTTTTTATCTGACCATAACAAGCATGGAATAAAGAAAATCCACAGATCTGATCCCCAAGTGAGGGAACAAAACTAAAACCAAACCGTAATGGCTCTCCCTACTGCTCTCCCACACATGCATCTTGAGTGTATTAGTTGAGAAGTTGGAAAATTCATTATGCATACGTATAATGGAGACAATCATAATTTCACACTTTTTATAGTACAATGCCTTTTCTTCAAATTGGCATGAAGTCATTGCAAGATGGCTAAAATAAAATGAAATTAGAACAGCCTTTCATTACCTACAGATTCTCAGGCTGATTGTTTTCACTACACTTCCTTCAGACTGATTTATCTTTTGATCTGTTTTCTATCCTTATTGGTAGACAGGCAGAAACTGTCCAAAAAAAGCCAAAAAAAAAAGGCAAAAAAGGGGTGATTATTCAACAATCCTACTGAAGTATCATGAGTGCCATATGATTGTTCCTGCAGAAAAAAATTTCAGATACACTAAAAGAATGAATAACAGTGAGAGGAGCCCAAATAAATGTCTTGTATGGTTTTTGATTAAGTGCTGAATTCTCATATTGTTTAGCTGTACCCACTTCTGCATTATCAATATGTGGCTAAGCATGGTAAATCCCATTTCAAACAACAAATTAGGGTATATAGAACTGGTAGACATTCTTAAATGAGACTTTAAAGTTTGGAAGATCTTCAACTTCCTCATCTGAAATATTTAGGTGCATCAAAATTCAGTTAAATAAATTTATGTGTCCCTGAAAAGCCATGTAAAATTATAGTCCCCTTTTTAAATGAGGGCTTTAGGAACTCAATATTAGTTTGAGAGTCAAAAAAACTTCCTTTTTTATGTATTTTCCAAATATTTTGCAAAATGTTACACATACATTTCATATTCTACTTTTCATATAAGGGCCAAGAAAAAATTAGTCAGGATATAAATTCCTTTGTGTGCAACTAAAACATGTGGGCCTATGGTTTGAGCTGAAAATTTAGATGTTTCATGATAAAGTGTATGTTCAAAATACGCATTGATTAAAAAGGAGGAAAGCTGCACACAGAGATTTGACATACCATGCATATTATTTATCTACTAATTAAAATTGTAGTGTCTTTGCAATTGGATTCACATTTTATGCACATTTTTTATTATGTCTTTACTTAAATAATGGCATTACATTCACTTTACTTTTTAATCTATGGTTATATAATAAAATAAAGTATAAAATGTTAATAAACCTAGTAGTGCATGAATTCTAACAGAAACTGTTTTTAAAACGTATATTATGTTACTACATTAAATAAAATGAAATTACTCTTTTGCTTCCTAGTTTACCCTAATTACTACACTTATAATCTACATAACTTCTGAGTCCAAGAAAATTAAACTATAATGAAGTAAATTTATTTCACACTATATATTTAAATTATAATTATTTCTACTTAATAATATATAAAATTTTACTTCTTATTAAATTATTATTTCCTTTACTTTCAGGTAAATAGAAGTTCATATTACTCAGAATGTATTAGACTTAAAATTTTTAAGGAAAGATGCATAATAGCAACAAGACGATATTTCTCTGTCTGTGAACAAACTATAAAGACTATCTTTTAAGTATCTTGCCTTACAAAGTTAATGTAGTTGGGCTTCTGTTCTAAAGGGCAGTTAAGCTCACCCATGTCCATGAATGGTCAAAAATTTACTTATTTTAAAATTATTAATTGCTTACTTTAATGTTTAAAATCAAAATTAATATTTCAGTGAGACTTCTAGGTATTCTCACCAAGCATCAAAGAGCCAGGTTTTGCTCTTGAAGGTAATGAAACTGAGCTAGTCTAGAAGTCCTTTCCTTCCAAAGAAAGCAGCTATGTCTGTCATTCCTCTGGACAGACTGTACAAGTCCTGTTGTTATGAGACTTGTGCCATAAGAAATCATTGATTTCTATCACACCCAGCAAGGAATGCAGCTCTGAGTTGCTAATCTGCTATACAGTCACTCATACATCTGAGGACCCTGTGCCTCTTAATTCTAATGTTAAAGAACATTCCATCTGAGCCTTTGGATATGTCCTAAAGGTAATATGTACAAAGTTATCCATTCACACGCTGCCCTTAAGTCACTCATGGAAGATGGGGAGTCATAAAGAGTTTTCAGCAAAATTTTCCATCAGAATTTCAGCTGTGAACAATATCCATCCATAATTTCATCCAGAATTCATGCTTAACAAGCATATGCAGAAGTATATGTTGACAAAGGCAGGTGACAGAGAATATGCTGATTTTATTATTTTATTTATTTTAGGTATATTATGATGCATGCATATTTCAAGCTGTCATTAGAATTCAGTCATTTAGTTTTCTGGGTTTTTTTTTTTTTTTTGCTTTCCTATGCAAGACCTATTCCTACAGTCCATATAACTAAAAAGCAATATCTGATATTTTGTTATTTTCTGGTAAATATATGTGTTACTAACTGGGCAAGGTAGAAATAGATGCTTGATACAGGTCTCAAAAGTTACCAAAATGTAAAAGGGAGATAAAAAATTCTTTTAGCTACAAAGTTTCCATTTTTCTGGGGAACATGCTGACTTTTCTAAATTATATTTTCACCCAATATTTATATTATATTTTCACTCAATATTTATATTAAACAAGATCATTTGTTAATCAACACCTTTGTCATAACCTTTTCTGTCCATCATGAACACAAAAGAGGTGATAATTACTTCCACAAGCAACAGAAAATTTTTCTTAGTTACAGATTAATTATTTATTAAATATACTGAGCCATATGACTCACATTAAGGAATACCAACAATACTGTTCTCTTTAAAAAGTTAAGAAAATTAAGAAAAAATAGCTATTTTATTTCTTCAATAATAAATATTTCAGGTGTCTTTTCAGATGTCCAAACATGTTTTCAAATTACTGTCACAATCTGACAGCAAGACCATTTTTCACTTTTTGATGTTTTGCTTTCCCATTCTTTGAGATATTCCAGTGCATCAGCTGTTGTTTCAGCTGTGTCCAGTACCTGGCCATATGTGCACTACATTCTTGTTTTGTGAGAAATAAACCATCATGGAAGGTAAGTTCAGCTTACTATCTCAAAGCCTTACACAACCAGACTCTGAAACTATAATAAAAACTGCATTGCAGTAACATAGGAAGTGTGCAGAGGAAATTTTTTAATAAGAGGGGTAATAAACTGTAGTAACAACCAGTTCAGGCTAGCTTGAGCATCAGCTTTATTTATTCAAATTCTAGGTAAATGTAAAATGAACATAAAATTGGCAGTCTGATCATAAGAATTTTAACTCCAACTGATAAGCAGGATTTTTTTTGGGGGGGGAGAGAGAATCTAGAGAGTCTTAAATAATATAATATATTATCAAATTATTTTTTTCTTCTATGTTTCTCATCTATTTTCCCATTGCAAGCTTTTTTAAAGGCTCTTCTTCACAATGCTGTGTTGTCCTGATCTTGGATCAGTGATTATTACAAATATAACTGACAGTCTCATTTTTCTTTATGGCAGTAGGTGGAACTCAATTAAAATTCTGTGCTATATATGTGTGTTTATATGATAGTGTACATATTTGTGTATATATATATATATATATGTGTGTGTGTGTGTGTGTGTGTGTGTATGTATATACATATATATATATATAAAAAATGGTTAATGCCTCTGGAATGGTTTTAATTAAAACCAAAACAATTTTTTATTAAAAGGTTTTTACTGTTTTCTTTCAATGATTTGATGCAAACATCTTCCAAGTCTTTGGAAAGATTTGTGTTTTCTAAAAAGGACTTCATCTATCATCTCCCTGTCCTTTATTAGGGATTCATTTGGTGCTGAAAACAGTAAAGAGCATCAGCAGTAAAAGTCTTTTAAAGCTTGTTTTAACTTAATCACTTATATGAACTTTCATTTAGATGCGGTGTATAGTTAGATATTTGCATATTTTCACAGGGAAACAAATTATCAATTTAACTCTATGATAAAATCCATTTTCAAAATAGCCTACACCTATTCTTTTGTCCCACCTTAATACCAGCCACGTGTTCTAGCTGTTTTAAATATTCCATTCTCAGCAGGTTGCCATTGCTGGAAGACATTCGTCACTGACTAGTTTATACCCATGCATTCATATAAAGCCCATGACATTAAGTGTTTCATCTGTGTCCCTCTGAGCTTTTCCCTTCTGAAGCATCTACTTGGAGCAGTGGTATTTTCCACAGGTATCCTCTGTAGAGAGGTAAAGATGCAAATTTTAGAACAACATGGTGAATGAATGCTTATCATAAGGTTTTTTCCCTTTTCTAATCTCTTCTACTTTGCCATACCATGAACTACATAGAAGGTCTCAGTACTTTATAGCAATGAATTTTGCTACAAGCTCTAGGAACTAACCTAAGGTTTACTTATAACACTAGCTCTTTTATCAGAAAACTGAGTACCTTTATGTTTCCATATTCAACCTTGGCATTTCAGTTCCTGAGTGTGCTCCTTTTCAGTAACTGAACTTAGTGAATTTTTATTCCCAAACATTTTCTCTTTTACAAGTTTGTCTTGATGTGTAAAAATACTGGTTTTAGAAACACAACCTGTTTCTAAAACTATCATACTATCTCCAGCACAAAAAACTGCAGCTGTGTGACTAAACTGCACATGAAATCAATAGTTTTACTAAATTTGGTAAAGGGAGACAAATATCTGGGGGGAAAGAAATCAAGTTTTAATGATTTATGAACAGATTAAAAATATACTTCTTTATCAAAATTATTTTTTTATGATTTTTCCTTATATGATTTTCTGCAGCGAAAAAAAATGTACATATGGTATTCCAAAAATGCCTCAGCACAGCTTCTTTGGTGGCTGAAAGGTCCATTTAAGGTTTTACTCTAGATAGAAGATAATAGTGTTTTAAACAGGCAGTGACCTAGATATTATAATTCATATTCTGGCAGTTCTCCAAATGTTGAAGTTATTTGTATCTGATATTTTAAATATTAAACCAGCAGACTGATACAATCAAAACCATTGGGATCCTACCTCATATTTTTTCCAGTCACCAATTTTAATAGTATTCCTTACTATCAACAGTACAGACCACACATGAAACCATTTTTTTAGCCAAACACTGTCCAGATTGAACTTTTCCAGTATTTCTTATAGTTCAATATAAAACACATACACACACAAAATTGAAAAAACCCACCAAACAAACAAATTCCACAAGGATTCATTTTAAATAAATTAATCATAAAGTGATTGTTTCTTCCTTATATTAAAATAGTCAGCAATATTGCCTTGTTTTCAATCTTGTTTATTTATATTAATAGCATTTTCAGTCACATTTCTAAACAAGATATAAAAATTAAAGAGAAAATGTAAGGCAAGGGGTTTTTCTTTTTTCATTGTAAAGCTTTTTCAAAAAACAAACTGGTTTTTCTATTCTAAATAATCATCATGTTTTTCAGAATTTCTAATAAAAATAAATATTATTGCACACTTTGATACAATGGATAACAACCCAAATTCAGAAAATATCCATGTTGCTCCCATGACATCAGAAAGACTAGACAACACATCTGGTATTATGACCAAGAATAGTGTTTTCTGTAGAGAATATTAGATTTTTTAATTTAATATTTGCTGTGTTTTATTTTCTGAGAGGAACTATTGGAAAAAAAAAACAACTAAAAACATATAATATACAACATGTAACATTTTTCCATCACTATATTCTAAAATCTCCCAAGTATATTCCATGTCCTGTGTTTGATTATCCCTTTAATGACTACCATCTGGGAAAAAAACCCACAATATAAAACTTGAGTTACACTCATAGCATTAAATTATCATGCTGACTTGTCTTCATGGATGAAGATGCTGAGTAATACAAAAATATCTTGACTGTTGAATTTGCCAAAAATAATCAGAATAAATTTTAAAATCTGCAATCCAATCTATCCCAAACTCACTAAATTGCATTTCTGAATAAATGTGAAAAAGACAATAAAAATAATTCAAATATATATTTGGAAATAAAAGGTATCAATTGATAAGAAATTGGAACTAAATGTTACTGCAATTGCTTATAGAACATAATTTTTATCACATGAAGTGAAATAGTTCCCCCAGTGAGTTTTGTTCTCGTGTAAACTGAATAGGGCTATAGACATCTAGTTTTTGAAGTTTAAATAGAATTGTTGTAATTAAGGGTCACAAGAACATATAGTTTATGAAGTCAAGAAAGCAAACTAACACTACAGACCTAGAGTCAAGTAGGAGTACAGGATGATAGTGCAGAAGAAGTAGCCCAAAGATGCTTATAGCTCCTCAGTTAATCACAGCTTTCACATTGTTTCATAACTGCAAACTCCATTAGCCAGGAAGGACTGCTAGTTTTGTGATCCAAGTATTGAACTGAAGGCAGGCAGCATGCAAGATGGGATCATCCAAGGCCTCATTATCTAAAACACTTTAAGCCCCATGTAATTACAACCCTTTAAAAAATTTATTTCCAGAATCTTAATCCAATCTCATAGCAGCGAAGCTGTGATAGTCAATATTCCAACGACAGAGCAAGTGCAGTATCAAAATTGTTTCTGGAAAGGCTTGGAAAGGCACATTTTCTTGTGATGTTATTTCATTAACTTAATGATTCACAGCAAAAGTTCTATGAATAGCTAGAATGGAAAAACATTGGAGACGAGATACCCACTATGTATGTGTGAGAAAAATTCAAAGAAACAATCATTCACTTATAATTAAATCTTACTTCTCTGTTTTCTGTTTCTAGTTTTATGACTGATCAGAATAAGCATGAAATACAGTTCTAAGCAGAGAAAAAAGGAATAAGGCCAGGTCTGCTTTAAGCTAAGTCAACATAAATACAAAGAAAGAAAAGTAAGAGGAAACCCAGTGACTTGTTAAGATGTTCTTGTACTCGTGAAAACTTGATATTTCTATGTAATAGGAGATATTCTAATAGGAGATAGGAGATATTTGTAAATGTGGCACTTGACTCTACACTTGATATTTCAGTCACTGTAATTCTTGCTGTGTAATGATACACAGGTAGTGATCCTGCCTTAACAGTGTCTAGTATGACTCTCCTTAAGTGTCACTGACAAAAGCTTTCCACCAATAACTTATCAGATAATCATGTAAAGGTTTGGGTTGGAAGGGACCCTAAAGATCATCTTGTTCCATCCTCTCTCCCAAGGGCAGGGAAATCTTCCATGAGACCAGTTTGCTCAGAATCCCACCAGCCTAGTCTTGAATGCCTCCAGGGATGGGAGCCCCCATCATCTCTGGGACAATCTGTTCCAGTGCCTCACTACCCCTACATCTCCTACTCTCCTTCATCCTCAGGTTATTCCTCCTTGTCCTGGCACTGTGTGCCCTTGTGAAAAGAGCCTCTTTAGCTTTCTTGTAGGTGCCCAGTAGGTACTAAAAAGCCACTATAAGGTCGTCTCCATGCTGGACAGCCCCAGCTCTCTCAGCCTGCCTTCACAGGTGACCTGTTCAAGCCTCTAAAATCAAAGTAGTGACTCTGGACTGGTGCCAACACGTCAACACCTTTCTTGTATTGAATGTCCCAGACCTGGACACTCCAAAGCAGGTCATCTCAGAAGAGCAGGTGACTCTACCAGAGGGTGTAGTATTGACTTCAGTTTAGGGGTCTGTTTGGTTTTGTCTTCCTTATCAGCAATGTTTTATAAGAACCCTCTGGTTCTTATACACAGGGATCGGTGCATTCAGGACACCTGACACTATCAAATTTATCTCTTTCCTTTCTCGGTGATAATTTCTCCTAAATTATTTGTAACTGTCATATTTAGTCTCTTCACTGAATGATAATCTGCACAATGTGTCTGCTATGCTCAATCAAATTAATTTTCAATACTGACTCCCACTGGCTATACAGTTAAAGATGAAATAAAGCCCATAAGCCCACACACTAAAGCCCAAAGTACCAAAAAGAAAAAAAAAAAAAAACCAACAAGATATCTTACCATGCATAAAAAGAAAAAAAATCTATCAATGTTGTAACTAGGATTTTCAACAGAACTGGAGGAACACCACAGAGAAATTGATTCCAAAATTAGTGAAGGCTACAGGATCTTACGCAACTTGTTTGCCCGGCCTTCTTAAGCAATCTTTTTCAAACTATGAGATGTATTTCTAGAAAAGTAAAGCAAATGCATAAAAATATTAAAAAATCCATAATATACTCTAGCGAGCTGTTATTAGAGGGGAAACATGATATTGAGTCTAAGCAACAGTTTGAAAAAAAGTGGTAGGATTAGGTTTTAAGGAGTTTACGAGATTAGTTCAGGTTCATCAAAAATATGAAATTCTAATTCCACAAACTTGCTCCTTTCCTTAAGGCTTTGAGAATTTTTTTGACAGTATTGTAACTATATCAAGTAAGCGACAGGATACAAAGGAAGAGTGGGGAGTGGGGTTTTTTATCTCCTGCAGAGGTGTTAATAGGAAAGAAGATGATATTTGTCTGCTTTATTTAGACATAAATATGAAGTGGATTTCTGAAAGAGGCTAAACCTTATAAGGACTGTTTTTACAGGACACTGTCTTACATAAAATAAAATTATGACCTTCTGTTGCAGATTACATTCCAAAATATAGATTTGAAAAGTTGTCAAGTATAAGCCATTGATTAATGACAAAATTTAAAAAAAACTGAACAAATAAACAAACAAAAAAAAAAAAAAAACAAAAACCAAAACAAAACAAAAAAACAAAAACAAAAAAACCCAGAAACCTGTAATCCAGATGACTGGGGTTTTTTTCTCTTGTATAAAGATTTTACCCAGTCATTTACTAACAGCTATAGCTATCTATTTGACAATTCTGTTTTCTTTATATTTTAAATCATTCCTAAAGTCCACAGAGAACTGTATGGTGCACAAACTAAATTAAAGAATGTCAAATATGTAATATGATATGGATATTGGTATTGATAGTGCCTGAGACCATCAAAATAAGAGAAAAAAAAATCCTACGCCTATACCTTCTTACCATGTCTTACAAGGTTTTCTCACTCCACCTCCAATGAAGTAACTGAAGAATATAAATTTCTTATGTAAATAGCAAAGATTGTGGCTCTTCTACTACGTCATTTAGGAAATTCGCAGAGCTAAACAAATTTAAATCCTCTTGGAAATCTCTCTTGATTGTTTGTGGTTTGTAGTAGATGAGTTTCACTTCTGACATATTTTATTAAAAAGTATTCTTAGAATGTTTCTTTCCTGATCTTTACTCCCGAATTTTTCAGGCTTCTGACACTGCTGGGAAAGTGTATGATGTAGTGTCATTGCAACAGCAACAGCAGAGTACACATGTAGCAGTAATGGCAGGACATTAGTAGAGCAGTAGAGTAATGGCAGGACACATTAACAAGTCAGAACTGAAATGAAGATGACTGATAACATGACTGAGAAAGAAATTTAGAGAAACATATATTACCATTTAAAAAAAAAAAAAGAAAGTTTAACTTGTTTTATTGCCTAGCTGATTGAAAGACAGGGCTAAAACTTCAAGCTAGTGACTTTATTAAAATATTTTTGAACATCAGTCTCATGTATTTCTAAAAATTTCTTTGTTATCTGTAAATTAGAGCACAGATTATCCTAGTTATCATTCTCTCCTATGATAATACCTTGCTTTATGCAGTGAGCTGTCATAAAAATATTTTAATAAATTGCAAAATCTTCTTATAGCTGGAGATTACATATAGGAAAAATGTTTATTTTCTCTCCATAACAGGGAAACATTCTTTTTTATAAAATTTTTTCTTCTAATTAAACCTGTGAACTTGTTTTCTGTGAAATATTTGCTAAACAATGTCAAATGTCTTCCTTTCTGTATCCTTTTCTGAAAATCTTTTCCTTTCTCTCTTTTGTAACAGGAGTTGGAATTCACAAAGTTGAGGTAGGAAACTCATATTATTACTGGGTCATTTAACTAATTTACTAAAACCAAGGGTACTAAAGCTTTATGATGTTATTGTGATTTGTGTCTAGCAGTTATTCACTATGGCAACTTAGAGAGAAGGTTTACAGTCAGCAAAAAATCTTTTCCATAATATAGAGAAGTAGTGTGGATTCTTCCCATCATTGTTCTGTTGAATAAGATTTTCATCTAAAAGGATCAATTTTTTTAATGTGTTTATAAATAGTTCTGAAGAATAGTGGTCTATTCTAACACCTGTCTTTCCAGTGATGCTGAAGTTTTACTGAAATTAATTTTGGACTTTTATCTGGAGGCCAGGAAAACAGAAAGTTTTTAGGGAGTTGTAACTTCACTGGGCTGTGGAATGCACTCTTTTTTCTTTATAGAACTTCAAAATTGTCTTTAAACAAAAAAAAAAACAGAAGATGGTGCTTCTGATTAAAGACAGTTTTGAAGCTGCTTTTTCTACATATATTTGAGATAAATGAGTTGATCAGGACACACATATAGAAATCAACATGTTCTTTTGTAATGATGTCACACAGAATTGGAAGCACCCCTTAATTAACATATTGAGAGAGAACCTACAGAATCTTTTTAGACAATGCTCTGTTTTCACCTAGATTCCTAGCATGGAAGGGTAAGAGTGTACAGAAGCTTACATGTCACTGCACAAATGATAAGCAAATGTCCCAGAGCTCCCTTTAGGAATCTCTCCACCCTACTGATACACTCTGTCTTTAGATCTTATAGTTCCTCTGCTCCAGCATCTGAAAAGAGGCCTTAGGACCTGTTCTGAGGGGTTACTTGAAGAGAAGCTACCTAGAAAACAATAATAAATTTATGTTTGGAAATTAAGGAAGTCATAAGGAAAAGAAAGGAAAGGGCAAACAAATGTCTGTAGGTCCTCACATCTGCAAAAAATTCCATTCTAGTTAAGAATCACTGTTGTTCACTCTCTTATTTAAAAATGAAAGAAGAGAAACCAATGACAGTGCAGAGAACAGGATTTAACCAGAGAGCAAGCCCTTTGCTTCTCGATATGGGGTGCTGGTGATGATCCAGCATTTCTCAAGAAGCCTGTTGGTTAGACGAAATTCAGATTACCTCCAGTTTGCTGGAGGATATCAGTGGGAAGGAATCTGCATCAACAAAGCAAAATCTTTAATGTTTTGCAATTTAAATGTGGGACTATAGGGAATGAAAGAAAATTGAGTTTGGGTTGGTCACACAACCAGCAAGCAACCTGAAGAAATAACTGACTTAACCACTGAGCTGAGTCCTTCAGGTCCTGCAAACCATATCTCCCTCCCATTTGCAAAGCACAGCCCAAGGCAGAATTTGCCTGACTGTGGGGTGTATGTGAAAGCACTCCATATATGTTTTGAACACAATTTATGCTTCTTCATAGAATTATATGTGTGTCCTAACAATATTCTTTTGTATGTCACTCTTCATCCACATAATGGTGATCTCTCTTCCATATATCAGTATAACATGATGGCAAAAGAAATCTTCCACATGTAACAATTGATACTACAGCAGAAACCAGCACAAATCTTAGACTAAGTATTCCAGGAAAAGCAAAAATTTGCCTTAGTTATTATAAGCAACTACTTAGGTTTCTGATACAATTAATAGATTTAACTGTTATTTAAAACCTTCAGGAAAGGGCAGGTTTAGCTCACACACTACATTATAAAAATTAATGTTTTCATGTCTTTAGATCAGGATCTGTGTTTGGGATAGGAATTAATCCATTACTTATCAGCATACAAATTCTATAGATAATTATATATGCGTATCTATTTTTATCTTACAGATTCCTTAACCTTTTAATCATAATAAAAGCCATTAACTAATTCAAATAGTCTTTCTGCTTCTTCATTCTGCAGATATCTTTAATGTTTTCATTCTCAAAAATATATTTACAGACAGTTTGGGCAGGTGTATAACTGAAAAAGGTCAAAGTGAAATACCAGCATACTTAACAAATATATTTCTGCACTCTGTCACAAAAATCCTTTTGGTTGCATAGCAACTGCCTTTTTAATTACTACTTTTAATCTAGATTTTAATAATTTAATTAGTATTTTTCTTCATTAAAATGTTTCACCTAATAAATTTAATGTATTCAATGCATTCCTTATTTTTAAATGGTCCCTTTAATCTCCCTTCTTTGTCCTTCCAGCATCTTTGGCTATGTAGTAGAGACTAAAAACCTCATTAATTTCATATCAAAAACCACAATCGAAAGGAACCGGCCTTATGCAATAAGCAAAGAGACATCTTAGGTAGCCTTTGTAGCTGAAGTTGTTTGAGCTCAGGTAAGCATTAGTGAAGCCAGTCTGGCTTCATAAAACTAAGGCTTTCAGTAGCAAAACTTCAGTGGCATGTTTTGAGTGGCCTGCCTTTAGTGGTAGTGATGTTAGTGCTTTTGAAACTGTTTATCTCATACTAGTTATCTTAGGTAATCAGAAATATAGTTTCTCGTGAAAAATCCTCAGCTATTGCTCTGTATTAACGCATTGCTGAGAAGCTGAAGCCTACAAGAACCAAATACTGTGAGAATAATTATGTGAGGGGGAAGGAGATATTATCTAAACAGCTGCAGAATGCATCCACTTTTACTCTAAGGAGCAACATCAGACTCACAGTGCAGGTTAAAGCTGCCAGCAGAGCAAAGGTGGAATCACTACCGGCAGTCCAGGTTTACATGCAAAGAGGGAAAAAGTACATAGTGGCAGACACCAAAGCATTCAGCATATGTTTACTGGGTATGAGGAAAGAAGATAAAGGAAACATTCCATATTAAATAGTACTCTTAGCAGCAGTGACTTCTGTAATGGCAGCCAGCAAGAAATTTTTTACTTGGCAGGAGCATCTATGTTATTTCTGTTTTCTGTCTCTATGTCTGCGTAAATTCTGAGATATCATTTGTTGAAGAACATTAGTTTTTAAAGCTCTTTAAAATTGTAGAAGCATTTATGTTTTCATTATCCATTTATATTTTGAAGAAATATGCATTTCTCTCTTATTGCCCCAAATGAAACCTTAATCGAAATTCAAATTTGTATACGATGGACTTAAATACCTGAGTATCTGACACAGATACTGTCTCTGTTAGACATGTAAGTGGTTTATGAAATGTTCTGATATATTTAGCATTTCAAATATCATTTACTGAAATCTAAGATGGTACTGTTTGATGGGTAGATTTGCAAATCTTAAAAACTCTTTCCCTCCTAAAAAATAAATAGTTGTACTTTAATGATTCCTAAGAAGCTGAACCTTTACCACAGTGATTTCTTTTACTACCTGACGTATTAATCTAACATAATTTTAATTACTGTTATGTTTAAAATCTTTACAATGTTTGTCTGTTTCTTCACCATCCAGTCTTATATTTGCACTTCCTGCTTTCTCATCCACACTGTATTTTTATAGCAATTTTGAGATTATCATGCATCATTTTAAGACATTTTACAGGTGATTTGTTTAAAAAAAACACCAAAGAAGACAACCTTAGCCTTGTGGGTAAAACATAAAAAAATTAAACTCCTTGGTTCATTATCTCTCTCATTACAACATGTTTCTCTAAATAGGATTAATAGACTACCTACCACAGGTTTTCTGCACTGATTGCACATGAATTTGTGGATGCTAATATTCAAGGACATTAAAACGAAAATAAAAGAAATTAGATGCTTTCAAATAAGTGATACTTTAACGTTTGGTCCCATAAAATAAAATAAACATTACAAAGAATTAAGCCTATAAACATCAGGAAGATGGATAAGTTGACACACCATTCTGCATATCTCTGTTTAATAATATTATATTTCATTTCCCATGCTAAGAAAACAGCCATTACCCAAAGCAGCCACTCGTAAACAGCCATTGTGAACAGATTGCATCCTTGTTGGTGGTATGATAATTGAAATAAGTTTACCAGTCTTTTATGAGGAAGTACCAGATGTATAAAATACCTATTAATCAACTCACTCAGTTTTGCGAACATCAGTTTCAATACCAACAGCAACCAAAGAATACATAGAATAAGAGGAAAAATATAAAAGGATTTACAAAATGGCTCAACAACATGTTGCATTGCTTGCAGGGATAGAGGTAAAGGAGGAAACAGTCTAGGCTAAAAGGATTGTAGCTTTTGGGCTTTGCTTATGGACATTGATTTCGCTGTTTATACCTGTCTGCCTTTGAGGCTCTGCAATGTCTCTCCTATAAACCTGTTATAAAGCAACTTTGTGAACAATAGCAGAAAGGGGGAGCTGCCTATCAGTCTCTCAGATATTTGTTTCTCTTCTGTAATAATTGTAAATACAATTGTCAATGTCTAGTTTTGCATTTGTGCAATAGGCTTCAAAGGCATTACTTGTCGTAGAGTAGGCTGAGCTAATGTTACTATTTTCTCTTCCTGAACAAGTTTAGAGTTTCATTTTCTTTCTTCCTTGTTTTTTTTTTTTTTTTGAGTGGGGAGAGAAGTGGTTTTGTTTGCCTATTATTATCAAATGCTCTAGAAATTTGAGATTCATCCTGAATTTGTTTGATTGTTTGTTTTTTTGTTTGTTTATTGAGGGGAAAGATAAAATTCTCCTGGAATGTTTTTGTACTCTCATTGCAAAACTCCTCTCTTCTCACTCATACACTGTTTCTATCTACAAACACTCCTGTCTACGCAGGAAATGTACTTAGCTGGGGATAGAAGTCAAATAAAAATATGAATTAATCAGCTGCTGTTACTTAGGTAATGACAGCAGCCAAAAGAGCTGTAGCCTTTTCTAGCTGCTTCACTACTCTTTACGAGTTGTAGGAAACCTGTACTGCATTGATCTTTGGCCAGAGATTACACACACAGAGTCTTTTTGTATTGCTTGAAGTTCTAAGAGCATTTTGGAATAGGCAACTCAGTGGAGTGACCAAATTATATTTCTGACTAGTAAAACCAGCTCAGCTGGCCTTTTTCAGCCAGTGGTGCAAGTAAATAGGACTAGTTTGGCAAAAGGAGACAGGTCAAGCTAAAGATTTGTTGGCACTGAAGAGGAACTGCCTTCAGACCACCTCTAGGTCTGGTTTTGTGTTTGGGTGCATTCTTAGAGCATATGTCTTGGTTATTTCTAATGAAAAGGCTACAATTCTTCCACCTTAGAAGTATGACATGTAAAAGCAACACTATGAGATTTCAAATAAAGATATTCACAGTTAAGAACTTACTTTTACTCTACTTTTACTTAAAAGCCAATAGAAAAATAACATATTTGCAGATAAGTAGGCTATGAAAATGTCAGTGTACATCTCAATTACTACTCTTACTTAGAAAAATATTTTGCTTGTGCCACAGGAATCAAAGTACAAAGTACATGAGTGAGTTTGATTATGAATTGTGATCAAGCTATATATATCTGAATACTTTTTTATTTTAACTAATCTATGTGTTTAAAAAGCAAACTATCAACAGTGTGACTGATACCTTAGATTCAGTGAAGAAAAAGGGGGCATATTTAAATAAAATACTTTTGTGGCAGATGAACACTAAAGAGGGAAAATATATCCACATTTTGCTAACTAATTAACCAATTGAGGCATTGGCATTGACCAAGGACGTGGAATGACAAGGATGTAACTTTTGATAAACCTGCTCAGTGGCAATAAAGATTAGCTCTGTAAGACTCCTGGCACTGAAATCAATACTAATCTGTTACTAAGGAACAGCTCATCCAGTCAGAAGTTACATGGAAATCTGGTTGCCTGCCCTTAAGCCATATACAGAAACATATGATATGCATACAGTTGTTTCTAGAGCTAGAGACACAAAACTTTTAAATAATGTGGTACCTCATATAAATTTTTTTGGCACGCAATTTTTTAAGTTTATGGCACAAAAAGGAGATGGGGGGGGGCGCTGCCAAGTTCAGTGAGTTGGACTCTGATTATTTTAGACATTTTGAATATTGCCTTTAAGAGAATAATCTGTCTCTGACTTCTATGAACATACACAATATTACTGCCTGTGTAGGTTCACCCATTCCTTGGATGAGTACAGTTAAATATATACTTAAACATTGAGAAGAACATAATTTATCATTCTCACTGCTTAAGAATATATAGCTTATAGCAGTTTGCCCCACCTATCTTGCTATCACTCAAGAACTGTTCTTGGCAGCTCATCAGAGAATCAGAGCCCAGACCAGTAGGCAGCTGAAGCAATCACTGGTGGAGCCCTGATCACAGAAAATCTTCCTAGGTGAGATTGTTGTGGACCTGTCAATAAGGAAAACTGCTTTCAAATCCATCTAGGGTCTTCACCAGGTTCTTGGCACACAAAATCCCCTTATTTATCTTGCATCTTAATCTCTTTATTCTACTAAATACACAGTTTTATAACAGCAGGAATTTAAAAACATAGTACTTCTGAAGGATTTTTTGATAAAATAAAAGACATCTTGGACAAGAAAAGTATAAAAAAGGGCATATTGCAGTTCTAACAAGTACTGTTTGAGTGATACCAAGTCATTTACAGACCTTTTTCCCCGTATAATGATATCATTTCTGTTCCCTAAGTGACATTACTTTGGCTCACCAATATTCCAGAGCCATTCTTCTGGATTGTGTGTGCAACCATTGAAATATATAATCCTTGCAATGAATTAAATGAAAAACTAACCAGAAAAGCAGTATGTATTACAAGCATAATAGCTGGCTTGAAAGTGTATCCTGGGGTTTCAGATGATGTCATAATCTGCTACAGCAAATTTAATAGCATTGTTGCCTGGAAGCTAAGCCATTATACTATGTTTAATTTCACTAAGATGTAAATTACATGGTTCAGTGTTGCATAGTACTGGCTACTGCCATTGTAGATTCTTGTTCTTGCAGCTGTCAGGAATTCTAATATTTAAGGGGATTTAGTTTACCTGTTAGTCTACAGCTTTTATAGGCTTAAAAAAAATAATAAATTTACACTCCCTTATTTGCAATTAGTCCCTCCCAATCTCTGTATTCATCTTTTTTCTGAAAATAATAACAGAATTATAGGCTGGCTCTTTGAAGTATATTAGTAAATATTCAGTCCTTAAAGAAGAGAAAAGCAATAAGTCTTGAGAGTGACATCTTGCCTGTTATCACATTTTATTTTAGTGAGCCTTCAAGTGAAAAAGAAGATGCTTTCCTTATGGAGTAATAGTCAGCTTGGGTGTTTATATTCCATCTTTTACAGTAATTGCCAGAATGAAACCTGAGGAAACATACTGTATTACCACTTGACTTTTATCAGAAAAAAAATTTAAATAAAACTTGCTCTCAACAAGTAGATCAAAACTTCTGTTGTAATCTGAAATTTGCAGCTCAACTACATAGGAAAATAGCTTAGTTGACATGCATAAAGTGTAATAGATGTATCTTTAAAGTAGTACACATATTTTCTACCATTAAATACTAATGCAGATGCTATTAGCATCTAGACATGAGCTTTAACAGAGATGATTTATTGCCAACCTATTGCAAGTACTGTGATATACGGCAATGAAAATGCTGTGAGGGGCTTATTGTTTGTTCTTTTTAAATGTTGGTAAGTTAAAAAGTTCTTATCCTTGCACATCTATATATTTTTCTCTCTGCACTTGTCTGTGGATGGATAATTTACCTACCTACAATGCTTGCCAATTCCATTCTTCTGACAATATAATTTATTTTAGGCAGGCTTATGCATATATGGGAAATGGGTGAAAATTTTAGATTAGCTTTTAAAAGCAAGTATTGTTAACAAAGGGATTATTCAAAACTCAGATATTCTTGAGAAGACATAAAATACATCAAGAGAAGCTGGTGTCAGTTATAGGCCACACACAATTAAAAATAATCTAATCTTTGTTTTGAAAACTTAAATGTAAATATTAATATTCCAGTGGCTCACATTTATAAAAATGTGCTCATATTTGCTGCTGTCAGTAGACTTTGTTCATGTAGCAAAACCATTGACTAGATTTTGATACCGGCTGTATTTAAGTGCTTATTGTAATTGATGTGATCTACTGACACAGCTTCCCATTTTTATATCACAGCTGAGGTTTAGCAGTCACTCAGTGGCTCTGTGAGAGAAGGCATACTTCTGTCAGTGCTCTGAATCATTTCTTTGATTTCCAGTCAATTTAAAACAGAAATTAAAGTGCATTATATCTGAAAATCATTCTAAAAATAGCCATAAAATCTCTTTGAAATTGTCCGAATTTGTCTTTGAAATTATCTGTACAGAAACTTGAAATCAAGTCTTGGTTCAACAGCGTTTTGTCACATATTTGAACAAAAACATTAGTGCTGTATTTTGGGACCAGGATTAAGGGATTTTTTTAAGACTAATTGCTTTTAGAAGTTGCTTTAGGTAGTATGAAATAAAAAGGTCTAACAACCTTAACTAAGGTCTCTAAAAAAACTTGTAATCAACCCTAAGCAACACTTCTCATCTTCACTTCTGTCTTTGTAAATTTTAATGAGCCCACAGAGGAAAGAGTCTAAAATGCCATTTTACTCTCAATTTCTATTCCTTCTCTTTCTTCCATAGTAGGCTACTTGAAGGCAAACAGAAGTTGTGGTGAAAGAGCAATGGGAATTTTTTTCCATTGTCTGGTGAGAAGCTACAAAAAGGAGTACAAGCTAATTTTAAATGTACATCCACAGTACTATACACACACAGTCACTGATGAAGAAAGCAGTAACGATTAAGAAATTATTTTATCTGTCAGATTCTCCATGATGACACCACTTGGAAAAGTACAATGGGCAAAAGCTTAGTACTACACCTTGGTACCTCAGCTCCATAGTAGTGATCTAGAGCAGCTGGAGACACCAGCTTCAGGATTCAGAGCATTAGAAATATTTTTTATCTGCTCCTCTCATGATGAGGGAAGGGAAAGCTGGGAATTAATATCTACATAGCAAATGGTTGTCTACAGCTCTTATAATGCATTTAATCATTATATTGTAATAATATCAAGAGACTACAGTTTGCTTTTGAGTGCTACAGCTGAAATTAAGTGAGAATGGTGCTAATCCCTGAAACACAGTGGACTGTGAAATTTATTGTATTAGAGGAACTGTTTCTACTCTGGAAATGCATGGCAAACACCACTTTGAAATCTTCCTGCTCTCCCTTTAATTTGAAAGAAAAACATTTGCAAAATAGGAAGAAAAGAAATGTAACAGAGTCATGGAAGATTTTCCTCTCATTGCAGATTTTTCATATGTATATTTTGGTAGTGTTGAGGGTCATTTTCATCTAAATAAGATGCCTGATACTGCATTTATCAGAATGTTAAGAAGTCCAGGTAATTATACCTTCATGATCAGTGAGTATGGGCCCAGAAAGTGGTGGTGAATGGTGCTGCATCCAGCTGGTGGCCAGTCATCAGTGATGTTCCTCAGGGGTCTGTGCTGGGGCCAGTTCTATTCATTATCTTTATTGATGACATGGATGAATGAATTTAGTAATGAATTTACTTTCATTAGTAAATTTGCAGATGACACTAAGCTGGGGTGTTGGAGGGTGGGAGGGCTCTGCAGAGAGACCTGGAACTGCTGAATGGATGGGCAGAATCTAACAAGATGAAGTTTAACAAGTCCAAGTGCTGAGTCCTGCATTTTGGCCACAATAACCCCCTGCAGCATTACAGGCTGGGGACACTGTGGCTGGAAAGGGACCTGGGGGTGCTGGTGACAGCCGACTGGACACGAGCCAGCAGTGTGCCCTGGGGGCCAAGAAGGCCAAAGGCATCCTGGCCTGTGTCGGGAGCAGTGTGGCCAGCAGGAGCAGGGAGGTCATTCTCCCCCTGTACTCGGCACTGGTGAGGCCACACCTCGAGTGCTGGGTCCAGTTCTGGGCCCTCAGTTTGGGAAGGACCTTGAGATGCTTGAGCGCATCCAGAGGAGGCAACGAGGCTGGTGAGGGGCTTGGAACAGAAACCCTGTGAGGAACGGCTGAGGGAGCTGGGGGTGTTTTCCTGGAGAAAAGGAGACTCAGAGGTGTCCTCATCACTCTCTACAACTCCCTGAAAGGTGGCTGCAGCCAGGTGGGGTTGGTCTCTTTCTCCAGGGAAAAACTGACTGAACCAGAGGACACAGTCTCAAGCTGCACCAAGGGAAATATAGGTTGGATATTAGGAAAAAGTTTCTCATGAAAAGAGTGATAAAGTACTGGAATTGTCTGTCTGGGGAGGGGGTGGAGTAAACATGACTGGATGTGTTTAAAAAAAGACTGGATGTGGCACTCAATGTCATGGTTTAGTTGAGGTGTTAGGGCATGGGTTGGACTGCAGTGTAAAGCAAGGAGGTATCAGGATAGCTGAAATTAGCCTTTCACCCTTTTTTTTCTGTAGTAGGCAATAATTTACTAAATTAGAACTTTGAAAGGAGGAAAAATAACCAGTGCAGGTAATAATTTTTTTAGTTCTTGTTTTTTAAAAAAACTGTGAATCACTGATGCTTCTGCTTCATTGAACGAAGAAACTATTGGAATTTAGGAAATTATTTGAAAGGCATATCAGTTACTATGAAACGCTCAGGTGCAGTTAGCTTTTTCTCTTTCAAAACTAAATTTACAGAAACCGTAATTATATGGTGAGCATATGTTTTTTCTCACTTCACTGAAAACTGCATGGTACTTTTCTCAATATTCATCTGTATTCTGTCTTCTGAAATCTAATCTCTGAACAAAAATTTTAAAGGAATAAAAAAATGAACAACCATGAGCATAAACAAGTGACCCACACCCATGTGCTGCAACCTTGTTGAGAGAATCAAATGGACTATGTAGGAATTCCAAACCCTTCTGCTTTCTGTTTCTCTGAGTTGCCTGGTTGACATGCAAAATCCACCAAAATAAATTATATTTAGCCCAAGACAACTCCCTACCTCAAAGCAGAATCAATGGATTTTGTCTGATTTTCCATTGTCTTTCACTAGAATCAAGACCTTCAAAAAGTAAACTGATTCTGTATCAATATAGCATATTGACATATTGAAAACATACATGTAAAGTACTGTTAATAGTAGATGATAATGGCATACCACTGTGGACTAATGATTTGTTTACTTTGCAGTTCTATATTTCAGTGGCACATGCAGAAATGTTGTTTATATTTTTCTTTCAGTAAAATTATATTTGGATACCATACATGTGTATATATACATATATATGGAACTGGGGAGTTAACCTTTAGTTTTTCATTCCTAAAATGGCTCCTTTCACATTCATAATAGTTTGCCTAGCTGAAGTGTTGAGGAATATGCAAAATTTGTTATTATTTGGAAAATGAGATTCAAAGTAACTTCTTTATAAAAAAGGATTTTTAAAAACCCCAAACTTTGCAAGCATAAGCCCAATCACAAGCCTTATGTTTTATGTTTGCATTGCTAATTTATCCCCATCTTATTGAAAATTCTGGAATTTTGCACATCCTTTTTATGCTATTTCAGTATCACATTGCATTCTGTCAATGTCTCATTTGAGCCTAATGTTTAATTCAATATCACATGCATATCACTATATAAAAGTAATGATTCTAAAAGATGAGCAAAGCTAAAGCATTTTTGAAATTTACTATGGATGTTATTTTATCTTTATTTCATAACTTTCATAATACAAATTGGGTAGACTAATTCTATTTTTACTCTGACTAGTCTGATTTCTATTTTTTTGAAATAACTTATACTTCTGGATAACTTTTGTGAAAGTATGATAAATTAGTCAGAAAAATGTCTAATTCTGTCACTGGATCTCAAAATACCCAGTTGTTCTTAATATCAAAAGCATCTATGAGTTTTCCATGGAAAATGTTTAAAAAATATGAAATTAATAAAGTGTTTACTTTGGGCCAGTTTACTTTTGGCTCAAAAACATTTTTTAAAATTAATAGTGGCCAAAATATTTTTTCATAGGTGATGTAAATTGAGACACAAAAAGAAACTTTAAGAATTTGTATTGTACAGTGAAATATTTTAAGTTTTCTTCATCTTTTCCATATTGACTAAAAAGAGCAAAGAATGAAATTATGTCTTAGAAACAGATCTGATTTATTCTCTGTTCCTTGCATTCTTTCAATTCTTTCCATTTCTTCCCCTTTTATTGTTATGTCATTTGTCTACTAAACCACAGAAAGATTTGATACTGGACATGCTTTGTATCTCAGTTTGTTATTACTACTTCAGTTACATAAGAACATCAGAAATACCATACTCAAGCAGAACTCTACTCTGTTCTGTGCAATACTTTTTCCTCTGGTTGTGACAGTAGTGGTTCATTCCATGCATTCATAGCCACAGAATCATAGAATGGTTTGTGTTAGAAGGGACCTCTGAGGATCACCTAATCCATCACCCTGCCACAGACAGAAACACCTCCCACTATCCCATGTTGCTCAAAGTCCTATCCTGCCTTACCTGGAACTCTTCCAGGGACAGGGCATCCACAACTTCTCAGGGCACCCTGTTCCAGTGCCTCACCATTCTCACAGCAAAGAACTTATTCTTCATGCCCAGTCTAAGCTTGTCTTCTTTCATTTTAAAATTGTTACCCCTTCTGCTGTCACTACAGGCTTTGGCAAAAAGTATTTCTCCATTATTTTTATAAGTCCCTTCTATACAAAACTAGGTCACACTAAGGTTCTCCTGGAAACCTAATTTCCTGCTGGCCAAACTACCCCAGCTCTAACAACATATTTTCACAGGAGAATTATTCCAGCCCTCTTGAGTCTTTTTTTGGCCCTCCTCTGAACCTGCTTAGAACTAGAGGCAGCACTTTGCCTTGGCCTGTTGAACTTCATGAAGTTCTCATGGGCACGCTGGCCAAGCTTGTCAAGGTCCCTCTGGAGAGTACTCCTTCCCTCTGGCAAATCAACTGTACCACTAGCTTGGTGGCTTGGTGTCATCCTCAACGTTTCTGATTCATTCCTTTTGTCTATTTCGTTTAAGATCTTAAGTACGACTGTCACCCATATGGATCACAAAGAGACAGCACTCATCACTGGTTTCCACTTGGACGTTGAGGCATGACTGCAATTATTTGAAAGCTCCCTTCCAATCAGCTTTTTATCCATCTAAGAGTCCTTGTGTCAAACCCATCTCTTCAATGTTGCAGACAGAATGGGACCTTTTCAAAAGCCTTACAGAAGTCTAGGTAGACTACATCAGTTGCTGCTCCTTTCTTAATTGATGCAGTTACTCCACTATTAATGGTTATCAGATCAGTCAGGCATGACTTGCCCTTTGTGAACTTGCCTGTGTTGGCTGTCTATAATCCCCCACTATCTTCCATATGTTTAGACATGTCTTCCAACACAGTCTGCTAAACCACCTTACTGGGAATGGTTTGATCAGTAGTTCCCAGGATCCTCTTCATTATCCTTTTTTAAAAATTGACATGATTAGTCCCTTTTTCCAGTCCCTAAGGATTTCACTGGACTGCAACTACCTTTCAAATATGATAGAGAGCAGCTTAGCAACTTTGTGTTCTAGTTCCCTCATGATTTTGGGATGCATCTGATCTTGGGTTGCATTTCTTGCCTACTTCCCAGCATCCACATTTGCAGAATTAGGGATGTTAGAAGACATGCTCCTGCCTATTCTCTAGAATCCATTTACCAGTTTAAGTTTGTTTCATTGTTTCATGAATCTGTGGATATTATTTACCTCAGTAACCTTCTCTGGCAACAAATTCCTGAAGTTTATTACTGTTTTTATAACAATCTGTTTAAAAATTACCTCTTCCTCTTTCAAACTGATGTCTCCCTCCTCTTGCCCTCTTAGCACTAAGTGCTTCACCTTCTTGACTCAGTCTATTGCCAGTTTCTGTCTTTGTCTCTTCAACAGTAGACCTGCAGCCATTTTAGTCTCACTTTTTAACTCTGTTATCTCTCTCATTCTAATGCTCTGCACTTTTTCAAACTCCTTTTAAACTTCGTGGAAATGCAGAGAACACAGCTGCATAAAGTAGTCACAATAAGAACATACCAGGATTTTATGTAACACCAAAATGACAGCCTCTACCCTGTTCTTGTTACACCTTCTGATTGTGATGAGCATCTTCTTTGCTTTGTGAATGCTACTATGCAGAAATTATAGATTTCAGAAAGCTGTCAATGATAACTCCAAGATATCCCTACTGACTTACAACTGTCATTCCAAAATCAGCATCCTGTAAGTATAGTTTTGATTATTTTTTCTCTAGATATTAATCTACACTAAAATCTATCATCATTTTGCTTTCTCACTCAATGTTGTGAGGCTTTCTTACTCAGTGTGTTGAGGATTTTTGCCAGCAGTAAGGCATCTGGCTACCCAAGACATCTCAGTTCTAATGGTCTCCAAAACCTTAGAGATCTCTGAAAGACATTAAGCTAAATTTATTCCCACTACAAAATCACTGGCATTCCCCAGAATATTACATGTTCCAATCTGCACAATGACCACTAAATCCTCTGCTTTGCAATTTTTCCCTTACATGCTTTCAGTCTTTAAAAGGAGAATTCCTCTAAACTTAAAATAATTCAGTTCCTCAAAAAATATTCATCTGGCCAAAAAAAAACCAAACCAGAAAAACACAAAAACCCACAAAAACAGAATCAAAACCAAACACAAACAAACACAAAAAAAAAACCCACAAAAAACAAACAAAAAACCAAAACAAAAAAAAAAACAAAAAAAAATACCCAAGGGTATTGAGAGATCTGAATGCATTTTGATCACTGGATAGCCTTTATCTACATTTTGATTAACAGCTTCTCAAACCTCTATCAAACCACTGTAGCTACCATTCCCATTTTTGAAACTGTGCAGCCTCTTTACTACCACACTGCATTCGCCCATGCAATCAGTGACCTTTTCCTTTACTACAGACCCTTTGGCAGGCTGAAGTCAGAGCTGTTTGTTTCTAGTTCTCAGGTGCTCTCTAGAGCCCTTCTGGCAGATGCAAGTGACTTCAGTAACAAGTAATTTACACTCCTTAGCAAGAAACCTGACAATTTCATGTGTGAGTTCCTTCTGGTTTCTTAAGCTTATTGCCATTCTATTCCAGCATCCAACTCCTCTGTTTGTTCTAATTCATCTGTGGTTTTCTTTCCAAAGACTGGGGTAAACAAAGAAATCTTCCAAAGTTTTCACAATCAAAGTCTGGTAGGACTGAATATCTTGAGCTTCTTTTATATTACATTATCAGTGTTCAGTACCCTTTTTACATAGCTTTCATCGATTGCTATTGATTCCCTAGATGGACACCTTCTTTGTGTATTTAATATTTTGCTATCACCTTACCCCCTCGGCCCCCACTACCCCTTCCTTCTTCCCAGGAATTCTCTATTTTTGGGAATGGAAGTGCAGTCAGGTCATTACATGGTTTCCGCTGCTCCTTCTTCCTCACAGTCCTCCCGTGTTCCCAGTGTGTGGTCTCTCCCACAGGAGACAGTCCTCCATGAACTGTGAGTCCTTTCCACAGGCTGCAGTTCTTCATGAAATGCATCTCCATAGGTCCCTTCCACCAGGTGCAGTCCTTCAGGAACAACAGCTTTCCCTGATGGAGCCATAGGCTGCGACAGGAAACTTGTTTTAGTGCGGGCTTTCCTCACAGATGCTTTATATAAGACTATTTTACCAGATAATTTTCCTGTGTTTCTGAGATGTTTGCATCTGGATTACCAGCAATCTTTTAGTGTAGCTGTTTTTCTGAAACAAAAATTATTTCCATTTTTATAAGAATATTATCTGTCAACATATGCACAAGTATATTCTTATATTGTTCAATTTCCATTTCTCTTCAGTCTGTATTTTCCCTTGTAGGAATGTAGCCATTTAAGTCAATAACCATTACTTGTGCTAGAAATGTACAGATATAGTAGTAGTATGTATGTGTAGTAAAACAGATATATATGTTTTCCAATCTATTATTTCAATTAAGAGGATGGACATTCTTGATGGCCTTTGCAAAATATGGAAGAAATACTATCCAAAATTTTGTATTTAAAAAGAAGGCAAGGGAGGGGTGAGAAACAGGAGGGGGAAAACATAGCTGCATTTTTTAAATAATTCTGTATTCCTTCCATCCCATTAATTCCTTAAATTATTTTTTCATTCATTTTTCCCATGACACATTCATCACTTTCAAAAAACCAGAGTCCAAATGAACCAGATGTGCTGAACGTGCAAATAACTGAAAAATAGGTTTCCCTGGAAACCAGATTAAAACCTTCAAAACAGCTCCACCTCCTGCTCAGCTTCCCCATCCCTTTTAGCAGTTCAGTAATAGCAAATCAAGACACTCATACCCAGATTGTGTCCTCCACTTACATGAGCAGGGGGTAACCAATTCAGGCAGGATTCAGAAAAGAGAGACTTCCATTTCAGTTTTTCAGTTTTATTCTCTGTAAATCTGTAACTCTTCTGTGATAGCGGCACAGGGAATGGGTAGGATCGGCATTTTTGCAGATGGTATCAGAAAACAGCTGCTTTTCACATTGTCCCCTTGGCAATCCCATGGTTAACTGTGTAGAATATCTACTAGAAGGCCACTCCAATTAGCACTCATTTATCTGGAATCCTTTCCCCGGAACTTTACATTGCTGTTGCAAGGCATTTTAAAATTCAGATGGGAACTAAATGACTAACCAGAAAATTCACCTACCATCATATGCTAGTTCTTCTCCCACATATTCTGTACTGTTCTGCAGATGCCAGAGGTGTAGGAATGAAGGCAAACCCCTTTCCTTGACTGCATCTTGCCTCTTTCCATGATTCTCAGAAGTTTATGTGATTGAGTCACCTTGGTCCTTGCCAAATAAAACTCCTAGTACAGCACCTCTGGTGCAATTACTGGAACATTTTAGCATAAGTTTGACCCTTTGTGTCCTTCATGTAGGACCAATGTGACAGGAATAATATAGCCCCAGTGGATGCGCTATATTAAGTGGCTATGTAAACAAGCACCCTCTCTCTTAATACAATGATCTTTTCTGACCTTACAAATCTTGTATTTTACAAACCAATAGTACTGCAGTGTAACAAGAGAAATGTTGCAGTTACAATAAAGTTCAGTGAAAATTTTCATCACATTGTGAAGCAATCATCATTTACCCTTAGAATGAGGAGAGGAGACCCTTTGATGCATTGCTCCTGTTTTCATTCTTCATCTGATCAGGGAGAGGTGGAATAAATCACACTGCTTCCACCCAGACTAGAATAAATTTCTAAAGGGAGAGCTGAGTGAAGAACACTTATTAAAAATTGTTAACTGAAATGAACAGAAGACAAAAAAACAACAGAAGTATCTTGCCCTGTTAATGAGATGCTGCTATCTGGATTAGTCTGTGTTTGCTGAGTTCCTAATTAGTTTTCATTTTATTAACATGCTAATGTTAATATGATGCATTACTTTCAGTTGTGCAGGCATGAAGCCAGTTTTTAGGAAACTGGACTTCCAGAAAACAAAAGTAGGGAATCAATGAATAAGTAATTTACAAAACTACTCAGCCTAACTCTACACCACAGAGACAGAGTTTATAATCCCCTTTTTTTCAGTATGCCACTATAATTAACAATGTGCATATGATTGGCATTAGCAGTGATTTCCTCTGGAAGCTGAAACTTAGTTTTTATTCTGATCTTCCTTCTGGTAGAAGCAAATATTTTACCTGACTGTTTCAGCAACGGTATATCCTTCGAATGCAAACACAAGACAGAGTGTCTGATATAGCATAGAGCAAATGAAACAGAGACCCCATTTCTCCTGTCCCTTAAAAAATAAATAAAATACCTACAAAAATACATACTTTGTGGGGATTAAGTTCTGGTTCGTTAGAATGTAAAGCACCTCATTTAGTCAACAGTAGTAATACTGCTTGGACTTAGGGAACATTCTTATTGATTTATGAATATTCCAAGGGGATATATTAATCTTTTGTGAACCATACAGCTCCAATGAAACTACAGTTTAACATGCTAAAGTGCCAAATCCATCTTCTTCTTGTACAAAAGAACTTCCTATAATAAAGACTCTTTGCAATAGCAATAAGGCATCTCTGTGGGGAATGCTTATTATGAAGTGTTTGTATTTTGAGATAGACATTTTGTCATGCGCTACACAGCTATCTAAGGATATGAATTTATGTCAATATACTTCTATTCAACCATATAGGTTAATTATTACTTGGGATGTTCTGTCTATGCATTTATCTGAGGATAGATAAGCAATGCTTAATTAAACTTCATAATCTTCATGACTTTTATGGTTTTTCACATCTTCTGTCAGTGTACAGAAAAACTGGGCAGATGGTCCACCACACACACTAGATAGTCTGGTAGATCAGTAGGTAGATAGACAGAACTCAGTACACATAGAAAAACTGAGTTGTAGCCATCAGAACTTTTACAGAAAAATCTGTGCCTTGTAGGAAACATAAACACATAACTTATTCTGATAGCCCAGAGCTCTGAGGACTAGACAGCTTCATTGAGTTGCTCAAAGTGGTCCTGTGTTCCAGCAGAGAGCAGATCTGACTCTCCTGGTCCTGGGCGACTCATATGAAATAATACTTTTGTTCTGGTTCTGTACTCTGAATGTAGCTAGCCTCTATAACAGCTGTGCTTTTGCAAACAGACGCTTTGTTCAATGGGTGAGCAATCTCAGGGACTCCAAGTTTGCCAGTTGTAGAGCACTTGCATATAGTTTTCTATGAACTTCTGTGTAGCAATTTGAATAGTGAGTAGCCTGTGCATGATCTCTACAGCCTGATACCATTTTCTGTACTCTGACAATGCCCATACTTGGCTATAACGCTATTCAATTTTCATAATTTTACTAGTAAATGATCCATGAAAGATATAGACATAAATTGAAATATTGTTGTGTAAATTAAATTGTATATGAAGGCTTAAAATAAAATCATATAAATGTTTCGAGTTTTGTAGGTGGAAAACTATCTACCTGCTTACTAAATTTGCATGCCTCAAGAAGATGGATTTTCCTTTCTTTCTTTCTTTCTTTCTTTCTTTCTTTCTTTTGTTTTAAATTTATATGAAGGCTTTAAAATCATTAAATGTTTTGAGTTTTGTAGGTGGAAAACTTCTACCTTTCTTTTGCTTTCTTTTCTTTTTCTTTCTTTCTTTCTTTCTTTCTTTCTTTCTTTCTTTCTTTCTTTCTTTTCTTTCTTTCTTTCTTTCTTTCTTTCTTTCTTTCTTTCTTTCTTTCTTTCTTTCTTTCTTTCTTTCTTTCTTTCTTTCTTTCTTTCTTTCTTTCTTTCTTTCTTTCTTTCTTTCTTTCTTTCTTTCTTTCTTTCCTTCCTCCCTTCCTTCCTTCCTTCCTTCCTTCCTTCCTTCCTTCCTTCCTTCCTTCCTTCCTTTCCTTCCCCTTCCTTCCTTCCTTCCTTCCTTCCTTCCTTCCTTCCTTCCTTCCTTCCTTCCTTCCTTCCTTCCTTCCTTCCTTCCTTCCTTCCTTCCTTCCTTCCTTCCTTCCTTCCTTCCTTCCTTCCTTCCTTCCTTCCTTCCTTCCTTCCTTCCTTCCTTCCTTCCTTCCTTCCTTCCTTCCTTCCTTCCTTCCTTCCTTCCCCTTCCTTCCTTCCTTCCCTCCTTCCTTCCCTCCTTCCTTCCTTCCCTCCCTTCCTTCTCTTCCTTCCTTCCCTTCCTTCCTTCTCTTCCTTCCTTTCCTTTCTTTCTTCCTTTCTTTCTTCCTTTCTTTCTAACTTTAGTAGTTCATTATGGTTTATGTTAGAAATTAAGAGTTTTGTCTCTTATCTACTTGCCTTTGGCAGCACAGCCTCAAATAGTGTATGCCATGAATATTTAATGTGATGTTTACATAGAATACTAAGGAAATAGAGAGCAGATGTATATAAATGTCACCAGCAAGAAAAAGACCAATTACAATAAAAACCTAAAAATTGCTGAGTATTAGCAGAAGGTCTATGTGAAATATGTGTATTATGGAAAAGTTAGCTTGCTTTCTGTTTAACAATATTGATAGCACTGTTTATCCACTCAAGTTTCTAGCACAAAAGTTGAAATAAATGTCTCTATATATCATTTTATAAGTTGGCACAATCTTTGCATGCTCTGTAGATGTGACAGAGTTTTACGGTGGGAGGGAATTTTTGGGCCACAGTCACTTAAATAGCTTCCTTTAATTTCCACTGGAAATGGTGTCCTTAAAACATTGAAGTTGGAAACAGAAAAATGCACATCTTTAAAAAACACTAGAGGGAAGATAGAGTAAATGGTAAGTGAGTTCTCTGGGTTTTGTTCTGCTTTAAGAGCTGTCTAAGTACTTAATGAGAGGATTTACAGAAGATGGAGACAAACTCTTCTCAGAGATGGGAAAAGAGAAGAGGCAGACAGAGTTTGGAATGTAGGAATTTTTTTTTTAATAGACACTGACTAAACACTTGAACAGGTTAATCCAACATTGCAAAAGACTGATCACAATTTTTTTTTACATTTCCATCTCCATATATATATATATTTTTAAAACTTGACTTTATAAGCAACCTGAGATCCTACACATCCTTCTATGACTCAGCAGAAGTCTCTTCCTCTATCATTCATTGTATGATTCTGTAATTCTAGGATTTCCATAGGATATTGCAAAGTTAAGAACTAGAAGGTTATTTACCTCTCTCTTGTGTAGAATACAATGTAAAACTTCTGAAACATGATTTATGAGATTCAAAAAAATGTTTGCCTTTCTGAAAATATTAAACCTATAGAACTGAGCTTCTCTAATAAGAAACATAATTTCTTATACTAAGCATAATAATGAGTACAAAATGATTTGAGAACATGGAAAAACCACCTAGGTAGCCCTAGTGCTCCCTTGCTAAATGTCTTATAAATTGGTGAAAAATAGAATGATAAATTGTTGGAGAGTTAGTAGAATAAGATGGAATTGCGAGCAATAGTACTGAGCAAGGTAATTCAATGAAGTGCTTACCACATTTATCACTGTTGTGTTCCCAGACTCCCACACCAAGTCACTTTGGTTCAATAATTTACTTTATTGCGAGAGACTTTATTGATCATATTTCATGCTGTACTAACCTAGCACTCTATGTTTTGTCCTACTGTCATGTGTTGTCTTACCATATAGATTCAGAACTGCTAAGGGTCACAGTACTAAACATTGTGGAGACATATGATCCCTGCAAGACTGACTTCCCAGAAAGGCAGTCTGTGGAAATGTTGGATGATTCATGGATGGTTTGGAGAAGCTTCTCTCACCACTCATTATTTGTTACTGTCCTGCACCATGTATGCTATGAGGCTGTGTCTGCAGGAGAAAGAGAATGGGGAAGCATTAACAAGGAGAAGGATATATCAGGGACTATGGTATTCATTCACAGGCAATTCTAGCACATGCAATTCTAGCACATGCAATTGCACCTAGTTAGAGAAAACTGCATTAGAGAGCAGAAATAATGTACCTTGGTGCACTGGGACATAGTCATCTTGGAGTCTATCTCCAGAAGATGTCAAAAAGCACCATCTTGCCCTACTACCAGGCATAAAATACCACTTATCTTAGTGATTTTAGTTTTCTAAATTTTCCCCTTCCCTTTGTGAATGCACTGTCTTCTATTCTGCTCTCTTTTCCAGGACCATTTTCATACAAGTTTGCAGTTGTGCATGCGGGTGTACATGTGGGTATTTAATCATTGCATGTTATCTCATTTCTGGGATCTCAGGTTCATTCCTGAAACAGACTCCTTAGCAAAAAAAGTATCTACTATGCCTCACAGCCTTTTGGCAATTACCTACTTTTTTCTTCTATAAACATTCACATTTCCAAAAATTTCAGACACCCCTTTATCAAATGAATGTTACTCTAAGATGGAAAGAATGTTTGAAACTTCAAAAGACATTTCTCTATTAGACTGATAACAAGACTGACCTGGAGAAATAATTTTTCCAAGTTTTTATTTAACTGGTAAATGAGAATGTTTCAGAAGCAAAATTTATTTAGTCCATTCAGCGTAGGAGTAATCAGATTTGTAAACCAACAGTAAGTATTTTTAGAATAATAAAAACTGAAGAGGAAAAAGAGATGGAAAGATGGTATTTGAAATAAGGTGTAACATGTTGTTTAAAGAGTTTGTTTTAAGGCATAGAATATTACTACAGGAAACTTGAACAATTTAGAAAAGAGAAAATAATTTCTCTCTGAATGATGACAGCTTATTACTTTAAAAAACACCCCCACATATGGTGAATACTCTCAATGTTTCTTACTTTCCAGAGAGTTAAGATTCTGAATTCCCTGACAAAAACATTAATTAGAACTAATTCCAGAGAGTTAGGTGTATCCCATATTCAGAAACAGTCACATAGGTAAACTGCTTGGAAAGGAATGTACTGGCACTTGTTTATAAAATATGACATTTTGGCCCACAAAAATCATAACACTACAAAACTTAAGCATTGGTGAAAAGGTGTTGTACTTAATTATTAATAGAACATATTCAGGTTGAAGAACCCTTGTTTTTTCCCCCAGTAAACATCATGTATAGTTTTCAGATATGACATATATAGCTTCTTCTGTGTTTCTGACACTGCTTCAATGGTGTGCATAGTTATTAAATATCCTCTACACATCAAGATAACTACTTTACTTGACATCAAGATTTCTTCATGATTTCCACCCACTTAGAAAACCCATTCAGAAACTGTTCTGAGCATTATATCTGTATATACATGAGTAAATACATTTCATCTGCATGCATTTCTGAAGCAGTAGGAAAAGAAACAAGTTTCCACATAACTAAGAAGGAAAATATAGGCACTGTTTTAATGCCTTTTTATTAGTATTGTTCTTCCTACCAACGCAATCAGATCAAGATGACATATCTTTCAAACTGAAGTTACAAAATATAACTGTCCAGATTTAATACCTTTATTTTAGATGGCTTTAATAAGTTACAGAGAATATGATGACAATATCTTCTTTAGCAGAAAGCAACCTTTCCCTGAAATTGCTTTAACAATCATAAGAAAAAACTGTCCCACTGTGATTTTTCCAAGCCACTGTACTAGAACAAATTCAACCCATTCTAATTGGGTGACATCAGGCAGCAGTGAAAATGCAATTTGTTGTGAAATTTGTTTTTGCATTTTGCTGTTAGAAGCCCAGCCTTCAACTCATTCACAGCCCTCCGTTGGACCTTATCAAAGAACATGCTGGCTGGAGGGCATCAGCAGAACTGATCACTCAAAGGGAAACAGAACAGCTGTGTTCCTGACAGCTGGAGCAAGCATGACGTCTATCAGCAACTAACGGGAATATCTTAAACTGTTCTCCTTAGCAGGGTGCCTGCAAATCCAGTTATGTTGCAAATTAGAGTTCTCAGCCACCGTCAATTTCAACCATTATTTTTTTAGTAGATGATAAACATTTCTTTATACATCTGTGGTTTTGGTTTTGTTGTTTTGTTTTTGGGTTTTTTTGTCATTCTGTTGTTCATCATCCACAAAGTAGCTTTAGGTAAGAATTATAAGAGGATTAGCCATTTCAGAGCTCAAGTTCTAAGAATTCTCCTATGCAGATGCACTTCAGAAGTTCGCACTGCAAACATACACAGAAATCTCACATAAGAAATACATTTTCAGATCATATTTTTAAGCCTAAAAAAGAGCTGCTATTAAGGTGCATGACCTGCTGCTGAATTATCTCTGGTTTTTCTGGCTTTTTTTTTGCTAATCCTGATACTGATACCTGAGCTTGAAAAACTGTGTATTTATTGTTATCAATTTACAAAATTCAAAGTATATCTGATTTTCATGCTTAGCAGTCCAGAATACATCAACCCAACACTGCTTATCTGAAAATGTAACCCATACCATAGAATCTTATTTTGGACTGTTCACTAGATAGAGAGATGACATGAAGTTTAAAAAAAAGAGTAGTGCATGTTTGATATTTTCAGTTCTGACCACTTTCACACTTCCTATTGTCCCTTTGAACTGTAATTAGAATTCACTTTAAAGGCCTTTCATAGCATTTGTTCCTTATGTGAGAGCAGCTTGTTGGCTAGTTAACCTGTTCTATTAAAGCACACATGATTGCTTAAACAAAAGAAGCTGATAGCTCATTTAGCTTTACTTCTGTTTCTTGCTTTTACATATTTCAGTTTTAAAAAGTCTGTAATTCATTATTTAAGTCATCATTATTACTCAAGGTGGATTATACCATTACAGATGTAGCTTCAACAAAATCAATATAAATTGTGAAGTTCAGAAGCTTTAAATCATTGCCTCAGAAGCTATAAGCATGCTGGGCAGTGTCTAATTCCTTCAGGACAGATACTGCTTTTGAATAAGCAGATATTATATTTGGTACAATAGGTTTTAAGCTGGACTGTGTCTCTATATGAATATGAATAACAAATATGTATCTCTCAAGTTGTGCTCAGACTCCCAGACTTCCAGTGTGCCCTTCACAGGTTCTTTCCATGATGCAGACTCCCTGAATCTCCCAAAGCAGAGATATATGCAGCTGTTCAAATATGTCCAACCCAAAAGGAAAAAAGTCTTAAGGTATAGTTATGTCCAATGTCTCAGTAACCACATGCTTCTATGCACACTTCTACTCAGCAAAATGCCTAAATGCTGTGACTAAAATTTTGCCCAGAGAAAATAAAATAATAATGCATTAATGAATTCCTTCAGGAACTAAATTTGAATTTGCAATCAAGGTATTAAAAAAGTGACAATTAAACAATCAGTATTGAAAAATCAAAAGAGTGCAAGAGACAAGAAAAAGAATTAATCAAATGCTGTGGTTCTGCAAAGACATGTTTCTGTATTCGCATGATACTGAGAAAGCTCATGGGAAAATCATTGAGACTGATGACTTGCTGCACAAAGTAGTGAATTAACATACAGGTAACTATACTAAACTGTCTGAACTTCTCTTTTTTTATAGCTATGTATTTGTTATGCAAAATAAAAATTATGATGCCTGCAGGTGAAATCTAAACATCAATTCTTTACCATACAGACAACTCTCATTTATGCAAATGATGTGTATACTTCCATGCATGTCAAGAATAATGTCTTCTGTCTATATAAGACCAGACTGTGGCCTTATCTTAACAAGGTAGGCAGGAGAAGTTCCCCATGTCTATCAGTGGACCACCACCTACTGACAGCAGTTTGATTAGATACTCATACACAGGGGCTTTTAACCTAAAAAACACAGAGGGGATACAGGAATCAAAAATTGTAGGACTTTACAGTTCCCAGAGTGGTTTTTTTCTCACTCACAAGAGATAAACATGCTGTCTTGTACAGATGCCTCCCAAAAATTGTCTAAATTGCCTCTTGATGCAGCGCTGCACTGTGCTGGACCTAGCTCAGAGCTATGACTAAATGCAGTAATCTTGCTTTTACAGCTGTGGTATGACAGACAGGGAGGGAGGATGCCTTAATTAACCGTGTTTACTTATGTACAAGACACAAAAACAAAAATTGAAATAATTTGAAAACAACAAGACTAACTGCTTCTACCTGCTCTTTTTCAGCTAAAACAGGTTTCCCATGGAATTCAATATTTCCTTTTAAATAAGTCATTTATAATCTCAGTAATTCTTGTTTACTGTAAGCAAAACAGCAGATTAGTAATGTGTTAAATATGAGTTATTAAATTCCCATTAGACTAAATTACCATCCTCAGAGATATAGAAAACTACTCCAAATTAATTTGTGTCTTTCAATAACTGTATTTCATCTATTTGTAAAAACACTATTAATTTTAAAGTTTGTTCTACAGCAGCTTGCTTGGTCTTTAAAATAAAACCAAGACTGTTAGGTCAGATTATATGCCCTGTGCTTTTCAGCAAATCTTTATTGCAAAAGTAAATAAGAAAATTAAATTGTCTTCTAAGAGTCTTTCCCATGCAGAACAAATGCAGTTAAAATTGAGGTTTCTTTGGCTGAAGTCTAGCATTAAATAATCTTTATAATTCACCTATATCTATTTAGACATTACTGTCCAGGTGATAGCCTAGCACCCTCCAGAAATGTATTTCTAATGATGTTCCCACTATTTTTCAATTGCATCTTGCCTAGAAAGGAAGTATTGTTTCCACACATTTTTCAAAGCCTATTTTTCAAATCCTAACACTGTGAAGAAAATACACACTTTTTATTTCTTGCTGCCCATTCTAAATATTGAAAAAATGAGCTGAAAACCTTATTGTAGTAAATATTTTCATTCTTCTTCAGCTTGAAGGGCCTTGACTTCCTTTTACTGGGTTATGAAGCTACTTCCCTTGAAGTTCTTCATAGAAACAAGAACCTCTGGGGTGATGATAGGCTGTTTCCTTCTTTGAAGTGAGTGGTCTGAAAGCTGGGCTATGATTTCACAGAGCAATAGTTCCATATATTCTCCAAAAGGTAAAAAAATACAGGGACATAACATACACTAGAGATCAATATTCAGAGTAAACACTATAGAACATGTATGTGTATGCATTTGTGTATGTATATGTGTATGTGTATGTGTATGTATATGTATATGTATATGTATATGTATATGTATATGTATATGTATATGTATATGTATATGTATATGTATATGTATATGTATATGTATATGTATATGTATATGTATGCATATGCTGAAAATTTTATGCAGTTTATCAGGAGCACCCTATTTTAACAGATCATTGCCTACTGAATAATGTTTCTTATAGTAAAATGCATTCCTTAAACAGCTATTGCTGGAAGTTGTTGGTGGCACCTATTGAAACCTATTTTTCTATTTAAACTAAACAACTTAAAATCCTTACATGCAATATGTAATGTACTTTTTCTGGTACTTTGTATTTTTTAAATGTACCTTTGTGGCATCTAAAGCAAGATATGTAAGCCAAAAATTTGCTTCTATTCATCAAAGTTAGCAACTTCATGTAAACCATGAAGCCCCTACAAATATTAGCAGGGGTTTTTTTCTTACAGAGTAAAGACCATACATTTGGTCAGTTATATTTTATTCCTATGTCTCATTAAGTGCTGGAATGTACTTGTTGATGTCTTGGTGGGTGAGAACAAGACTAACAAAAAATATAGCCCTCTGTACTTTGAATAACCCTACAGAATGAAGTGCCAAATTGTCTAAATGTCTAATTGCATTGTTTTACTTGAGGAATCCAAGTAATACAGCAGTATTAATCTCTAAATGGTTTTAGTTTTCTATAGATTATCACCATCATTTTGTAGAACACTAATTAATTTTGAAGACCTTCTTAAGAAGAGCTTTTCTGAAGATAAATCATAAGCCAAAAGAAGTGAAAAAAAAGGCACTGAAAATCTGCCAGTTGCCTAATGCCCTTAGTCTCTGCACTCTACTTATAAATTTACTAATCCTCAGCACATAGTTTGCTCCATTTTCATGTAAATGCATGTAAATGCCATAATTATTGTGTTCTTTGGGGTGCATTTGTTGACTTAAGATACACTAACTTATTTGTTTTGCTTATTCAGCATCTTTTTCCAGCTTTGGCAGTAGACTCATATCATCAACACAATTTTTCTCTTAACTTTCCTTTTGTTTTAAAAGCAAGAGTTCAAACTGCCACCATCCCATCAGGGGTTCACTTTCTACACTCAGAACACATACTTTTGCTTCTTCTTACACAGTTTTTAATGGACACAGAATTCTAGTTAAACATTGTCTAGTTCCAAGCCCTGTGTCATGGGGCAGGGACATTTTCCACTTGATAGATTACTTGAAGCTCCATCCAGCCTGATTGACCTTGACTACTTCAGGTGTTTGGCCTCTCCAGCTTCTCTGGGAAATCTGTTCTAGCACCTCACCACCCTCACAGTAGAGAATTTCTCCCTAGTGCCTAATCTTGTTGTGCCCTCTTTCAACTTAAAACCATTCCCCATTACTACAAGCCCATGTAAAATGTCCTTCTATGGCCTTTCTGCAGGTCCCTACATACACTGGAAGCCTGCCATAAGGCCCCTCAGAGTTTTCTCTAGCTGAACAACCCAAAAGCTTTCAGACTGGCTTCATCAGAGGTGCTCCTGCTCTCTGATCTTTATGATTCTCCTCTGCACTCGTTAAGAAACAGACTTTACTTCTGGGGCCAGTCTAATGTGTTTAAAAGGACAAATATTTTTAGACATAACTACCATGGTCTCTATAAAATCATTCCTATTTCTTATCTCTCCTGGCCACATTTGGTCCTTGCTATTTGCCAGTTTTCTGCAATAGGCAAGACTCCATCTTTCATTTTATTGCTATATGCATGACAGTGATGGGAAGGCAGCTTTCCCCACAGCAATGAGTCTTCAGTGCTATCAGCGGTCTCTCCAGGATAAAATATTTCAATTGAAAGATCAACCTATGTCTTCCTTTCTTTTCTCTAACAAGCTACTACTATTTCTCCAACTTTTATGCTTCCAAATATCTTAGGTCATTTTGCATAGGGTATAAGAGCTAGGATACATGGCACTCCATATTGAAAAATAGGGTGCTATTGAACTATAGCACTTTTTAATCGCTGTATAATCTGCTTAGCTACCATGTATGAATGAGATAAATTGAGGGTTGAACTTCTTTCCAGGCTGCAAAACCATAACAATTTGTCTTTTGCAGACATACAAGCACTAAAAATGAAAAATGAGCAGATACACGAATCTTGATTCTCCACTTGTATAGGACATGCCTGTTGCTGCCTGGAGGAATTTGCATCCCAGTGGAGAAGAGAGTAGGAAAGTTTCTGTGAAGAGACCCCTCCTTTATTCACAGTGTCACCATTCCACTTTTCACACAGTACTTTATGAAACGACTACAAGAAACAGTTCATGAATTAAAGGAAGTATTAAAGTGTAGTTTCCAGAAATGCTGCTTTCAGTATCTTTTTTCTGACACAACAATAATGACCAAAAGACGTCCATATGTATTCTGTAGACCCAAACTGGAAGTACAAATTAGTGGGGTTTTGATTGTTTTTAGCACTGCCAGTCACAATCAAAAATTAACAAACATTATTTTTTATATTAATATAATAATTTAGATTTAAATTTGTATAAAGTGTGAAATAAATAGGATTTAAACACTCAGGACTACATTTTTTTCCTAAAAAATCCATGTTTGATTTTGCCTTGAGTATGTATCTTTCACACTGCAGCGGCCTTTGTGAAACTGTTGATGAGCATGATTTTCTCTTTAGCCGCTCTGTATGCAACAAATTATTGGCAGGCTACCCCAAAATTCTGCACCAGACAATAAGAATTAGGTTGTGATGAGCGAAGACATTAGAAGCAAAGATTCACAGATATTATAGAGAAGGTATTGGAGTTAAGAATTAAAGCAGCTGGAGCACTGGCTTTCTGGGAAGTCACTGTCACCAAACACCACTAGCTTTGTGGGAGAGTTCTTGTTCTGGTTTCAGCCAAGGGCAGTTCCATTTTCTGCAGCAGCCATGAGGAGGCAGAGCTTGGGGAAGTGTGGGCATGGCCAGGACCCTGATGATATTTGAGACCATCTTATACCATTGGCAAGGGCAAGGGAAGGGGATTCTATCATTCACTTTTGGAGTAGGAGGCACGTCATCTCCAGTTGGGAAAATGTGGCAGCAGTCAGGTTGGGTTGGGCTCTGCAGTGAGCATTTTTGTATGTAAATCATTGTCTCTTTTTGTACACTTTATTAATATTGTTGGTGCTACTGTTAATTTTCTTATCCCATCACTGTTTCCAGTAAATTGTTCTTAACATGTGATTTTTATGTTTTGTGCCTCAGATTCCCAACTCCATCCACAGAGCAGGAAGTGGGAGGAAGGCAGAGAGAGCAAGTGAGCAGTGTCTGGTTTGGGAGAGTCTTGTGGGAAGGGGGCACTAAACTGGGTAGTGCCGCTCCTAAACCATCACAGGACTATACCTACACACAAATACAAGATTTCATTCTTGTGTTTGGGTATCTGAAATTTACTTACAGAAAGGACAGTGTTAGAGTACTTATGTTTCCTTCGTGATCCTAAGTTATTTGAAGCTATTTTATATGCTAAAGTGCTTGTTTTCTGTGCTTTGACTGTGCCTAACATATCAGCATGCTGAAAATTTTGTTAGATATTTATTTATCTGCTTGTTTAGGTACCTAAATACCTTTTGAACATACGACCTCATGAACTGCACAACTATTAGGCTTTGACTGTCTGCTATTACTACTCCCAAATCATGTGAAAGAGGATAGATTACTACAAATCCTGGGAAGTCCTATGGGAATGCTAAATGCCTTGAGTCAGGTTATTAAATGCATGTACAGTAACTGCTCACTGCTCCTGGCTTTCATTTGGGAAAAGCTTTTGTCATTATCTTTGTCACTCAGCAGCTGGAACCTCACAGCCTTAAAAATGTCCTCACATTTTGAAAAAACAGTCATCCATGTTGTACCTTAAAAGACTGAATACTGGCACTGTACAAGTTTAATCAGGTTTTACACACATCTGGCCTCTGCAATACAGCCTGTTTGAGGAAAGTATGCATTCTGTCACTTCCTATTGATAAGGAGATAAATACAAACAGGACAAATCCACTGGATATCCGTGCTCAAGCATTAGGCTAAAGAAAAAATAAATCCCTGCAGCATTTAATTTCCAGATTTTTTTTCTTATTGATAATAAAATCTCAACTGGGAATCTCATAAGCAAATATTACAGTTTTCAGTTAGATTATTATTGGACATGTTCCCTGGAAAAAAACCCATCTTTTAGGGTGTAAAAGTATTCTCCTATTTAAGAATTGAAGTTTCAACTTCAGTTAAATAAACGTGACTTATTTTTGAGACTTGATAGCTTAAATCTTAGCATAAATCAGGCTAGAAGAGAGCTAGGTTCCTAGTTCAACCTCTTGTCCAGAGAAGAGCCAATTCTGGGCACAGATCAAGATGCTCAACACTTCACCCAGTTGGGGCAGCAAACTTCCCAAAGTCAGGGACAGTCCAGCCTCCTGGAGCTTCTGGCAAAAATCTGCTCCTTACCTCCAGCCTGAGCTGGACTCCAGCTTGTGTCACTGCCTTTCACCCTCTTTGCATGTGCCGCTGTGGAGAGACCATCTGCATCTCCTCCATCCCCCTCCACTGGTACTCAGGATGCCACTGGGCACCCCAAAAACTGTCCCTTTTCCCAATAAAAAGGCCCAGCACTGCAGCCTCTCCTTGCATGGCTAGGCCTTCTGCCCCACCTTGGTGGCTTCTGCTGATTTAACTCTGGTTTATCTATATTTTTCTTGCATCAGAAGCACAAAAATGAAGACTGTATCTATATGTGATACAAGACTGAATAAAAGGTGATTCCTCTGTGCTGTACCCCAGCTCACACCACCCCAAGTGCTGCTATCCCTGCTGGCTGTGGAACAGCTGGCTCCTGCTCAGCTTGCTGTCCAGCAAGGTTCTGGGCCATCTCCACAAAACTGTTTCTCTTCCCAACAGGGCTGTTGTAGTTTTAGAGCTGGCCTCTGAGCTGAATTTCACTTGCAGCAACTTCTTTTCATCTACCCAGGTCAACAGAAGGCAGCCTGGCCCTCTTGCTGTCATGAGCAAACCTAATGTGTGTTCTGCATTCCCTCCTCCAGGTCGCTGAGAGAGATGTTTAACAGAACAAGTCCCAGGGTAGACCTGGGACTACACCAGTTACCAACAGCCCCCAGACAGAGCACAGCCCAGTTAACCATGTCCCTGTCAGCTCTACCACCCAACTGGTTATTTACTGGTTGTCATCACACACAGATTCTGATCTCCTAACTTGTATCTAACTTGCTGTAGTCAAGGCAAATGACATCTATGTCCAGAGATCCAGACATTGTATCATCAGAGGCAGTGTAAAAATCAACATTAAATCTATCTTGTCCTTTTTGAGTCCTAAAATGTGGTTCCAAAAATGAAGTCAACGACTGTCTATAGTTTTTCCATTTGTTCTCTCTGAACTTTGTACAAAATGCATATAATATTTGAGTTTGTAAAGTCACTGGAGATCCTACACCAGTCAAGAGGTGACAGAGAATGGTCTTGCCAAAGATACCACCTCAATTGTGTCTTAACATATTGTCTTGCTGGGAAATAATTTTAAGGGGCAAACACTCTAAAATGAGTTACCTCCCCTTTTAACCAGTTTAACTGGTTTAACCCCCAGTTTAACCAAATCCTTTCCAAATAAGAAGAAAGTAATACAACTAGATATAATTTTTTAAAAATGACAGTTAAATGAAAAAACAAAATAGCAACAGGCAAAAAATAGCAGTAATAGCCATTACTTTCAAAGTTGCTGAAATTTCAGTGACTCCCCAGGAACACAGAGAAACTCAGAATGGCAGAGTAACATCTCACAAAGACAGTGCCTTCCACAGACAACTGCATGTCGGGAGACAAAAGGGAAATGGCAGACAAACCCCTCTCACCTCAACCTTCCCCCTAGAACATATAAAAACATAAAGGTGGGATCTTACAAAGTTTTTCTAGTGGCATATGGGAATTGCCAGCCTGTGTGGGGTTAGAGACGCCACTCACTACTGCCTCCTGCAACCAGCTGGACTCCTCTGGCATTGGTGCTGCTGCCTTGGGTCCCTGCTCCAATGTGGGAGGAAAAAATGGGCTCTTAAGCAGTGATACATGGTGGCCTGACCCCAGACTTGCTCTGACTCTTCGAAGTCATTAGGTGTTGCAAAATTCACTCTGCAACAATTTTTGATTGTGAAATGCAGCTTCTCAGTTCATACAGTTGCCAGTAAAGCCATGAGGGAAGAGAGAGATCTGCATGTGCAGCCTGACTTTAAAAAGACCAGAACCTGCTTGCCCCTGTGATTAATTTCTAGGTACAGGGTCTAAAAGAGATAGTGGCAATTTTTGGGTGTAAATGGGTATGGAATACAATAATATTTTGGGTTACAGGTTATCAGACAGAGATCAAACAGGTCTGTGAAATTCTTGCAAGCAGTCCCCAAATCAGTGTCATCCACTGTTAGCCACTTCCCACTTTGAACACTTCTACTTAAGCATGGAGGTTTGGGAGACCCTGCTGGTGAAGTCTGACCAACAGAAGGAAAGAAGGCACAGAACACCTCACCCTCTGCTCGGTCTATTGTCAGTAAATCACCTCTCCCATTCAGCTCATCCTTGTTTCTTTCTGCAGTCCTTTTCTGCAACTGTAGAATTTCTTGTTGGCCTTGATGTTAATGTGACATTTCTCAACCTACTTGAACTTTAGTCTTCCTAGTATCAAACCTTCATACTTGCATTGTGTTTCTAAACTTCTCCTTTCTAGATTTTCACTTTATCCAGCTCCTCTATGCTGTCTTTTTGACTTGGAGCTTTGTCATGAATTCCCTGTTTAGCCAACCTAGCTTCCAGTATGCCTGCTTGTCTCTCTAGATACCGTGGTGGACTGTTCTGACACTTGGTGGTGCTCTCCTTAAAGGCCTGCCTGCTTCCCTAAGTGACTGCTTGTCAGTGCACCATCACCCTGGATGCCAATTTATCAAATCTGCCAAAATCTACTCTGGTAATGAGCCAAAAGAGACAAATCTGCTTATTTGATGCCCTGTACTTGGTTACTCTTTTTCCATTTGGCTCCAGATCTTGCACTTGCTAGTAATACAACCACTACAGCTAAGATACCATTAATTGCCACATGTCCAGCCTTTTCTTCCCTGTTAGAGGATAGCAGATCCAACTATTCATTTCCCCTGGTGGATTCCTTCAGAGTTATTTCACAAGGTTATGCCCAGGACCCTTCAGAAATCTTGACTGCTGGTGTCCTGTTATTTGCCCTTCGATCAGGGGCCATAAGGCCTATGTGAGAATGAGTGTTTGTGACACAGTTATTTCAGGAAGGTGTTGCCCACATTGCCACCCTGATGAATGGTCAGTAGCACACTCCTGCCACAGTGGAGAGTGGCAGATGTATTACTAAGCCTTGAACCCTAAACTCCCAGTGATCCTGCTGTCTGTCCCATAGATGAGCTGCACACACCTCAATTGTCACTTTAGATCAAAGGCAGCTCGCATCCTTGTCTTCTCCTCCCATCTTTCCTGAGGAGCTCACATCTACCCATTGCTCACTCTGGCTTGGAAGCTAAGCCATCACATCTACCATTGCAACTTTGCCAGTATTTTCTGGTTGCACATACATTTCTAGAACCTCCCGCTTTGCTTTGCAGGCTGAGAGCATTGATGCAAATGCACACTTAAGTGTCCCTTTGCCCTGTTTCATCAGTCCTGAGGGCTCCTTTGCTCCCACCATCCTGTGCTCTTCATCCAACCCCTCTGCTCTTGTTTCCATCTGATTTTGAGTCATAATGTCCCTCCCTTGTCTCACCAGTCTAAACCTTTCCTCATTACATTGTCCAGTCTTTAGGTAAGACTGCTCTTTTCCATTTTAGCAGATGGATTCTTGTGACAGTGTTCACAGGGGTTTTCAGATGAGGGAAGAGACGAAAATGTTGGCTCAGAAGGTTTGATTTATTATTTTATGATATATATATTACATTATAACTACATTAAAAGAATAGAAGGAAAGGTTTCATCTCAGAAGGCTAGCTAAGCTAAGAATAGAATAGAAAAGAATGAAAACAAAGGCAGCTGGCTCAGACAAAGAGAGAGAGCCAGCTCTGCCGTGACTGGTCACTAATTCTAAACATCTACTCGAGACCAATCACGGATCCACCTGTTGCATTCCACAGCAGCAGATAACTGCTTTTGTTTTACATTTTGTTTCTGAGGCTTTTTAGCTTCTCAGAAGGAAAAAATCCTAAGAAAAAAATTTCACAAAAAGATGTCCGCGACAGATTCTGTCTTCCCTTAAGTCACTGACCCTCAGAAAGGGTCCCAAAGTCATGCCCTGGGGCACATCCGCATTGTTGCTTAGTGCGGACTTGTTGCATCCAGAGGTCAACAGATGTTTCTTCACACAATCCAGTGGGATGGCAACTTCACGGTAAAGGTACTGACTAGGAAAGATATCCTTCTTGATTTGTTACTTATTAACAAAGAGGGTTTAATGAATGGTGTAGTGACTGGTGGCTGTCTTAGCCATGGTGATCATGAGGCAATCAAGTATAAAATCTCTGTTAACAGGAGTGAATGTGACAGAAAACCCTCAGTTTTGGACATGAGGAGAGCATAATTCAGGCCGCTCAGGGAACTAGTGGGTGAGGTCCCCTGGGAAAATGCTTTTGGATATGCTAGTGCCCATCACAGCTGGTCACTATTTAAACTCCACCTCCAAAAGTCACAGCATCTCCAAAACAGGCAATTCTAAAACATTTGAAATTAAGCAGACAAGGCAGAAGGCTAGCTTAGTTGAGCAGGGATCTCTTTTTGAAGACAAAAAATGTATCCCCCCAGTAGAAGTAAAGTCAGGTGAATGTGAGAAGAATAAGGACACACCACTAACCACTGTAGGGACAAAATTAATGTGAAGAAACCTCCACTGGGGTTGAAGATGGCCAAAACTGTGGGGAACAATATGAAGAGGGGGTTTAAATACATTAATGGTATAAGGCATTGGAGAAGTTGGATCAGCCCACTACACAATGAGGATTACCACCTCACAAATGGGGAAGGGGACACAGCACCAGCTTGGAAGTGTTCAATGAGTTTTTGTATAGTGCACTCAGGTGCATGGTGTTGTTACTCTTGGAATTGTCTTCTGCAGAGCCAGGAGTTGAACTTTGATGATCCTTGTGGGTCTCTTCTAGTTCAGGATATTCTATGATTCTGTAACTCTGATTATGGCAGCGACTATGCCAATGCACCAGGTAAAAGACATCTAGTTCCTTCCTTGGCAATAGGTGGCTGCAAACTAAATCTGAAATACACTTTTACTGGGAGGAGCACTTGACAGAGATGAAGTGCTAGAGCTTACCCAGAGCAAAACTGTCCCAGGCAGCCTAAGGTTCCTAGAGAAATTTCTAGACTATCCCAGAAACAGAGCCCAAACCAAAGACTGGTGCACAAACACTCCCCTCTGCTTGCTGAGCTCTTTGGATGTTACTTTTAAGTAAGGTTGAACCACCATTAGTGCAACCATATTTTTCCTAGGTTCTGAGGCTTAAAGTACATGGCAGCTGAGAAGAAAATCAGAACATTCAGAGTATCTGTTACTACTATGTGAAAATGAAAAATTAGATGCAATTCCATTGTGCGTCGCTTAGTTGAGTCAGCTGCACATTGCTGTACAGTCATGCGGAACAGAAACATTTGATTTTCTTCCTTTTTGAGTAGCAGAAGCAAAAATAGGCAGAAATGTGAGATGTCATCTCTTCCTGTTCAAGCACGGCAACTTTTGAAGCAGAACACAGAATGAAGGAGCTGTGATTTTTTTCCCCCAATCTGTTCCTGAGAGTAGACATGCAGGTAGAGGAAAGAGAAGTATTTTGTCTTGGGTCACACACGAATTTATAGAGAGATTTAGATGAATGAGCTTTTATTTGAGACAAGTGCTATAGAATATGAATACAGAAAACTTACAGAGAGAACTGCAAAACTCCAAGAGCAACAATAGGACTAGTCACAGAACTAAGAGAATCCAAGTTGGAAAGAATTTTTTTTGTTCTCTTTGCATTTAGACAGAACAAGGCCAGAACTCATCACTGCAATGTGATTTTGACTAAGGTTAGAAAAGCTTTCCATCCAGAGAGAGTATCTTCCCTGATTTTGCTTCTCCTTCCTTGGTGAAAAATTGATGCAATTGAATACAGCACAGGACATAGTGTGCGTCCATTATTTTTTACATCCTACATTTTTTAACTTGGTACACTGTGCAGAGAGGCTGTTTTCCAGTGAGAATGTTTATATAGATGATTATTATGCTATATTATATCTGGTTGTATTCTATACGTATGTTTGAGAAATGTGCCCTAAGACAGAATTAAATCACTTCTGGCCATAGGGTAGGAAACCTTAATGTTTTATGAATGAAGTGATAAAACAGTGTCTTTATATTTCTGAAATTAAATTCACTTGAAAAGCCCTGTAGTGCTGGTATCATCTGGAATAATTACAATGATGACTTCCCCATTCAATTAACCTCTTTTAAAGCATTGTATTAGTGATTGTGGGTCATCTCAATGGGGACAAAATCATCACACACAGAGCAGAGTGAAAATATGGAGTCACAGTGGCACAAGTTGCAGATTCAATCAGAAAATCACTGCTAAAAGTACTTCAAATTCCCTGTGCCAGGAAAGAAAGTCTCCATTAGCATAATTATGAATTTTGTTTCAAAAGCCAAAACTTGCTGGAGAATAAAGATGGATATAAGATGAGGAAAGGAGATGTTTTAGAGTTTTGCTGAATTTAAAAAGAAGCATCAAGTAGCTGATTCTACAGTTGCTCTGCTGACTTATTCACAGAAATCTGCACAATTATTTGTGATCACAATGAGATGCTGGCTACAAACGTTTGAAATTCAGCATCTTCTCTTGCTTAATACTTTAATTTTCACATGGTCCTGCCTGGAACATTTATACATTAACTTTGAAAAATATTTAACATTAGTGATACCTAGATTTTCTTAAAATAATGGCACATGGTTAAGTACTTTAAAATTCACTGATATGTTAAATAGTTATTATACTTGTCAATATCTGAAAAGCATTTTTAGGTTTAGTAAAGGACTTATTTTTCTGACAACTGTCCTTATATCACTCTAGAGTCAGAGTCCATGAATAAAAAATGTCATCAGTAAAACATGACATAAATCTGACTACAAAAAGGTTGCTATTTTGTATTTTAGGTAACTTTCTTTCTAAGGTTCTACAAATGTAGTAGATATTGTAAAATTACTTAATAAGTATGTTATTTATTTGCTATGGGCTTGCTATTAGTGAGCACTCTAAATTACTGTTTACATCAGGACTATTTTGGTGTCATCAGAAAAGTCACTTCTTTGCAAGTCTTGTCAGTCCAGGTGCCTAGCTTCAGCAAGGAAAATAAATTAGGGTCTGTGTTTCATTAATTTTTGTTATAAGAATTAATCACATTTGGAAAAAGGAACAAGTTTCTTCAGACTCACGTTCATGAGTTACTATCTTATTCTAGTTTTTATTGTCCAGTGTGGTTTTCTACATATGTTGTGATCTTGTCTTAACTTTAACAGAAGGAAACCAGAGGGTATTTTGTTCCACTCAAATTCTGTTGGAGTAAATTATATGTTCTCTTGACAGATCCTTAAGTGTACCTGTGCTCACTAGGAAAATCCTAGATGCAGTGTGAATTAGACAGAGTTTGGGTGATATGAGTCTGCAGAGGAGCCCTCCAGCTGCCTGGGGCAGCAGTGGTGGGAGAGAAAGGTGAAAGGCAGGTAGGGTGAAGAGCAAGTCATCCATTAAGGAAGTGCTCTATCAAGACCTCCTTGCAGAAGGACAGCACTGCTGATATAGGACCCTTACTGGAACTCCACTGATAAAGGCAGAGGAATTCTTCTTTTAAAAACTCTTATGTAAAACCTACACCTAAACACTGGAATCAGTTTTGTCCTTCCTAAGTCTTTTTTTAGGGATATTCAGCCTGCTACAGAAACTGTGTTGGCTTTGACCCATGTGATGGGAAAAAGTGAATCCCCTTTTCTTTCAGCGACTGACTTATAGGCACTTTCAGAACAAAAAATACAGCCCCTCATTTGCATTTGTTATCTCTGTCTGCTTTTAGTAGACTTACAATATGACAAGAAGCAGTAGCATCAGGACATCATGAGAAGGATTATTGAAATATTGTCAAGATATTAACATTTCACAAACCTTTCAACTCCTTATCAGACTCCACTTTCCAGCTTTCCTGCTTAATAAAAGAGAGGTTTGAACACTAATCCATTGATAATGAAAACCGGATGCCCATTTAATCCTTTACTGTCTCTACTTGTTCTGCCTGCCTCCTGTCAGACTCTATGCAAGCACTACTGCACCAACCTTGTTTAGAGACTGCAAAACATAACTGGGACATAAACTTTCCTTTTAAATCTGGACTTCAAATGACATCCCAGTCGTTTTCATATGGTGCCTTCCATAGTGTATTATTTTGGGGGGGTACCTTCTCTAACATTGTTGGGAACACTGCAAATATGTGTTATCTGTTACCAGGAAAAAAGAAAAAAACACATTTAATAGACTCTCGGGGTTTTAATTTTCAGTAATTTGAATAGGATGAAGGTAAAGCAATATTTGTGACTGTGAATTAATATTTATTTACATCTCAGTGAAGTTTCCCCCAGAATGCTATGGTTGGGTCATATGCCTTTAAATATGCAGGCAAAACAGATGAATTGAAAATTCTGTTGACAGGTAAATGTGAATCATCTCTTTTCATTCAAAGGAAAATAATCAGGCTCTTTTCAAATAATATAAAATGTAAAATGATTGCCTTTCGGGGAGGAGGCAGGCTTATCAGCATCTCTTCTATAGAAAATGATTTCCATTTTGTAGCTGAAGGAACATATGCTGCAGCTTATCTTGTCACTTGACTGCAGTTTTTGATATTTATTAACAGTTGATTTCCTGTAGATGTTGTTTTTTCCTGTTTCTCTTCTCTCATCTCACCAATCAATTATTTTCCTGAAAATGACATCTGCCCTTCTTTTTTATTCTCATTTCCGTAAAGAAGATTATTTTATTACTAGTTTCAAGAAGCATATGTAATGAGTAGTACAGCCCTTTTTATTCATGATTTATAACAGTCTGTATCTGAGACTCCACTTTCTCTTTTACCCAACTTTCCCCTGTTCATTTTTATCAAAGTCCATGATTGTGTAGTCATTGCAGTAAAGTATAGAAATGATTAATTATGTCTCAAGGAAAAACTTAGTATTCATTAAAGATTTATATGTAGTAAAAGCAAGGCTGACTAAAACATACACAATTGTATAGAGCATCTTCACGAAGACTGCCCCAAAACTAGAGGCCTGCAGAATATTAGCTTGATGCCCTAGGAGCATTAATGTTCTGCATCTATGACTGGGAAAATCAAGAGTCTTATAAGCTCTTGTGCCACAGTTAGGCTTTCAAAGATTATTAAAAAAAAAAACAAAACAAAAACTTTTCCCCCTTCTTGTTTCAGATAAATCAGCTTGCAATTTTCATAGTCTCATATCTTTCAGTTCTCTGCTTTAGCCTTTGATGTATGTTGGGTTTGTACTGTTCTTTTCTAATGTGATTCATCTTGGAGGAATAGGAAAGAGTGGCTTATAATTTGCCCCCCTTTTTAGGATAATAAGACATGTTAGAAAAGGTATGTTCTTTGATCGCAAATTGATAAAGCATAGTAAAGCTTTGGCCTGCTATTCAAAATGCCATTCTCCACACAAAAAGCACAAGAAACTGCACCATAAAAAATCTTGTTCCTGAAGGCAGTACTAGATCTCAGATCATTTGCTTTCATGAGAACTGATTACATGAAATATTCCCGCTTTGTTGTGTTACCATATTGCTTACCTCTTCAAGCTGATACTTTAAAGTTGCTAATGCATAGTTGCCCAAGATTGTTGTTGTCAAAACACTGTTTGTACTATTTTATCTGTGAAATAAGTCTGTGAGAAAAGTGAGTGACCTACAGAAGAAAAAGATTTGTTCTTGGAAGTTTATAAAATTCATTAAAAACATGTAAATTATACATATTGTGTCACAAATCCATGTGACAATAGATAGGAAAAAAGGTTGACTGCTACTTGTGTAGGAAGAAAAAGTCTAAGAAATCTTCTGTTAGTTATAAAAAAAGGGAAAAAAAATCCTACATGCCTATTTTGAAAACTAAAACCAAAGCTTGGATATTCATGAATTTTCTTGAGTCCTGGAAACAGAAATATTTTTAGTTGAGCTAAATATTAAGTTGAGCTAAGATGGAAGAGCCCTGTGATGGTAAATATCCCCAGAATAGCAGAAGTATGAGGGGCCCATTCCTTCATCAGTGTCAGTAACACTGGTGATGCAGACAGAAGCAGAGTCAGGTTTCCAGCCTTTTAACCCTCCATGTTACAAGCATCATACAAAAGAGACTCACTTATATGAATGCACATTTAGCCCTGGTACATACAGAAAATTATTGCCTGTTAAAGAAACACATGTCTACCTTTGTGTACCTTTCAAACGTTCAAGTAATAACCTGCACTAATCTGCAGAACTATATATAGGGAAGGAAGCAGATAAATGGTGGAGCAGGCTGGATAGCTATAGTAGAGATATTTTGATCTTATCATCATTTTTAGTAAAAAACTAAGAGACAGATGAAGTCTCTTGTTTGTTAATAATAGTTTCAAATGCTTAAATTTAATAGAGGGAACAAAAAAACCAACCCAAAACCTAGCAATATTTGGAGTGCACAGTGCTAACTTCTCACTAGCTAGAATATTAACCAGGCTGAAATGAACAGTGCAAGAAATCTTATAAATTAAGCAACCATTAATTCAGTTCTCTGGTCTTGTGAACTGCAAAATTTCACAGTTCTTTAATTACTATTTTGGTCTTAAATTATGCATATAAATATTTAGTAGTTTATAAATGTTTTCTGAATTATTTGTTAATCTATTATTGCAACAGACTGTATATTGACTTATTATAATCTGAATTTCCAAAATAGTTATTGCAAGGGCTTTCAAAAACAAATTAGTAGTTGTGAACATCCTTTTGCTCTTAGGTATTTTAGAAGAGGATCTATATGAAAATTAAGGTAGTATGTATAATTCTTACCCAAGCTGTTGCTGAATCTTTATAAAAACACAAAAGTTTCTAAAATTATTATCTATTTAGTACTATCAGCTCTCTCATATTTTTGTTTGTACTGTAATATATTTTCTGTTTTTACTGTGTTTATTATAAATTACCAAATACAGGCATGCTTAGAATACACCTGATATCACTCAACTCATGTATTTAAACTAGAGTGCTAGGTAAACAAAAACTGACTAAAGTCATCAGAAAATAATTTAAAAGTAGAATGCAAACTTTGATGTTGTAACCTAGATGTTGATGGTTTAAAACCCAGCTGGAAAACTAAACCCTGCTTTAGCTCCTTTTCCCCCCACCCATTTGATAATGGAGGAACACTAGGAAAGATAATAAATTGAAATAATGAAGTACTTCAAATCACAATACCCACAGCAGTATTATTACAGAAAAAAAAAGGTGTACAAAGGAGAGAGGGTGTTTTACCCATAAAAGAGTGCTCATCACCAAATCTTGCTCCCACCCAACAGAAAAAAAAAATCCCCAAAGCAATAAAGAACTGGGACAGAAACCAAACCCCTAGGAGCTTAGATCATTTGCACAGTGCTGCCCGCTGTTTTCTCTGGACCACTGTGCTGGCTGCGTTCAGCAGTGTTGGTGCAGCTGCTTCTGCTCTGGCTGGGGTTTCTGGGCTCCACTGCTGCTCTCCTGGTGCAGTGTCTCTCTCCCAAAGCCAAGCAGGAGTCTCGTAGTGGCGCTCCCCAGTGTGGCACAGCAGTGCTTGGGGCTCTCCACTGCCAGCACAGGACACTCTTGTGCTGCTGCTCTCCCAGTGCAGTGCTGAGTGGCAGCCCAGTCCTCACCCCAGTACCTCACATTTTACAGGGCAAGACAGGCAAAGTTTCATTTATAGCTCAGGTTTTTCCTGAGCCAAACCCCTACCCTGAGCAGTGATGTGGATGGTATGGAATTAAACAGCACTAGAAACTCCACCCCACTTTTTCTCTGTACCCAGGACAGATGCAAAAAAACTAAAATCCCAATCTATTTTAGATGAGTTCTTATTGTAAACTCTCAAATGCCTTATTTTTCTTACAATCAGTTCACATATTTTAATTTTAGTGTTTTCTGGACTTTTTGTTAGTTTAGGGATTTAAAGAATAATACCATTTTTGTTCCATAGAAATATTAGAGATGTAGTAACAAAGCAAATGGTCTTCACTTGCACTAGCTGTGAAAAAGAATGGGGAAAAGACAAAGTATTTGAAATATATGGGTAAAAAGACTAATATGGTAATATTTTATGTGTAGTAAGAAAAGTAATTTATTTTATGAGCACTTTCCCTGTGAAGCAGAGCAGTTACTATGCTTAGTTTCAACATAGTGTAACCAAAATAGATTCAGTGAGGAATTAGGCATTAAAATATTTCTGTTGGTTGTAAGTGATAGGAACTGTCAAATTAAACTTTCTTAAGTTTTTCATTTACTCTTCATCATCTGACTCCCTAGAAAAGTAACACATCTTGTGGTTTATATTTCTAGTATATCAAAACTTCACTGTTTCACGAGCTTTTTCTCACTATCTGTATGTAATTACTTAATTACTGTACAGGGTATGAAGAACAAATGAACTTTTTCTTTTGGCTGGTTGGTTATGCACTGGGAAAATCTTTATGCTCTGTAGCATTTCAGTTTTCAGAAACCACAACTGCTGTGTTAACTCTTGGCAGAAAATGGGAAACTTCATTAATCTATCCCAGAAAACTCAGTCGCTCCGAATTTTCTGTTTCATGTCAATATCTGCATGAGTCCCAAGCCATTTATTGGCATGTGACCATTTGGCAATGAACATTTCTATGAATGTATCTTCCCATCTCTGGTTCTAAGGATTCATGCTCCATTTTGTGAGATCATCAAAAATGTTTATAAGAGAGTTTTTGCACAAAAATAAAGATCTATCAGCTGTATGCTCTGGTCTTCTTCAGTATAAGTGGACCATAGAGAGCCAATCAAGGAAAGCCCCACAAGATGTGAATCTAATTTCCCTTTACAGAGGACTGTATCAAACTCACTTCTTGACAAAGCCCTTGTACCATTTGCTCTTCTGTGATCTGGGCATTATCAGCAGCTTCATAGGAGAAAAATGAGAATAAAGATATGTACAGGAAAACAGTGTAGACACAATAGTGTCTTTCATCAAAGACAGTTGGGTCTGCTAAGGAAGGCAGGAGCCTCCCTTGGAATGGAAAATATAAACCCCCTCCCTCAGAATTATTTTAATTTTGAAAATTAAGGGTCTCTCAGGCAAAGATACGAGAGCAGGAATAACAGTTCTTTACTGGTATGTATAACAAGACAAGCAAACAGCAGCAGCTCGGGCGCTGACAGCAGGCCGAGCCCAAACCCGGTCCCAGCCCTCTCGGCCGCAGGCGCCTTCCCCGCCGCTGCAGTTCCGCTCGCAGCCAGCAGGGGCGCTGCTGGCACGGCGGGTGCGGTGCCTCCCCGCGGCTGCAGGGGGCGCTGTGGCGCGAGCTCGGGCAGCCCGCGGCAATGGCGGCTCGGCCCAGACGGGCCGAGATGGCGGAGAGGCTTCGCCGCACAAACCCCTGGGGCAGCCGATCCCCGTGCCCCGGAAAAAGCAAGCTGGGCTGGCAGGAAAAAGCAAAAATGCTGGGGCGGTAGCCAAGATGTATCAGAAGCTCTGGAGCTGTGGCTGGAATTGCGGGACATCTCAGCCGGCAGGGGTGCAATGCAGCAAAAGCTCGGAGCGGTGCTGAAGAAGTGACGGGAGCGGGACAGGGACAGCCTGGCTGCCAGCAGGGCAGAGAGGGGCGAGTCAAGATCCCGGGCACCCGAACAGACGGTGATAGGTCCCTCTTTTAGTGAGGTAGGTAATAGTAAGGTCCCAGCCCAATGGTTGCTGTTGCGAACAGAGGCTCACCCACAGAAAGGAAGAAGTAGTTCAGAACTGGGCTCCAGCAGTGACAGCGAATTCTCCCCGCAGTAAGCAACACCTTGACTGTCCTGTGATGACGAGAGCACGAGAAAGTAGCTGCCCCTAACCCCATCTCTTCAAGACAAGTGTGGATGTGAGGTGTAGCCACATGTCTGAGCTCGGCCACGTCTTTCCTTTTTCTTAAGTACCCATCAGTTTCCAGTAGTTAGTGTTAGTTACTTATGGGAAAAATTCTACAGGTAAGAAGAAACAAAAGAAAAGAAACCTAACCCCCAACAAATAGCTAAGGAGAAAGTTTTTGACTCTTTTTATATCTCCCTAGTGTGTTTCTCTGCCTAGAAGGTTGCATTTTAAATTTAGCATTCTTGTCATTATCTTTCCATGGGTTATCTTGTATATGCTCCATTCCACTCTGTCTCAATTTATTGAATGCCAGAAATTTTATTCCTTTAGATGCTCTTCACTCTTTATACAGAAAATAAAAGTACTTATTGTCTTTTTTCGTATCTAAGTATGTATTTCCTTACTGCATATAAGAAGTTAAAAGTAGAGATAAAAGAGACAAGATATGTTCTGGATTAGGGAAAATGGAAAGCAATGAGATCTAAAGGGTTAAATCTTTCAAAAGAAGCAGCAGATGCTTATAGACATCAAGGTTGATTGAATTTAGTTGCTGGATTTATGACATTTATTAGCCCTGGGCAGTAGTCTCAACTATATCTATTTTTTCTTTATGCTTTTAGAGGAACAATGACTGTACTTCACTCCCTGGTAATGAGTGAATAAACCAAGGAAAGATATCACCAAATAGATTAAAAGTATTTACAACTGTTTTAAATTCCATTAACCAACAGCAAGGGAATTACATAATTCATTGGTTGCATCTTGGTGCTCTGACCTGAATAACAGCTTTTTGTATGGTCCTGGCTGAACAATTTGTCCCTCCCATCTCTACATAAGCAAGGTATTTTCCAGGCTGATGTACCTGTGTGGTACCCTTTCTGCTATTAATTATTTGTACTCTGTGGGTGTCAACTTTGTTTCTTCAGTTTTTTTAAGAAAACAGCAGATATATATTATGCAGAGTTCAGTTTCCTAAGGCAGGCACCTAATGCTGTTTCCAGTGCAATAAAATATGTGAGCATTCATGTATGACTGGCAGATATAATATAATGAGTACAGGGAACCATCCCCCTTCTGAGTGTCAGCTGGAGGGTAGGTAAGACAGTCAAACAGACATCTATGTTTAGGAAAATAACTTCTGTCCATCTGTTTTTCAGTCTTATAAAAGCTCTGATTGCCTGATGTGATCCATGGCACTGGTTGCTGTAGCATATCCTTTATTTGTAGCTGCCTTCTAGCACATAAGACAGTGAATATAGGTAGATAGAAAGACGTCATAATCCTGAAAGTAAGTAATTTTCAGTACTACATTAGATCATCTGTCTCCATTGCTTTTTTTTTCCTTAGAAAAAGGACAAAAATGCCCTTATACATTGCTGTAGATCTGTGGAGGAAAGGAAAAAGCAGACACATAGACCAAAAAGGGAGCAAAACCTTTGTCTTCATCTTCACCTGCAAGATTCATGATAAAAGTGCCATCCAATAATGTTGCCTTCATTAAACATAGCCTTGTAATTTTGCCTCCTGCAGTTTACTAAACCTTAGTATTAATGGTCAATAGTGATGATTATTTAAATATAAAATTGGATAATTTACCTGCACTGAGCTACAATTTAGTTGTTGTTTTTTGCCCAAGATAGCTGGCATCCGGTTTGCATTCTTCAATTCCTCTAAATTTCTGCAAGCTAAAAAGTCCAAGTTTAGTGTTTTGGAGAATAATATTATGATTAATTTCCTTTATTCACATTTATTTTTTACACAGAATCATAGGGTCCTTACAGATCATCTTATTCAACCTCCCTGTAACTGACAGGGGCATCTTCCGCTCAGCCAAATTGTTCAAAGCCCCATCCATCCTGGCCTTGACTGCTTCCAGGGACAGGGCACCCACAGTTTCTCCAAGCAATATGTTCCAGGGCCTCATTACCCTAAAGGGGAGAAATTCTACTCTATATCTAATCTAAATCTACCTTCCTTTGGTCTGCAACTGGTTACCTCTCATCCAATCACTACAAAATCTGAAAAAGAGTTCCTCCCCATCTCTTTTGTAGGCCCCTGCTAGGTGCTGGAAGGTGCTATGTGGTCCCCAGAGACTTCTCCAGGCTTGTGATGGATTGATGCTGGCCAAACACCACTGCATCTATGAAAATAATGTATTCATTTTCCTCTGTTAGAGTTAAGCAGAGGAGGGGTAAAGAAAACTCATGGGATGAGACAAGGATTAGGCGATAACACTTTAATGGCAAAACAGGCTGAAAACTTTAAAAGGTGTAAATAAAAATGTATTAACAGAATTAAAAGAGGATAATGAGAACTAAAAACAAACCTTTATAACACATTCCTCTCCCCCTCCCACCAGCCCTTCTTTCCTTCCCACTGGCAGGGAGACAAAACACAGGATTTTTCATTGATTTGTCACTTCTAAAAATCTTTCTTCCGTTCACTTAGGGAGAGGAGTCTCTTTTGCTATGTCATGGGGTCTTTATTATGGGAAACAGTTCTCCGTGAACTTTTCCAATATGGTTTTAATTTCCACAGCTAACAGTTTGCCTAGAAGCTTCTCGCGACGTGAGGCCCTCCCACAGCCTGCAGCTTTCCCACAACTGCTTTTTGTGGGCCCTTTGCTTATGGGCTGCAGTTTTTAGGAATGAGCTGTTCTAGTATAAAAGCAAGGGTCCTCTTCCTCTATCTCTGGAAGCAAGGGTTCTCTCTCTCTCTCTGTTCAAGACTCTCACCAGATTACAGCTTTTCAGCATGCACACACTCCAGTGCGAGCACCTTTTTGGGCTGCAGGTGAATGCTTCATCCCCTCATGTACTTCATTACTTTTTTTTTTTTTTTTTACATTTTTAATTAAAGGGAAACAGTTTGTTGCATTATAGTCCTTACCATGGCTTGCAGAAGAATCTCAGCTCCAATGCCCGGAGCACCTCCTCCTCCCCTTCCCTCATTTTCAACAACCTTAGCGTCACCATATTCTTCTCCCTGCGTGTCTTCACGTTTTCCTTTTTTCTGACTCGGGAGAGAACTTTTGTCCCTAAGTTTATTTGCTCTCAAGTTCTATCAATTGATAGAGTTTTTATAGAGTTCTGCAGCACTGAAAAGTCGATCTTGTCCAGGCTCTGCTATTGGGGAGTCACTGGTCATGCTCCTCTCTCTATTGGTCACATGGTCTCCACCGGCACTGCACAAACTGCACAAACTGCTGGCTGCAGTCTGCACCTTTGTTCATGTGGGATGCCAAAAAAAAAGAAAAGCTGCTGCCGCTGCTTTTGTCTTCTTGTCTGCAGCACAGCAGGCTAAGTAAACAAAGTGCATTGTGAGCCGTGCCGAGCCAATCATGGCTGCACCATGATGGGCCCCGCAGCATGGCCTGGCAGCCGCGCGGGGACGGGGTCCAGCTGCCCCCTCTGGGAAGAGGCCTCGGCCCTGCCAGCCCACCCACTCTTCTGTAGAGAGCAGGGCGCAAGAGAGCTTCCTGCGCTTTTTTTGGTTCTTAAATGTGTTACCATAGAGGCATTATCATTGGCTTAGCAGTGTGCCAATTCCCAGAGCTAGCCAGCGATTGGTTTTGCCAGGCACAGAGGAAACTGCTGGCTCCTCCTCGCAGAAAATCACTCACATGGCTGACTTTTTCCCTCTTCACCAAAAATCAATTACTGCAAAACTAGCACAAGGCTACACAACCCAAACTCTCTCAGCCTGTTCTCACAAAAAAGGTGATCCAATATCACACTTACCCTCCTAAACTTCTGTGTGTTTGAAAGCTTTAATAAGAATCAGAACTTCTTAAAACTAATGTTTTTTATAATGTTAAATCTCAGGAAAACAATGTTGGTGATTTATGGATTCCACAGGAGAAGATACCAGATCTCATTAACTTTTTCAGGCCTGGATTTTGAACAAACAAATGCCAAACATTAAAACTATTAATTACTCCTATGATGTTTATGTTTTATTTTAGAAAAAATTGCACATCCCACTATAAGATATATATAGAAAAGTATATCAGTTTCCCATAACAGAAAAATATCTCCATTATGGGAAAAAGAGAAGGCTAAACATGTCTCCAAACCCATTCTCTCCCATCTTATGGAAATATAGAGATGAAATAGTGACTACCTCAATTAACTTCCTTTCTTATTTAATCAAAAATCTGAACAACACATCAACTTTTCTCTCTCTTCTGTGTAAATTTTGAAAATTCCTAATGCTCTTGAAAATTAGGCATTTGTGAGATAGAAGTGTTGTGCAAATTTGTCCAGGCAGCAGTATGAATAAGACTCATGACCTGCCTATCAAATTTTCATTTGATACGACAAAACTGATTGCATGAATTCCTTAAACTGGTTTCAAACAGTGACTATTTGATTTTTCTTCACCCTCCTCTGACTCCATCGTAAACATTCAAAATTCAGCAGCTAGTAGTACTGTTTCCAATATGCAAAATTCTGGAGACAAAAGAAGACTGTTTCTTACTTGAGCAACTGATATTAGACTATCACCAACAATATATTAATTATATCTCACATATTCTTTTTTTATCAGATAATCATTCAAGAAATTTTGGTTTCCCAATCAGTCACTTAACTGCAGCAGTGAAACAGGGAAGCTGTTTGCTGTCTTTCACAGGAGATTAAGTTTTGGCCTTCAGTCAATCAGTCTGAGCCAGCACTAATATAATTCACAACTTGAAGAAGAGAATCAATTAATCAATACAATAATTTGGAACTGACCACAGCACTAACACTCATAGCGATTAGAGTCACTGACTGACACCTTTTAGGATTAATGAGGTAGCAAGACCAGACAAACTAAAGATTCATTTAAAGACTTTTTTGTTCTGAGATCAAGCTGCCTACTCTATTCTGTCATTTTTTAACCTAGATATGTCACTGAGAAACACTAATGTAAATACAGAGTATTGAAAATAGAAAACTGCTTTACCACTGATGGATCAGAAGCACTCCTAGATCTCTTCCAGAGATTTGCTTGTTCATTTAAAGTGACTTGATTCTATGCTAGTGTCCATATTGTCCCATTACAAAATATAAATCCAGGTGAAACCTTATGGCTTCAGGATTTCCTGCCCAAAAACTTATGATGTATCCCAGGGCTGTCAATACAGATCCTTTTTGAAAAAACTGTACTGTCCAGTTAATCATTAAATATATATCTTCTGGTAAGTTTTTCAGTAGACCAGTCATGGCAGCATTGATGATGCTAAAATTAGGTAGAATCACGGAATAACAGAATATCCTGAGTTGTAAGAGACTCACAAGAATTAATGAGTCCAATTCCTCTCCATACACAGGATCACCCCAAGAGTCACACCATGTGCCTGAGTTCTAGGTGTACAAACACACCGTGAGCTCCGCCAGGCTGGTGCTGTGACCAGTTCCCTGGGAAGCCTCTTCCAGTGCCCAACCAGACTCTGGATAAAGAACCTTCTCCTCATATCTAAGTTAAACCTCCCCTGATGTAAATTCAGGCCATTCCCATGGGTCCTGTCACAAGTCCTTGCAGAGAAGATATCAGTGCCTGCCCCTCCTCTTCCCCTTATGAGGAAGCTGTGGGCTGTGATGGGTTCCCACCTCAATCTCTTTTCCAGGCTGAAAAAGCCAAGTGACCTCAGCTTCTCCTCATATGGCTTATCCTCTCGACCCTTCATTGTCTTCATGGTGCTCCTTTGGACACTCTCCAATAGTTTTGTATCTCTCTTATACTGCGGCACCCAAACCAGCCCCCAGCACTCGAAGTGGGGCTGCCCCAGCTCAGAGCAGAGCAAGGCAATCCCCTCCCTTGCCTGGCTGGCAGTGCTGTGCCTGATGCCCCCCAGGACATGCTTAGCTCTCCTGGCTGCCAGGGCACTGCTGACTCATGTTCAACTTGCCATCCACCAGGACCCCCAGGTCCCTTTCCAAAGTACTGCTCTCCAGCCTCTCATTCCCCGGTCCATACGCACATCCAGGCTTGTCCTTTCCAGGTGCAGAAGTGTCCTTCCCGGCACTGTCTTTGTTAAACTTCGCATGGTTGGTGAGAATCAAGACCTCTAATTTGTTTACTTCTTTATCAAGAAGTAAACATTCTTACCAAAGCAGAAGTTAGCAAATATATTGCAGTAATCAAGGTGTCAGTTTTATTTTGAGAATTTTTACAGGTTTATTCTTGTCTTCTTTTAGGATAAAAAATACAGGATCTGCAGCATTTTGCATATGAGAGTGGAGTAAGGCTATCTCAGTCCTTACTGACAGGGTAATCAAGCCCACATAAACTCCAACTGACAAAAAAAGTATCTTTGCATCCTGCTGGCTTGTTATCATGCTTTTATTACACAGAAATTGGTTACCTTATCAGTACCTTTCACAGTGCTGTGCATGCAGTTGCTTCTGCAGCTGTTCAGTCTCAGCTCTCAGCTTTAAGCTCAGAAGCAGGAGCCACTACCTTTTCAGAGGAGCTGGATGAGAGCCTGGAAAACACTGTCCCAGTTAAAAAAAGTTCCTTTCTGGTAAACTAAATTGTAATTTCCACATATCTTATTTTAATCATATTACCTGATGGAAACACTATGCAACAGCAATGGTACCCCAACTTGATCTACAAAAGGTTCTCTTTTAACAACATATAACAAATTTCAGAAAGCTACCATAATAAGGCATGAAAATGATTGCTCTCTGGCATAAGGAACTTTCAGTCTTTCAAAAAGTCCAAATCAGGTCTTTCAAAAGACCTGAATTCCCATATCCAGACCTTTTAAAACCAGACCTTTAAAAAACACTTAGCTCTAAGACAACCAAACTTACTTCTTTCTAACTTTTGTGCAGTCTCCAAGAGTGGAAAAAACCTCAAAGAAATATTTAGATGATCTCTCTGTTAAAGACATCATATGGCTTCTGTCCATCTTTGGTGCCTAATAACCTTTTAAAAAATATATATCAAATTTTACATGAAACACTGGCCATGAAACAAAGAGACTGCCTTCTGGTTTACATCGACTCTCATGTAAAGAGCTTGTTTCACTATATTTTCTTACATTCATCTGATTCTGGTGTATACAGAACAGCATAGAGGTTTATTTAGCATTTTATGGGTGAAGTATTCTCAGTTTGAAGAATCAAAAAAAGCCCTGATTCCCTTTAAAAACAATTACATTTAAAAAACTAAAAAAGGAATAGATGCTTTCAGTTGAGTTATTTTTCAATGCTGATCAACCATTTTTAAGATTTTCTTTCCCTGAATATTTATTTTTAATTTTATTTTATTTTAATCAATATTATCCTAATCAAAACCAAAAGCAGAAGGAGGGATGGGAAAAGAAGAGAAATGTCCACCCAGGAAACGCATCTAGTTAACCCATATACAGTAATTTGGATATAGTATAGGTTGATTAATAGATATATCAGGCACTTAGTTACACAGTTAGTTTAAATTTATGCACCCTTGGCCTTTCTATCATTATTCTCCCTGTCCCTATATGTATAAACAGTATGTATGTATGATATACTTTCCTATGCATGCAGATGAATCATGGTTACATGCTAACTGACACAGTTATTTGTGTATAGCTATAGCTAGCCCAGAGAAAAAGCAACATATAAAGTACACGTACAGAGCAACAGCAATGGTACTTCCCCAGCACCAGCACTTAGTGAGAACCTGTAGTGTCTTGGGACTGGTGGGTGGGAGAACCCTATCTAGGGAATCTTCCTCCTTCAGGCTGCAATTTACACTACATATATATATGTATGCATATATAGTATAATCAGTTATTTTGGTTTTGGTCTTACTGACCCTTGCCATTCTTATGTCTCTCTTTCTCCTCTTCCTACACCAAAAGCTGGTTCATATTCCATGATTTCTCTCATTTGATGGCCAGTAATAGGCCACTGTTGGCTTGTTTGTAACCTAGGGCCTCCTATATCATGCTGTTCCTGTCTTTTCAAGGTCCACAAGGACCCACTTTTATTCTGGCATGAGGGAGAGCTCATTGTACAAAGAACAACTACGTACTATTACTGTTTGGTAGTGCCTATGCATATATGTATTCCAGAAGTGTTTTTAACAGTGTATATTGCATAAACAGATGCATATTGCTAAAAATTACACAAACTTCCCCTATTACTCTTCAGTATCATGAAAGTATCACACAAAGATTGTTTAGGTATTAAAATGAGAAATATACTGAGCTAAATTTTCTTGAGTTTTAGTCTCAATTTAAGCTTTTTGGCCACTGAAGGGAGCTCTTCTGACTTTGCATAACCTAATACATATTTGCAAAGAAAATCAGTAGCTAATTTTAGTAAAACTTATTGATGTAGTTAGCTAAACCATTCTGTGTACAGACAGAAACATTTCATATACATATCCTGTATGTTGTCACACATCCCGAACAGAGTTTTTGTTGAGATTTACGATCTGATTTAAAAAATTGTTAAAGGCTTATATTTTAGCCTCCGCTTTAATGCAGCTGATGTTTTCACTTCGGCAAGGAGAAGGTGGTATTGTAATAAATGGCTGTAATTGCTCTGACTATTATTAGTTGGTAGAACAGTGGTAAAGTATTCTTTAATTTATCATCATACTGCAAGCAGTCACTATGAAGACCCTATTGTTAGCAGTAAGGAGAAACTTTGAAGTGGAAAAAGCTGCTGCTCTGTATCACTACCATTGACCAGTTTCCTGGATACACTTAGGTACACCTGACTAAAGCTTTCATTGGAAAATGGATTGCTTCAAGTAACTCAGAAGGCCTAATATATAGTCTACCTCATTTATTTTTCAAAGATAGTGGAGCCAGTCATGCCAGCAAAGTGGCAACATTTTTCTCTCTACACACAGTGAGAAAAAAAGCTTCTTAGCTGGCTCTGCTGATACTGTACAGAATATAATCAGACTGCTTTTCCTTCATCCAGAAATCAGAGCAGGGGAAACCTATGGCCAAGTTTTTTTTTATCTATCCTGCTGTCTCATGGTCTTTTCCCTCCAAAATATGTTGGCTCCCTGAAGAGGAAGATACATCTATTAACTTAAAGCTGGAATAGTTCAAAACAACTGGAGAAATGGGACACAGACAGGCATAGCACAAAAAAAGGTCTTGAAATAATATTTATGTTAGCATACATTATAACTATATGAATGTTATAGGCTGACTGGGAATTTCTCAAAATTATAATTATATATAATAAAAATTATATATTACAATAATATTATGCAATAAAAACAACTATTATAATTATTATTAAGAAAAGCTTCTCTTTAGTTCTTATCTTATTCTCAATCCTGAAGAATACACACAACACCCCATTTTACACAAAAAATGTGCTCTGCATTCACACCACTATCTTCTCTCAGTGGAATTCACCTTTAAATATTGACTCAGAAAAATGTGGAATTCCATTTACTTTGCTTTATTGACTTCTTAAATATGTTGGTAAATGAATAAATTTAATTTAGTTGTGGTGGTTTGGCTTGGTTTGGTATGGTTTGCTTTGCTTTGCTTTTGTTTTTTCTGAATCTGAAATGTATTTTAGATTCAATCATTAGAATTGCAGTAATGTGTAGGGAAGGATTTTCAAAACATATATACTATTAGTGATGCACTTCTGTCTTCAGCTGAAGCTCTGATGACACCTCTCATTTTCTCCTGGTGGGACAAAAGCAGGAGAAATTACACACCATAACTGACTGACATTGTAATTGAAATTCAATAAACAATTCTGTTGGCAACATATAGATAGGAATAGACTCTGGCTCACTCACTTTTAACTGTGTTGATGCTTTGTCAGCCTAGTCAGAGTTGCCTTTTAGAAATGAAGACCAGCTCACAATAGAAGTCCAAGGACACAGTTCTGTCAAATATGATACTACACTCACCAAAGAGACTGTATAGTGAACAGTCTCTTTGGTGAGTGTAGTAAAAGACTGTTTAAATATGCTTTTAAACAGTCTTTTACTCCTGTTGAATCCTGGGGCTATTCCATAAAATCAGGGATTTTACTGTATACATATTTCTGAGTATGTTTTGTTAAAATTATGATTGTATGGTTAGGCTTCTGTGAAGAGCTTGGAGAAAATAGTGCTATGTTGCAGCTGGCCCAACAGCTGCTGTATATGCTTATCTCAAGAGCCTATATTTTCAATGGTGTTTTGTAATAAATCATTTTCTCACTAGTTTTAATACCTTATTAAAGGTATTAGCACTTTCAAATCCATTATCATGCAGTGATTTTCAAAAATTTTGGAGAATACTTGAAATGTAAAATAAATAGTGATCTTACTACAGATGTCCTTAGGCATTCATTCTGTCACATACTCAATACTATAAGGAAAATAGTATGAGGCAGATGGTTTCCACTGCTGAACTAGAAGCTGAGTCTTCTAGGTACTTTTAAAATAAATTTTACATTTTGATGTCTTTCTACTTTGTCTTTGCTATTAAAATCCTTCTGTCCTGTAACCAATGAAAGATTTAAGTCACACACTTTCATCTGCACATTGAAAAAACTTAAGAAATGTAAGTATCAATGGAAATAATGGTAATGAAATAGCATTAGGGGTGTTCTGTGAAGAAAATTAAAATGCGTATTAAAGCTATATCTGAACTGATATGATTGCTTCTAAGAAAATATTTAAGTCTAGCAAAGGTCTTCAACTTCTTGCTTTAATTTCCATATCTATTTTGAAAATACACGAAAGTACAAGTAAAGTATACCTTTCACCAAAATAAATTTTTTTTTAATTTCTTCTTATTAATGGCATTCATAAAACAAACACTGACTTAGGAAACAAGCTAATACAGTATGGAATAGGGAATTAACAACTACCATTTTCTGATGATTAAAAAAAATGGAGTCTCCATGTAGAAAACATAATCTTCTAACATAAATAACCACTTAGTGGGAAAAACTGAGAGATTGCTAGACAGTTAGGAGGAGTCACCAAAAAAAAAAAAAAAGGAGAAGAATCACAAAGAGATCTTACATACAGATATTTTGTGAATTTCTTTATAGAGGTTTTGAGAGTCAATAATTAATTTCTGAGAGAATGTACAATAGATGCTTTGCACTCCATTCTTCTCAAGAGCTTCAGAAATGTATTTGAGTTTCAGAGTGGTGGCTTTTTCTTCTGGACTGTTTTCTGATTTAGCATCCTTGGTGTAAAGCAGAGTACAGAACAGATAATTTGTGGGTTTGTTTTATGATTTGATTAGACCATGTGTTGAGTAGTAATTCTGAGGATGTCAACAACTATATCTTCACAGGCAGCTAAAAAAAAAAGTTTAGGCATCATTTCTTGTTAAAACACAAAGTCGATTAGATGGAATGAATATTTAGGGAATGTAACTTGACCAGAATACTAGGAAAAAGACAGAATATTTTCCTACAACAAAAAAAAGAAGGAGAAAAAATATAATCTGTGATTTTATATTTATATTTTAACAATAAAAAACGTCATGGGATTTCTTCCTCTCTTTTATAAGCAAAAATATCTTGCTAGGCCAATGGGCTTCCTGTAAAAGTCAGAAAATTGTCTCAGTTAATATCTGATCATTTGACAGAAATGATTGTACTAATGTTATTACATTAGTACAGTGTTACACCAAGTGTCCTCTTCGTACAGAATAAAAAGTATCAAAATAACTGTATTGCAATTTGGCAATACTATGGAGGAGTGAATCTGGAAGGACTTGGATTTATTTTGATTTTATTGAAAAGGAAAATACAATAAAATGCTATACATGAAGTGATCTATACTTTTTCCTTTCATTTTTATTCCTAAGCTCATAATCACAAGAAATGTTGAAGAAGTTTTTGTAAGACATTTCAATAACAAAGTCAATTCAGTGATTATTTAATGTTGATTTACTCTTATACATACAATTCTGCATCTATCACAACTAGTGTGCTTGCATACCCCAGCTGTTCTTCCACTCCAAAGATATCGATTGTCAAAATTATGGAAAAGAGTAATAAAAAGTAATCCTTGATAATTTTTGCAATTTCTGAAGGTTAAATCCTGTAAATTGAAGGGCTATATCTGCCTACCCTGAAGATCTGTGCCTGAAGTATTCCTAAACTCTTATTGAAAAGGGACTCAGTCTTGCCGAGTTCTTAACCTTTGCGTTCCCGGTGCTCCATATTCCCACTCCCCACTTGTGTGTTGAAGACCATTGACATTGTGCATGGCAAGACCTCTTAAGCAGCCAAATCACTGATTTTGTGGGAACTTTATATCCCCTGGACACAAAGCTATGTGTAAAGTATATAACTCATCAAAGCAAAACAAAATAAGGAAAGCTGAAATACAATCAGTTGTTCCTTGCCACAGCTGCATACAATGAAGCACTACTCTAGAGCTGAAAATGTACCAGTCTGATGAGTGTCCATCATTGCAGATGAACTAAATCCTGATCAAATCTACGCCTAAAGAAATTCCTCGATATGTATATATTATTTTTTTAATGTGTATTTATCTATTTTTATATTTAGAGAAAATAATACCTGCAATACATCCACTTCTGTGGATTATTATGCACTAGCGAGGCATGCTGAGTCTGCTGTAATTACTAAGGATGCCCTTGGTGTTTTAAGATAAAGAACCTTAAACTATGCTATCTATAGTTCAGTGTAGTTCTTCTTCAGATTTTTTTTCTTTTAAATAAATACAGTAATAAAATTCTATGATATTTTAATAGGCATATAATAGTAAAGTGCACATGCTTAACATAATTCTTGTGTCCTTACCAAAATGAGTTTCCCTCCTGTGGTTTCTTCCTTGTTCTTTCTCTCTTCCCTTTAAACTAACAATATAATGATATAACTACTGTGGAAGATGAGACTGTAACACATGCCTGTCCAAAGGCTGTTCATCAGTAAGGTGCATAAAAATGCTAGAGAGTCTTAATAAAATTTTACTCTGGGATAACAGACCATGTTTTGCACTACATAAGTTGAGCTTTTGGCATTACAAAATCTGACTTTTTTCAAATCACAAATATCACTGATATATTTCCTTTCATCCTGAAAGATCACAGTCTGATCTACACAAAAGTATCGTCTACATATCCATTGTAAGAATACAGCAGTTATTTTAACACCACAGTTGCACATTTTTTAAAAGAAGATAGAAAAAAATCACAGAAATTGCAATCACAGACTAAATTTAGAGAAACCGTAGGCAAGTTTCTTTTTTTCTCTACAAAAATAGATGTGTGTCCTTTTAATGATACTTAGAAAATGGCAAAGATATCAGGTTTTGCCTGTCTCAAAAAGTTTGGATCAGTGAAAGAGCACCTTTCATGCAAAACACTGAGAGGAATATAGACATAGGCTTTCACTCAAGAGGCAAAGTGCTTGTGAAATTCATTGCATTTTGCATATGCTAATCTCCAGAAGTTCTAATGGAAATAATAAAAATGTTTTTCTAGATATTGCTTGTTTCTCATTAAAATGCCCCTGTTGAGTAACCATCTACACTATCTGATCTCTCACTTTTGGCCAACACAAGTTATAAAGTAGTATTTTACTAGCCACTAACATATCTTTAAAGCACTCATAAGAGAAATAATGTCTGAGACATTAACCTGTCACAGCACTAGGGGTGATTTAGTATTTGGAACATAGATGTTAAAGCAACAAAAACTTGAGAATTCATGAAAATATTAGCATTCTGGATGCATATACCTTTTGTTCATTCATGCATCAAGATTTCTGTTTTATAAAATCTGCTTTGCATATCAGCATTTATCTAAACAGCAGATAAGGAAATACTGATTTTAAGTCTCAAAAGCCTGAAACATAAAAGTTGTTGAAGCATGAAGTTTAAATTAATTTGGAGATTCACAAATGTTCACACATCAGGGATCACAGCAATATTCTCTCTCTTTGTTTTTTTATCAATAAAATTACTCAATACCATAATGTTCACATGAAAACAAGGTCAGATTTGAAGAAATGCTTGAAGGCATTGTTTGTCATGTGTGAAGGTCCGTATTTGTGGCTTGCCTGGGTTGCCAGAAGCTAGGATAAGTGAGAGTGAAAATGGTCATAGAGAAATTCCTCTTCCTCAACATGAAACATTTAACCTTTACATGAATGGTTGGACTCGATGGCATTAGAAATTTAGTATGCTCTTTTTACAATATTCTGTCACATTATTGGAGGAAAAAATTACAAAATCCAACAACAGCAACAACAACAAAACCATCAAAGAACCAAATCAACAAAACAAAAAAAAAAACAGCCAAAGAAAACAACACCAAAAGAAAAATAAAAAGGGGAGCATCTTTTGGAGGGGAGTGCTAAGACAGATTTTGACTCTGCATATTTCAGAAAGTGCCCTAGATATTTAGTTTATTTTCATGTCATGTTTATCTATTTACTGCACATTTTCTGCACAGCCAAGAAATCAAAATTAAGGCTTTGTAGTCTTAGAATAATTGAAGATATTTTAAATAATATACAGTAGGAAAGGAATATTCAATTTTCTATGTAACATTAAAAGGCCAAAGATCTACAAAGGGAACCTTTGGCAATTAAAGGAATCTTGGACATTAAAGGCAAAGAGGTTTTTTTCCAAATATTGTTCAGTCTTAAATGTAAAAAATACGTATTTTGCAATGAAAAAAACTTCCTGTTATATAAAAATATTTAACTGAGATATGGCACTATTTAGATGGATTTAGATGCTTCTTTATTCTCATAAAACTTCATGTAAGTGCAAAGCATTACAAGAATGGCCTTTCTTCAAATCCATTACAGGGCATTTATTTTGATAAAGACAAAATCTTGCATTGCATCAAAACATTCTTGAAGAAACAATGCTGATAATTTTGAAGGAGACACTATACTTCATACCTTTAAAAAAAGCATTGATTTAGTAAGAACCCCATTGTTTTTAAAGCAGGCTCTTTAATTGATAAGAGGTTTCTAATGTTACTTTCTAGAAGAAACATTAAAACATGCGGCAGTATATATGTGTACCAGTGATCAGTTTCTAGGTAATACAGAACTTTAAAAAGGTAAGAACCTTTCATATAATACTTCTCTAATGTGTTCAGCAGGGTTCACTTACTTACAGAAGATGTTGAAATAGTATGTGTGTGCCTAGAAAGCTTTCTTCTCTCTTGAAAACTGCCTGATTGTCTTTCTTGTCACAACTGAAAAGACAGTTCTTTGTGCTTGTATATATACTCTAGTTATAAAAACAGTGAATTTTTACCAAGTGAATTATGGCTAAAAATATTCTGTGTGGACTAATATTTGTAGCATTTAGGGGGATGGTCAAGGGATATTTTTAATACAGGAAAATATGTATCCAAATTTCATTTACATAAATAGATTTTCTATTAAATGTATTGAATTATATTATTTTTATTGTTATTAAAATTGCTTATCAACTCTAACACTGACTTCAAGGACTGATTCCCCTACATTGCACTGCAATGATTCTGTGAGTTACAACTTCAAAATTTGTTCAGTTTGCATGAGTACATGATTTTACATGTTGAAAGCATTCTTTTTTATGCTTTTAGAAACATGTTGATCAGTGCAATCCATTTCAGTAGATAACACTGTATTTGTAAACAGCCCCCTGTTCTTGGATACAAAATATAAGGGTGCAGGCGTGTGTGATTCTGTGCACTTGCACATATGTTCTTTCTCTACTTACACTGTAATGAAAACCTGTAACCCAAATGTGCTCGTAAAAATGGTTAGAAAATGGAAAATATCCTCATCAACTGGAAAGAATATCTGTGAATTGGCTGCCAACTGTACATACTGTACATAAGAGAATCAGCAATTGCTGCAATTTTTTAGCTTTAAGAGAGCATATTGATGGTAACTAATAATTTTTTTTGGTGGAACAAGGTACTGAGTAAATTTCTAATGGCTCAGTAATATCACCACTGTTTAAAGGCAAGATATTTGACTTTAAAACTAGGTGAGGTTTTTTTACAGGGATTTTGGAAAGGGGTGATAGTTGCAATTTCAAACAAACATAATTTTCTTTGAAATATATTTTTTCAGTAATATTGATGTGTGTGTATATATGGATATATATATATGTAAAAAAAGTATTCATCCCTTTCAGTTTGCAGCTCACCAGTGTTGATATTGACAGCAGTCTTTAGCTCCATTGCAATTCTATTTTTAAAGTGATAGATTTCACCAGTGATGCTATTACAACAACAGAATGATAGGAATAATTTTAAAATGTGATGAAACGATTTTCTTATCTTGCTTAATGGCAATGTTGCCTATGCAGTGTGCCAAATTACCATTAAGGGATATTTTAAATCACTTCAATAAATCTTAAAATGATTTTCAGATATCACTTAATGCTTTCCAGTTGACATAACAAATGAACCATTTCAGATTTCATTGAAAGCTCTTTAGTATATGTCATCAGTCTGTTTTGGAAGACTTTCAAAATGTGACAAATTGCAGTAAATCATTTTGAGACACCCCAGCAGCATTTATACAATTCTAAAGTATTATGAGAGCTTTGTAAATCATTGTAGATGGCATATCATCTTGTGGTTTTGTCACATAACAGAAGCAACAGAAATAAAAATCTGACTTGGTGAAACATTCCCTTTTCCATCATGTCATCTTGTTTAACAGTTTTTTGTGTTGACATATTATGGATCTGCAATAATGAGAAGAGCTAGTTTCAAAGTTAGTTTGTTCAAAATTTGTACAGAACGACACGACATCAGAGCCCTCATGAAAGAACTGACCACCTTATTATTGCTTATAGAAAAATGCTGGCAGTCTTAGACTAGGTATGGTCAAGAAGTGGAAAAGGCTTTTTTAAATTATGTAGCTAGTGAAAGCTGTTAAAAAGCATTTATAATGGATGAAATATAAAAAAATTGCTGTGGTTTGTATTTTTTCACCTGTTCAGCATATGCAATGCAGACTGAGAAATATTTTTTTATTTTGAGAATTTTTTTAAAAGATGTATTAAAAATATTACAAAACGCCATCTTTTTTGTACTTTTGTACTGTGACTGCAAAATAGAAATACAATAAAGCATAATATAACAAACTTAGGATTACCACTCAAATTATTGTGCTGACATTCACTAATATTACTTACTCTAAAAAAAAGTTTTCTGGGTCTATTTTTATTATATCATCTGCCCACAATTGAATATCTATGTTTCTCTTTTCTTGAACTGAAAGTCTGATTCAAAGGTCAAAACTGACTGAATGTTTTTCATGTCACTTCACTGATGGCAGTGCTAATAGAGAACCAATTGTAATTTTTTTTTTTTTTTTCTGAAAACTTTATGGGTATCTATGGAAACAGATACTACTTCTTCCAGACACTAAAGAGTCTCATCAGATAGGGAAATGTTCATATTGAAAGACATTAGCAAAGACATAATAGTAGAACCTAGACAATACAAAATAACAGACATATTTACATAACCATTTCCTGATCAGAGAAGCCTGAGGGTGCAGCAATACTCTTGTTTGCATTGGGTGCTCAAACAACCACAGAACAGAAATGGCAAGTACAACACCATGTGTGATAGATAAGCTCTCTTGCACAGCTCTACCAGTGTATTTAATTTCTGACCTGTGAAGCCTTGCTTTTCTGGTCCTAGGACACTCAGGAGCACAGATTATCAGTCATGCAGAAATGTATTCTGATTTTGTGATATAGACAAATGTTCACTGAAGATTAAATTAAGAACCAAACTCACTGCATGTGTGACCTAGTACAAATGTCAACAAAAATTGCTAGTGGAGAAAAGCTGAAGCACTGAACCATCCTGACATCTACTTTTATAATGTCTAGGGTTGTATTTTTAATTAAATTTCCTCTTTTGCTAATCTCTGTTAGCAAAATCTGGGAAGCCATGTCTGCCAGCATTTTTAACAGGGCATGTCAGAGGTAAGAATGAGTACAGAAAAGAGGCTCACAACTTTTGTTCTATGTCTCAGAGAGTGACTTTTGCCTCTTAAAGAGAAAAAAGGTCTTCCAGGTTGCTTTATCATCATAGATACCTTGCTATCCTGTATTAATGGAATATTTTCTGACATCTACCACTTAGGAAAAAACAAAAGGACTGAATTCAACTTCCATCGAAGTATTTCATTAGACTAGAAGAAGAGTAATATGTTTGCTCCCTACATGATACATCATGTTCATTCCTACAGTGACCATTGTACCATAAAAAACTGCTACAAGAGAAAGGCAACCATCAGACCAACAGCAGCTTTTAAGCATCTCCTGGTAGTGTAATCATGTGGGAGTGGGGAAGGCGTGGGCAAATGATCTTGCATTAAAATATCCATACACATACTTGCAGTCTGCTTTTCCTTGTAACGATCAGTCTATCCCTTCTCTCTGAAAATCATTTCTCCAGTAATTTTGTCCACTTTGTTATAATTTCTTCCATGGTTTATTTTTGGGTTCCTAACTTTAGACACCTTCAGGTAGAAGCCATTTATTAAAAAAAAAAAAGAGAGAGAGAGAGAAAAGAAACTCTCAAAAAATTTATCCCTCCTTTATAAAGCCATATCATGTGAATTCTTCAAAGCAATCTGAGTTTGTCAGCTTTTTATACTGTCTTGGAGATAAAACTTCTGAAGTAGTTTTTCTGTGGGAGATGGGGATTTTGTCAGGATTCTCTGTTTAAGCTTACCTGAATTCACAAAATATATCACTTACTACACATGTAAGTGAAAGACCAAGTAATTAAATATTACAGTACCCCCAGGCTGTAATAGTACATTTTTTAGCTATTTGGGAAAGACTAAAAGGAAAGACTTGTTTTCAAGATTAGCTCTGTTTAAAATCTTAAATTACCTTCGTGCAGAAGTAAAGAGACGGTGTTAAAATTTACAATATTGTTTGAAATAAGTTGTGAATATGAGTCAGGGTAGAAAACAGACATACATCACAGATTAATGATTTGTATAAAAAAGCACAAAAAATATAACTGAGTCCTGAGAAAATGAATTCTCTGAAGACACTGCCATTCTGTGTAAAAAATACTGGGACACATGAATGCTGAGAGAAAACACAGGGGATAATACTACAAATATTGTGGAAAGCATGGTAGGACCAATTATCAAAAATACACTTCCTAAGACTTTTACCTAGAGAAGGATAATTGCTTGACAATTTGAATCAAAGTTTTGCCTAGTTTGTGGTCTTCATGTACAGTTTCAAAAGAGACATTCCTAGAAATATGGTAGAATTTTTTTTTGTGGCTTTTTACTAAGCAAATGCAATTCCATAAGAAGCTTAAAGTGGAACACAGTCTTTGCTTAGTATGTTTGGTTAGCTCAGAAGAGTTTGCACAGTTTGCAGAACACTCTTGTATGAGAAGTTAAAACTGTTGCTCTTTCCATTCATTTTAAGAAACTACTATTTCTTTGGATGCCATAAAGTGCATGGGAAATTCCAGGAAGTGTCAAGTTACATGGCTTGAGTCTATTGTCTATGCCATGTTAATTTTAACAGCATATGATCCATTAAACCAAGTTGAATATCGCACAACCAAGACACAACTAAGAATACCTCATGAATTAAGATCTTGATCTTCATTGTTGTGTTAACTCTAGTGTATTAACTGTCCTGAATGGTTGATTATTGTCTTCTGGAAAATTATAAACAAACAACTTTTAAGCAATCAAACAAATGGGACTATGCCTTTTCCTAACACAAGTCTCATAAATAAAGCTGAATTTTGCAATGTGTGCAAAATATTTAAAAATGAAAAAAATTCTTTGAGAATTTTTGACAAATCTGAGGTTTGAAATAGAAACCTGGTATGTGGCAGGAGTCTATAAAGGAATCATAGCTGATTTTTCTGCTACCTGTTTTACTGAACTCCTCCAGCTCCTGAAAATTTACATTTTCCACTTATTTTGCAGAATCAAATACACTTGCTGAAAAAAATTTCTCTGTCTTATCAGAATTGTGTATGATTTAGGATGTTGACACAACTTCAAAAAGCAAAGTCCTCATATGCTTATGAGCTTGGTTTAGTCTCAGAAAATTAACAGTATTAAGGAAATCACTTTATTTTTTTATTTTCTTTTCCCTTATCAGTAACAGAGAAAACTATTAACTTGGAGTCTCAGCACAAGAAGCTGAAGAATCAACACCTATAATGTTGATTCTTCAGCTCTGGTTCTACAATGTTCAATGTTTTATCATAATTTTTAACACATAAAATTCATAAGCTTGCAGCTGTTAACAGTAGATCTGAATGCAACCATCCATTGAGTTCCTTGTCCATCTAATAATCCATACATCAGATGCATATGTCTCCAAATTAATGGCAGGAATGTTGTGGGGGACTGAGTCAAAGGCCTTACAGAAGTCCAAGAATATGACATGACACCCCACCCGCCATGCTACTTCCAGTTCTGGAGACTCCAGCAGAGGAAAGATATTGACTTGTTGGAGTCAATAGGAGCACCACAAATATGATTAGAGGGATGGACCAACTCTCCCATGAGGAAGGGCAAAGAGAATTGAGGCTGTTCAGCCTGGAAAAAAAAAGTCTTCAGAATGACCTAATTAAACTATATACTTGGAAGAAATTCTTTACTGTTAGGATAGTGAGGCACTGTATGAGATTGTCCAGAGATGCTGTGGTTGCCCCATCCCTGGAACTGCTCCCTAAAAGGCCAGGTTGGATATGATTTTGAGCAACCCAGTCTAGAGGAAAGTTCCTTACCCATGTCAAGGGTTTGGATCTAGATAATCTTTAATGTGCCTTCCAACCAAGCCATTCCATGTTTCTAATACATTAGTTACTCTTGCCTTTTTCACTGATGGAGTCACTTCATCATAGAAAACCGCTAGATTAGTCATGATTTGCCATTGGTTAAGCTATTGTGTGTCTCTAGTCACCTTCACCTATGTTCCATATGTTTCAACATGTTTTCCAGTAGTCTTACTCCATGGTCTTGCCAGTCATGGAGATGAGGCTGACTGACCAGTAATTCCTAGGCTTTTTTACTCATTTTAGAAATGGGTGCAATATACCTTTTCTCCAGTCACTGGACATTTCAGCCATAAGACTTCTGAAATATGATGACTTGGCAACTACAGATGGCTCTTCCACCAGGACCCTAGAATATATCTTTTGGGGTCCCGTGGATCCAGGTTCCTCAAGTGGCCTCAAACCTGATCTGCTCTTATGGTCAAAGGGATTTAATTCTACCAGTCCTTGCCTTGAGGTTCAGTTGATTGAGAGATGTGGGAAGGGTGATAACTAGTGACAATAACTGAGGCAAAAGAACTTCAGGAGAAGCTCAGCCTAATCCATGATGGTTCTCACTACTCCCACCTATATATTAGGAAGGTGGTTTCATTAATATTTATTTTCTGATAAATAAACCTCTTGGACCCCCTTCTTTTTATTCTTCACATCCCCTGCCAAATTCTTCTCTGACTGTTCCTTATCTTTTCTGATCCCACTCCTTTAAAGCCATGAAGAATACCCTGTTATTCTCTCCAGTATATACATGTTTGGTCCAATTGCCTGCATTTCCTTCTCATGCTTCAGTCAGAAAATCCTTATTTTTAGGCATTCTGATCTCCTGCACTCTGTGCTTACTTGCTGAAACAATGGAAATGTTTTGTGTTTTATGAAAAAACAATCCTTAATGACCTTACAGGACAGATTTGCTCTTTTATCTCTGAGGACCATTTCCTCTCTGAGGCCCTGTATTGTAATTTCCTAAATAACTCACAGCTCACTCTCCTAAAATTCAAGGTCTTGACTTTACTCTTACCTGGCCCATATCTCAAAGATTCTGAGCTCCACCTGGACATGATCACTGAAAGTTTGGAGGGTCGCTATTCTCAACATCTCTAATTATTCTATCCAAGTTGGTAAATTTCCCTAGCTGGACTTGTGAATTCCCTGGGTCTGTCTTCCCAGTTATTCCCTGGTCTGTCTTCTGAATTAAGAAATTATTCTCAATGCACTTCAAGAATGTTCTGCACTATTTACACCTTCCTGTGTCACTTTTCCAGCAGTTGGCATAAGGATTGAAGGCCCCCAGCAGGACTGAACCTTGGGTGTGTGATGCTTCCTGTAGTTGAATTAAGAATGCTTCATCAGCATTCACCTGTTGAGCTCATACTAAACACCAACTTTAAGGTTTCCTTTGCTGGCTTGGCCCTTAATTTACCCATAAGACCTAAGTCCATTTAACACCATTTCCCAAAGACACCTCTCTGCAGTCAGCCCAATATTTTATTTAGAGGGCAACTATCCTCACACTTTCTTCTTTGCTTTTTCTTTCTCAGCAATTTATAGCCATTGACTCTAATGCTTCGGTCATGTGATTCATCCCATTGGGTTTTAGTGATAGAGTTTTGATCATAGTTTTGTAGCAGCACAATGGCTTACAACTCCCATTTCTTGTTACCTATGATATGTGTGCTGAAGAAAGAGTTCAGCTGTTCTGTCAACCATGTCATCTTTTTAGAGGAGCAAACCCTACTTTCTCTGAGACATTTCACAGGCTTTGCTCTGTTGGTTTCTAAGGCATCAGTGGCTCTTGAACTTTTTGTTATTGAAAACTCTATCCTGTTCCATTACTAAATCTAGTTTAAATTTTTCCTTGTAAATCTAGCAAGCTAGTCAGTGAGATCTTCTATTTCCATTTGGTCAGGTGAATTCTATCAGCCCCCAACAAGCCCATCTTCTCAAAGGTAAATCCATGACCACAGAAGGCAAAACCTTAGTTTTGGTGCCAGTCACTGAGCCAGGCATCCATGTGCTCAATTTTTCTCTTCCCCCTTGAACAATTTCCTCTGACTTGGGGAATAGAAGAGAATATGTGCTCCTGATTCTTTTAACTGTGTGCCAAGGGACAGTCTTTCTTGACAGTTCTAATTCCTGTAGTCATTATTATAGTCTTACTGTTCCATGTCATACAAGGAAGAGTAAGAACAGATAACCTGAAGGGTTCACCAGGCTTAACAGTACTGGAGTGATCACTAATGCAAGCTCCTGAGAGGCAGCAAACATCTCTAGAGAAATTTTCTGGACAGCAAACTAGTTCTTTAATGCCTCTCAGTAAGGAATCTCTAAATACTAAGATTTAGCAAGCATTCATGTGGCACTGGTGATGCCATAATTATTTTTGCTTTTTTTTAAATATATCTTTTATGTATCCTCATACAGTGCTCTGAATTTGTAATTCTCTAAATCTGATAACTTAACATAGTCCTAATACTCTGTTGGGCAAAGAAACCAAACATCTTAGGGGTAGTTGTAGGCTGGAAAGCCCCTATGCTATTCTGAAAAATCAAGGTGCTTTCTAAAATACATCCTGTAAACTAAGATTAGGCCCATTCATGGGAGGATTCCTTGGGATGGGAGAATATCACGCTATTCATTCAAGCTTCTCATTGAAGCACCTTTGTTAAATATGTTTATTTGTAAGCTCTATGAAATTATATCTGCAATCTGCCATGTGTGTGTTTCAGCACATTCCACCTTGGTAAAGTAGTGCATCATAAAGATCCTTATTAAATACCAAAGTAAAAATTCTTTATCCCTTAACTGTGCCTGGCTCTCAATTTTTAGGACCAAAGCAAGGGCATCAGTCTTTCTACACACTAGTGTGGGGTTGGAATAAATTTGCACTGTCATCTTCTCTTGGATCTTGTCTGTTATTCACACGGTCTTCATTATCTGATCTCGGAGTTGTAGCTTATGCAGGGATACTTAAGGGAAGGGGGAAGGTTCTTGCTTTTGCTCCAAGCAGAGACAAGGAGCCAATCTCTTCATTGTGGGTAACTCGATTCAGTCAAGTCAAGCAGAACTCAGGCTTACCTTCCTCTTATGCAGCCTTAAGTTAGGGCTGTTGCTCAGACAGGGACAGTGCACAAAACCATCTATTGATGTTCTGATCATATAGTAAGTGGATGGAAAATGCTTTGCAGTCTTACATAGTTTTCTGACTGCAGATATTATAATAAAAAAGCTGCTTTTCCCTATTTTTTCTCATTAAAACGTTATTTTGATCAAATATAGAACAATTAATCTGAAAGACAAAGCACTTGCAACAGTGGTGTCATTGTCACTTTCTGCAATGTGAGCATTGACTTCTTGCCACAGTCAATTACTTACAATACAACACTAGATGAAGTAGTGAAATCTGAAAATATGCCTCCAGGCATCAAAACACCAGGGGATTAATACTAATGTTTCATTTACATGCAAGTAATGAAATGTTGTGCTGCTCAGCTTCACAAAGGAGCAGAGAAAGAAAGAAATCTATTTTCCTTGCATACATTAAAAGAAAGAATATAAATTTTCAGACCCGAAAATATTACCCATAGCAGTTTGCATTCCTGCCAAAAAATACTCCCACATCAAACTCAGGTCTCAGGTTAAATACTAGGAGCCTTATCATATATTTTTATGGAGGAACACACCCTCCCCCTACCACCACCACTGTATTTTTTTCTATATGAGTAGTATTGTAGCCTTTGTCTCCCTTTCCAGGCTTTGTAAAACATACTGTAATGTCACCAGTTTACAATATATCCCTTTTTAATCCCTCTTGCAACAGAAGAAATATGAGCAAGATAAATGAAAATTTTTGTTTTATAAAGTTTTAAATAGGTTAAAAAATAGAAAAGCTCTTTTGTCCCATGCCTATAAAAACTCTTCACTAGCTTATTCCTGAAGGGACTGTGAAGCAGACTGTCTGACTTTTTTTAGCTAATGCTCTTTAGCAATGCCTTTTTCTGATATGACAGTCAGATTATGGCCTCTAATACAACATTACAATAATTCTGTGTTCTCATTTTAGCTGCTAGATCCAGAAAATGCATAGCTAATCATACTTTCCTGCCTTTAGTAGGATATGGGTTTGTGGCTTTATTCTGGCCAAAGACCACCCGACAGACAGGACTGTAAAGTCCCTTTATTTGGAAAATAACAGTAAGTTAAACTAAAAATGTCTGTCTCACTTTCTGGTTTTATGTTTTTTGTTCGAGTTAAAACAAAATAATATAAATTACTCACAAGGAATAAACACGATTACTATAATCTCTGTTATCAGGCAGATCAAGGTCTGAATCATCAGGCTTTTAAAGGCCTCTACCTAAAAAGGATGCTCTCAATCATTTTCTGAAGTTTTAAATTCTTTACTCACTGTTGCTTATGCTACCTTCTCAAAAGCTTGGAAAAAAGCATTCCCCACCTCAGCCAAGTCTACCAATTTCAGATTTTTCAATTTGGCAAACATTGATCTTTCTTTTCTTTTTGAATTGTCCTAAAATTGACACTGCTGTTTTATTTGACAACAATGCACATTTCTATTTCCTGGTGCACAGAAAGCCTCATTATACAAAAACACTTGTGATCAACAGCTTGACATTTGCAGAGTGGGCTGCACAAATGAAAGGATGCCTTTTGCTCATTTGTCAATTGCAGCGCAGAAAGGCTGAAAAGGGGAGCACACCACATTTTTTTGTGGTCCTATAAAAAGCAAATAACTTTTCCAAATCCTTTTGTCTTGAATTATTTTAAAATAGTATAGCTAGAAAATAATTTAATGGAAATATCTTCATGTATTAAATGCAATTAAGTTTGCTACAGTTTATCATTATGGCCTACACATATAAAAGGACAAAACATTTAGTGGAGATCTCTAAAGATGTTACTTCAACCAGGAAACTAGCAAGCAGTTTTCTACTTGAATATGTTTTTCTAATGGTAAACTAAGATTAAAACAAATATCTAAAGATAGTGTCAGCACTCCTGATTTTCTAGTATCTTCTTTTTTCCCTCAAGGGAAAAAATGTAGAATTCAAATTCTGCAATACACGAAATGTTAATCTTACATAAATACAAAGAAAAAGCACTGAAGCATTCAAAATCAAACATTTCAGTAATTAAACAAGAGAATAACGGCTCTGTTTTCTTTCTGATATTGTTTGTTTTTTATTAATACAGGGAGGATTTAGCACATCATGAAGATTAACTTTATATGAGAAACTGATGAAAAATCAATGTTTTGTTGAGGTTTAGAATATCTTACAGTTAGTCCGTAATAAAACATTAAACAAATTTCAACAGTACATAATGGAAAGTGTTCTCTTAAACTAAGCTGGGATTTTTGAAATTATCTGAATCAGTTAGGTCTGAAAAGGCCAATTTTCTTTATAAATTTAATTTCCTATTTTCACAGTCATTTACCATACACTTTCAGTAGAAAGGTCATCCTTTATTTCTGCCACAAGTTCTGCAAAGATATATGATACCTCAAAGCTTAAACACTTTATTTTTAAAGATTTATGGATGTAATTTTCAGTCATACAAATGGAAAGCTTTTTGTTAAATATTCTAAGCTTTTTGTAGAAGATGCTAGATTTTAGAAGCTCCCTAAAATCACTACAAGTTAAATGTATTAATTTTATAAAATGATACAGTAGTTTTCTAATTTTAAGGTCTTTTTCAAACTTTCTGTAACACTCTTGGATATAAAAATATTTTAGCAATCAATCTAAAGAAAATTATTTTTTGTTGCCCTAAATTCTTTCACTTCTGTGCAAAGGCTGACACACAAATGGTTGAAAAATATCCAGTAAAACTACTTGCTTTGCATGTATGTGAAAGAAACCTAATGTAGACACTCTTCTGAGAGTTATTTAGAATGCCAACAGGAAAAAAGTTAGTGGCCAACAATATAATTCATAAATGGAAGACCAGGATGCAGAACCATTTAGTCCATGTTCCACATAATCAGGGTATTCATTAGTATTCTAACAACTGCCCTGAGCCCATTCACTGTCATCAGTCACTGAATATTTTGAAAGAGATTGTCCTGGGAAGTCAAGGGGGAAAGACTTCTTAAAAAGATGCTCTAGCCCCCATGGTTTTCTTCATGGCTGAAAGAACTGACAAGTGAACAAGTGAAGTGGGGGATGGTTATTCTGATTTGGTTTTGAATGTTTGCCACCCACTTTGGATTTGAATTTAATGTCCTGGCAGTTATTAATAATAAAAAAGGAATTAGGCTCTGTGAGATTACTCTGTACATTCTCTAGTTTGGACATATTACATACACGACAACATCAAATTCTTTTTCTTCCCATTATCCCAGTGAAAATTTTTTGTTCCAGGTCTCTTTCACTTGAATGGCCACTACCTGAATTACCTGCATGATCATTAGACTGAGGTTTTACAATAGGATTCTGAGAAGGCCAAATAATACCAATAGCACTTATCACATAAAATATAGACAGGAGTCTTCATTTTGTGAGAGTATGTTCCCATCTATACACACATAATTTCCTAGTTGCACAGCTCCTCTGAAATTGTCTCTCTTCTGTTCTTTGGAAATACTCTCGTGCCACATTATAGGCTCCATTACCCATAATTTATAAAATCCTTAGTTGATAAAGATCCCCCAGTTCTTTATAACACTTAATCCTCAATGCAGAAATTTTACGTAGCTGTTCCTTCAGCCTGAATACCTGGGGGAAAAAAAAAAGAAACATTACAAATGCATAAAATCTGTATATCAGTGCTTCAGAGTAGCTAAGGCTAACTGAGATACACCAGGAAGAATCTTATGCTTTAGCACAGGAATTTCAATTACTTTAAATAATCACAAATGTTTTTTATAGATTATTTTTTCAATAATACATATGGCAATACACTGCTGTATCAGTTCAGAGGGATTTTTCCAATCAGCTAAACTTGTTAAGGAGTTAGAAACCACCTAAATCTTAACATATGAAAATTAGATTTTTTGTATCTGGTATTTTGTGTGTGTGTGTGTGTGTGTATGTATATATATATATATATATATATATATATATATATATATATATATACATATATATATATATATATATATATATAGGTATATATTTGTATTTATCTTTCACAACTTGGAATTGTGTATTTGTATGCTAGAGAAACAGAGAAACATTATCCATTTCCTATGTGTATACAGTTTCACACTTTCTGTATCAAACTACACATCTGAAATTTTTACAACTGAAAGGAAAATGATTAGAACCTGTGCTTCATAGAAAAAAGAAAATGTACCTTCTTGCAAGATAGTTGATGAAGAAAGGGTTCATAGTTATTTGTAGAAGCTCTTCTTTTGATATTTGACTAAATTTAAGTAGCAACTAAGATAACATTCCTAATAATGATCTGTGTGGGATAGAGTTGACTTTGCGATCAAGTGTGCAAATAACATCAAATAATTTGTTCCTCGTCATTGTCCTGGATGCATGTATCTAGACAGGTTCAAATTATATATTAAAAGTACTACTAGGATCCCTTCTTGAATTTTTGTGAAGTTTACAAATTAATGTTTTCAAATATAATTTCTCAAATGAGGATCCCACAGAGTCTCTAAATACCAGCATTCAAATTTCAGTTTTTGAATTGATTGCATGAAAGATCTGTCCCAATAATATAAATAGTACATTGAGAATTGAAAAAATAAGAAATAGACAACTGTATTAGACTTTTGGCAAAGGCTGCCTTCACATGAAAATATGTAATTGCATTATCAGTCAAAACAAAGACATTACTTTGAGAACTTTTTGAAAAGAAACATATTTAATGTTTAGGAGCAAATTAAAAATATTGTTACTTTTATGGAAACTCTTCCTTGTATATGATCAAGCTCTTTTATATCCAAGATGAGGAATAGTAATTAGGAAGATAACTTTAAAATAGAGCTTCTTTTCATTTTTTTCTGTTCTTTTCTTTTTTCTTTCCTTCTCCCAGAATATCTTACAATAACAGAAGCAATGTCAGGCAGCTAGTCAAACCTATCCTTAGTTTTGAAAGTAGAAATTCTACTGCAGTTACTAGAGTAGGAAAAAAAAGCCAAGTTATAAGTAACATTGTGCAACAACCATAGACTGATATTTGCAGTGCAGTACAGCAATGTACAACAAGATTTCCATAGTTTTCTGCCATCAAAGTAAGGCTGAAATCCAGCTAAATCTACCAATATGTACCACAGTTTAAAAGCCAGAAAAAAATTAAATATTATCTAGTACCAATTTTTATCCATGTTATACACACTCACAAGCCCTATTATAAGCAAACAGATAGGATTTGTTTACATAAGAATTTTGAAAAGCGGATAACCTTTTTTTTTTTTACCAAAAATAATTTTTTCATCCATTTTCTCATCTTGCTTGTTATACACACATTAAATCCACTGATTTTATCACTATGTACTATAATGAGCATTGCAAGCAAAAAAAAAAGCACAGTATGTTAACTCAAGAGTATCTTACTAAAGTCATGTTGTCTGTGTAACTGAAAAATGTACAAATCCACAAAATTCAAACTGCTCAGCTAAAAGTAGAACAAAGATCTCTCTTCAAGTTTAGGAAAGTTTCTGGTTGTTTTTCAATTTTTGTCTTTTTAATATACTGTTTTGAAAATATAGGACCCAGACAGAATGATACTATAGGAAGAAAAAAAATCTCTAAGAAAAAGGAAGTAAATAATTTAAATATTTGTGACAGGCATGGTGGTCAAACATATATAAGCTATAGCCCTTATAAATTACTGGGAACAGTGGGAGAGAAAAAGAAACACTGATGATATTTTATTTAAATGACCATGAAAAGAATTCAAATAAACTAACATTCAAAATGAGCAGATAAAGATTCTGTATAGGGCTGGTTTTGAGAAAAATTTCTTATTAATTTATTCTGCTAATGGCAAGATACAGATTTCGATGTTGCTTTGGTGCCTTAGGCATTCTGTGCCAAATTGCTGTGTTTGAACTTGAATATTTCCTCTATGGAATAATACCAATGAACCATGACAGACTAATACATACAAAGAAGGATGTATTTAAAAATATCTCCTCCAGACTTCTAAGGGCAGGTCTTCAAGGAACACCTTCAAGGATTCAAGGAATCCTTATTCAAATTATGTGTAAAACACTAATACCAATTTAACACTAATGTATTGAATCTGAAGGCTACTTGCATGTATTAAGGCCTACGCAATCACAGACATAAAACCTTTTCCTTCATTTGAAATTCCAAAAGTTGTCTTTAATACCTGTCTCTTTAACACTTGAGATAAGATGCCCTACAATTTCACAAGAAAAATTTTCAACCACGTAACTGGTTTTCCCATTTATAGGTGAGCTATCCGCATTGAACGCCTAGCCCCAGTAGGCTTGCTAATTAGGCCTTGGGTGTTGCCAGAATGGTAAATCCTTGTAAATTAAAGTGTCATTTCAAAGACTAGAAATAGTAAAAATGTTGTGTCAGATTTGCAAAGGATTTCATTAGTTTTGTGTCTTTGTCTGAGAAAAAGCTGTCAATACAATCTGTAGCCCTTCTGCCATTAGGGAATCGGTGTTAACAGAGCAAGACTGCATCTTTAGACAGTTCAGGGCTCTTGTCAATAAAATAGAATGGGAGATAAAAAAACTTCTGAGTCTTTTACCAAAAGTGCAGGTTATTTTCAGGGTTATGTCCAATTAATGATAATGAGGAAGTACTGTTTAAATTCTCTGTGCATGACTTCTACTAAAAGACACCATGAAATATAAACACCTGGGTAAGAATGAACAAAAAGTAGCTGAAGACTATTTCAGAGTTCATTAAGTGCAAGATTATGTGCTTTTTAATCCTCCAGCTTCTGTGAGAAATTTAAATGGGAGCCAAGGCAGGGTAATTCTTAGTGTATAGGCTTCAGATAGAGCATGCTTTAGCATGTGCAGAACTATAATTTCATGTATGCATTTTAGCTAAGTATTAACAGTAACAGTTCTTTGATTTTGTACTTTATTTCTGAAAAAAACAAATGTCTGTTTTTTGCTTTTTTTTAACAGTCTTTCATCATATAAGTTTTTTCTGTCTTTCTCCGAATTTGTTTTGTCCATTAGGTAGGAATTAAGCGACTACACTGACGTCTGTAAAGAATCATCAGTTAGGGACTGGAAAGCTTTGCATAGCTCTTTTCTAGATGGTGGAAAAAGAAAGGCAGCAATTGGTGTTCCAGGACAATTTTTTAATGAGAGTGGCTAATAATAATAATAGTAATAGTAATAGCAATAGTAATAGTAATAATAGTAGTAGTAGTAGTAGTAGTAGTAGTAGTAATAATAATAATAATAATAATAATAATAATAATAGTAATTCCTTTTCCTTATTTTGGCATTTTACTATTCAATGAATAAATAAATTTATGTATTTTAATTTCATTAAATATACTGGAGTTTTTAGGCTCTTCTGTATGCATTTATGAGCACCATATTTGGCTACTGACCAGAGTTAGCTCTTTCACTAGAAGAGTATTTGTGCTGGAACATAAAATTAGTTGGGAAGAAGGGCAGAATTAGCACACTGAGAAAGGGGAGGGAGGAGGTGCCTCCTTAATATGGGTGAGCTGGTGTTGTGGGTTAAATCGAGGGGCAGCTGACCAGCTACTCACTCAGGCTCTACACCCTCTACATCCAGTGGAACAGAGACAGAGTCAAGGGGGAATAACAGCAAGAAAATTTAGGGATCAAGATTATTAATAATAAACAGTATCATAAATATTATTAATAGATAACATTTATTGTTTAATAAGTGATGGATAAGCAGAAGAAGAGAAAAATAATAAAAGAAGATGCATAGGCACCCTCAGCTCCCATGGGTTGACCAATGCTCAGTCAGTTCCTGAGCAAAAGATGGCTAGTCCTGCTAAAATTCTCTCTTTTCCCTTTTATTGATTACCACTACATTATAAACCCTGGAATATCTTTTTGGTTATTTTGGATTATCTGCTCAGTTCCCTCCCAAACTATTGAGCAACCACAATCTCCTCACTGTGGGGGCAGAGTAAGAAACAGAGAAATCCTTGATGCTGTGCAAGTGCTGTTTAGCAAAAGCTAGAACATTTGTGTATTATCAGTACTAGTTAAGTTAAAAATTCCAATACATAAGAGATGCTTTGAAATAAAGTGGAAAATTGACTCTATCACAACCAAGCCAAATATAGTTAGGGAGTTTAAATTATAGGCCCTTTAAAAATTAACTAATTTTCTCAAAGCCCCAGATACAAGAATCATAGAATTAGGGAGGGATCAGCAGGTTTTATGTTGTCTTTTTGACTCCTAATATATATATATATATATATATATATATATATATATATATATATATGGGCATTAGAAAACAGCAACAGCACAAAAAGCAATAATGGCATTTACTTAACTATGGAATTTAGTGAAAGAAGTATTACTGGAAAACATATATACACCAACATTAGAAGGCAAGAGAAGAGAAACTAAGATGATGTATTTCAAAAAGTCTCATGACTAGTTTTAAGTTAGCTTCTTGATACTTTGATGAATATCTCATTATCTTCAAAATTTTGAGAGTAACTTGAAGAGCTTCTCTCTCAAAGAAATTGGAACAAACCTCTATATTAATTTCAGTTTACTTACAATTGTCTACATTTAAATAGCCACACTAGAATGCAAGAAGGTTGGTTGGGAATGTTTTTCAATGTGCTACATGGCATTGCCTATCAGTAAAATAATCAGCAAACTGAAATTTAGACCTTTTTATACTACAGTATTCTGGAACTTTAAGAATCAGACAGATGCAGCTTCCAGAAGCTGACATGAAAACTGTTAAATACAAGTTAGATATTTTAGAAGCCCAGTACAGGAATCAGCTGTAGGATCAGACTTACTATTGCTCCCACCATAGCACCAATAGACTAGAAATAGTAAAAATGTTGTGTCAGATTTGCAAAGGATTTCATTAGTTTTGTGTCTTTGTCTGAGAAAAAGCTGTCAATACAATCTGTAGCCCTTCTGCCATTAGGGAATCGGTGTTAACAGAGCAAGACTGCATCTTTAGACAGTTCAGGGCTCTTGTCAATAAAATAGAATGGGAGATAAAAAACTTCTGAGTCTTTTACCAAAAGTGCAGGTTATTTTCAGGGTTATGTCCAATTAATGATAATGAGGAAGTACTGTTTAAATTCTCTGTGCATGACTTCTAGTAAAAGACACCATGAAATATAAACACCTGGGTAAGAATGAACAAAAAGTAGCTGAAGACTATTTCAGAGTTCATTAAGTGCAAGATTATGTGCTTTTTAATCCTCCAGCTTCTGTGAGAAATTTAAATGGGAGCCAAGGCAGGGTAATTCTTAGTGTATAGGCTTCAGATAGAGCATGCTTTAGCATGTGCAGAACTATAATTTCATGTATGCATTTTAGCTAAGTATTAACAGTAACAGTTCTTTGATTTTGTACTTTATTTCTGAAAAAAACAAATGTCTGGTTTTTGCGTATTTTAACAGTCTTTCATCATACAAGTTTTTTCTGTCTTTCTCTGAATTTGTTTTGTCCATTAGGTAGGAATTAAGTGACTACACTGACATCTGTAGAGAATCATCAGTTAGGGACTGGAAAGCTTTGCATAGCTCTTTTCTAGATGGTGGAAAAAGAAAGGCAGCAATTGGTGTTCCAGGACAATTTTTTAATGAGAGTGGCTAATAATAATAATAGTAATAGTAATAATAATAATAATAATATTAATAGTAATAATAATAATAATAGTAATAATAGTAGTAATAATAATAATAATTCCTTTTCCTTATTTTGGCATTTTACTATTCAATGAATAAATAAATTTATGTATTTTAATTTCATTAAATATACTGGGGTTTTTAGGCTCTTCTGTATGCGTTTATGAGCACCATATTTGGCTACTGACCAGAGTTAGCTCTTTCACTAGAAGAGTATTTGTGCTGGAACATAAAATTAGTTGGGAAGAAGGGCAGAATTAGCACACTGAGAAAGGGGAGGGAGGAGGTGCCTCCTTAATATGGGTGAGCTGGTGTTGTGGGTTAAATCCAGGGGCAGCTGACCAGCTACTCACTCAGGCTCTACGCCCTCTACATCCAGTGGAACAGAGACAGTCAAGGGGGAATAAAAGCAAGAAAATTTAGGGATCAAGATTATTAATAATAAACAGTATCATAAATATTATTAATAGATAACATTTATTGTTTAATAAGTGATGGATAAGCGGAAGAAGAGAAAAATAATAAAAGAAGATGCATAGGCACCCTCAGCTCCCATGGGTTGACCAATGCTCAGTCAGTTCCTGAGCAAAAGATGGCTAGTCCTGCTAAAATTCTCTCTTTTCCCTTTTATTGATTACCACTACATTATAAACCCTGGAATATCTTTTTGGTTATTTTGGATTATCTGCTCAGTTCCCTCCCAAACTATTGAGCAACCACAATCTCCTCACTGTGGGGGCAGAGTAAGAAACAGAGAAATCCTTGATGCTGTGCAAGTGCTGTTTAGCAAAAGCTAGAACATTTGTGTATTATCAGTACTAGTTAAGTTAAAAATTCCAATACATAAGAGATGCTTTGAAATAAAGTGGAAAATTGACTCTATCACAACCAAGCCAAATATAGTTAGGGAGTTTAAATTATAGGCCCTTTAAAAATTAACTAATTTTCTCAAAGCCCTAGATACAAGAATCAGTGAATTAGGGAGGGATCAGCAGGTTTTATGTTGTCTTTTTGACTCCTAATATATATATATATATATATATATATATATATATATATATATATGGGCATTAGAAAACAGCAACAGCACAAAAAGCAATAATGGCATTTACTTAACTATGGAATTTAGGGAAAGAAGTATTACTGGAAAGCATATATACACCAACACTAGAAGGCAAGAGAAGAGAAACTAAGATGATGTATTTCAAAAAGTCTCATGACTAGTTTTAAGTTAGCTTCTTGATATTTTGATGAATATCTCATTATCTTCAAAATTTTGAGAGTAACTTGAAGAGCTTCTCTCTCAAAGAAATTGGAACAAACCTCTATATTAATTTCAGTTTACTTACAATTGTCTACATTTAAATAGCCACACTAGAATGCAAGAAGGTTGGTTGGGAATGTTTTTCAATGTGCTACATGGCATTGCCTATCAGTAAAATAATCAGCAAACTGAAATTTAGACCTTTTTATACTACAGTATTCTGGAACTTTAAGAATCAGACAGATGCAGCTTCCAGAAGCTGACATGAAAACTGTTAAATACAAGTTAGATGTTTTAGAAGCCCAGTACAGGAATCAGCTGTAGGATCAGACTTACTATTGCTCCCACCATAGCACCAATCCTGATTTTTATTTACATATGCTAATATATAAAGATATGCAATTTCAGTGAAGCAGTATATGCTGTGCAGGTAAAAATCTATACAGAAATTAGAACTCAAACACTTTTTATATGAATTTTCAATCTTTTTAAAGTTTTTATTTCTAAAGTTGACAGTGAATCAAAGGTTAATTTGCTTTAAAATAAAACTTTACAGCAATGGTAAATATTCATTACACCTATAAGAATCCACTTAAGAAAGAAAAAAATGAGAGGGGAAACATAATACATAAATCACTCTGTCTTAGTAATTTAAAGGTCTTTGTGCGATCACAGTTTCACCTCTTTTTGCGATCACAGTTTCACCTAACCTGTGCATATTATTTAGAAGCACAGGGTCATTTTTCAGATATATCACTGAACTAATAAAAGAAGAAGACCTTTTTTCCAATCAAGGTGGGATATCTTTAAATTTTATTATTAATCTTAGTAATAGTGAAACAAAATGCACATGCTTCTGTGACATGTTGACTCTCCAAAAGCTTTAATGAATCTTAGGGCTTCATAATATTTTTCAGAACTAGGTAATCACTATAATGTTACCATTCTTTGGAAAATGCATGCACATTTGTGTATGCATAAGATTTAATAGTCTAAATGGCTTATTAACTTCCATCTCCAGCTAAGGCGCATTTATGCTTTGAATTAAATAATGATAATTCTTGCTTATTTTACTGCTAATAGAAGATTTTTCTGCCATGCTGTGGAAAGAAACATTGCCTATAATACACAAAAGTAAACTCCAACCTTAAGGAAATTCACTTTATCTACTTATTGAACAAACTGAATTACTATTAACCTCCTTACTTTTCTTTTGGTTTGTATATCATTGGGCCATGTTTTTTAACAGTCCTTAATAGTCAGCATGTTAGAGACATGGCTCTGTATACCTCTATTTTAAGTATGTTTCCAGGACAGTTCAAATAAGGCAACTTGTTACTGACCATCATTTCAGTTCAAACTGAACACGATTCAGGAAGGATACTCCAAATTATGAAGTTTTAACACTTTGCGTATCTGCAGAAAAGAGATGTCCAAGAGAAAATATGTTTATATCCCAGGGTACTAATCTCACTCACAAGAAAGAATAATTAGATTCATGGCCTATATAAAAGTTCAGGTAATTCTGTCTTTTAACAATAAAAAAATCCAAAGTTAGGACTTTATATTTCCATATTTTATTGATCCATAATTCTGCTACACAAAATTCCCACTTACTGTTTTTAATCTATGAAGAGATAGGACATCAATGTAACAGGCAGCAGACGTTTGTTTTTTAACTGATGTATGCATCCTCTGGTTTCCAGGTCCTGTGCTATTCCCTACTTCTGGATTGTTCCACTGGCTCTGTTGTGGTGTCTAGTCAGGGGAATGGTGAAATGAGTAATCCACAACATTGACTGTGCGTTAGTACATTTAGATGCTATTGCAAGATCCTACTTTTTATAGTTTTGACATGGGTTTTTCCCAGCACTGGTCTCTCAAGCTGGGCCTTGTACCAGGAGATATAACCATGAAACCCCAGATCTACAAGTCCAGGCACATTTTCTATGATGCTGCATTAGAAGAGACTCTTGAATATTCCATATGGGCCTCTTCTACACGCCCAGATGCCGCCAGAAAATTGGCTGAGGGTGCAGGGAGGTGGGTGGGGGTGGCTAGAGGGTTGTGGTGTGTGGATAATGCTTTTTCTAACAGCAAATCATTAGAGGGTAGGAGGAAGAAGGAAATTACATGGTGGATTGGCAGTAGGATAGAGTGTGACATGTGAAGACTGCTGAGATAGATTACTGTCCTGCTTTAAATTAATAAATGCTCTGGACAGTCAGTATGCACTAAAGTGAAGAGAGGCAGCATTCAAAAGCAAACTCTCTTCCCTTCAAATTTTTCTGCTGAAGGGATTCCCCTCACTACCCAGCCTAAAATACAAACTAATTTCCTGAAAAAGACTGAAAGGTAGAAATTTTAGTCTCCAATGCAAAGATAATTTGATGTTAGAGATTAGGCAGAGTCAATGGTTTTTTTCAGTGATTTTGAAAAAAAAAAACATCAGGGAAAGATAAGAGATCTCTGTGGCAGAACTATATGCAGAAAATAATGAGAACATTGCCATCATTGCAAAGTCAGTTCTTACTGCTTCAAAACACCCCATTTTCTGATTTTACTTAATTAAACATTAGCAACTCAAATGAAAGATACAGAAAACAGTCAAAATATGTACTTAGTATATGCAAACTTTAGTATCCAAAAGAGACAGGTGTACCTCATGTGGTGTGGTCATTAACTCAAACAAGTGGAAAACTCTGTAACTTCATACATCATGAACCATCTAATATTGTCATACTTAGAGCTGAAAAGCAATAGTACCTAAAGTTATGAAATCACTACCCCATTTGCTTTTATTTCACAGCTTTCTGCCTATTTCTGTGAAAAGACTCATGATCGGTATGACACCTTACAAACTTACAAACTATGTGTGCTATGGCTATGTAATGGTATGGGGCCCATTTTAATGAACAAGTTAGAAGGCTGAATGGCTCACTGCTAGCTGGTCATTCATCTCCTGCAAGTGACTGTTTTAACATGGTGGGTTGACCCTGGCTGGCTGACAGGTGACCACCAAAGCCTCTCTGATTTCTCTCTTCGGCTGAGGGACAGGGGAGACATAATGTAATTAAATGCTTGTGGCAGCATAAGGACAGAGATAGAAAACTCAGCAAATGCAAAACAGATTCAGCTTGGGGAAATTAGCTTAATTTAGAATCAGAATATGATAATGAGAAATAAGACCAAATCTTAAAAGCATCTTCCCCACCCCTCTCTTCTTCATGGGCTCAACTCATTCCCAAATTCTGTACCTCCTTCCCTAAATGGCACAGGGGAATGGAGGATGCAGGTTGTCAGTTCATCACATTGTCTCTGACTCTCCTTCCCCTCACACTCTTTTTCTGATCTAGTAGAATATCTGTCTAGAAGAAGATCTAGAGGACTATCTCCCATGGGAGATAGTCCTCCATGAAATTCCCCTTCCCACAGACTGCACTTCTTAAACTGCTCCAGTGTGGGTCCCTTTCACAGGATGCAGTCCTTCAGGAACAGGCTGCACCAGTATGGGTCGCTTGTTTCACAAGTCCTGTCAGCAATCCTGCTCTAGCATGGATTCTTCTCTCCATGGATTCACAGTCCCTGCCAGGAGTCTGCTCCAGTGCAAGCAGCCCACAGGGCCACTGCCTGTTTCAGTATGTTTCCAGCATGGGGCCCACAGGTTGCAGGTGGATGTGTTCTCCAACATGGACCTCCAGGGATGCAGGCACACACTCTCCCTCATCATAGGCTTCAGGGGAATCTCTGCTCTGGTGCCTGCAGCACTTGCTCCTCCTCTTTCTCCACTGACCTTGGTGTCTGCACAGCTGCTTCTCTCACATTCTCACTCCTCTGTTTTGGATACATTTGCTCTGTGTGCAGCAGAGTTTTTCCCCTTCTCAAATCCTTTATCTCCACAGCACTATCAATGTCTCTGATGGGCTCAGCTGCGGTCAGCAACAAGTCCATCTTGGAGACAGCTGGCACTGACTATTGCATATGGAGAAACCTTCTAGCCTTGTAGGTCCACCACTACCAAAATCTTGCCACACCAACACAGTACAGAACATTTGAAATACAGAGTACATATACAGTATAATTAGATTTCACTTAAAAATCTTAGCATCTCCAAGTGAACAATCAATCCTTTATTCTATTGATTTACCAGTTTATTGTCTGAAATAATTGTGTGTGACATATCACTTAAAAATTTACAAAATGTCCTCTTCATCTACAGTGTAACAAACTTACTAGTATCTATTCAGTGACCTTCATTTTACTGAGGTTTAGTGAGGACTAACATTTTCCATACTAGAATTTAAGCAGGCCTTTCAAATTGGTCATAGAACTTCTCAAAGTAAATTTTGTTGCTTCCAACATGGCTCCTCATGTAAATGCTTGCAAAATTGGGCCTTTAGTTTATATTTTCATTTTTCTGGGTCTCAAACAGTGAAAACAAGATGCAGACAATATGATTACGTAACAGCAGCAACACATGTAATATGAAGTATCAGTCAAACTGCTTCAAGTTAGTAAATGCAAGGTAAAAAGAGATACATTTCCAAGAATAGACACCTAAGAGTGGTATGGCAGGAGAAGTAGGAGTTCAAATAGTACTTACAGCTAAACTGAGGAATAAGCCATATAGGCATATGACACTCATTTAAGTGAAAAAACTCACAAATATTAGTGCAAGCACCTATCTAGCATGAACATCACCAACCACTCCTCATGACAAGAAAAAATTAATGGCAGATATGTCACATGTGACTGATAGCTGTGCTGCCTTTGCAGGAAGACCACCAGTAAGACTCTGAATTTGACCTGAGATTGGTGGCTGCAGGAAACAGAGAACAGGGCTGGTGGTGATGGGGCTTGTGAGGGAATTCAGAGCTAAACAAGACACAGGATTTAAGGTGCAGGAGTGTTACTTGATGCAAGGGTGGTACAAGGATCATTCTTATTCCATATTCCATTCTATTAAAGGGGGGTAATATATTTACATATTTTCTTATATTACATCAATGATATGTGTTGTTTAAAAGCCAGGAGAAAAAGCCATGTGAATTTTTCCTTCTTCCCACATTCTTTTTAAATAGAAAAAAAATACTCTTATTTACATGAAAACCAACAGACAAAAGTATGAAACCAACAGTCAAAAAATATTAATTGAAAACGTATAATTTTTAAAGGCAGAGCATAGACCTCTTGGCAGCAGTACTAAATAGTTCTTCTGTTTTGAGCTTGCTTGTCAGAACCCACAAACTTGTGAGAAAAACAGTCCAGGCAACTAATATCACAGCAGAACCTAAATCCAGCACATGCATACTTTTAACTATAGCTTTTTTTATTTGTTTACACTTAATATATGACCTATCTTTATTCATAATATTCTGCCAAAATATTTATAATACTGTACAAGAACAGTATTAACAGCTAGGATCTATTTAGTGTGATTTAAATGTAAGCACACTGTTAGTTGTGTTAAGTATGGGTTTGGAGGCAAATATGAAAGTTCAGTATTTTCCCACAGATTTGTTTTTGCTCAGGATAGAGCATTTTGTAAATGTTACTAAGCCTCTTCCCTTGTGTAAGTATATTGATTGCATATGTGTAGCTCTTTATCTCTTTTGCAAATAAATCTCATGTACTGCAGATATAGGAAATGCAAAAGACCATCTGGGCATCATTGACCCACTCTTCTCAAATCTGGCAGACAGTTTAGCATACAGTTTATTTTTTTCAGGTTATGTGCTGCACTATACTGGCACCTCAGAAAACACGCTCAGGGGAATTCTGTATTTTTCAGTTTGTCAGCATAGAATTTCATTACAATTGTTTTCCTGAATGAGCTGGTTTATCCAAGCTTGAGTTTTTCACCTTTGGATTTCAAAGCCTCACCAAAAAACATCCTCAACAATAAAGGTTGTTGCTTCTGGTTTCAGAAGCCTGAAATTGAAAAAAGAGACAGACAAAAAATGAATACTTAACACCCTGTACAATTAATAATTTGGTCTGGGAGCAAATGTGGCTACATTTGTATTACATGACTGTATTTGGATTTAGCCTAAATTTATAAAAGTTCCCCTATTTGCTAAAGGACCAGAAAGAAGTAGAAAGATAATTTACCTATGTTTATGTCTCCTTTATTGCTTAACCTGATGCTTTGGTTCTCTAGGTTAAAAGTATATTTAAACAAAATTACTGATACTAACATCCTACTCAACATCCAACAACATTTTGATAGCATTGAGAAAAATCTAAATTAAAGCATATTCTACTGGACGTGTTCCAATTGCAAGAAAATTACAAATAGTCCTCAGCTGCAAAGTGTTTCAAACTGTCTGAATATTCTTTTTGTTTAAATGGAAACTACAGGGAAATCTGAACATACAGGAACAATTTTGGAATAGTACAAACAACTTGTGAAAAAAATATATGTGTAAAATTGCTGTAAGAAATAAAACATAAATACTTGTAGAACAAAAAAACTATTCTATTCTTACCTATGATTATTACACTGCTAGTTCACTGTCAGTGAACTAGCAGTGTAATATATGCCAAGCAGACAAGTTGTAAGACTGGGACAGATTTTCCTTTATGACCTGACTGTTTAAAACACTCTTCTTTTGGGACAGAAATCCTTTCTGTCCATAACAGTAAGTTGAAAATTCCACTGAGATAGAAGGAGCCTGAGGTAAGTGAATCTGGCTTTGGCACTATGCAATGAGAAATGCTGGGTCTCTTCTCAATACTAAATCTAGGAAGACTCTCAGGTTGGTTTACTCCATACTGATACCTGCATTATTCCTTCTATCTTGTGCAGATCCTTTTCATAGAGTAAATTTGCCTAGATGCTGAGATATTATAGCAATATCATTGTGCCAGAACTTAGGACTTTCTTAGCCAAGTGTGGGACAAGTAGCTTATCCTAGTTTGTCAGTACTCTGCTATCATCACAATTTTCAACAGGAGAACTGTCTTCTCCACAAGGAGCAATGAATTTGGTCTTAAGATTTCTTGGAAATATAGTCCACTTATACATGGTTGTTAACTTCAGGAATTAGGTGTAATGAAAAAGTGCAACTCAATTATCAGGATGACAACTGGTATAGACATACTAGCTCTGGATAGTATGAAATTCACTTCTCCTAGCTGACAGGATGTCCTGGATTTGGGTGGTATAGAATTAGTTTCTTCTCAGCAGCTGTTATAGTGCTGTGTTTTGGATTCAAAATGAGAATAGTGTTGTTAACACACTGATGTTTTGGGTTTTTGTTAAATCATGATTATTCAAAATCAAGGAATTTTTCTTGTGTCTTTGCTCTGCCAGTGAGGAGGTGAGCAAAAGAAACCAAGAGGGAGCACAGCTAGGACAGGTGACTAGAATGATCTTTCGCACCACAGAATGTCATGCTTAGTATAAAAACCAGAAGCTGACCTGGGTTTGGGAACTGGGGTTTGGGAGCTGGGATTCTGGCATGGGTCAGCGGGTGATGAGCAGTTTTCTTGTGTGTTACTTACTTTGTCCCTTATTGCTATAACCTTTTTCATTAATCACCATATTCATGTATTTTATTTTCAATTATGATTTTTTTTCTTATTTCAACATAAAAGTTTTATTTTGATACTCCTCCTCATTCCACCAAGGCGGGAGGAGGGGAGAGAGTGGGGGTTGACTGAGCAGCTATGTGGTACTTAGTTTTCAGCTGGGCTTAAAACCATGACACTTGAATAGCCAAACTTTTGTGTGTATGTGTTTCCTTTTACACATTCAATCTTCTCTCCCTGAATTTCATGCAAGGTACTTTGTTTTCTGGCAAGGGAAGTTCTATTTTGGCCTAATTATATCATTTTTTGATATTACCAGACTCACAAATGACAGATTGACCAGAAAAAAAAAGGAAATCCAGTAAGTTAGGAATTAAATCTGACATAAATTTATTTTTACTGTACTGTTAGAAATTATTAAAAGCAACAATCTCAGTCACATTTTATGAATTTCAATCTAAAGGATCATCCACATAGTATTTTTTAACTTTGCGAACAGAGTTTCCTCTCACATAGGATTCTTCTTAGGAGGAGAAAAAGAGTGTTAAAAAGTTGTAAAATAATAGATTTTTTTTTTCCAGAGAGTTTTATTGTATTAGTAGCTCCATTGGTTTTGCAGTAATAAAACCTCAATACATGAATTTTTTATTATATACAAATTTAATAGCATAAAGAGCTTAATACTAGAGCACAGGTTTCAGAGCAATAATACCTCAGCTGGTTTTCATTCTTATTTGATAAGAGGTATTTATAAAACATATATTTTTGAGATGAACCAGAGGAAAAATAATTTCTATAATTATGGTCAAAATGCAACCTGTGTCATGATTGAAAATCCTGATAGTCTTGCATATTTGATCATTAAATCACAGGATTTTATAACCTGTGGGAAGCCTGGAAACCTTGCAGTCTTATTCAGCCTTGCTTTGCACACAGCACAGCTGCAGAAACTTGTGTTGGAGAGATACAATGCTCTCCTTCAAGTCATAGTTCTTGAATGTCTTCTGACTTGGTTTCTGACTTGGTTTGTCCTTTTGCGAGGACACTCTTCTACAACATGCAGAACAATAAGTGTTGGACTTTTAGATATTATTTGCACAGTTACAAAAACTACTTACAGTAAACAAGTAAAAACATGTCTGTCCCTCATCCAAGGCAAAAACCACTCCTGAGTAGTTCTATAAACACAAAAGATAAAACTGTGTTTTTAATGCAAGGTGTCATTTAGGTGAATGTATGACAGATCATGGACTCACAGAAAAGCCCAGTTTGGGCTGGAAGGGATCTTAAAGATCATCCAATTCCAGCTCCCCTGCCATGGACAGAAAACCTTCCACTAGAACAGGTTGCTCAGAGCCACAGCCAACCTAGCCTTGAGCACTTCCGGGATGGGGAATCCACAGCTCCTCTGTTCCAACAATCTGTTCCAGTGCCTCATCATCCTCACAGGGAAGAATTTCAAGCTAGTATCTAATATTAACATATCCTCTTTCAGTTTAAAGTGATTTCCTCTTAATCCTATCACTACAAGTCCTTGTGATAAATCCCTCTAGCTTTCTTGTAGCCCCCTTCAGATGCTGGAAAGCGTTCTAATGTCTCCCAGGAGTCTTTTCCTTTCCAGGCTGAACAACCCCCTAGGTCTGTCAGCCTGTATTAATAGGAGAGGGGCTTGATCCCTCTGCTCATCTTTGTGGCTCTCCTCTGGACTCATCCCTGGAGTCTTTCTCATGTTGGTGCCTCCAAAGCTGGAAGCAATACAGCAGTACAGTCTTCATCTTCTCTATGCCCATCTTAACAGGTAAATTTACAAGAGATGTGACTCCATGCAGGGCACAAAATTTAGACTTTCAGAAAATATTTTGGAGGAAGTTGGCACTGAGGGTAGTGCTTTTTCTGTTGAGGATATCCATCCAGTGAGTGGTTTTAAAAATAGTCCATAAAGAAAAAAAAAAAGAATGTTTAATTTCTGTAGGTATTTATCTCAATGTGAGGACTCACGAGGTACAGTGATGACACTGAGAAGAGCAAGCAGACCCTGCTTATCAGCCTAGGAGAGAAAAACAAGTGCTGGAAACACATCCACCGCTCCAAAAAAAGAAATCTGTGGAAGAATGTCATATGTCTAAATCTCTGTGAGAGATTTTAATACTTGCTCTCATAATGTCTCAGCAAATGAACTCAATACAAGGAAGGAAGGAAGGAAGTTTAGGATTGCCTCCTAAGGCCTTCTTGAGAAAGCATGACATATGGGCATTCTGAGATCTGGCCACAGACAACAGTCCCCTGCAAGATCTAGGCACCATTTCAATTTCCAGGACAGCCCACTGAGCTGGCGGAGGGCTCTGCACTGAAATTCTTAAATAGGCCTTGCTGAATACCTCCTTTTCAAAAATCTGTTCTCTGTTTCATTTGAGATTCAACATGGTAACAACCAGCTCACTCATTATTTCAGGGGAATTTAGCCAGGAAGTTTAATTAATATGATTCCTTTAGGGAACAATAATGGAATGTTTTTATCCCTTGAAACACTCTATTAAATATATTGTCTATGCTAGATAATAAAATGAGTTAGTCAGCCTGGAAGGACTTGCTGTTAAACTAGAAAAATGCCCAGCACCTAAAAAGGTAAAATATAATTTTTTTTTTAAAGTGATGAAATGAACCAAGATGCATAAAATGAAATGCAAGAAATCAGAATATAAAATATTCTTGTTCCTCTACCATTTTCTAATTTTAATTTATTTGTCATTTTTTCATTAGCCCATTTTCCTAAAAGGGAATACTTGGTATTGTACAGAGATGACACAGGTCTGAGCCCCAGCTGGAGGGTCAATTCTCTAGGTCAGAACCCAGGTCCTGGCAATTTTACTGAGGTTTCTGTTTCAGCAGAATTTCCTCTGGATTTTGTTATTTCAGTATATTTTTCAGGGAATTGATTCCATATTTTGAGTCAGATGAAGAAAAATTGAAGGAAGATAACTTTCTTTGGTATGGGATTTGGATGGGAAGGGTATTAATTGTCTCATCCTGTGTGTCCCAACTTCTGTAAATGTATGTTTGTTAACTGAAAATATTCTTTGTTTAAAAGAAGACTTTTATTCACAAATTTAAATAAAAAGTTGACTTAATTACATGAGAATCTTAAAGGAATATATAGAAAAACTTCAAAAGCTTGCAAAATAAATAAAAAAAGACTCAAAATTTGTCTAGGGTGAAGAGGTTAAAGATGTAGTATGCTGTAGTCATTAAGATGTTCAGTGTTTTGCGTGGTTTCATTCATAGCAGTATTAGGTGGGAACAGACTTGTTTGGAATAGGTTATCATGATTTTTTGCTATGGTTTTGTGTATTCCTTCTTCTTCATTTTCTTAACTTTTATACCACTGAGAAAGCACCAATATAGCAACTGGTTTTTCTTTTTCATATTCGTATTTTAGTATAGAAGATGGTAACAAAATCATGTTATCTGAAAATATTTTCATCTCACACTTTAGCTTTTTTTCTAGTCAGCTATCTAGTTATCTGCTCTTCTGATTTTCTGATTTTCTGGTCTTCTTTTTCATCTGATTTCTGAACTTTCCTGAAGGTGTTTAGTCTGAAGTTTATCTGGTCTCAAGCCTCTTCTGTCATTGAAATTTTCATCTTAAAATGAAGGAATCTGGATGAATAGAAAAATTAATTAACTTGCACTTTGGTTTCTTCTGTCTCAAAGAGCACACTTCCCTTTTTAATTTTCATTCCTCTGAGAAAACTGAGGGGTTTTTTTGTTCTCTGATGGTGGTAGTAATGAGTAAAAAACCAGTAGGACTGACTACAGATATATGCAGAGTCACACAGAATTTTCCAGTTCAACATCTCAAAACCACATATTCCTTAGGCTAAGCTCTCTGAGCAAGTGTCTAGATTTTCCAGGTTTTGTTCACATTTAGGAAGTCTGGGCCAAGATTTTTCAAATTTGGTTTTACCTCATTCATTAGTCGAACTAAACTTATTGCATGAGAAACTGGAAAAACCCCTAAAAATGAATTTCCCAAACAGGCCACATGACATGTCTCTGATCACTAAGACCAAGGCATGCTTTAGCGTCTGAGAGGAGAAAAAACTTTGAGGAGAAACAGTCAAAACCAATTCTCATAATCTATCGTTACCTTCACTCCTTCATTAATACACACCATGTTGTTTGCTTTTAATGGTCAGCCTTATTTTTCTTATTTTGAGAGTGGCTTACAAAGTCACTTTTATGAATATCACTTTACTGCATTTTCAGATTGCAGGAAAGTACCTGCTAGAAGATCAGAAAAGCAGAGTCCTCCAGAATGGTTCTTGAAGGAATGAAAAGAGAACAACAGCTGACCATTTTGTCATTTTTGTGTGACTGCTTCAACAGTGGCCTCTGTGCACTGTTTCCCCAAAATCTCTTGTAAAGGCTTATTGATTAATTAAATGAATTGAGGAGGGTCACAGCTGTGTCTTATGCCCACTTAGCCCTCTTCAAGAAAGTAGCAGGAAATGAAAATGTGACTTCTCTGCAATCTTTTCCATGAAATGTAGCATCATGCAGTGGGGTTTATTTATTTCTTGTTAAGTAGAATTTTTCTGCTTCCTTTTGATCTAGAGCACATAGCACATGAGCAGTAGCTCCTACAGAAAGTAGTACTAACCAGAAGTGGCAGCCTTCTGCTGTCCCAAGCCAACACAAATTGTGCACTTTCAAAGAGCTGTGGAAATGTGAATGCATATCACTGTTACAACAACACATGTCACCATGGCTAAATTTCCAAGGCACCTGTCTGAACCCAGTATTTCTTAGCACCCCTTGCCTTTTTCTCATGAATTCTATTGCCAAAATTGAGTTGTAGTCATATTTGGGAGCAGATGGTCAAACCCACTGCTGTGTCCAAGTAGGCTGGTGGGCATACTTATCTGATGTGTTTAGAGATATCATAGCAAGCCAAGCATCTCTCTTTATTCACCACCTAGGGATACACTCTCAAGTAAAGAGAGATCCCCCTCTGAGAAGAGTAGCTGCCAGATTTCAAAACATTTGCTGAATGTTTGTAGAATTGTACTTGTCCCTGGAAACAATACTGCTAAATAGCCACATTTTCACAGCTACTTTTTAAAGTGAATTTGTAAACAGATGCTAAGTGTAAATATGTAAGCTTCACATCAGCGCCATGTTGTATTTTGAATATTTACATGTTTTGCTTAAGAAGAGACACTGCAACCCATGTTCCATGACGTAATTGGACATCTGCTTGCTAGCCCAGCTGACTCAATTAATTCTAAAGGTTGCTCTTGGTAGGGAAGAGGAAACTACCATTGGTGATTTCCTGATGAACTTATCCAAGTGGGTATTCCCAATTTCTGTCTAACATAAGGCCAAAATAAAATTTCATTTTCTGAAACATGGCTCATTATTTTTTGCAATGCTTTGAAGACTCATAAATGTTGCCATCTCCCCATCTAATAAATTCAGACCAAAGTGTTTGATTTCAATTTGTCCAGTCAATGAGATAAATGGTATTTACCTATTCCTATCTATAGAAACTGTGCACCATAAAATGCTAAACCTTGTTTTCATTATTCAACATGCAATTCTGTTATTCAAGACTGTACAGCCTTAGTTTAAAAAACATAGCTCAGTATTACAGAAAGAAGTCTTGCTATGTAAATACCCCTCTATAAATTCTCCCTGAAAATATATTATCTTTGGAATATATTACCTTGAGGAAATGGTGGTTTCAGTTAATCAGATGTGGTGATGTAGATAAGGAATTTAGTTACAAAGAAATTTCTTAAGATGTTAAAATCAAATCTGATTATGAGTATTATCAGACTGCTTAGTGCTGAAATTTTTTATTTTAAAAACCAGCTTTATCTAAGGCCGTCTAAGGTAAGATCAGGACACAGTTGGAAGTGATACAATCAATTAAATGGATTAAAGCTGCTTTAGAGGTTCATTCACAATACATGGAAAACCCCTTGATTGCAATTAGATTTCGAATTAGTCAGCAAATCTTGTTTAACATAAGAAGACAGCTAAGTATATCCACCTCTTTCCGGGTGGGTATACTTATATGCAGGTGGATTTCTCGGGAAGGAACGCTTGAAGGAAGCACTTGTAGCAAGGCTGATGACTCAGCACAGGGCAGTCTACAGATCCATGCCACTTCTGTGGGTCCTTTCAACACACAGCAGTGAAAACCAGTTTCAGTTCCTGAAAGAAGCAGTTGCTTGTGAAAGTTACATTCTATGTGCAGCCTTTCAAAAGCCAAAATTATCATGAATATGCATTAGCCCACGTTGGCTTTCAGCCCAGTCTCACCACACATGATAAAACTATGCACAAAAGTGTATGATACAGTCTTCAGTACCAAGTCACAAACTTTGCTTTTCTCGTGGTCTAACAGAGCATGGTTTGTGAAGTTCCAGAACCAATTAAACTATATTAACAAATGTAGTTATTATTGACATCAGATTTGCAATAATATTTATATATATAAATAAGTGTGGCTTTAGTGACTTTGGGTAACTGAGAAGTGCTTAGCAGTATGACTGCCACAACACAAAGAAGTTATTTGAGCCTTGAGTAGGCTGCTTTGTAATGCGTAATATCAGCTATAAGCTATCCCATCAGCTAAATATGAAACACCTCCATGAACTGCACAAGGAAAATACAGATCCAAGCAAGATTCAGAGCAGGTTTTGCTGGAAAATCTTGGTGCTGAGACCTCTACCTACATGATTTAGTGGAAGAACCTCTAAAAATTTCCCAGTGAAGCTCATCCTCTTTCACAAATATGTAAGCAGGATAACAGGAAATTCACTACATGACATTTGTTAAAGGAGTTGTGTTTTGGAAGAAGAAAGAAAACCAAGTTCCAGGTTGAAGATCTTCTTGAGTCTTTGCTTTTGTGTAATAGAGTGTTGTGACAGTGGTCACAGGGGTCTTAGGATGAGGGAAGAGATGAAAATCTGACTCCATGTTTCAGAAGGCTTGATTTAATTTTTTATGCTATATATTACATTAAAACTATACCAAAAGAATAGAAGAAAAGGTTTCATCAGAAGGCTAGCTAATAGAATCTGAAAGAGTGATAACAAAAGCTTCTGTCTCGGTCAGAGAGTCCAAGCCAGCTGACTGTGATTGGCCATTAATTAGAAATAACTCTGTGAGACCAATCACAGATCCACCTGTTGCATTCCACAGCAGCAGATAATCATTGTCTACATTTTATGACCGAGGCCTTTCAGCTTCTCAGGAGGAAAAATCCTAAGGAAAGGATTTTCCATAAAAGATGTCTGCGACACAGTGTGAAGGAGTTGTTATGAAATGTATGGGTTCTGGGTCCATTCTGCATTACCCCTACATGTAACAGACATGCGCTTCCTACAGCAACTAAATACAGCCCTCTGACAGAGGATTTCCAAACATTTTTAGAGACCCATTAGTTATTTTTCATTCAGCTAGGAATTGTTTTGTCAACAGTTCTATCCAAGGACCCCCAGCACTGGTGACACAAATAGGCCTAGTTCTATGATTATTAGGGAAAAACAATTATGGCTTGTTTTGTTGAAATCTGCATCATTTTGCTTACAGATAGCAACACAATGAAAGCCAGATTATCTATATATATTATATAGCAGCATCGGAGTTTTATTTCTGGAATCCAACTTGTTTTCTCTTGTAGTAAAATCTCTTGGATGCAGAAAGCATGTTGGTAATTTAACACGAGATGGAAATTAAACTCCAAATAAATTCCACTCCCTTCCTCCCCACCCTCTCTAGTAAGAAAGGGACAAAGGCAGACAGTATAGATTGAGATGAAAATTCATTGAAAGCAAGCAGCAATGGAATAAGAAATGCACAGTAACAGCAGAAATATTAATAAGAAAAGCACACAATAAAAGCTGTTCTAAACATAAAAAATGTCCACCAACTTAGTTCCATGTAGATGCTGGGACCAAGGCAAGATGGCAGCTGCTCCCAGGCCCATTCAATACATGGCTTTCCCAGGGGTTCCCTGCAGCTGATTCACCCTACCTCCAAACCCAAGACAATGGAAAACAATGATGGACAAATCCCCCAAATCTAGACTGTCCACATCACACTGTGGTGCCTCTTTCTGGAGCCCACTCCACACCACTGGGGCTTGGTCCCAGCAGCGTTGCTAATTCTGACAGCTCCATTCTTTGGGAGCTTGGGCTCAACTCATGCTTTGCTTCTATCACATTTGTTGCTGCTTTTCCTGTGGCTGCTTTTGCTTCACTGTTTTTCCTCAAGGTGTTTTTCTTGAAGCCATGTCCTGCCTGCGTTTGCTGCATCTCAGAGGGATGTTTCAGAAAAACAGGAAGGGTTGGGAGGAAGCAGTGGAGGGACAGAAGTCTCCAGAGCTGGTCCCACGAGTCCACAGAGTTACCACAGCAGGCACCTTCTCCCAGCACAAAGGGAACTAAATGGCACATTTCTTCTATGTATTCACTGTTTTCCCCAAAATCACACTCCCAGAGATGATGTGGGAGGTATAGAATGACAGCCTAACCATACCCACATGGCTATAAACTCTGCCAGATCTCTGCAACAAGAGCACTGTGGGACAGAGTGTAATTTGTTATCAGAAAATGGGGAATTTGCCCTTTGATTTTCTTAGTCATTTCTTTTCCTTAGTAATTTTTTTTCTTTTAGTTAAAATAGCAAGAAAAAATTAAGTTTGGCTTGGTTATTTTATTGTATTTCTTTCCAGAGGGATAATGTATTTTTAATATATATTTCATGTAATTGCTTAGGTTGGAAAAGACTTCTAAGATCATTACTTTGAGTTGTTTACACACCATTACCAAGTCCACCATTAAACCATGTCCTTAAGTGCCGCATCTACACATCTTTTAAATACTTTTTGGGATGGCAACTCAATCGCTTCTCTGGCCAGCTTGTTCCAGTGCTTGAACAGCTTTCAAAAAAGAAATTTCTCCTAATATCAAATCTAAGCCTCCCCTGGCAGAACTAGAGGCAGTTTACTTTTTCCATCAGCTTATAAAAACTTTTCTCTGCCTTTACACCCTGACTCTGTAACAGACTCCCACCATAGTACTTGCCTTATCAGCCTTTCTTCTGGTTTGTACTCATGAGAACTTGGCCTTATCATCACCATTATTAAGATCTAGAAAATCAAGACAGTCCCTAACATACTGGGCTATTCCACCACCTCTCTTCCTTTGCCTATCCCTTCTGAAGTGTTTCTAGACATCCATTGCAGCACCTGGATTTTGTGAGACATTCCATCGTGTTTCCATGATGACAAATATGTCATAGTATTTATGATTCACAATGGCTTACGTCTTCTTGTTTGTTGCTTATGCTGAGTGTGTTGGTGTGCATAAATTTTAGTTGGGATGTTGATCCTATCTACTTTTTTGGGGAAAGAAGCTCTAATTTTTATGTGACCTTGCATCTTTTCAACAGTTTCTGGTATCGACTTTTCCCTCCTTTTTTAATGAAATGTCAGAAGATACTTCATATATTTTCCAGTTGTCTAAAACACAGTAGCATTTCCTGGAAAGCCAGCAGCATATTGGCCAACTCTAGCAATCCAGCAATGAGCAATTTCATTATGAGTAATTTTGCCACGAGCAGTATATATAGCTTTTTATCTAGAAAAGCGTAGGAATTTCCACGTACAGTAAAAAGAACTGGCCTGCCATGCATGTAAATACAGAAAATATGTGCCACATATTTTAAAGAGTAAAAAGAGTTTAGGGGGAATTGCTGTGCTGTAGTTGTGAGACAAACATGTAATTCTAGTGAAAAAACATGTCCCAACTAAACATCGAATGTTGTTGATCTCATCCTGTTGCAGCAGTTTTTTTCTGAATGTATTTGGCTGATATTGAAACACAGTTGATATTGAGGACACTGTTTTAAAATTAATAGGAAAAAAAGGTCTCAACAATTAGAAAAAAAGATAATTCATTCTGCAAAAAGAGTTGTCCCTCCAGGTACCTAAGAAGACATTTTTACTCTCTGTGATTTTTTTTTGAATGAAACAGGTACATCTTAAATTGAAAATAACTGCAGTAGATCATTATGTTTCTGAAATATATTTAAAATGATTGCTGCCTTAAAATATTCAATTCTAAAACACTTTCACCCCTTGCCAAATGGTATCTTATCAGACAGGTTTTGGTAAAAGACTTTGCTATTTCTCCTTCAAACACTAGTGATACCTATATTATCTGCCTCTGGCAATGCTCTGAGAGATGATTATTAATGCTTACAAAATAAAGCATTACAGCAATACAAAGGACTGTAGTATTGAAATGTGAACACAGGCAATGTAAAAATTTCTTTATTATGAAAATGTCAGTTCCATTTTTAAAACTGAGTTGCAATTTCCGTATCATAAAATACAAAAGTACAGGTAAAGAAAACTTTTACTCAGATATATGTGGAATTTCTTATTCCTATAAATAGACATTTGAAAGAAGGTATGTTTACATAAATCAGGAACATCTCTGATTAGATTTAGCAAGAAATCCAAAAGCTAATTTATGAAATTTGAATTTCTAAACTCATTAATTTCTTCAGGTCATTTCAAACGCATAACCAAATAATTTATCCAAATTATTCAAACAGGATATTCATCAACTCTCATGCCAATTGCATGCAAGAGGAGAGAAAAAAAGTTGTTGCTTCCTTACTATTCATTTTCTGGTTGTTAAACAGTGTTAATCTCTAGAAGAATGTCTTCTTTGAAAACTGTACGACTTAGACTATCTGTATGTAGATCATTCATGTATCAAGTTGTAATAAATATCATGTAATCAAGTTGTACCCAAAACTGCTCCTCCTAAGACCTCCTTTATACTTACTTTTCCTTTCTGGCATTTAAATGTGTACTTCTCATATTTCATGTGGTTTGCAGCCTTGCTCCCTCTTTTATAAACCTTTGTGTTTGGTCTTCCTTCACAAATTTACAGGTATGCCATGAGCACAAAAATAAGAGGAAGTACAAATTGCAATATGTTTCTTCCAACTTTCATTTATGATTTTTTTTGTACCTCTTCTCCAGAATTAAGACCAACTGATAATGAGTCCTTGGAAAGCATAAATTCAGGTTTTGCCTTTATTACCTCATGAGGAATTTTATTATCATGGCAAGAGATAGCAGAATCAATCCAGCATGAGTACTCCTGTTTGGTTTTTTTTTTTACCAAAAATTTACATCATGGACCCCTCAAGAAAATTTCAGGACTTCTGTCATTTCTTATGTGCTACTATATGCCACAATTCAATTGTGTAAGTAACATTGCCACACAATTTTTACTCTTAACATATGAACTGGAAATGCCACAGATTAACAGGGAGGTGAACAGGTACTTTTTAGGGTCTCAAAGTCTAGTATGGACTTTCCCAGAAAGTTCTAGAAATCTGTTCTGCTTTCATAATATATTTCACTGACCCAATCTCTATGAAAATCATTTGAATTATTGTTTTCAGTAATCCAATATTCTGTTCTTTGGCAGTGTATAACTACACTGAGTTTCAATGTCAAGAGAAAGCCTTTGTTTAAACTTATGGATTTTCCTAAAACTGTAGCAGTGTTCATACAAATGGTCAGTCTCTGAGTACTTAAACAACAGTAAATGGGTATTCGTGGCACTAATTTTAAAAAATTATTTGAGAATGTTTGGGAAAATTTCCTTAGTTTAATACAAAACCAGAAGCTGTTAGAGATAAGGACACAGATAGATCAGATGGACAGATGGATGGACGGACAAAAGGAAGGAAGGAAGGAAGGAAGGAAGGAAGGAAGGAAGGAAGGAAGGAAGGAAGGAAGGAAGGAAGGAAGGAAGGAAGGAAGGAAGGAAGGAAGGAAGGAAGGAAGGAAGGAAGGAAGGAAGGAAGGAAAGGGAAGAAAGAGAGAAAGGGAGAAAGGGAGAAAGGGAGAAAGGAAGAAAGAAAGGGAGAAAGAAAGAGAGAAAGAGAGAAAGAGAGAAAGAGAGAAAGAGAGAAAGAGAGAGAGAGAGAGAGAGAAAGAAAAGGAAAGAAAGAAAGAAAGAAAGAAAGAAAGAAAGAAAGAAAGAAAGAAAGAAAGAAAGAAAGAAAGAAAGAAAGAAAGAAAGAAAGAAAGAAAGAAAGAAAGAAAGAAAGAAAGAAAGAAAGAAAGAAAGAAAGAAAGAAAGAAAGAAAGAAAGAAAGAGAGAAAGAGAGAGAGAGAGAGAGAGAGAGAGAGAGAGAAAGAAAGAAAGAAAGAAAGAAAGGAAGAAAGGAAGAGAGAAAGAGAGAGAGAGAGAGAGAGAGAGAGAAAGAAAGAAAGAAAGAAAGAAAGAAAGAAAGAAAGAAAGAAAGAAAGAAAGAAAGAAAGAAAGAAAGAAAGAAAGAAAGAAAGAAAGAAAGAAAGAAAAAGAAAGAAAGAAAGAAAGAAAGGAAGAAATGAAGAAAGAAAGAAAGAAAGAAAGAAAGAGAAAGAAAGGTATAGTTATTAATTTCAAGGTAGAATGATGGTGTCAAACATAGCACGGGGAGTTTTAGGTGCTAGGTATTTTCTAGTTGATTTATTTGAAACTAGGTTTCAGCCCTTGAGGCACAACTGTTGATTTCAGGGATTAATGACATGATGACAGCTTTTAGGAATTTATTTCAACTCACCGTCCCCCTTTAGATATAGTATTGTAGACTTCTTAAATGTTTCATTTAGAACACAGATTATGGAGTTTTACACTGCAGAAGTATAATTTCTTAATCTTTAGTTTTAAGGGAAGAAAGACATCTGTAAAACACTACAGAAAATGCTACTGTTGCTTAAATTTCCTTTGGTGGAAAGTGAATATATTTTCAATTTTCTTCTTCATCCTTCTGAATTTGGTTACAGTAATAATAAAATAAACACAGGAATGACATTGAAATCTTCGAATCTCTTGGACTCACAATGTGACTTGAGGTATTATTTAGCTTTATGATAAGAAAATGCAAAAAATTTTTAAAAGCCATAGAGTAAGGATAAAAGAGGAAGTTCACTTTGACATTTACTCACAATTGCATATTACCATACCTCTGGGGAGAAGGAAAGAGCAAATAAACAGTATTTCATCCCTGTATTCATAGAAGACTTCCTGATGCAAGATGAGCTTTGAAAGAAACACCTTGATTCAGGTTCTGGCAAGCTGGCATCTCTGAATTAAGAAAATTGCTTTATCAACTCCTGTATAAATATGACAAATCAACTGAAGCCAAGAAATAACCCTGGTAATTCAGAAAAAGAGTTAATTGTGAATAAAATAAAATATTGAAACATGGATCAGCTGGAATTTCAAAATGGATTGATATGAAATATATTGCTTACTTGTCAAGGCCTCTTCTGAACAATAATAGCCTTATAAACTCTTTTAAATGAGAATTGTACCTACAATATGAAAACACAGCAAAAACATTTTGAAGGAAAAATTGTGAAACAACCTATGAATCACAAAGGAATTACTTTATAGAAAAGGACAGAGAAACAGTAAGATATGATATCTCAAGTATAGTATTCTCATTTTTCAATAGTGTATATTAGCTTTTAAACTTTTCTCTGTATTTATCTCATTGGCCCCAAAACTATTAACTGGTCCTTCTGCAGACATTATGCATGTGTCCTCCCTCTCCTCCACATCATTGCCAGAGATGTTAAGCAGGTGTTCTTTCTCTTTATTAATTTTCTCCTGATCTTTTTCCCTGTTTCTTATTTTTCCATGTATATGGAAGGAGTATCATACTTCAAAGAATGTTTGATCACTCTTTCTTCAATTCTCTTCACTCTTCTGTGTATTTTCCCTCTTTCTTTCACTTTTTTTCCTTTTCTCTTTTCCCTTTTCAGAGTCTTTTTAGGTCTTTCTCTTATTTTTAAAGTTTCCCTCTCTAAACTAGTTTTCCTTTTGCGCCCTTTCCTATTCCCTGCACATGCCTTTAGTTTAATTATTTCTTCTATTTTCTTTTTCCCTGATTTTCCATTCCCTCTTCTATGCATACACAACCTCGGGTGTCTTTCTCCATAGAAAATTTATTTTCTGGGATTCATTGATCTTTGAAAATTTCTGTAAAGCTCTGAAATCAAGCAAGGATCTTCATTTCCACTCATAGTTTGGATAAGATCTTATCTCTTAAAAATATGCTATGAAGGACACAATTATTTGTTAGTGTGGAGAGCAGGGCCCATTCAGTCTGGAATTTAGGCAGCAAGGCATGTCATGATGTGTCCTGTGCTTTGCATTCCTATTCTCCTTGTGCTTTCTTTGCTCAAGAATTCTCTTGACAGCTCATGGTTTGTTCCTAGTCACAGAACAGAGTTGCCTTGTAGAGAAAAAATGTTAGAAGTACAACTTGCATAGGTTTTTACTTGTAAATGAGAAATTTCATTATCATTTCAGTCTCAATAAGCCTATTGTTCCACTCAAGCCACAAAAATAGCACTTGAAGTATGTCAAGTCTGGTATTAGAATAATTTCCTGTGTAACCAGACTAAACACCTGATACTTGGTTTTCTCCTGAAACATACTTGCATAACTTGTGTCAAAAAAACAGTGCTTAGACTAGATCTTCTCACATTTTTTTTTCTGAACAGCTGCTCGACCCTAGACAGAATCCACAAAATAAAGATGTCATGGAGCCTGGAAAGTGTCTTTAAAGGAATTATGGAATGAATACAAGTTACATGAGAAATTCATGGAGGGCCAAGCTCCACTGTATGACATATCTGTTATGCAGCACTGTGAAACCTGGTGTTGATTTTCAAAGTGATGGGGCCATCATGAGAAAAGCCAAACTACCAACCTGGATATCAAATTTTCAGTATCACAGAATGGGTCAGGTTGTCAGGGAACCCAGTGGGTCATCTGGTCCAACCTCCCTGCTCAAGCAAAGCCATCCTATAGTACCTGGCACAGGATTTCTCCATAGAAAGGATTTCTTTAATCTCCCCAGTAAGGGAGACTCCACAGACTCTCTGGGCAATCTGTTCCAGTACTCAGTCACCTGCACGGTAAAGTTCTTCCTCACGTTCAGGTGGAATTCCTGAATGTGTATATCCAGAATGAGAGAACAAACATTTTGTCCAAGAAATTAATCTGGATCATATTCCTCTCTAAAAGTGAAAGCTTCCCTTGACTTTTGTTTATTGTCTGCCTTGAAACTATGAATAAAAAATATCTGCTAGTGGCAGTTGAGCATCTGTAATGTATGGAATTCTCAAGCTATCATGAGATCAAATCTCTTTATGGTTATTAAAGAGATACAAGGTGGCAGCTGTTTTTACACACTGACCAAAGTTTGAAATTGGCTACCTGTTGCCTAGTTCATATTTTATCCTTGTTCCGATTACATCCCAGAGAGGACCATTAAAGAATAAGTGTTTTGCTTTGTTATCAGGATGATACACAGACCCCAGCTACAGTTTTAGTGCCATGTCCAGGAGTTAATCAAACCTTTGTTTGCAATATATTCCCCTTATAGCACAATTGCTATGTAACGGCTGATTCAAGTTTTAATTGCCTGATAAATTGAGTATAAAATCCTATGGCAGAAAAGGAAATCAGAAAAAAAGAGGATGGTTCTCCAGCAAGTTGATATAAAAACAGTTTTCTCCTTACAAGTAGGATTAATTTGCATAAATTTGAACACAGGGATAAGCAGTTTTAGATGACACCAGGTAATAAAGCCGAAAATCCAGGAAATTTAGAATTCTTCTGTCATGGCCTTTTTATTATGCTAGTTGTTTTCTCTACTCACAGAAATTAGAAAACAATAGTTGCTGCTTATGTCATCACTGTGACTGTGCCAATTTCATTAATATCATGCTGCAAAAAGTATATTTTTGGTTGCTTTTACTGAAAACTATTCAGTAATTTAAATTTAAACACAGTGTTGGGAGGATGTTATATACATAGATATTGCCTATAAAAAGGTTTGCTTAGAAAGTCAGTTAAATTTTAGATTTGGCATTTGACATAAAATATTATAAACAACACTTCAGATCCCTATGATCTGCCAAATACTGTATGTTTTTGTAACAAGTCTGGTTTTCTATTATAAATATGAATATTTGATAGCTGTGCTAAATTTACTATTTATTTTGTAAAACCAGAAGTCTTTTCAATTTATGCATTACAAATTTTTTGCTTACTTCCATTTTTTCCTTTGGGTCTAAAAATGTTGATTTGGTGTGCGTTTGCCCTGATTATAATAAGATCTCTTGGAACTATGGCTCCACCTGCTACAGAAAATATACCATTCCATAAGTATGATTATTTATTTGATAATATATGCATATTTTTGATGTGTATGGAAATTCATTTTATATGCATATGTCTGAAAGGTAGGTATTTGTCTTTTCAGAACTCAGTGGTTTACTTTGGGCCAAAAGAATGAAGAAAAGAGGTATATATATTATCATAATGTTTTCAGGAAAGAAAAAACAAACTCCTCCAGCATTGTCTCCATTATATCCCCTTGTTACCCTTCAAGAGCATAACAGGGCTCCTCCATATTGCCTTGAAAGTGGGCAGACCAGATAAAAGAGAGAGAGAAATTTCAGATTTTATGTGTTGAAGATAGAGGACACAGCTGGAACACCATTTCCTGTAATAATGCATCTTACTTTCCTTAAGATCTCCCCTACAAACATCATGACTCTGTCCTGTTTCCATACTCTCAGTAAAACATTCATAAGAATGGAGCAATTTCTCTGAATCTTCCTTGTAAACACAATGCCTTACCTGTTCTTTATAAGTAATTTCAGGTAGTTGTGAGTAACATAAGGTGAAAGGTTTTATACATCATATTTGTCCTTCATAGGATATTATGTAGGACCCAGTAAACTCAAAGTATAGTAGAGTTTTTAAATGTTATTTATAAAGTTTATCAGTTGTGCTCTTTAAGTTTCTTTAATGACTAGTTTCAAAGGATACCCGAAGAAAAAAGCAAGAAACTTGAAAAACAGTGGTGCAAAGAAGCAAGTCTCAAAAGGAAGTTTCCATATTTCCACATGCACCTCAATTCCAGAAAATGTGGAAAACAACACTGGCCTGACTAGAAGATCTGGTTAACTCTTATAAGAAATTAAGATATTTCCTAATTAGCTTAGCACTTGTGGCAGTGCATATGGATTTTGACTACCTGGCTGAATCCTAGATGTTCTCAGAGTTCTCTGAATGAATGGGTAGACTTTATTATGTTTTTGTATCCCATCATCCAAGCTTTGCCAGTAAAAAAATCAAACAGGTGCAAAGGTTTTTATTTTATTAGTGGATCTTGCTTACCAATTTTCTCATTAAATGTAGTTTTGCTTCTCCCTCTGATCAGCAAATTCTAAAATTATACTAAAGCTTACATGTGAATACTAACATATATATATATATATACACAATAGTAAACTATTTCTTTCTCTACAGAAATGCTAAAATTATCTGTAGGATAAGACTATTCCAGATGTTTTATCATTCTGTTTTATCTCTTGGGATCTCTGGTACTTTTCTTTAGCAGACTTCTGTATTCATTGCAATATTGTTATTCATAACTCTTATATTGCAATGTTACTGTTAGCATAACAAACAAACACACCAACGAGTTACTGCAGGACTTTTAATTTGAGTCAGGCCTCCTTTTAGATATCACAAAGGCATAATGTATGATGGCACAGAGATTAAAGATAGAAGAACACAGCAGGAGTGCTCTGTTTAAATTGCTTTATTTTTCTCATGGTAAGTCACAACTATTTTGAGTTTAAATCAGCACTTCTCCCACTCATGAGCAGGCTAGTGACCTCTAAAAGTCAACACAGAATGCCTAACACAGACTCCAGATGTTACCAGAATTTCAAGATGTTACCTGAAATGATCCAGTTTATGAGCAGTGCGGAAATCTTGGCATATGACACTCTAAATGTGACTTGTGATTGGAATGTGTAACTCCCTAGGTCTCCAAAAGAAGTACCCACTTCCTCCTAGCAATTCAGAAGTCTTTCTGGATTCTCCAGTCTCCTTAGCTACACGCACCACTTCTGTTCTTACCTCAAAATCAGCTGTTTCCAGGAAAACTAATGAGGAAAAAGTGGATCTTCTCAAGAATCAGTCTACCCTTTAAGCCATACCAGATTTGCTACTTCTCTGGTCTTGAAAAACAGTGACAGGTCAAACACAAGTAGTGATAGGGAAGAAGTCTGAGATTTCACATACTGTGCCTAAAAAAGGTCAGCAAGTTTTCTTTACCCCAATCAGCAGATGGCAGGGGCTGGACAACACAGAGTGAGGTGAGATGTGGACCACTCTTCTCCACTTCAGAGTTGTTATGTGGGAAAAACAAGCTGAGCTGAGCAAGAAAGGTGACACATTTTGTACAAGACAGTACTGTCAACAATATTGTTTCTTACCACAACAGGTACCACATGATAGACTCTCAAAAAAGATCTATCATTTCTAATGTGTTCTCAACCTATGTAAAGTCTTCAAATGCAAATAATTTTGACAGGAGATACCATTGCTTTTGTGTATGTTGCGAAGACCTGCGGTCTTTCTTAACGAAAAGAGCAAGGAGTACGTGGCTCATCAGTAAGGACATTAATGCACCACTACCCAGTAGTGTCATTCCCTTCCATATCATAGGTACTCATGCAACTTCAAAGCTCTGCAGGGAGAGCACAGATCCATGTGAAGATGAACCTCTTTCCCATTGCATCTCCATAAAGACCAGCTTAATCTCTCTCTCTCTCTGTCACTTTGGAGGCAGTGCCTTCTGGAAGCCATTGTAATTCATATAACGAGTTACTCAGTGTTAATTATATATGTACATATTAATAGACTTTGGATAAACTACATAAATACTCCCATTCCAATTACCAAAAATGCACACATGCTTTATAACTTGTGAAAATATGATGGGGGCACGTATGGGGTGTTGTGTGTTTCCCATTAAAAAGAAGGACATTTTTGACAGATGCAAATGGCAGAATGTATCAAGATAATTAATTTATGTTCATTCCGCAGAGGTGGTTTTTTTTTTTAATTTCTCAGCATGACCTCTGTTTCATGCTCAACAGAACAATCAAAAAGGGATTATAGACTGAAATCACTCAGAGTTTTATCTTTCCATGTAAAACTTATCCAGTCTAAGTTTGTTTATATCTTGATTGATGAAAACTATAATAATTTCTTTTGCTTGACTCAAACCTTCTGATTGAATATTTCAGCACATTCTTGTTGTTTTCATAGCTTTCTGATCAAATACTTTTTTTCCCCCACTTTTTTATTTCACATAAATAAAACTGCTTCCAGGACCCAACAGCTGGCACTTAGTGACTGAAGGGATGAACAGGAAGACTGTGTATTCTTAGGATTACAGAACAAGCTGAAAAGAACAATTTATGCAGAGTTTTGTAAGTTTAGTGAGGCAGAAAATAGATTGGGGTCCAGAGCAGAAATGATGTGTCAGTCAAAGCTAAGCATACAGACAGAAACTTCCACAACAGAAGAGCAGTCATGTGCTTTCTTAGCTTTTGTGACTTCAAGAGTTACTTCTGAGTTTGCGTAAAACAGCAAACACGTGTTTGTAAAGATCATACTCATAAGTGACTTCTTACAAGTCGCTTTTCAAGTCTGGCAAAAGCAAGAACAAAGCTGCCTTGAAAGATGTAGAAGATGGTTAAATGTCTTTTAGGAAGAGTCCTGAAGAGGGAGAAAACTGCAGCTGAACACTGTGACTTTGCCATTTACACATTACCCTTGAGTAAACTATTTTCTCAAAATGTGTAATTTCATCAAATACAATCCATTTTTCTGTAGCGTAATGTAGGTCAGTGCTCTGTACTCAATACTGACAAATGAAAGCTAGAATTATATATATGTACTGTAGTTGTCTTTACCAAGGCAGGATACTGTAACTGTTTCTCAAGCACTCCTGTGTGGATATTTCTGTCTGACAGCTTCTGCTGATCTCCTTTCTTTATTTGATTGATAAACACGGAGCTGCTCCCTGAAATGACTAAGATTTTACAAGCAATATTCTACTACAAAATATTATTGGCAATACTATGCAAATTGCCAGAAAGGCATTAGACTGCAATTTAGCCAGCATTTTAAAAAGCTGCCTGTTGCCTATGTGACACACAGCAACTAAAGCACCTGTTCATTTTCATTCAAAGTATCTATTTCATCATTTTACTTCAAGCATATTCTTAGTTGCTTTGAGATAATGGTGCTCAAATTTCATAACATTTAAGAAGCAAGAATGGCTTGAAAGAACCCATGATCCAGAAGCAATGATCATATGTCTTTGCTAGTCTGAATTACACACTATCTGACTTCAGTTACATCCCCTCAGTAACAATTTCATAGGTTACATTGAATGCCTGATTAAGATTTATATTCTATAGAACACAATGTTCATTTAATAATATCATCATTATTGTTGGGTACTTTACTGATACTTTTATGGGTTAGAGTTCATGTGCACAAAGAGTAAAAAAAGTCACTTCACTCTTATGTCACGGATAAGAAATAATAGATCATCCAATTTTCCAAGACATGTTTCTCCTATCTTTTATCAGCACACTTCTATCAACATATTTAGATATTTGTGGCAGGTTAATATGGGCCATTTTCACCTGGCAACTGCATCAGTCCTTAGCAACAGTAAGTCTGTATTCAAACTACTGGTAACATTGAGCCAAAATGGAAGATCAGACTACAGAAACCTTTGGATAATGTATGTCAGGAATTTTCATATATTATTTCACCTTGGCAACCATTTCATTTAATTCCCTAGCAACTCTGAATATAAACTCAGTTTAGGGTTTTTTTTTTTTCTGTTCAAAATTACCTCTTGAGAACAACTAAGATGATTCCCTTATTAACTTTAATGATATTCAGTGTTTCACTTATTTCTAGTTTAAGATAAATGGCAGAATTCAATATTGCACAGCAGTGCTTTAAATCTACACAGTATTTCATGGCTTAAAAGCCATGAAAATTAAGACAGTACAGTTGTAATTTAATGTTATTCTTCTACTTCTTTATATATACTAGTATATAACTGCTATTTCAGAAATTTTTATTAGTACTATAAATGTACAAAAAGCATTGTGTTCATCCATCAAACTTCTTGTATCCTGTCTAAGCAAGACTTAATATTGTTTTGATAATAAGGGCCTACACATTCCTCTACTGGAATATTTGAGGGGAAAATAATTTGTCCCTGAAGGGGGTAGAAGGACTCCACTGCTATTTTATCCCCATTCATATGTACTCCATTTACTTACCCATTGATAGAGAAGTATCAGCTAAAATCATGATAGGCATCTTATGATAAATATCCACTTTGGCTGTTATTGGATCTGTAGTGTAGCAGATCTTGTGGGGATTATTTTCTGGCAGTGATTCCTCTAAGTGTTAGCATATTGTATAAATTTTGTTTTCTACAAGTATCTCACTATGTTGAAATAGTTAAATTTCTCACTTTTCTGTTTAAAGAGCCTTCTGGACTCCATGTGTGAATAATTAAAGGTGTATTATCCCACTTTGCAATCTTAAGGAGATTGATTAACATTAAGTTAATATATATTCGTGTATATTATAGAATTCAAGTGACAAAAAGGGAGAAGAAAAGGGGAGCAATGTGAATGATCACAAAGCTTGCTAGTTTTAGTTGTGTCTTCCAATTTTTACTATGTGTTTTCTTATTCAATTGCAATAACAAACTATCTGTTCCTCTCTTCCCCTGCCTCCTTTCCCCAGTGGTTTAATGGGGTGCATTGGATATGAACTTTGTCCCTTTTTCAATTTTTAGAGCTGAATTTTGTTTACACAGTCTGTCTAGTCTCCATATAGGTTTTTAAGCAACAAAATAATTTTACATGCTCAGAGGAAGCTTGAGATTTAAGGGACATAAGTAATCTGACCCACAAACATTTCTGGTTGTTTTGCTGATCAGTCTTTAATGTTGTGACTTAGGACTTGCTCACACACTAAGTAATATTATTCATCTTACGTCATCATGAAGCACTGATCTGTTCCAAATCTTAACTGCAAATGATCTTCTTTTATACAATGTGCACATTGTAAAGGTATACAATTTTTTCTGCATATACAGTAATTTCTACATATCCTTTCTGCCTCAGCAACTAGACACAGAGGATGTTTCCTATTGTTGTCATGGGCATGTTTTGAAATTTCTTCACTTCCCATGGTGTATTTCCACTTAACTAAACTCAATTTCTGCTTATTAAAAAAAAAGTCCTCCGGATTATGAAATAGCCTCAGAGCAACAATAAGCTAAAGCACAATGAAAAACAACAACAACAACAAAACAAAACAAACAAAAAACCATCAACACTAACACAAAACCCCAAACCAACTCAAAACCTAAAAATCTCTCTTGCTTGAACAAGAAAATATATGACAAAAAGTGGTGAAATAAATTGTCTATTATCAATGTTATTATCTTTCAGTTACTCGTATTCTCTTTGTGTGCTATTCTTTTTGAGGCAAAGGCATGAAAATTCTGTTAGTGTATCAGACAAGAATGTGATTTCTAGAATGGCAGTTCTGTGAAAATTTTTAGAGTTCTGTGTAAATTTTAATATACTTGGTTATGTCCTAATATCATGTTACTACCTTAAGTTACATTTTCCAGATGAAACAGCAAGTACATATCTCATAGCAGCATACAGAATTATGAACAAATATAAATATATTTTCAGATTTCACAAACTTTAGATAATCAACAGAACTTTTCAATATATTGTGAAACCTAACACTGGAATTCTTAATGAAGAAATCAAAGTCTGAGTTTAATATGTCTTATTACCACAGAAACCTCGGGTACCTTTGTTCTTTTTATAAGCCCTTTACATTTATTTTAGCTTCAGAATACCAAAAATAAACATTTTCCATATCATTTTTTTCATGAGAAATGAGCAAAAGGTATCTTGTAATCCCGTCTTTGGCTGTAAAGACAAGTTAAGACACAATAAAATAGTATTTTATCATAAGAAATAGAAATGGCAGAGATGTGCAAGCACCACATACAGAAAGGAGAGGCCACATTAAAAATTTAATGAGATTAATTTATCTTTTAAGAAAATGTTAGAAAGAAGTTATATTGGATGAGTGACCAGTTTATTCCCTTGGGGAAAAACAGGTAGAAAGGATTCAGGCTTTCATAACAGAACAATTGTAAAACTATTATTTATACAGGCCTTTCTGGAATAGGTATGAAATAAAAATCATATTTTAAATTAATTTCTGGTGCTAGTTAATGGACTGATTCAAACTACATAATGGGCATCAGGAAAATTCATCCATGGCATTCAGAAAATTTGGAATCAATCCTATGACTTCTCTACACTAACAGAAGAATGCTGAATATTGTAGTTCAGATTTTTAAAAGCATTTAATGAGTTTGCAAAGTCAAAATGAAATATTGAAATGCTGATATCATGAATATGGCAATGTCGCGATAGACTAATAAATCAGGATACAGATTTATTTATGCATGTGTCTTCAGTTACAAATAATTTTGCAAATTAGAAAGGATATTCAAAATAGTTCTGAGATTCCTCTTCTAATAGCCAGACTTGGGGTAAATCAAAACACCAGAAATTAGTCTGAGAAAATAGCACAATAAGAAAATGTAGAAATAAATAGAGATTATTTCCTTTCCTTTTAAAACAAAAACATGGGCAATATATTTTTTTGAGGAAATGAACAAAATAGTAACCGTCATTAGGTGGAAAAGTCTTGACATATCCTACACAAGAAAGGAAAATGAGTCATTGCTGTAAAATACTTGCAGACATTATTCTAAAATGCAATATATCTCGAGAGATTTAAGGTTTTACATGTCACAGATTGGACTCAAGCTTACACTACTTAAATTAATTTTTCTGGAGTGGATACACTTCCTTGCAGTGTGTGTTACTGTTGTTAATCATTTTATTGACTGAAGTTCATCCCTGTGCAGAGGATCTCTCCAATACCCATGGAGAGAAATTAAAACTTGCTCCTGCAAACACTTAAGCATCTGCTTATTTTTGCATGAGTAAGGAGCTCTTTTCAATTTTAGCAGGCTTGCTGATGTGTATAGACTTCAGTGTTCATAAATGTTTCATAGCATCACTGTTGAGAAAGACTGTGTTCCAAATGTGCAGCACATTTATCCTGTACTAGCCCTCAGTGTAATTGTGCATTTGCATTAAGTAAGCTGTTTCTCCTGCCCAAATACAAAAAAAAAGTCAGCTGCTTGATCACCTATTATGAGAAATAAAAATATGTTCCTATATTCCTTACTTTTGTCTCAGAGGAAACATTTTACTGATATCTAGACCAACAGGCAAAAGGTGCAATAACACTGAAAGTAGTGGAGCTGGAACTGATAAAACTAATACTGGTACTAGGCTGCAGACTTTGTTGCAGTGCTTCTGCATAAATTATTGCTTGAATAGAAACTGCATATTTAGGCTTTTTCATTTATAAATAAAATAAAAAATAATAAATATTCAGGGAATTTTTTTAAATCCTGGCTTTTCTGTGAAAGATTGTCATTGAAAGATGGTCATTGAAAGATGGACCAAGAAAAATGGGTTAGGAGGTCTGCTAAAGAAGACAGGTACCTTGATACTGAAGACAGTGTCTGGCTTAAAATAAGGGAAAAGAAAAAGAAATAAAATAAGAAAAACTTATTTTAAAAAAATTGAAAAAGGAAAGTAATGGAAACATCAGTCTGCTCTAAAGCCAACAAAGAATGTCTAAGTGGTGGTTCCTCTGACTAGAGAGAGGGAGGGAAATGTTGAAATATGAGAAGAAGATAAAGCAAAGACTGAAGAATGAGAAATGGTATCATTCACTGGAAGAACTTCATATGAAGTTGACATACAAAGAGCAAATTCAAAACCCTATCTCTTCAGCAGTGGAGGTCCTCAGGAAGACCTAAAATGATGTTTTAAAATATTCTTACAAATGGATCAGAAAACTTTCCAGTAGCAGACAATTCTTCATTTATGTTAATTACATTTAATCTCTCAAGTACAATAAAGGTTGTATCCACTGATTGTCTATTAGATACTTTATTTATTCAACAGTAGCATATGGAATTTACTTTTCTAAAAATATGCCTTTCCTCTGAAGCTTTCTAAAAATACACTTGTTTTATTTATTGTTATGTTTTTGGAAATACATGTGCTAAATTGCCTTAGAGCACAGTGACATTCCTGTGCTCAATATATTTAACACTCAGTTGGTCACTCGCATTCAATGCTTACTGAAGGAGCTAAATCATGTATAATTTATGTCTTTTACCCTGTCAGTACAACTTCACTTTGACTATTCACATGTGAAAAAATTATTCATTCATCTAAGTATTTTCAAAATTCTCCCTTTAGGTTAGGGGGATGGAGGTATTTGGAGGGTTGACATTTTTGTCTCTTTTGTTTGAAATTTACTGAGGAAAGGAGCACCTAGAGTAAAAACCACTCTTTTAGCTTTAAATGGGAACTACTGTTTATTAGACATTTTGCTACAAAGCACCTGGAAGTATGTGGTAAGAGGGTGGAAACTGCATTGAAATCCAGAGTCATGCTGTCATGCTTCCTGAATAGATGACATAAAAAAAAAACAAAACAAACAACAACAACAAACATTTACTCAGATGTGGTGTTAACTTTTTTACTCTTCTCATCTCTACAAATTCACAGTTTCCCCATTCCCAAAAGGGCTTTTTTCACTCTTGCAAACAATAGTTTGTGAAGAGCAACTTTTACATGTTCTGTCTCTAAGGTCACCTCCCAGTGCCTTTTCATAAAAAAAAAAAAAAACCAAAAAAAAAACCAAACACAAACGACAAACAACAACAAAAAACTCCCATGTATAAGAGAATAAAATATATCATAATAAATTGTTAGTACCAGTTAGAATATTGTTCCCTTGGGTGTCTTCAAAAATACAGTAAAAGTACTGTGGAGACATAAAATCAGATTATCTTCAGGATCTATGAACCAGAGCAAGAATCAGGGCCAGATTAAAATGAACAAACAGTGAAGCTGTTCTATCGAGCTTGGCCTGGCACAGACGCCTCCATCAAAAATGAAAGTACAAAGGGAAAAACAGAACAAAAAAACGTGTTGATTGTTGCAGTGTCTCCTCTTGGGCCCTGAGGCATCTGCTGCACAGAGAACAAATGCTTAGATTTGAATTACCTTCCTTCCATTTTTGTGTCTCCTGCTGTAGTCCTGTAAACTGAATAAAAATTAGCTTTAGCCATATTTCTTCTGCTCATTCTTCTTTTTTGTGGGCACAATATGGGACAGATAAGTCAGCATAGTGTACATAGGATCTACCCTTTCCTTCCCAGCTATGGGCAAGGTTCCAGCACAAGCTCCGGGAGGATGATGTATATCTAAAACAGCTGATCCGCCTGTAAAATGGGAGAGTAGAGGCAGCCAGGAAAGGCAGGAAGACCAGATTGCCTTGTGGTGGACGTAAAGAGGCCTTCTGCAAGAACACATCAGTTTCTCTTCTCTCCACAGGCTTCAACATACACTGACTAGGTTCCTATAATATTACTTCAATTTCTTAATATTCTAATCTGGAATGTGTGTGTGTTTGCCAAGGAAAACCATAACTGCTGGTTTCTATGCAAATTACATGAAATAGATAAGTAGTTCAAAAAATTTGGTTGCCTCAGAAGTGTGTTCAGTAAAATCACTGTCAAGGTAACAGTTCTTCTCTCTACCCAGGTTCTTTTAAGACTGACTAAGATAACAATAAAAATTTTGGTAGAAAACTGAGGATGAGTAAATCCTCTGGTGTGGAAAACATAACCAAGAAAAGATTTCTAATTAACAGAAGACCCCGTCTGTGCTATTTGGGAACTCATTGCCCTAATTTTGTTCGTGGGGGGATAGGACTCTGTCTGGCTTCCAAAAAGACGGGTGTGGCTTCCTGTCAAAAACCACTGTGGTGGCATCATCTGCCATTGTTTATTGTTTCCAGGTCCATTGTGAGCATTTTTGTATGTGAATCACTCTCTCTTTTATATACTTCTTTTATTAATATGATTGTTGTTGCTTTTGGTTTTTTCTCACTGCTGTTTCTAGTAAGAAAGTGCTTCCAATCCTCAACTCCAAGCTGGAGGGGGAAATGGGAGGGAGAGGGGGAACAAGCAAGTGGTGTCTAGTTTGGAAGAGTCTTGGTGGGGACATCAAATTGGGTAGCACCATTCCTAAACCATGACCCACATAAAAATCCTTTTCTATTTCTCCATCGTAAATAATGGTTCTGTGAGTGTTTTCCAATTAATTAAGACACAGATTATGAGTTTTAAAATCTTCAGCTAGAATTTCAGAATACAAATTTAAGTTGAAGACATTCTGCCACTGCCTTGAACTTGACAAATCCTCTATCATTTTTAGATCCCTTGGAAGCAAATAGTTCTGCTTAATAGAAAAGTGTAGCACATTTTGAAAGGCAATTCCCATTGAGAGCTGCCTTTAGATCTCTTAGAGGGAGTGTTTGTAAGTTTATCATCACATTACCTAAGTATTGAATTGGGTTCTTGTGCTTTCATTTTCTTAATTTGAAATTGAAAACATTTATTGATTGCATGCAAAAATCTAAACATAGTGCATGATTCTATAAAATCTATTTCTGTTTCTCTTCCCACAATGAAAGTGAATATCTGTTTCAGTCCACTGAAGAAGATTGAGTTTATGTTTTTATAAGTCATAATTTGAAGGATAATTCTTTTGCCTTTTGTATTATATGGATTTACGGTTATATAGAATGAAACCTAAGAAAGAATGTGTACTTTTTAATTGCATAGAACTCTTCCTATTAGAGATTAAGTACTCAATGTACAGATTATTCTCTTCACTTGTATTCAAAACTAATAAAAAGTAAAACTTGCTTATGACAAATTTTAGTATAAATTCTCTAACTACATAATTTATTAATCATTTCACAGAGTTTTACCTTGCCTGTTTTTTTTTCCTTAGGTGAGGAATTCAGTGGACAGCAGAAAAATCTACAAAGGTTCAAAGTAAGATTTCACATCTATTCACTTTCTAAGTCATATTCTTTTTCCTGTAAGGCCTACAAATTCTTTTGTTTTGGATTTCCTGTTATAAACCACAAATGTCTTTCTAATTAGCAATTTTTATTAAATCTTGGAAAGCGTATCCTGTTTGAAATTCAAATTTCTCCTAGTCATAAAACAGAACATAATTTTGGAATCAGTAGACTATGTAATAAATGCATAGATACCTCCAAAGGTGTGGGAGTAAGATCACAGATCAGATTTTGCAGTTTTGGAAAAAAAGTCTGGCTACTTCAGCATGATTGCTAAATTGTGCTATGAATAAATGGAAATTTAGTAAATGCATTGAATGATTAGCAACAGCAACTAAAAAGGGTACTGTGGATTTCTAGCCTTCTGGTTTGTGTACTATCTCACAGCGGCCTTTGTACCAGGAATAATACTTAACTATAAAGGCTGAGTAATTCTGACAGCAAAACACTGATTGTTGTAAATATTCTGCAAGGTATAGCTATATGAGAAAGGGGTGCCAAGCTTTTGTTACTCTTTCTACCTACTTTGTATAAGGTAATATGTTTGATAGGTACATATGACCTGACCTCTTTTTTTAATGAGTAAGGTAGGGCATAAACTGAAGTAGGTCAGTCCCCAGTGATAAATTATTTATGACAAGTAAAGTATCACAGAAAAATTGTCATTATTTTATGTGTACAGGAAGTTTGGTAATTGATATTACATTCTACATACTATAAAATATGTGTATGACAAGGTATAGGAAATTTGGTGGTGTTGGTCATACTATAAAAGCTCAATTATTTCTGTAACCACGGGTAATCTTCAAGTTTCACACCTTAACCTATTAAATTTAAAACTGTGACAGAAAAGCTGAAAATTTTAGCGAGAATAATACCACTTATTTCCCTGAGATTATTAAGCTATTTAGAGATCAATTAATAATATGTGGGTAAATATAGAAGAATACAAAGATGATTCTGTGAATGAGTAATAGTCAGGTGAAATTCAGCATGCAGGAAATGTGAATTTATACTTCTTGAGAAAAGCAGTCCTAACATCACAAGCACTCTGAAAGTGATTATTTTTTCATCCTGAGTTAGATAGCTTATTTTTAAAGTAAATAAAGCAACATGAAAAAGAGGGCAAGATGAGGAGCATGACAAAAAAGGAGGACCAAAAATAGTAATTCAGTTAATGTGAGTAAGGACTACATATCTAGCATGCTTCAATCTAGAAGAGACTTAAACTGAGGAAACCATAGAGAAGTTTATTGAAATAATGTCTGGGGTGTAAAAAGTAAAAGAAGAAACCAATCATTCATATTTCATTCCAGTACTAAAACCATGGTCTGAAAAACTGGAAGTAAAGTTAAGAATAAATGCAGCTTGTAGAGAAAATCTGAAACTTCTTGCAGAAAGTTATTTGGGATTAAAAATATGCCATAGTCTTGAGGAAGAAAAATCCCATAAATATGTAAATACACTGATAATCCCCCTAGCTTCAGAAACTCCCTAAGAAGCAGTCATGTGAATACATGCCTAAGGGTAGTAATACTAGCAAGTTGTACTATTCTTACATTTCCCAAAACTTCCTTTATTAGCTACTTGATACCCCAAGGGCGCAATTGTATTATAAATTTGACCATTATTGCTTTTATGGTTCTGCTTATAGAATATGATACCAACTGGAAAGCAACACAAAAATATTGCTAGGGAGTTAAATAAGTTACCAGACACAGACCTTAGCCTCTCTCTAGCCTCCCTGTTTTTATGGACTTTTTATGGTTTATTTCACTCTCAGTCTTGTGTTAAATGACAGTGACAATACCAGAAGTCCAGAAAAAAACTTGGTTTTAGGTATGAAGTTCCAGCAGAATTCATCTTTGGTTAGGTAAATCATATTGTATAATCCCAGCAAATCCAAACTATGTTCTGTACCAGCCTCAATGGAGGGAGATATTCTCAACCATAAGAGACTTAGTGAAATTAAGCCAGAATTTTCTTCTCAGATATTCCTCACTAATATGTTTACAGACAATAATATGGAGTGAAAAGCATTGAAAATAATAAGGAAAACTGAACATACCAAGTAAAAAAGGTTTGTTGTGCTTCCAGGAAAAAAATGGAATTTATGATTATGACAATATAAAAATAAAGATAACAGATTAACAGATTAGGCAATTTAGCTAAGAAATACCTCTGTGTTTAAAATTCAACTGGCATTATATGTTTGAATAGAAAAATAATTATTTAAAGTCTCCTCTTATGAAAATGTCTAAGAATTGGGGGGTTTTTAAGCGGGAGACTCATGTTTTTGGGGGTTTTTGTGGTTTTAGTTTTTTTGGTTTCTTTGCTTGGCTTGTTTTTTTAATGTGGAAAGAAGTAAATATTAAAAAACACAGAATGAAAACAGTGGGTAACATGGGAGAAGCTATTCTTCCCACAGTCATCAACACCTATCTTTCTTTTTTATTTTTATTTTCTCTATTGGCATTAGCCAGATAAGTTGCTGTTCTTTCTGGCTTATATGTTGATAAGGAATTGATGGTACACATATCACTATAGTCCTGGACAGGCGCTGCCCAAGGTCTGCATTTATCTGCAGAGGTGCTATTTAACAGCATCACCCTTGATCAGTACAAGGTATTATTTTAAAATATTCCCTCTATCTCTCTGTCTTTTATGTTTCAAGCCAGAAAGAAAAAACAGAGACAAAGACTGAAACAGGGTGTCTAGAGCTAATTGACTAGCATATTTAAAGTGGGTTGTGGTTGCTTAGAAACATTTATAGACTGTAACTGAAGCTTCATTATTAAATAGTCTGCAGGGCAATGTAGGACAACATGTTTTTACAAGAGCAAGATCCACAGAGAAAGATGGTTTGTAGCTTAATATTGAAAGGAAACATATTTACAAATATTTTTTTTACATTTTATTTTTAAGTCCAATTAAACAATATTATTAAAAAATTTAACAACACTTATGTCAGTGCAGTAAACTGAAATTCAGTGTCATGACAACTTAATATTTATTCTGCAAGGCCCTCTGTTAATTCCAGAAGTAGTTATTTCTATTTAGCTCCCCTTGAGAGTAGGCAATTTATTTATTACAGAAAAGGGCATATTATTTAGGAAGAATCTGATTTTGGAGATCAAAGGATGCTGACATCTGTAAAGTGCAGCAATCTTTGATTACGCAACAATATTGTGTAGCAATGTTATAACAAAAATCTGGAAGGGAGGGCGTACTCAAAGTCTGTAGAGGGGAAGGCAAACAATATATTCTACAAACATATTGGTATTTCCAAGGCAGAAGTCTTATGAAAGGTATATAAAATAATCTATACCAACTATATTTGTCAGTTGAAATCTCATTATCTAATTATTTATTTCAAAAAGACCCATAAATAATGATTATGGAGTCATTTGTTTTGGTATCTTTCATGACAAAAAATGTTCAGTCTTTCTAAAGGATGTTTTAAATTTCTTCACAAAGCATTAGTGAAATGTCAGGGAATTTTTATTTCAGGTAATGCATTTTTATTTTCCTGCTACACATGAAACATTTCATACTTCTGTTGCAGCCATGAAGTCACTTAAAACATTGAGTCATGGATCTTATAAAAACTGACAGGTTTCTAGGAAATTTTTGTGTTGCCTGAATCCAAGCAAAATTAATATGCAAATGGTATGATGAGAGGAATTCTATCCTATCTGGTTGACATCTAGATTTAGACTTCATTGAAGTTTAGTCAATAAAAACTATAGATCATAGGAACACTATAGAAAGTCTGACCTGTGTGTGAATTATCAAACAAAGATTGAATTATTTCTACTTACAAAAGTTCTAATTGTTCCAGAAGAAAATAATATCTATTAACACAGACACTATATATATCTATATATGTATACATATACATATATATATATATATATAAAAAGGTAAAAGGAATGAATGGTAAAAAAGCACCACAAATTAATAAATCAGAAGTTTCAGTGATTAAAATACACATTACTAGGGTGTCACAGTAAATGTGATTCTTCCAGCTTTCTAAGTTATCTATCTTGAGAAGACATTAGAAATGATGAAAAATATTTAGTAGGTTACTGATCAAGACTAATCTCTTCTTGTTATTTCTTGAGTTAAGATTGTGTAGGATTAATCAGATTTCTGAGCCCTGTAGACTTCTAATAGAAACTTACCTTTACCAACACTAACTGGAACTAAATCTGAAATGAAAACAGGAAGACTAGTTAGCCATAAAATGACTGATGATAGCATCATATGAAACTCTGCCCCATGCATAATAAAATGATGTCCCCTATATAAAGTGAAACACTGAAAATTGGAATTGAAAACATCATCCAATCTTTCTATTAAATTAAATCATTATTTTTGCCATGTTATATCAACAATATTCAGAAGAAAACTATATTATTCAATACTGTAGTACCTCCTTAACAAATATTAACAAAATAAATAAAGTAAGGTTTATCTTATTTCATGCAGATTAAATATTTTTTTCATTTTATAAATTAATGGAAAGCCATTAAGTGAAACCATTATTGGAAAAGATATATTCAGGAGCTCTATTTAGAACATTTTCAGCTTAAAAACTATTACACCTCAGGACAGTGATAAAGGAAATGGGCATGACTTTTTCAACCCCAATGAGTCATAAGAGATCTTTTTGGCTTGTAAAAAAGTTAATATTTTTGAGAAAAGGTAAGTGGTTGTTGCAACTCACTGAGACATAAACCTGTCATCAAATATTTAAGAAGGCAGAATCAGACTTATAATTTGATATAATTTACTTACTACTTTCACATTCAAATCTACATTAAAGAAGATCATAGATAAAACTGATAGTATTTATTAGAGAAATTATTAGGCTCCCAAGATTACAGAACTGGGCTATCTAACAGCTACCAAAGAGAAAAAACTCTTCAAGTGACTTCTGTAATTTTATACCTACCATGTGTTCATGAAGTAGCAAGAGCTCTATAGGGGATTTTTTTTGCATATAAGGATAACTTTCGATGATGACCTAAAAAAATGTGGAATGATGAGTAATGACTTTTTCCCAGACAGACAATTTTTTATTCTAATTCTACTGGATCAGAGGGAACAACTTATTACAGGTGTTATTAAAAAAAAAAAAGAAAAAAAAAGTTGGGAATGCCAAGAAAGGATATATTTCCAGTTCATATAAAAAGATTGCAAGAGTTTCCAAGTGAATTACCTTTACATATAAAAACAGTACAAACATTTCTGTATAAAATAAGTTTAATTACGAACCTTTTAAAAGAATTCTTACACTGTTGTTGCCTGTAATTTGAACTAACTTGACTATCCTAGAATGAAATTATAAAAACTTTTCATCAATTGCTAAAATAAGAGGAATAAAATAATCATTATTGCTCTAAAATAATACAGTAAAATTTTGTAAACATGAAAGACCACAATAGTTTATTCCCTGTGTCATCAGGTAGATTGTTAGTGGAAATCTGGTATTTAAAAAGACTCTCTGAAATGTACCACCATCCTACAGAAAGGACGTTGTCTCTTTTCTTGAAATTCACAGGAGGCTGTTTTATCTATTAGAAACTGAGGAGGCAAGTACTTCAGGCTGATACATTAAAAAGGAATGGCTTGTGATTTATCATGCTCAACATTTGTTGGAAAAGACCACTAAGTCAATTGAAATACAAATAAGTACACAAGAACAAAAACAAACTGCAAGTTTTGTGCTTCCCTCTGTTATTGATTAGCCCGTTAAGCTATACTCCCTGTAGTGTAGCATGCGATCATTTACCTAACCCCTTTTCATGTCTAAGTCTGCACAAAGGCACCAGGAACTTGAGTCTTCAGCCATTTCAACTCTCATTACTGCGTTCTGAATATATGACCACACAGCCAAGGGAGAGACTGTGCTCCTGGCCCACTTTTAAATTCAGTGTGAATCCTTCCTCCTTGCATAGAAGTAGCACTGAATTCACAGTGGGATGAGAATTTCCCTATTTTTCCTTCAAGTAGGAACAAGTAACTTTTATTGTAGTAAATATCGGGATTTGAGTCCTACCATTTCTTAACTGGATAAAAGCACTAAAGTAGACCTGGAGATACTTTAAATGAGTGCGAATTGAATTCATGCTCCATTTAAGGACTGCTTCAGCACTGATGGTGTAATGACAAAACAAAATACACAGTTTCCAGTGGTTTGAAATAAGCGGACATGTTCCCTTTTTGTTTACATGAGGCAAAATTAGCTGAAGCTGTGAACCTAAACATGTTTGGGACTGATTCCATACCAGTTTTATTAAACCTGTCATTAATTTACAATTTTCTTTTTTTTGGATGGATTAAACTTGTAAGGACTAAAAACCAAATTATGGTCTAGACACCAGCAATTAGTGCTGCAAGTCCTGTTCTCTTGCTGTGGGCACTGTGCATCTTAATAATATGCCTAAAGTTTTAGTTTATTGTTTCCCCTAGTTGGATGCTGCTATTGGATTATTTTTTATCCTGCTGTAATCACATACATTAGTTCATCTGACTTTTTCTCAGCTACCAAACTAATAATTATTAGACTGCGTAATAATATATTTAGTGCTGATTTCACTATTTATTCATGCAGATTTCCATTCTTTTTTTCTTCCTGTAACCACTTTGTCCCAGTTTTGTAAGAGATAAAATGTTCACTGAAGCACAATACAAGAGCAGTACATTCAAGAGCAGTTCATCACTAAATATTTCTTCATAACCATTTAATAGTGTCTGCTTGATTTAGGAGAGAAGAATTGCCAGCCCTACAATACGAAACCAACCAACAAGAGAAGAAGACCTATTCACCCTTTTTAAGGTCTTATATTTTTTTCTGGACAACAAAAGAAAATTGGCATCTAATTAATTGAAGAAGAGGGAAGGGATTTATGTATGATTTATGTATGATTTATGTAGAGTGCATTCTGAAATCCCGTAAACACGAAAAGGTTAATGTTGCTGGTATGGATCAGGTTAAATGTTTTCAAAAGGAGCAAGGAAGTACTTAAACAATAAAAAAGTGCCTTCTAAAGATTCAAATCTAAGAGTTACATTCTGATCTTTCACTCTGAATGTGTGAAAAACTGTGTAAAGTGATCCTATGGAGCACCAGTTAATTTTTACTGAAAAAAGTTTCACTACGAGGATCAACTATTGGGAAATCCAATTTTCCATTTCACTTCATGAATCTCTGTCCATACATTCTATCCCTAAACATGTTTTGGAGTATTTTAGTGCAAGATAGATGAAACATGCTCCTTTCTCTGGACTAGGATTAGTTATCCTCTAAATTATGTAACTCAGATAAACCAGCAATTCCTTCAAAGTGCAATTTTCTGCCAAAATTTTTTGTCCATTATGACATAAATATGTGGACTAAAAAAAGGAAGTAGGTGAAAGTGTTAAAGAGTCTTTAACAAATACAGGAAAATGGAGAACTTCTCTCTTCAATAAGACTAGAAGGTAATAGCTCTTTGAACTAATTAAAAGAAAGGCTGAGATGTCAATAAATCCTTTACATACATACTGAATAAATGTACTATTTATAAATGCATTTAGGGGATCAACACCACTCAGAAAAATACAACTGGGAAGATATAATCTTGATATAAAATGAAGCAGAGATTAACAATCAAATTCAAACAAAGAACAAAAATTAGTGGGTATTTTGTTTAGTGTCTGTGTTTTTCTTTTTAATGGTCAGAAGTGTGAATAGTGAAGGGAAGGAGTCAACACAGTTTCAAGATGGATTTCAATAAAACTTGCTGGTGTGAAACTTCAGGAATTGAGTCTGTTTGGCTTCAGAGAGGCCAAAACGGAGGACAGCTGGTTGTCTCACATCTAGCATTATTTCAGAATCAATTAGCTGGAATCTTGTGTGCTATGCTGTGTTGATCTCATGCTCTTTGTTTTAACTTCTTGTGAGGAGAGGTCAGAAATAAACTATCCTCTGCATCCCTTGTGCTGCACAGCTTGGCTTTGAGGCTCAGGAGTATTAGTCTTTTAGTGAATCAATGAGGAACGATCAAAGCAGCAGTGATTTCATGACGTCATGGTTGTTCTCCTGGTGCCACTCAGGACCACATCCTGGTTAGCATTACTGTTGGGAATGCTGCCTGAAACTGAATTATGAGCCACAGGGAAAAAAAAATGTTGACCAGATTTAATGCACATTTACAAGCAGCTTTTTCTGTCATTACCTATGCCTTCCTTTTCCTCCCTTTTTCCTGATACCTTCTTTTTAATTACACTATTTCAGAACATATACAGAAGAGATGGACATTTCCATATCACTGAAAACATGTATTTCTTCTATTAATGGCAGTAAAATTATTTTTTTTCTTCTGATGCACATAGAATTTCTTTTTACTTGGTTTCTGCGACTAATTTTAAAATGCAGATTTAGTACTGATCTCCGAAGGAAAGTGGTCAGGTATTAGGTCCATTATATGTGACTTGTTTTAGCCTCAAAATTAGCAAGACAGTATCATTCCCAATTCTAATCTCTGACTCTCATTATGATTTTACATTTTAGCTAAAAGCTTTCTATTTACAGGAAAGTGAACGTCCATGAAAAACAAAGGAACAATTCACAACTATGATTAGAAGAAAGGCAGTCACTGATTTTTAAATAAAAGCATGACCCTGAGCTCCTAAACAATCACAACCTTAATTTTAGCAACAGGAGAGCCATATAAGCTTAGTATAGTTATCATCCACACAGAATTTGGAGGACTACATCTACAGTCGTATTACACCATAAATTATGCTTGTCTTCCTGTCATATGGAATACTTCCTGTGCTCTGACCTCCTCTAATTATTGATGTTAGTATGTCAGAAGACTTCCCTGAAGGTAAAGAAATACTGTACTGTTTGCATCGATCATTAAAAGACTGATTAAATGTGTCTGAGAGCAATGTGTGTGCCTAATTACAATTATATACATAAGTACTAAACTCAGTGGACCAAGCTTGCTTGCTTTTGTTTAATTCAATCTGGATCTCTAGTAGATTTTCTGTAAAATATCTTCCATAAAAGAAGTGTCCAATTCTTTAAGCTTTTCCCCCATATCCTGCATTATTTTTAAAGCATTTACCAGTAAGAATTTTATGTAATAGTTAATTTAACCTTCTATATTCACAGCAAACCTGACATTAGTGCAAGGGTTTGAGGAAAGAATTTTAAGGATTACTTCATGTTCAATGTCTCAATTTCATGACAGGTATTGCATCTCACATACAACACATAATTTTAGGAAAAGGGATATAAGATGGTGGTAAAAATAGTCCTTTAAACTTCGTTACAGATGCTGAACCTTACATGTATACCAGTGTTATGAATGAATAAAAGCTTTGGATGCCAGGTTATGATTATGAAACACACTTCTTTCTTGAAAGAGGTAAAGTTACTCATCTTCAAATAAATGCTCAATTATTTCGCAGTGAAGATCCCCCAAAATGGTGGCATGTTCACTGTGCCCAGTGGGTCACAGTGTCAGAGATAACTATACTGGCAGAAGCATCCATCACGGGGCACAGTGCAGAGGCATACTGAACTTTCTTGGCTATGGAAGCAGAATAGCATGTTCAGGCAGCATTGCCCCTGAGCTACTGAGCTCTGAAAAGTGCCAGGGCTTGTTAGCTTACAGGCTGTGCCTTGCTAGCAGAGGCACACAGTTTCTAGATGAGAGCTGGCTTCTGTGCACCTCCCATGCTCCCTGGTGCTGCTATGGCTGCATTAGGATGGGTGAAGCAGATGCAGGTTTCGTGACTGCTACAGTGTGAGCAGCTCATTTCTTAGAGTAGAAAAGGTTCCTTGTCCAAGTGCTTAATAAATGCTGCACTGCAGCAGAAATTATATCTCAACACTGCATTACAACTGATCATTAGTACTTGGTACATATACCAAATTAAATAAACACTGAAATTGGAATAGTCTTAAGTGATGTATAACTAATTTTGAGTTTGAGTTTTTTCCACATGTCCAAACAGTTAAAAAGTTTGTAGAACTAGATGGAATTTTAAAATTGCATAGCATTTGCTTATTCATATGTATGTGAATGATATTTCCTGACTAAACACTGTATTTTTACAATTATAACTTCATTTAAAAATATTTTCAAAATTAAAATCTTTATCATACATATATTTTTATTAAATTTGGTAATCCATATCAGCATAGGGTCTCATAACTGAGCTGCAGAAAACAATTTCATCTCCTAAAAGAGTTGCTTCTCTGATTATTCAGTACTAACTACTCTTAATTTTCAGGTACATATATTCCATTTTAGAGTATGTCAGCATACTATTTATTCTTAGGACTACATATAATTGTCTTATTGCTGCTGCTATTTCAAAATACTTAATGAAACACAAGAAGTTAGCACTTTTTGAAGATTAAATATAAAATATTTCCAAGAATTTTTTCCCAAGCTAAGTCAGGAACTCTTCTGCAAAGCATGTTTTTAAAATAGAAATTCAAGCAGTATGTTGAGAAATATCTGAACGTCTTATATTTGAAAGCTGAAAGTCAAGATATGACTAGAGTCTGCTGAGCTCCAGGAGGTAATTTTCTGATTTCCTCAAAAATATTCTCAGATTTTCCTAATAATATTTTTAATAACAATTACCTGGTAGAGTATACATAATGAAGACAATTTTTTTGTTTTGTTTAGATGTAAGGATTGGAATACTTCTTAAACTGCTTTTGCTTGGAAGAGCAGCTTGTTGTAGTAGAACTGTCTTGAGACAGATAGCAAGTGAGGGAGGAAGAGAAAAATATGGGTTTCTATATTCTCCATTACATTTACTTAGACAGCTGATGGAACTACCAGAATACTTTTCAGTATTGTGTTTTATGTGTTTAACATTCCAATACTCAGTTTTCTAATTATCTCTGTGGGAATCAGAAGGTTGTAAGAAGCGTCAAGTCTACATCTATGGCCTGCTAAATACATGTGCGTGCACGTGTGAGTGAGTGTGTGCGTGTGTGTGTGTGTGTGTGTGTGTGTGTGTGTGCATATTGTGACCTCTTTTGTTTCTTTATACTGCCAATAGGCACAGATTATTTTTGTTGTTGTTGTTGTTACTTCCTAGTCTTTTCTATTTCAAAATCAATGCCAAGGGGAAAGTGTGGTCCATATTGGATACTCAGATTTCATTTTAGGCATGAACTTTAGCTCCACTCTCCAGCTGGCCTTTAAAGGGCAAGATAAATACTCAAAAAGTGAAAAATGATGCATTTGTATTCTTTTAAAACAAACAGAATTACATGTTCCTAAAATCAAAGGTCATTTCTCTTTCTAAGAGTCTTTTAGCTTTTCTACTTTAGGTTCCCTCAAAAAACAAGGAGTTATATTTCATTAGTTATTCTTTCATTAGAGCCAATGATGTTCTGAGCCTTTATGTAGTACATACATTATTAAGACAATTGAATTGTTTTCTGTAATTTTTCTGAGATTGACAAAGTGAAAAACTTGCAGAATGAATAATTTTATGCCAATTTAAAACAAAGTTAATGCATTAAAACCAGTAGAACATGATGTTTTCTTTAAACCAACAACTTTTTATAATGAATGACTTTTTCTTCCAAGTTCCTTTTAATGAGAAAAATGAGAATAAAAAAAAAAAAAAAAAAAAAAAAACACACCAAAAACAAACAAAAAAACCCCACCAACCACAAGGGTTTAGCCTGGTATTAAGTACAGCAAATTCAAAAGAATCAGCTGTTATTGTGAGTATGGGCTTGTTCCTATATTCAGTCAGCCCCACATGTTCTAAAACCTACCACAGAATCGTAGCAAATCTTAGGGTTGAAAAAACTTCTGTGATCACTATTTCAACCATTAATCTAGCACTGCCAACACCACCATTAAAATATATCTGTAAGTGTTACATCTACACATATTTTAAGTATTTTGAGGGATGGAGACTCAACTAGTCTCCTGGGCATCCTGTTCCAATGTTTGACAATCCTTTTTGCGAAGAAATTTTTTTAATATATATCTAATCTAAACCTCCCCTGACACAACTTGAGGCCATTTCTTCTTCTTCTATCACTCATTTCTTGTGAGGAAAGACTGACCTCCTCCTCACTACAACCTCCGTTCAGGTAGCTTTGAAGAGCAATAAGGGTATTCTTTTCTCCAGGCTAAATCACTCCTCAGTTACTCCTCACAGAACTTTATTAGAGCCAATAATGTTCTGAGATTTTACGTAGTACACAAGCTTCATTGCTCTTCTCCAGACATGGTCCAGAAACTCAATGTTTTTCTTGCAGTGAGAAAATGGGATGCAGCACTTGAGGTGCAGCCTCACCACTGCCAAGCACAAAGTGACAATCACTACCCTGGTCCTGCTGGCCACAATATTCCTAATACAAACTAGGATGCTGTTGGCCCTCCTTCCCAGATGGGCATACACCGGCTCAGGTTCAGCCATGGGTGACAAACATGCTCTGGTCTTTTTCCATTCACCAGGTTTCCAGCCACTCTGCCCCCAACCTGTAGCCCTCCTGGGATTGTTGTGGCCCAGCAGCCACGTGGTCTTGCTGAATGTATTGAACACGGTTCCTTTCAGGATCACTGAAGGAGACCTGGTTACCCCGGACACAGAGGCCAAGGCACTCAACACCTTTTTTACCACAGTCTTCACCAGCAAGTGCTCCAGCCACACCACCCATATGTGGAAGGTGAGAGGAGGGGACCAGGGGAATGAAGAACCATCCACTGTAGGAGAAGACTGGGCTGGAGACCATTTAAGGAATCTGAAGTTGCAAAGTTCATGGCTCCTGAGGGAACTGGTTGAGGAAGTGGCTATGCCACTATGCCATCATATTTGACAAGTCTTGGCATTGCAGTGAAATTCCCACTGACTGGAAAAGGAGAAATATAATACCCACTTTTAAAAAGGAAAATAAGGAAGACCCATGAAACTAGAGGCCAGTCTGTCTCATTTCAGTGTCTGGCAAGATCACAGAGGAGCTCCTTTGGGAGACTATGCTAAGACACAAGAAAAATGAGGAGATGATTGAGGCAACATGTCTTCACAAAGAAAATCATAACCAAAATAATTGGTGGCCTTCTATGGCCACCATTTCTTACAGCAGTGGTGGACAGAGGTGTAACAAAAGCCATCTACCTGAAGAGTACAAATCATTACAGTGTTCCATGTCTCAACCTTGTTTCTAAATGGGAGAGACATGAACTTGACAGATGGACCATTCAGTGGATAAAAAAATTGGTTGAATGATCACATTTGAAGAGTTGTAGTCAATGGCTTGATATCAAATTGGTGATTCCTCAGGGGTCTGTATTGAGACCAGCACTTTTTAACATCTTTGATGCAACATGGACAATGGGATTCAGTGCATCCTCATCAAGTTTGCTGATGACACAAAGCTGTTTGGTGAGGTCAACACCAAGGGCCAGGCTGCCACCCTTGACAGGACAGGACAGGATTGAGAGATGGGCCTGTGTGACCCTCAGAAGTTCAGCAAGGCCAAGTACAAGGTGCTGCACCTCCATCAAGAAAATCCCATGCACAAGTACAGGCTGGGCAGAAAATGGATAAAGAGCAGGCCCAAGAAGGAGGACTTGAGGGTATTTGTTGACAAGAAGCTCAACATGAACCAACAGAGTGTACTCACATCCCAGAAAGCCAAGAGCAAGAGCCATAACAAGCAAACTGAGAGTGGTGATTCTACCCCTCTACACTGCTTTTGTGAGACCCTTCCAGGAGTATTGTGTCCAGCTCTGGGGCCCCCAACACAAGGAAAACATTACCTGTTGGAACAAGTCCAGAAGAGAGGTACTAACTTGACCACAAAGCTGGAACATCTCTCCTAAGAAGAAAGGTTGAGAGACTTGGGGCTTTTCAGCCTGGAGGAGAAAAGGCTTTGGGGACAACTTTAGAAGCTTTCCACTACCTAAAGGGGGCTTATGAGAAAGGTGGAGAGAACCTTCCACAAGAGCTTGTAGTTACAGTAAAAGGGGGAATGGCCTCAAGTTGAAGGAGAGTAGTTTCAGCTTAAATCATAAGAAAAAATTCTTTACCATGAGGATGGAAAGGAAACTGAAACAGGGTTGCCTAGAGAGGTTGTGGACTCTCCCTGGAGGTGTTCAAGATCAGACTGGATGGACCTCTGAGTGAGCCAGTCTAGTGGAAGCTGTCCCTGCCCATTGCAGAAGTCTTAGAACTACATGATCTTTGAGATCTCTTCCAACCATAACCTTTCTCTGAGTCTATGATCCTAAACTTCATACAACTGACCTTGGTTCCTTGAAGCAGCCTTTTCAGATTCCTACAGATTCCTTCAGCCTGAAATCCTTCAGGATTTCAGAATCCTTCAGATTCCTTTTCAGCCTACACACCTGTACAACCCTCCAGCAGATCAGTATTTCTAACCAGCTTGGAATCACCTGTAAACTGACTGAAGGGTCACTCAAGCCCCTTGCCCAAATGATCAGTAAATTAAGACACTAAACTGAACTGGGTCTGGTACTGAGCTCTGGGGAACACTACCAGCTACCCACTGTATTCACTACTACTCTCTGGGCCAGTCATCAAGTCAATTTTTAGCCACTAGTTTACACCAGTCCAAACTATGTGCAACCACTCTTTTTCCAGAAGAATGTTGTAGGAAAGAGTGTCAAAGGCTTCACTAAATTCCTGACAGACCACATCCACAGCCTTTCCCTCATCCACAAGGTGGGTCACCCTGTCTCAAAAGGAGATCATGTTGATCAAGCAGGACCTGCTGATCAAACCCATGATCCTCTTGTTTTCCTGCATGTGTCACCTGATGGCACTAAACATGATCTGTTCCATGATTTTACCCGTCACTGAATGAGGTCAGACTGACAAGCCTGCAGTTCCCTGCATCCTCCTTCTGGTCCTTTATGTAGATGGGCATAATACTTGCTAACTTCGTCAACCAGCACCATCTCAGTTAGCTCAACTGCTTTCCTGCATCTGTTCACAGGTGCCCAATACACCCTGTAAGACTGTAGCATGTGTCACAGAAACAAATTGCACAGAATGTGTCCCAGACTTCAAAAGCTTTTACTGTCTAGATAAAAAGAGAAAATAAAAATGGCCATTTTGGAGTTATCAGTTTCACTTAAGGATCTTGGAAGAAGCTGAAGGAGTAACAGTGATCACCTTGGGTCCTTTAATCCTGCTGCTTCTTTTCTTATGGAGACTATTATTTCTGTACATCTCACTGTGCCCTGGTGCAGAGGTATTCATCAGTTCTCATTTTCCATTGTCTCTTTTCCACTGGTTTCATTCCTAGAGAGAGTTTATTCAAACACCTACATTCCAGAAATCTTTGAAAGGGATACATACTGGTTCTTATTTTAACTAAATAAATTGGTGGATTTCTACCTTAAATATAGAGGTTTTAGGTATTTCATATAAAATTGTGCCTACTCATGCTTTTTAAGTGCAGAGGCTTTAATTTATGTGTTCAAAATTCCTGTCAAACTAGGTCCCTGTCTACATTATAGCTATTTTGGTCCAGAACCTCCTGCTCCAAACCTAGATGAAATGCAGACTCGCTGGAGAAGAGGAAAGTAGAGAAAAGGAAAACTTTTATTACTAAAATAGTAAAACTAAACTTAAGGATTTGATTCCTTTCTGCTAAACTTTGGAAAGGAAAAGAGGATTCTGTGTGCAGCACAGAATTTGAGTATTTTGCTCTTTATCCCACACCTCTTAACACTGACAAAAATAGTAATAGTCAAAATACTCTTTCAGCAGAAGTCTTATCTAAAAATACCTTTGGTTCTGTGTTTGTATCTGTCATCATATTAATTTTACTTAAATTATACTATTGTGCAATTTTTTTCATCATGAAGGGCTGTCCCGTGCCGCTATAAAAGAGGTGGTCAGAGAGGACTTTTCTGACCGATTTCTCAGATGAAAATGAAGCGCTAATGCAACAATATCGTATCTGAAAATTGTTAATTGATAAAGAAGGGAAAGTGTTCCTACCCAAGTGCGATAGACAAGAGATCACCCAGGGAAAAAGAGAAAGCGAAGCAGAAGGCAGGAGCAGCGCTACCGCAGGAGCCTGGCGCTCTGTTAGCGTCAGCACACGGCGCGTCTGCGTGCTCCCGTGGCTGCTGGGCGCGATTTCCAAGGAGCAGACGGCTGCGTGTCCCTGATGTTCCGAGCCACAGCCCGCCATGGCCACGGGCACGCTCGTGGAGCAGCTGTGGACAGCCTGTCAGGGTCGGGGCACGGCGACTGCTACGGGCCGGGTGCCGCGGGTCGTGCCGCAGGCCCTGAGGAGCGCGGCGGTGGCGGCTGCGGCTGGGGGCAGACAGCGCCCGCTCCGTGAGGGGAAACAGCGGAGCACAGGCCGTCACAGGTCGAACGGCCGGGCACGAAGGGTGCGGACAGCGAAACAGGACCGCAGAGAGGAGAAGGCGAGCAGTTAGCGGTGTCTGTGTGCCAAGGCTTCTCCCATACCCCGATTTCCCGGGCATCGGGGCATCTGCCCCACCGGCAGGTGTGAGGGGCTGCCTGCAGTCCGGTCAAGGAGGCTTTCTCTGCCCTGATGGGCTGCCAGGCGAAGCCTCCCTGAGGACAGGGCTCCCAGCTCGGGTGCAGCCTGCATAGGAATCCTTCAACATGACTTATGTAGAGGCATAAATAAAAATCAGGTTCGTCCCTCTCAGGTGCACAAATAATAATAATAATTTTTTTAAAAAATCGCACACCATATTTTTCTCATTAACTATCCAATTATATTAAAGCTGAGATTTGTAGAAAATACTTCCACCATAGTTATGTTAATTCCAATTACCTTTTCAATGAGGAAGGAAAGCAAGGGCATAAATTATCTCCAGTACATTTGTTTAGCCTCCTGGATTTGATATTTACAGACATATTACAACATGACAATATGGGGATGTTAATGGTTCTATTTTCCTCCTTGTAAATACTATTAAAATAGATCAGAGGCTCAGCTAGGGAGATCCAAGAGTGGAATAAAAATATACAGCATTACTGATGCTAACACACTGTTATGAGGTGTTTTGCTCCCCAAATGCTATTTAATTACAATAGAAAAAAGTGCATGAACAAGCTGTTAATCAGACCCATAGGAGTACATTTCCAGCAGCACTTTATGGTTTAGACATCATACATACTTTTTTTTTACTATTTTTTTCTTGCAGACAAAGATCAAGGAAACAACTGGAAAACCAAAATATTGCTATGAAATAATATAATTACCTGTCATACATTGTTTAGAAATCGTTCATTTTCTTTTGCAATTTTTTGTCAACATATGCCAATCACTTATACAATAACATTTCTGACTGAGAGGTGGTTGCTGACATTAGTTGTGTTCAGCAATTCTGAATCATACAGGCATAATGGCAGGCAACTGGAGAGCTTGAAATAGGAATTTACTGGCAAGGTCTCAGCAGGTTTCTGACCTACCAGTGATCTTTACAGACATCTGGTAAAGATTCATTTCAGAGTCTTGTCCTTCTCCAGCTATATTGTTACTAGTTAGAGGCATTCTCTGAGTGAAAATCTCGGAGACCTAGGATCAGAGTGTGCTCATGTCAGTTGTACTGTGACATGAGATACAAGTGATCAGACAGTACAAGAGCTCTGCTACTCTAAACAGTGTAAAAGACAATTTTGAATAAATAACAGGAGACAAAACTACATGTACTCCGTGGATAAAAACCCGATATATTTGATGAACTCTTAAAATCTATTTTCAATACCATGCGTTCTCTATTATGAAATTCTTTATTGCTGGTGGTTTATTCTAAAGATCCATAGTTGCTAGTCTGGCATTCTGTTGTAAAGAAGGGTCATGTACACAAATATTTAAGAAATATTTATTTTAGGGGAAAAAACTGCATTTTCAGTGAGATAAAGAGATTTGAAAGGAAGTCAGAATTTATTTTAATGCTTGCTAATGATTGGTTATGTAGTACAAAATATATAATAATCAAGTTGGTTTTTTTTATAGAGAAAAAGGTATTAGGATCCTGAGCTGATGTGGGAAAAGGAGAGGTTATGTTATGGACAAGGGTAAAAAAGACAGAGCAGAGTGCTTCTCACACAGCAACTGTTTTTGTCAGTGGATGCAGAGGTTTGTGTATTAATACAGTTTATGGCAAGCAGGGTCTGTAAATGTCAATAATATCATTTTTGTTTCTTCATGAATCTTCAGGAGTTGGCAGCCATCTAATAGTACTCTCTAAATCATTTCATCTTCCTGAGAACTCTCTTGTTGCAGCTTTGATCTCAAGCCAATTAGGGATCTGGGGCCTAGTTCAAATTTTTGCTGTATGTTTTTACCATGTGATGAGTTGCTGTTTGCTGCTGAAACACCAAGCTAGCACTCATTCTAGTGTTCAAGGAAACTGAATAATTTTCCATTTTACACTCCACAAAGTAGAATTTAATTTGAAGCAAGGTCTCTTCAGTTCTGATTGTGCATAAAATACTAATATGCATAAAATTACCATGGAGGAATTTCTGTGATGCAATATTAATGAATAATTATTTGAATTCTCTTAACACACATTATTTAGCTATAGAATTCCTCACTAATGACCAAAGAATTGCACAGCTATGTCCACGTTTCACATGTTTCATATTAGATTTTTTTTGGTGGAGTTGTTGGTGGTGGTGTTTTATGAATGAATAATTATAGATTTGGTCTTTTTAGACTATATAAAATATAAATTTCTGACTCATTTAAGTTCTTGCTCTCCAGGGCATGAATTAACTACTTGTAAAGAGAAATTAAGGCTTAAGGAACACAAGCAGTGGTAGATAAAGTTGAATTGATTTTTAAAGTATTTATCTTAAATACTTCAGTAAATAAATTTTGTAAAAATAAATGCAAATGGGTATGGCATATATGAGAGGTTTTTTCTCATGTTTATAAAATGTTCATTCTAATAAAATAATAGAGAGAGGTAACTTTTTTCTCCTGTTATTTCCAGGAGATTTTAAATACCTTAAACAAAATTTCTCAGAAAACTCATAAATTCTCTGTGTTTTAAACAACCAATCCTTCATCTCATGCACACTTTGTTTGCTAGAACAAAAAAAAATTGTTGAAATGCCTTTATAGGGAAGGGGGAGGTTAGTGATTAGAAGAGCTGCTTACTAAAATTTTCTATAGGTTTGCTATGAATGAACTGACAACTTTGACAAGATACCCTCATAGACTGCTTTGCACATAACAAAAATCTCATATTTAATAAAGGAGAACCAGATAAAAGAAATCAGACATATTTATTACTAGACTTTACTACATTAAGAATTACTTACTTACAAAAAGGGTAAGACAGATGTTTTACTCTCTTTCTTTCTTTTTTCCCCAGGTAGCAAATATAAAAAATAATTAGCAATTGCATTAGAAATCGAAGATTACCCTGCTCTTTCTTTTTGTGAGTCCAAAAATATTTGCAGAAAGATACTTGCAAATTAGTCTCCCCTGCCTCTGAGGCAATCTTAAGAGATTGCACAAGGACTTAACTTCCAAATCACTGCACAGCCTCCAGCACAGAGGATAAAATATGTTGTGATTATGGTTCAAATAGTTGGCTCTTGCATGCTGAAGGCCCACCTTTTAATTGCTGCTCTAAAGGTTGCATAAAGGAATTAGTAATGAGATAGCAAACTAGTCTAGCATATAATGCTGTGGCCTGTACGTAATAATGAGTATAGCAGCTGGCAGACAGTGCACATGACATTAGAAATTAGAATATTTTGGTCTTCCTTTTTGGTCTGCTGTAGAACAGAACTTCAGTGCAAAAGGAATTCTTCAGTGCTTAAACACAAACTTACATAAGAAATTAAACACAGACACACTTCATGCTCACACATGCACATTTCACATCTTTTGCATTGGCATTGTTTCTTCAGTAAACCTATTTACCAGGGTACCCTTTCTTTTGCATGATGAAAGATGTGCCACTTTTGTACTCCTTATCAAATACATGAGCTGTTAACTTGAATTTTAACCCAGTACCAATTTCTTAGGCATAAATATTTTTGTTCTGGTTTATATAATTTACCCTCCAAGATACCTTTCTAAAAAAATCTTCTTTTTCCTTTACAAATGTTGTTTTGCAAATGGAGTTCTCTGGACATAGACTCATGCATTGCTTATAGAACTTATTCATCATAGCATAGAAGAAGTAATTAGAGAACTAGCTGAAAAAAAATGGGCACAAAATTATAGAACTTGTTGAATACAGTTGCTTAGAAATCTGCCTCAGAGTAACAACTGTATTTTTAACTGTTTACTTTAAAAATACTTTGGTGCATGTGATGCTAATAGAAGAAAAAGACAGTTTTGCAGGGTCAATCTAAACAACATTTAAAAGGAAAAAAACCACCAACCCCCCCCATTGATGATAAATAATTGTTTGAAAAAAAGATTTCATGTTCTTTCCTATTGCAAGATATGTAATTGCCATTGCCATTGAATGGCAATGGGAAGGTTTATGAGACAACATCAATACATATTCCCCCTCTAGCAGTGTTGTATTATGAAAAAAAGAACAACTTTAACCACGAGATTTGGATTTAATGTAGTAAGGTTCTGGGTCAGTTGCAGTTCTTGGTGTCCTTAGCTACTTGCTTTCTACGAGTAGCGGAATCAAGCTACAAGTGTGGAATCATCAGCAGATTCTGCTGTTTCACATAAAGTTGTTCTGTTCATACAGGTGTTAAAGCACAGTATGCAGATAGAGACAATACATCCAATAGCCAATCTAGATGGTAAAAAAATAAAATCTATAATAAAGATTCAAATTATAAGATTGTTTGGCTTGGTAGAGACCTTTAAAGGGGCCTAGTTTGAAAGTTCCTGCTGTGGACAGGGACATCTTCTGCTAGATTAGGTTGCTCACTTCCCCATACAACCTTGTATTGAACACTTCTAATGATTGATTATCCACAACTTGTCTGGGCAAGTCTCTGTCCACCCTCACTGAATAAATTTCTTCCTTATTTAATCTAAAGCCATCTTTTTGCAGTTTAAAGGTGTTGTCTTTTCCTCTCACTACAAGCCTTTAAAAAGTGTTTCCCCATCTTCCTTAAAATCATTGTATCAGAAAGATTGGAAAAGACCTCCAAGACCCAATCTCTGACTTATCAGTACTACCTTTCCAAGACCATAGCACTAAGTGCTGTGTTCAGCCATTTCTTGAACACTTTCAGAGATGGTGGCTCTGCCACCTCCCTAGGTAGCCTGGTGCATCCTTGATAACCCTTTCGATGAAAAACCTTTTCCTGCTTTCCAATGTACATTCCCCCTAGTGCAACTTGAGGCCATTCACTGTCATCCTTGCTGCCTGGAAGAAGTCAGCATCCCCCATCTTCCTACAACTTCCTTTCAGGTAATTGTAGGGAATAGGAAGGTCTCACCTCAACCTCCTTTTCTCCAGGCTAATTATAAGTTCTAGTACATCTCTAGGATAATTACAATTTTCCCAATCCTCTTATGTGCTCCTTTAAGTATTGAAAGACCATAATAGAGTCTTCCCAGAGCCTTCTCTTCAACAAAATGAATAATTTCCATTGTTGCAGCTCTTCTTCGTAGAAAAGATGTTATAGCCTCCTCTGTACAATCTGACAGATTAATGTCTTTTTTGTGTTGGGAATACCAGATCTGGGTCCAGTACCCCAGGTCAGCTCTCACCAGAGCAGAGGAGAAGGGCAGAATCACCTCCACAATCTATTGGCAATGCTGCTTTTGATGAAGTCCAGAAAACAATTGGCATTTCTGGAAAATGCCTATTGCTTGTTCATACCTAAGTTTTTATCTGCTAATATCCCAATTTTATCTTCTCAGGGCTGCTCATCTCCCAGTCTTTAATCCTATTATTGATTGCCCTGGCCCAGGTGCAGGACCTTGAACTTAACTTTGTTGAAAGTCATGAAATGTATATTGGTGCCTTTATTCAGCCTGTAAAAATCCCTCTGGATGGCATCCTTCCTTCTAGCATATCACTGCACTGTTCAGCTTGCTGACTGTGGTGGGATGACCTGGGCTGCATGCTTACCAAATCGCTCTGCTAATCCTTTCTGAGACAGAAAGGGTTAGATAAAATAATATGGGAAAACCCCTTCTAGGTTAAGATAAAGGAAATTTGAAAAAAAAGAAAAGGTTATGCATGAAGAACCAAAGCAAACAAAATATTTTATTTTCTGCTTCTCATAAGGAATGACCAATAACTTCCTGAGAAGCAGAACTTCAGCAAACTTATTGGTTGTTCTGGAAGCAAACAATGTAAATAACAAGTCAACCCCCTCACACTTAGGTGGTGTAGGTAACCTCACACATGTACCCACACACACCACCTCTACCACCTCTTTTTATCTTTTATTGCTGAGCAGACATCATATAGTATGGAATATCACTTTGGTCACCAGCTGAACTGGCTATGTCACCTCCAAAGATCCAGCCTACTGGAGGGTAGGAATAGGAAAACATTGGAGAGATGTTGCTGATGCTGAGCAACACTGCTCAGCAAGAGCAAAACACTGGTGTGTTATCAACACTTTTGTAGGTACCATTACAAATTACAGTGCTTTGAGGGCTGCTGTGAGGAGATTTAACTTTATTTTAGCTGGACCCAATACTGCGCTGTCTGCAAACTTGCTGAGGATGCACTACATTCCACTGTGCCTGTCATTAATAAAGATCTTGAACAGTACCAGCCCCGGCAGAGACTCCTGACTAATTTCGCTTGTTACTGATCTCCATTGGAACATTGAGCTGTTAACTGCAGCTCTTCATATGCAAGCATTCAGGTAATTCCTTTCTCATCCAAGAGTGCACCCATTTTCAGTAAACATGTATATTTCCAATATAGCAGTGAGAATGTTAGGGAGGACCATATCAAAGGCCTTATGGAAGTCAAAGTAAATCCCATCCAGGTCCTTTTCTCATCCTTTCCCAGTATAGACATTCCACTGTAGAGTGCGATTAATTAATCAGGCACCATTTGCCATTGGGGAAGCCATTTTCATGTCTTTCATACACCTTGAGGTAGATGTCAGGAGGACCTGTTCCATGACTTTACTAGGCCTGGGGTAAGACTGACAGATTGGTATCTGTCAGCAAACATCTGCTCTATGACTGCCTTTGTTAGTTTGTCCTCCAATTTTCACCCATACACTCCAGATCTCTGCTAGGCTTTTTTTCAGTGGCAATGGATTTTTTTTCCATACAGAAATGGAAATCATCCAATCATCTAATCATCTTTTCAATCATAGAGGGCAACCCCCTCACCTTTCCATCTCTGTCTATCATGGAGAGAGTGGCCAGCCTCTTCCAGCTGTCTGTCCTGGATAGTTTTAGTCATTGATTGAAGTGCTCTAATAATGTGGTTCATTCCACCAAGTCTCAGTAATAGTGATCAGGCCATAGTTTTCCAGATGCACCAGAGAATGGACCAGTGTGACATTTTGAAATGCATTGGAACCCTGCAGGTCATTTCAAAGAAGGTAAAAGGATAACAAAGCTGTGCTATAAGGAAATCCCATTTCCAAGATTTGTATTAGATTTTTAGCTTCATCGGTGACACCTGACACATTCAAAAAGAATTTGGGTATCCCTTGAGGTCATTAGTGCTTCTTGTTCAACAGCAGCAATGAAATGGTGGACATAGACAAGGTAGCTCTTAAGAGCCAGGTCACATAGGATTTCAGAAATATTTGTTAACATCTACATTTCTGTACTTTATATCTATATTGAATGATCTTTTTGCTACTTTTGCTACTTTTTGCTACTTTGGAAGAAGCTTGTGAAGCATGGTTAGGCCACTTTAAAAAATCACTACCAAGAGTGGCACAAAGCAGGTTTTAATAGTAAATTGTGAAAGTGCAACTTTAATAGAGTTTGATCACGAAGTTCACTCAATTGCTTACTACAGAGTTGTGGTGGTTTAATACCAACTGGAAATTACTCCTCCAAGAAGTCAATCCTGTTCCCCCAAATCCCTCCAGTAAGAGTACAACAAAGAGACTATGGATTGAGACAACAATTCACTGAAAGCAAGAAGCAATGGAACAAGAAACACACAGTAACAGTGGCAATATTAATAACAAAAGTGTGCAAAAAGAGAAGGTGCTTTGCACACTGAAGATGTTCACCATCTTGACTTAGTTCCATGTGGCCACCAAGATAGAGACAGACTGGGAGGCACTTCCCATGGGTAACATCACAGGGACCTCAGGACAATGACAAGATGGTGGCCACTCCTGTGCTCAGCACTGCACAACTTCCTGGGACAAAACCATGATGGTGTGTGCTTCCACAGCTAGCTTTTCTCAACACCAAGCCTGGGAAAATGAAAAAAAGCAATGACAGACAAACCCCCATCAATCAAAAGGACAATGAAAAGCTAGATTGTCCTTATTGCACTGTGCTGCCCATTTCCAGACCACACCACTCCACTCAGGCTCAGCTAGGATTTGCTGCAATTATAACACTGACTTTATTATAGATTCCCAACAGCAACATTAATACCATAATTCATTCACAAGCACACACAAGAGGCAAAAAGATGTATAGATTTATATCTATGTACGTAAAGATACCTATCAAAAATTCCACTCAGAGTCGGTGAAATACTCACATAAAATCCCATCATGTTTCTCAACAGGCATGGCTTATATCTCAAGGACTATGTGTGTGCATGGGAGTGGTTAGCCATCTAGTACTCATCATCAGTGAAAGAAGGTCTTTTGGGTATTAAAAACTTAAGCTCTAAGTGAACTCAAAACCTGAGCATTAGTCAGCTCCAAAGGGCATCCCACTCAGAGGGTTGTGCTGCTGCAGCCTGCTGAAGTCCAGAAGAGATCAAAGGATCTCACTTAGGGGACCCCTGTTATGAGATGCTTGTCTTTAATCACCACTAAGATTCCATCCTGGTCATAAACCAAGTTGGTTACTACTGGATTTTTTTTTTCCAAAATTCTAATAGCTATGGTATTGAGCTACAATTCAGGTAAGTTATTTGCCAAGGGTGAAAAAGGTAGCTGTTTGTTCTTTTCTCCTAACCTTGCTTAGGCAACTGATATTTTTTTGAAGTCAGAATTATTTCCTCCTTTACTATGCAAGAGCTCTTGCTGTGATCAAGGATTCTTCACTACTCAGCTGGTATTGTAAAGGGGTGTGTCATCACTCAGATGGTTTGGTCAAGGTTTATCAGGAGCTTTTGAGATCCCAGAGCAAGACAGAGGGGGTAGAGGATACACCACCACATAAGGGATTATACCTGGCCTATATCTTTGGCAGAAGGTCACAATGTGGATGAATTTTCTTGTTTCTTTCCTTCTCCATTTATTTCTTAATCAAAAGACCTGGAGAGAATGATACAGAGTGGACATGATGTCAGTGGTGACTTTGTCTTCCCCTAAAAGCAGCAAATTTTTTTCCTTTCTCTTTGCCTGTCAGTAAAGCTGTCTGAAAAGAAACCATTGCTTGCTTTCCAGTACATTTCTCCTGCTGAAGCAATTTCTTCTTCATCACATCCTTGCTCACTATTCAGAACATTTTCTCTTTCGGCCCATTTTTCTTCCTGGACAGCACAGGCTTAAGGAAGTATCTACAGACACAGAGGCAGTAGTTCTATAAAAGACAATGCAACAATAATCAGGAAGGCAATTTTTAGTCAACTGATTAACAAAGTAAAATGGCTTTTTCTTTTACTACAGTTCCCATGCACTACATCAATAAGCACAAGTACAAATAGTAATTTGCTATGACATTAAAAACAGACAAAGAATAAAACTATGGAAGTGGTAGGTTACCTTCCCTTGTATCTAAACCCTAGATGACAGAATCAGGGAAAAATACTCAAACAAAATGTGGACTGTCTTTAACAACTATCTTTAAAAACGTGGAGAAAGACAGCAAAATTAAACTCAATAAAATAATTTGTGAATTTTTGAGATGCCAGATTCTTGTTCTGATGCAACACAATAAGCAATGTTGTTTTAGACTCATCTCTGCTGCCTGACACAAATGCAAAGAGTATCTGAGCACTGGTGCCCAGAGCTCACTATAACTGCCCTTTTGCTTGCCCTTGGTCTTTATCCCACCGCCCGCTTATTATTTCTTCCCACACAAAACCTGCAGTCCTTGAAGAAGTAAATGCAGAGATTTAGGGAGATTATTTGTCTAATATGCAGGTAAGTCTGGTTTTCTCCTTTTTAGATAATGCATAGTATTCAATAGGATAATAGCAACCTGGTAAGGAGAAATACAGTTCCTGTGGCAAGGACTGTCAGCAAGCAGAAGCACAGTCAATCACTTCTCTGCAGCTGCTGTGCCAGTTGCTGAAGGACACCTGGCACTGGTCGAGGATTCATGAGCCAGAGTGTCATGCTCCCTGCTCAAATTCATGAGCCAGGCCATAAAGGGTTTGTTGAGATTGCCAGCCACTCCCAGCAATGTGGTTGTGCTACTGGCATTACACAGCAATGCTACCTGACAAATTCTAGAACCATGATAGCTGGGAGACCACTTTTACCAGATAACAAGAGTGATTCAATTCCTGCAGTATTCCACAGTGTCTTATAAAACATGAAAGAGAAGCTGCTTCCCTTTGGTGCTGAACCCATATATGTTGGCAAGATAGAGGGCATGCAACAAATAAGCACATATGTGCTATGAGCAATCCTGCTGTGTGAGGCAGTGTCTTGAGAGCTTGAGAATTGAGCATCTTCATCGATGGCATACAGGTGGCATGGATCACACACAATAGCCCAGGCTGGGCATACCTCCAAAATCAGGTTTTGTGCTATGAGTTTGCCTTTACCAAACTGTGAGGTAAGGTAGTGCACACTGGAGAGTTGTTCACTGTTGTATTTTTACTACTTCTTTATTCTCCATACTCAGTACATTAGTATTGGTTGTCTGAATAATCAGAAATATGGGTAAGTTCCTGAACCCAGAATCACGTCTAATGTTGAATGGGAGTCAGTCATTCAACAGTTAGAGCTGTGACTCTGCTAAGCAGCAGAACTGGGATTTTAATTCAGTTATCTATGTGTTGGCTTTCTACAGGAGGACATTGAATAACAGCAGAAATTCCACAATATTAAATAGGCAGAATAAATATATCAAAATTAAAGATTCTCAGTCTCTGTAACAATAGAGATCAATCAAGAAAATAAACTATTAAAAACTACCTATTTCCTCTGTGAGAGTTATTTGCCTGATTTTTACATTATCCAGGAATCACTTGTTACCATACTTATAAACTGAACTGAAATATAGTGGAAGTACAGTTCTTAAAAGGAGGAGGAGGGTGAGACAAAGTTAATGCATAGCTGTCGCTACAATGATATTCAAGAAAACACTGACCTGTGGTACAGGAATTTCCAGCTCTAAGATTTTGTGTTCTGTTTTATTCTATAACTTGGTTGCATGGACTAACATCAATTTTAAAGTATGGTTCAGTTAAATTACTTCCCCTCCTCTTAAATTGCATTTGGAACTTCTATTAAATTGCATTTTGTACTTTGTTGGTACAGTGAATTATGTTTCTGCTTTGAAATAATGAGCCTGTCTTTCAAATATTGTTGAAAGGAGACATAGTATGCAGAAGTCTTCAGTTTTCAAGATATTTTTTATGGATCTCTTACTATCTCAATTAAGGTGAGTGGTCTAAACTGAAATCTAGAGTAGAGAATATTCAAGTCTCTGAAGAATTAACTGCTACATTCCAGTCGAACATTTTCTTCTCCTCTTTGTTAGCTGTCCTAAAGGCAAACCTCTTAGCCTTGAACTTTCTCTGTACTCTTAACTGGCATCTTGGGATTGTTAAATATGGGTCTGTTTAATCTTCTGTCAGTTCAGTCAGGCCCTTGAAATTATATTTTCTTTCTCTAGCAATGGAGCCTGTCACATGTACCATCGTCTAGCATAGTTTCAACTTACTACTTTATAGTAGCATGGCCATTTCCACCATTTGGTTTGGACAACAAAATTATGTATTAGAGGGATGTGCATTATGAAGTAGCACATCAATTTAATGCCCCAGAAAACTTAGATTTCACAGTACCATGCCCACAAAACAAAGTAAAGCCAACATTTGCAGAGGTAAAAGCTTGACAATGCTTCAATTGCTGCAGAAAACTGCTGAGCATGTGGGAATTGAGTCCATATATAAATATTACATACCCCAAAACTCTGTGTAAACATCAGAAAGACTGTGGCTTAAATTAACAAGAAAAGGAGTTTTGTGATAAAGAAGGCACTCCCTAGCCCATTAACTGGACACTTTGTTACGGACAGTCTGACACATGTTTTCAATAATTTGGGCTGCGGGGTTTTTTTGGTCGTTGGTGGTGGCTTTGGTTTGGGTTTGGTTTTTTTGTTGTTGCTGGTTTTTTTGGTGTTTTTTTTTCTTTTTTAAAATCTGTCAGGTTCTTCATGGTACTTAAACATAGTTTAAAGTATTTAATTTCCTTGGTGGTTTCCTTAAAGTAAATCTTTCATGAAAGTCTCTACAAGTGTTGTATTATTTATCTGAAGCTAGTCTCTCAAACTGGTCCTTTGGATGCATAAGCAACTAGGCATAGTTCTTAAACCTGACTTCTATTAAATCATAATTCATTTCAATTCTCCTTTGCTCACTTTTTGAGTAAATAGCCATGTACATTAAAAGAACCCCACCAAGTTCTGTACTTATGATAAAAAGCTTGTATTAGGTATTTTCGTGACATTGAGACATTGGTAGAAAAATACCAGATTTTAGCCCTAAAGACAACAGGGCTTAGATTCTGATTAATAATTGCTTTATAGAGCATTTATATTTTAAGTTTTTAACTATGTCAGGGTGATATTTTTCCCCAAATACCACTTGAAGCAGATCTTGCTATAGCATGGATTATTGTTTAGGTAGATTTCATTCATGAAACTGAATGACCATTTTTGCATATAACTGCTGCTTGTCTTCTGTTAACTAAAAAGGGCCTACTAACTAAAGACATAGAAAATATGTCTTTGAACATACACATAGAGATAGTATTCCACAGCTAAGCAAAGTATCCATATTTTTCTTTTAGAGAAGAAGCAGTCTGCCTGCCCTAGTTCTCTGAATAGACTTGACTTCTTTTCTTTATACATAATTATGTTTGACATTAAAAGTGTAACTTCCCATGGGAGAATGAACTCCACATTTAAGCAGTCAAAGGAGACAGTATAAAATAAATATGATTAACACTTTTGGGAAAACACAACCATATAAAGCATTTGTTTCTCAGTCAGTCCTGAATACATTCTAATTAGCTTTGTTTTTTCCTGTAGGGTTCACTCCTGATTACACAGTATCATAATTTTTTTTCTAGATTCAGTATTTGAACTAAGAAGTAACTCTAGGAATTGCAAAGACTCATATATAATTTTTTATTTTGAAATGTTTGTTTTCATTTTTCTTTCTTTTTTTTGTTATCTCCTACCTGTTATCCCTCCTTTCGCTGTGTTTTCCGTTACACTTTGAACATTTAAGGACTCTGTCTTATTACAAAACAATATATTAAAAAAAAGGATAAATTGAGGTTGAAACAGTAATTCTGAAAAGTGTTCATCAATTCAGAATTCTTTTCTACTTTTTCTAATGCACTTTTAAGGTAAACACAGCATGGGCACTAGAGGGGTATTAATATTTTTTAAAAATTTAAAAGAGCATGAGAAGCGACATCACACTTGCAAGGCTAGAATATGGAGATCTGCATCACAGATCTTTCTCAGCTACTGTTTACTGATGATTATGTGATATTGGTGACATCCCTTCATTTTTTTATTGGACAGAACCTATTATGGCTGACTATTTAAGATTGCACAAGTACAGCAAAATCCTCAGACCAGCAAGACAGCACTTTCAGAGTGATTTCCTTTTTAAAAAGAAGGCCAAGACTGATGAATCTTGAGTAAATCCCAACTGTGTGAGAGCTTGAAAGAAAGTAATAATAGACATTTCTGTTCAACAGTTCTCTTTCTCATTTTTTTTCAATATGTCCTTTTCTTAGTTGCCTCGTTCCTACTTCTTATTTCATTCTTTTCCTCTATGTACATCTTACGTCCAGATCTCTGTGCCAGAATCACTCATGACACCATCACCCTTCTTTCCCACCAGCATTCAGTTCTAATTTCACTTTTTTCCCACCACTGTCTCACCCCTCTCAGGTCTGTCTTTCATTTCTCTGCTTTGTCACTCATGAAGCCTGGATACCAGATAAGAGACATTGAATTCTTTAATGAGGCCTCTTTTCTGCCCTTCATACTCATACCCTAGACCAGTGCAACCCCTACAAGTATAAACTCTAAGGGGAGGATTTGATTGCCAAGTTCTTTAAGTTGGTTCTGATGATAGGTGAAGATTGATCTTTCAGATGCTTTTAATTTACCCAACATGCTTAATTATAGTCAAAGAGATGGCACATCAAGATCTTGGTTCCCTTGATGATGTTTCACTTTTTCACTGAAAAACAGGCAAGATATACGTGAGCAGCAGTGGGTTGGGGTGGTTTTTTACTTTTTAAAAAAAATCAGAAACATGTTTATCTTAAAAGTTTCTTTGTAAAATTTTTCATCAAACACAGGGAATACTTAACTCCAAACAGCCAAAAGTTTGCCTTTTTTATTAAAGATCTGGGAAAACAATCCAGCAGGGAGGCTTCTTACATAGTTGTAGGCTAAACCTCTTAAGATTCAGACTGCTTCCTAATCTTGGACAATGTACAAAGATGAAGGAAGATACCTACAACATTTTCTGGCTTTTGCAGACAGATACAACATGGAGAGAAGGAAGGGTATAAATCAAAGAAATAAATTCCACAACAGGCAGCTCCTCCAAAGCTGAAAAGACCATCTTTTTTAGGGATAGTAATCAGACAAACTTTTATTGGAAGTATTTTTCTCTAGGGCTGATTTCTGTTACCATAAAAGTGTATGTCATGGATATAGTCTAACCTGGAAGACTGTGTCTTGACCAATCTGACACTGAAAAATGTAAGAATATGAGATCAGGTCCTTTTCTCCTGAAGAGGTACCATACTTCAGCAGTTTCAGCTTGCTTCAGGCATGCTGCTTGGTCTTGCTCAGGAGGACATTAAAGAAAGCAGACAGAGATCTCCAGAGCAAGGTAAGAATTTCACAAGCTTGTATTTTATAATCTTATTTAACCTTCTGAGTTTTTTCCCCTTTGTTCCTGAGTGTATTTGGTAACCTTATAATTACCTACATAGTTTTAAAACCAATGCAAAAGAAAAATCTATTGTCATTAATTATACAATCATTATTAATGATTTAGATATTGTGATATGGCTAATGCTGCAAATGCAATCACATTTAATCAGGAAGTCAGAGCACAGAAGTTTGATTTCATGTCACAGACTTTAAAGTGCTTGCTCAGAACTTGTGTTCTGAGCATGATTCTGTGGTATGAAATCCATATGCATTTGTGTTGTTTCCATGGCATAAAAAGACTAATGAGCAAAACTGAACAGAACTTTATTTTAGTAACATATCAGTTATATAAAATAAATGCTTACAGTTTCAAACTTGTGTAAAAGCTTTTTAATGCCATTTTAGAAAAGGTCTGGAACATGATGCATCAGCTTTACTAAAGGGGATGGATAAAAGATGAAATAAAGATGAGACTCACCAGAAAATAGCTTTCCTGACCTCATCTGGCTTCTTTCTTTCCCTGCAGAGCTGTATTTCCATGCTGTCCAGGATCATTGTTATAGCAAATTTACCAACTAGAGAAAACTTAAATATAAAAATTACTGAGGTACTCTTCTGTTCTTTATGTTTGGCAGGCACATAATTTGTATTCCTTACTCTACAATATAAATATTTAAAAGTGAGGTTGTGGAGATAGATGCAAAAGTACATGGGACACAGCATACCTTAAATTTTCAATTTTCTTGCATCATTCACAACGTAAAAGCATGATGATGCAGTGGTTCATAGTTGTCTTTTAACAGCAGCAGTTAAAAATACAAGTGAATGTTTGCAAGCCTAGGCTCAAGAAAATGCAAACCATTATTATGTCAACATTGTAAGACATATAATTCTTATATTAAAATATATAAAATATTTTTACTGTATTAGAACAGAATTTTAGAGTAGATATTTTGTAATATATTTTATAAAATGTAGTGAAGGATAAATGAGAAAAAATACGGTGAAAATCAGAAAAAAGAATAGAATATTTTTCCATTCATCTGACACATAACAGTTGTGATTTTGACAATTTTCAAAGTATTGTCAAGAGATCTTTCAGTTTTATTTTTTATGTCATTAACAGGCATAAAAGAAGAAGTTTTAATGATTTTTCTATCTGTGTCATTAATATTTCATGGTATAGTAAACTTTTAAAGCTGGGAAACTCTGGAATGTTTTGATCATGCACTACTGTCATGGTTAAAACCCAGTCAGACACAAGCCACATGCAGCTGATCACTGACTTCCCCACCAGTGGGATCAGAGAGAGAATCAGAGGAGTAATAAAAGCTAGAAAACCTGTGGGCTGAAATAAAAACAGTTTAATGGGAAAAGCAAAAACCATGCACACAAGCAAGCAAAACAATGAATTAATTCAGTGCTTCCCGTGGGCAGGCAGGTGTTCAGCCAGCCGCAGAAGAGCAGCACCCCATCCTGCATGACAGTAACTTGACAAGACAAATGCCATCACTGCATATGTCCCCCTTGCTCCTTCTTCCCCCCACTTTATCTACTGAGCATGATGTCACATGGTCTGTAATATCCCTTGGGTCAGTTTGGGTCACCTGTCCTGGCTGTCTCCTTCCAAACTCCCAGGCACCCCCAGTCTCCTTGCCACTGTGAAGTATGAAAAGTAGAGAAGGCCTTGGCTCTGTGCAAGCCCTGCTCAGCAATAACGAAAATATCTCTTTACGATCAACCCTCTGTCCAGTGAAAATCAAAAGAGAGTTCAATACCAGCCACTGTGAAGCAAATTTACTCTACCCCAGCCAAAACCAGCACAGCTATCAAAAGGAGATGGCTGAATCCTTTCCTTACGTACAAGATCATTGTGGTCTTAGTTTCAACCAGCAAAACCTACATTTATCATCTGGTATTTGTTTTAATTAATTAACGTTTGCTTCATCCTTTTTAACTCCCTGCAGAAATGCTATTTGTGGTACAGCATATCAGCATTGCTCAACTCTTTTCATTAGGGACTCCCGTGGTTCTTTTCTACTAGCAGGAAGCACATAGACTCCAACCTTCCTCTTCCTCATCAATACCTGTTTTGTCCAAACAGGAAGATTGTTCTCCATGTGTACTAAAGGATCCCTAAGTCATGGGGTTTATTGTACATATGCACTGATGTTTCCTGATTATTTGCTCCTTATAACAAAAGAGAGCAGTTTGGCAGTTAGTTGCACAGAGAAAAGCTGCCATTTTGTTAGACACACTCAAGACAATCAAGGGAATAGATGAATTGCTGTAATGGTGGTATCGGACAGCCAAATATTAATTTCCTGGGAACTGGAAAAGAACTTAGTTGTGCCCCATTGTTCTATGATGCATGATCAGTAAGTCCAGTATGACAAGAGAGCTGAAATGATGAGCTGAAATGACCCTAGCATAAGCAGTGACCAGAAGCAATTCACCTACTTCTCATTATTCCTTAACCCCTTTAGGACTGGGGGTAAGGAAGTAGAAGGAGGCAGCCAGGGGAGTTGTGGTGGATTAAATGTTTAGGCAGAGGAACCCAGCTGAATAAATTGTTTTTGTGAGCCACAGATCACCTGGGGTGGCCAGTGAAGAATACCTTACAGCATGAAATTTTTTTAAAAGGTATGCTACACAGCTTCTCTTGGAGGATTTCAAAGATCATGTACTGCTATTCTTCTCAGTCACAATCCCATCTCATGAACTATGTTGTCATCTCTGTCATGTGACAGGAGCAGAGGCAAAATACTGTTCTGCCAGGCATTGTTTAGCCACAAATCAGAAATTTGTCCCTGGTTCATCAGCACAGTGTGGAAGCACCCACTACTTGACAAGGTACTCCTGCATAACTTGTCCAGGCATAACATCCACCAGATAACTGTGCAGGGCTGACTGTTTGAAAGAAAGGTTGTGGAACCAGCACAAAATGAACAGCAAAAAGTGGGCTGCAAAAGTCATCCACTGTTCCTACTGCAGTGCAACTGTGAGCTAATATAAGAAGAGCAAGCTGCCAACTTCCATAGCTATGTATTTCCCCTCCCTGGAATTTAAAATAGATTTTTTAATGCTGCACTAATCTGCTAAAATTGTAAATGCCAATAGATTATAGACTGCATAATGAAGGGGGGAAAAAAGTTTATCTACTCTAGCAAAACTGGAAGGAAGTTTTCTAATTTTAGGTCGCTAATTCGATGCAATTGTTCTACAAAGAGAGGTGACATTTCCACTAGCTAAACCAAAACACACCTAAGTTTCCTGGTCTGTAGATTCGAAGACACACAGATTATACTAGTTATCTTTAGGCACAGCAGCAGTGTCACCAAATACCCTTGCAAGGGTTTTGAGCTAGTTCTTTAAGTGAATAGACCCTGTGATTCCTTGAAGGGAAAGGATGAAAGCTGGATTGGAAGAGAAAGCAGAGGGATATGCTGTGGATCCATTTCAGTTTTTGATTTAAAACTTTGGAAAATACAAGTAATTCTCAGTTTTCGTGCCCACATTTTTAGCATTTATAAAATAAAACTAAAACTCATCCACTAACTTCAAAAATTTTGCCTCTGTGTATGTAGAATGTATGATGATATCCAGGCATATAGTGCATAATGTTTAAAAAAGTAAGGGCTAAAAGTCAGACCTCTTCTGTGGTATGTAAAGGCAATGTTTTTATGAGACAACATTTAAGGATTTCAAGGACAAAGAAATATAATATGTGTTATTTAATTTAATTTGAAGTGCTTTCTATGTTCTCACAGTATCCCTGCCCAGTTTTCTCTGACATATGGATAACCTAAATATTCCAACCTAAATATTCTTGTATTTCAACTGAAAGAGAAAGGAATACATGCTAAAAAATGAATAGACTTATTTAATGTATCATTCCTGAAACTACCTATTCATGTAAAATGCATGAATCCCAGGAGCAAATTCTATTCAGAGATACAAAGTAAAGAGCTCCTCTGGGCACACCTCCCATTCAGTACAAGTTTTTATGTTTCTGCAGAGTTGTTTTGACATGTACACATACTGGATGATCCTATATTCATCAACATGACAATATATTTCTTAAGACCCCAAACATATAAAAATAAAGGGTCCATTTACAGGTTGATAATCATTGAGAAGAATGAAAACCTTAAGTACCAATTCACCAGGTATATTCAGTAGGTTCCTTTCCAATGTGTCACATCAGAAAAAAATAAAGATTGTAATTTCACAGGTCTCCTTCTCCTATTTTACTTTCCCTGATTTATTACTAAGATTGTACTTTACTTCTAAGCAGAGATTCTTACAGAGAAGCCCTTTGAGTCAGAATAAGGATAGAAATAGTAAGAGCAAAAACAAAGCACTGAAAATATAGCCCAAAATTTTAAAGTCCTTTTAACATACTAATATGTGCAAGCAGAAGCTAATCTTTGAGTGAAATTATATAACAGCTTCCAAGGTGATTTAGGCATAAAATGTAGACTTTTACTTCTACTTAAAGAATATGAATGCAGTTATTTAAATATTTGTTGCTAATACATTTTAATTATGTTTATGGAGGTATTTTAGTTATAGGAGATGGTAAAATTAAGAAAACAACACTAGTTCTTTAGTTTGGTTTTCTTTTCATAATAACTTTTAATGCAGAATTTCTATTCTGGGGAAGATAAGTTTCATTTTTTGCCGTATCTTTTAAAATAATTTTTAGACATCCCTAAAAATTTTTGGATATTGTTTTATAAATTCAGTATTAAGAAATCCACTTGGTTTTACACATTTACATGTAGTCATGAGCAAAAATGAACTCTAGGGTATAATTAGAAATTTTCATGAAATAAGGTTTCAAGTGGCAGCCTTCACTGAAGAGAAATGTCTTGTATAAGAGAGCTCAATGTCTCCACTTAATAAGACCAAGTCAATAAAACATGAATATAATAGCAAGACTAAATCTTTTGTTGATTTGGGGATATATTTAATGTGATTCTCCTCATAAATACTTTTTTTCTTTTTTTTTTTTTTTTTTAATTTCTATAACTGCTTGTGTTGATTGTGTCTGAACTGATGTTGTTGGTTAGAGTTTTCAAAAAGACCAAAAAGACTTAGAGGACAATATCATTTTCAGAACCATTTTGTGTGCTGTGAAAGTTAAAGATATACAAATACCAGGGTCACTGCCATCTTTCAGCTTTTGCTGGTCTGACCTTGTTCCAAGCACAAACACAGCTAATTTCTTCCAGCAGTATGACTGCTGTGTTACCCAGCTGAGCTGTGGTGAGCCACCTCCTCACACTGTTTTGTGGCCATGCTATGAGGGCTGTGCTGCATTCTGTTCTAGCTGTGCTTCCACCAACCAAGTGACTGACACTATTTGCCTATGACATCTTGCATCATTTAATACAACATTCTGTCACCTGAAATGGTTCTTTAGCCTACATATAACTTTTGCTGTCATGGCAAGATTGTTCCTTGTATCTGAGGTAACGCCTTTTATATTTTCTGTGATATCTCTCTGTAAGTCCTATGCTGCAATCTGTGGTACGGACCAATATGCTCTCAAACAGCACCAAAAAAATCTTAAGTCCTTTTGGAAAATACAAGACCTTTAACTAATAAGTGCAGGAAAGCAGGCTAAATGAAAGTGAGCTTCCTCTTTTTTGCTTCTTACCAATGTGTTTGTCTGATGCTGTATCACTTTGGGTAGAACTATGTCATTTCTGTAAGCAGTGCAGACTCACCATCCTTCTAAAACATGCCAGGGCTGTACTCCAAAGAATTATGGCTTATGCAATGGAGAGCTTGAAAACGTAGAGGAGATGATAACTACAATCATCTGCATTTGAAAAATCCAATTTTATTTAAAATCCAATTTTAAAAATCCAAATTTTATCAAATTGCATTTGATAAAATGCATGTATGGGGATTTTATCATATTCAGGAGAGAGAATCTTAGAAAATCAGCTTAATATCACACAATGAGGGAAACAGCAAAACTGAGACTGTAAGCGCCCACAATACACTACCTGCACTGGAAGAGGATCACACCACTACAACACATTGCAGATGTATTGTTTCAACAGTGTTAATGGATTTTGGACATTGACTGTTGCCAGGGAACCACTAATTAGAATACAACACTGTTTAAAGGTCTAAAAAGTTTAGTCTATCTAAAAAAAAATCTTAAATGAACCCATAAAACAGTTTGATTCACTTCCCTGAAGCCCAATTGCTAATATATGTCTTAAATAAGAATTGTAATGCTGTACACATTCTCTCCAAAATGATATTTGCCTGTCTTTAATTCCAGAATTCTTATTGGACTGTGATTGATAGCCAGAAAACATAATGCATGCGATTCATAATTTACATGTGAATAGGTGCTGTCCAAAGACAATGAAGCTCTGAATTTGAGAATAGACCATAGCCATGGACAATGCTGTTATTGCCAAAAAGGGAAAAAAAAAAACCAAAGCAAACCAAAAGTTCTAGGGGATTTACTGTGTGATCAGAATAGATCATTTATTTGGGAAAAAAAACAGAAGAAAGGAAAATAATTAGAAAAATTTAAGAAAGACTAGGAGGTTAGGTTAAGTATAAAACTAGGTTAGGAATGCAGTACCTCTATTCGACCTAATGGTATAAACAAGACATAGTTTCTGAGAGTATTTCTTACTAAAAAAAAAATTACAGCATGGGGGAAAAAAAATGGAACGTGCTTCCAGCCCACACATTTTGGGGGTAGTGTTCATCTGAACACTCAAAAGTTACTAATGAAACAGTCTTTTAAGACTGGTATTAATTGGCCAATTGCCATCTTAAATCTTCCAAGAAGCCCAGTGTTGCCAAGGTAGATTACCAAAGGGATTCTGACAAAGGATACTCTACTATTTTCATAGTAACTACTAGGATGGTGCTCTGGGTCTGAAAAAAATCAGGTACTGGATTTTATTCCAGCAACATAAAAACAATGTATTAAGGGCTTTAAGAAACAGGCCCATCTGTTTGCTTCTCTTCTTTTAACTAATTTTTTTATCATCTTTTTTTTCCATTTAAACAAAAATTTACTTCTTAAAGTCCTTTGTGCAAAACAAAATCAATCAGTTTAGTAAGAACTCAAAGTTATCTGCTTTATTAATTGCTGCAGGGAGCTATCAGAAATATGTATTATGATTAAAAATGGTTCTACAATACTCTTTGTTACCTAAAAGATAACCTAAAAACATTGGATTCTGTCTAAATTTCATCACTACAATACACCTACAAAAGTTCACACTGATCAAATGATAACAGAACACCACCTTCCTTTTTGTTAATAATTCTCTACTTCCCTTCTTGTGGGAGTTGAGATGGAGTAGTTAATTAAAGTCTAAGGAAAATTAAGGCATGAGAATTTGGTGTAAAAGAGGGTAAATAAATTAATATCAGTGCATCAGTTCCAACAGAAAATAAAATGTTAAGCAATATGTCAGTTTGAACTCCAGAATATCACTTCATTATAACCTGTAGCTATTATAGTTTTCCTTCCCCCAAGCTCCTCAACTGAAGAAGTAATTTTTGAATGCAAAACATATAATCTATGAGCTTTAGAAAAGAAACTAGATAAACAGTAAATTTTCTAAAATTAACATTTTTCCTGATACTGAAAAAGTACAGGCTGCATCCCCACAGTGCATATCAATTCTATCCAGAATACACCATCACATAGTTTTTTCTATTACAATCATGATTCTGTCTATTAAAATTAACTTTCCTTGTGATTGTTCATTTTGTCCAGTAATGTGAATGAGGTTTTAGATTTTCTTAGGGGGGCTTGATTTTGTGTAAAAATGCATGATTACATGTACATTTATTTATATTAATGTATGTTGCTATGCCCTCTTTAGAGAAGCTACCTCAGAGAAGTTTTATTGCAACTGATTTGTAACACAGTAGTATGTATGTATATTTACCTCTGTCATTTTGGAGAGATGTATTTTTCAATTGATCAAATGCAGGGAGAGAGGGAAATGGGAAGACCACTGCTTTCAGCTTGTGGTATTTATCCAAACATGCACATCATAAAAATGAGTTAGCTCATCAGATGCTCTTAGTTTTATGAAGATACTGGAAACTGCTTTGTTTCTATGTCAATATTTTACACATCTTTCTTTACAAGAAAAAATGGGGTGATGAAGCTGGGAAAACATTAGCTGGCCAGTTGGACAAATAAAAGTGGAATTTATTAATTAAATGTCATTTATCTTTGCTATAGAGTTGATTGATATTGGCTAAGCCTTGAATATGTACTTTTACAGAAAAACATTAAAATTATTGCTTATAACACTTTCATCACATTTCTGCACTTGAAAAATATGACAGAAACACCTCTAGATTTAAAAAGAGTAACTCACAAACTATTTGTTTAATCCTAACTATTTTGTACTTCCCAGCTGTTTTATCAGCAGGTGCTCTGATCTAGTGTAGGCTATGCCCTATAAAGAGCCAGTTGTGCTGTTCCATGTAGCAGGTCATATTGTTACTTCTTGTCAGTAATTTTCCAAGTAAGGCTTCAATGGCCTACTTTTCTGTGGTAGAAATCTGATTAAATTTGATTTTCTGAAAATTAATCATTAGATCTACAATTTTTGTGAAACTCAGTGAGATTTATTGCTTAATGTATTAAGGATGAAACAATATAGACAAAAAATCACTGTGGATATTTTATCAGGTTACTCTCTTCATTATGAAGAAACTATTCACTCAGTATTGGTTTTTTAAGTTGACTTTTGCTTATTTGTCAGGGCTTGCTGACTTTCCACATGCTTTTTCAATTCCAAAAGAGGAAGTTTGTTATAAACAACAAATAAGAATGTATTTGTAGATACCTGTTTACAAAGCACATTTTTCTAATCTAATGTGAAATTTTGGGTCCTGAGAAAGGAGTCTTCCACCCTTACTAAACATTTTCTTAATGAGAAAAGGAAAAAAAAAAAAAAGAAAAGGAGAGGAGAGGAGAGGAGAATATTTCTAGTTTATTCAATTTTCTCCTCACTTTGAGAACACAACGCAAAATGGGGAAAGATACAATAAAATAGGGAGACGGTAAATGTTTTTTAAAATGCAATTTATTTCCGATGGAACTTGCTACAGTTCAGGAGATGAATTATGAATTCATCCTACTCATAAAAAATTCCAACATTTATGCAATTAAATATATGAAACACTATTTGCAAATAGAAATAAACTCACATAAACAGTAGTATCATCTAACAATTAAAAATAAATGGAAATTTAAAATTTTAACTATTTTCAGAAATTTGGGAAACCATGCATAAATCCAGAAGAGATTATTCTGAAGATTAATAAAAATAAATCAAGTCAGTCACAGTAGAAACAGCTAAGCCCATGTCCACAAGGAAACCTATTAGGTTTGGTATGTGTATAAGCAAACAAGTTATGGAGTGAAAGGGGTAGTGCATACGAGATGATGCCCATCCTAATAAAATGCATTTCCAGACAGCAATTTGGGCACTCATTTTCTCATCAAACATTTTGAGATGCCTTTTCTTAATTCATACCATTGTCTTCACATTCTTCATGGAAGAACTTCAGAACAAGGTTTATGTCTTATATGCCTTCCTAAAGTAGCTGGTTGCAGGTTAAATTAGCATGAGTCTTGATTTAGAGGCAAAATGGACATTTTCTACTTTTGCCTATTTTCTTAATCACTGTAACCCTATCACTGGCAGTATTTTTTACACAATCTGTGGCCTGCCTAATTTTCTGTGAGGCTCTACATTCTCCCTAACCCAAGTGACAATCCATATATTTCTCCTCTGGCTTCTACCAAAGTTTGTTTTCAAGTACCTCCTGCATGTGATTCTTGGCCAAAGATGGAGAATTTAGCTGTTTAGAAACTCCATGTGCTGATTCTATTTAATTCAATAGCTGAGCTTTGTATTTCCATAATATAAAGTTCTTTTTTTGGATAATAAAATAGAATTTTAAAATTATCCTTAGGGAATACTTTACCATGTGTTTTAATATTTTGCTGTGGAGCACTGAAAATTCTAGAATTATCATGTTATCTTCACTTACAGTAAAGAAACATTATATTGTTATCAAAATCCTTCAAGAATAATAATATGTAATAAAACCCCAAACCAACCAAAAAACCCAAAAGAAACAAATCAAACAAAACAAAACAAAACAAAACAAAACAAAAAAAAAGCCCTGAAATACTGCAAAATAATTCTATTTGCCTAGAAAGATTTGAACAGCAATCCAGACTGAATGAATTCTAGGGAATCTCGCTAAGAATTTTAGAGGTTTAAATATTGTCTGGAGTGCTTTGTAGACAAGTTTTTAAGCTGATTTTAGCATTTTACCAATTGACAAGGTCACTATATTTTCTGTTCTCCTGCTAAAAATCTTCTATTTGCATGTTGGTTTTTTTTCCTCCTCTTTTAAGTATTACACACTTTTCCTATAAGCCCATGAGCAGTATTAATGAGATGTAATTCTTGCAGTGTTTAAAACTTAATATGAAATCGGTGATATTTGTTTTATTCCAATTTGCTGTGTATGGATAAAACATATTTTGTAGTTACTTCTGTGCTAGTCTATTTCTGTTCAAGAAATTTCATGCAGGCTGTTTTGGAGAACTGAGATCCCACGTAAAAATTTTAGTCACTTGTTGGTGTTTGTGTCACACGCAGGACAAGAAAATTATCTGTAAAAAGAAATGTCCTGCTCTCCGGAGAGAAAAAAGCATATCTTTGTACATTTACCTGATCTCTTAGAGAATTAGTAAACAGTTCTTTCAGCATGTATTTTTAATGCCTTGCTTGCACAGTGTGTTTCCAGTCACCTTTCTATGCTCATTTGCCTTTTCACAGTTTATCTCTATGAGCATTTTTTTTCAATTGCCTCATACTTGATAATGCAAATAAAGAAACAACAATTGCACATCTATTTTCAATTTCCAAATGTATCCAGAGGCCAGGTCATTATGTAGAGATGCCATACAGCATTTAAATTATGATTTTTTAAAATTTGTTTTTAGGGGTGGTTTTCTGAGGTTCTGATTTTGTGATTGTCTTTACTTGGAAAGGTTATGTTCACAAAAAACTGTAAATTGTCATGCTATGTTCATCCAGAGTGAGTAAATGATACATATTTCTTAAATGTAGTGATTCACTTCCACTACAATGGACACTATCCTTAGCACTGAGTTGACTAAGTCTTCTGGATGGGCACAACAATGAACTTCTGACTCTTCAAGCCATCACCAAAAGCCAACAAATCCTGCATCTCAAAGGAAGATTGGCATATTCTAGAATAAACAGTAATTTAAAAAAAAAATCTGTCAACAAGATGGTTTCAAAATTTAAGAGGAATAGATTTTTTAAAAGGTGAAAAAAATTATTGATTCTGATAGTACTCTGAGACATACTTGTGTTTACTTACATACACTGATGTAAAGGCTTTGAATTACAATGACCCTCTGAAAAATCAAGGTCAAGAGTTAAGCATTTACACTTCATTAAGTTTTCTAATGCTCTAAAAGATAGACAAGTTTGAGAAAAAATAATCTATTGTCACAGTGTCCTCCAGGGTGAGTCAGGATCCTTTTTATAATTTTTTCCCCCCAGGTAAAAACTTAGAAATTCCTGTCTCTGGAAAGGATTATCTAGATTTTGAGGGAACACACCTGAGGCACTCAGGGAATCCAGGTGCTGTTGCCACGCCTTTGCAAATTTCCCTACTCTTTTTCTCACCACGTGCTAAATTTCTATCTTGCTAAATCAGATGAAAGCAACTTAAAGTCATTTATTGCAAGGAGAAAATTATCAAAGGGGAAACCTTTGAAATGGTTGGAGGAAATTTTCTCCTTTTTTTTTTTTTTTTTTTTTGCTTCACTTTGAATTCAAATAATGTATAACTCCAACTGAAAATTGTGATATGATATTTCACATTCTACTTGCCTGTTTATGTACTAAAATTCCCTACCCTCTTGAAAATTCAATTCAACCAGCTCTAGATATGGTCCTGGACAGAAAGAGTCAATCTGAAATGAAAGACTTTGTTTTTTAATTACTTAATTTTCCTATTTTCTTTATTTTTCTGAAGTCAACATGCATTCTCAGCATGTGTGCTTGTGTACAAAAGACAGAAATTTTGTACAAAATAACAGAAGTTTTTACTATTTTTTTGGAAGTGTATAATGTGAAGGATATTATGATCCTACCTCCACATTTTCAGCTATGCACATGAGCGATATTATTTCCGTATTTATAATTATTTAAATTATTTATCTTCAGTCTCTTGCACAAGGTGAATATAATTTGCTGTTTAGATATACATTCAATTTCACTCCTGGAAACAAAATAATTTTGAGCATAGCTGAAGCTGTCATTCTACTATCGTATTGATACATACTGCCAAACACTCTAAATTCCCAAGTTACAAAGCTCCTGAAATTTTGTACTGGCTCTCTCTAATCAAAGGTTCTAGATTTGTTGCTTGGCTTATTTAAACTGTTCAAAATTATATTTATAATAAATACAGAATATTTGTAAGTCCCATAACTCAGTTATATATTTCATTTCTTTATTTCCTTTCATCCTTTTGGTTTGGAATTACTTGCACAGACAAAATTTATTCTGCATGTATGAACTCCAGAAGTTATAGTTTGCCCACACACCAGTTTTTTCTTACAGGATGAAACATCCCTAATCAACATATATCTCTGAAGAAGGTGTGAGGTTTTTTCTCTTTTGTTCAGAGGTCACTGTATGTTCTTGACATCACCATTTATCATGGGCTGACTGAGTATTTGTTCAAATGGGTCTTCCTGATTTAGCATCATTTAACAGTAACAAAAACACTGAGTGTATCTAAGTGATCAATTTCACTACAGCAAGACCACTATGAAGGCCAGGAAAACCTGAACATAGTGAAGGATAAATTCAGATAAAGAGAATTTATCTGTTCCTGCCTACATGAGTGTACCTATTTCTTATCTGTCCCACACAAGCAATGTTTCCTACATCGTAATTTATCAGAGTTCCTCCATACAAAACCATGCACATTATATTGCAAAACCATGAAGAATCTGTAAAAAGAAAAAAAAAAAAGTGGAAATAATTATTTTCTGAATTCATATTCACCAATTTGATGGGAAAAATCACATAATTCTGAGATAGTATCTTCAGTACATCTTGGGAATATGCAAAGGATAAATCTGGACTCTCAAGAGTGCGTATTTCACTCAAACAAACGTTTCCTCGGCTATTACTTATTGGGATTATACTTACAACAGCATCAGAGTCAGAGATAATTTTGAAATTCTTAATATTGAATATATCCTCTGCAGCTTTTTAGACAGTAGGAAAACTGCTGAAAGTCCTCACAAAGGCATCCAAATCCTTTAATTGCCTACTTTCCAAATGCATTTGGCTTAAAAAACTCTTTAGGATTTCTTAACACACCTTACAAAGATTAAGCACACTGTCTTTGCATATTAAATAATAAATTATTATTACTATCATGGCAAATTAGTGAACCAGACTGCCTGGATTTAAATCTCTATTAATTAGAATAGTATGATAAGTATGCAAAACACTATAAATACTGAGCATTTTCTCAGCATTAGTCTAATACATTTTTAAGTGAATAAACTCTTTGGCCATCATGGGCATATAAACCCCTCAAATAATATGCTAATCTTTAGTAATGAACCAAGAAAATATTTTTGACTTGGAAACATAAAACATATTTGAAACTTACTGTCTAGGTTAGAATTTATGTGCAAAGAAAAAGATCCAGAAAAGAGACAGTAATAACATCAAGAATGCAGAGATATCTATATCAAAAGGGCACACAAGTTTATCAGTACTCAGTGAATTTCAGTGGAGCTGAAGACTTGCTTAGGCATTTTTAGAAATCCTACCTATGCAATCAAGAGCAAAAAAATAGCAATATCATTGTAAGCAATATATTTGTGAGCAAATATCATCGCTCACAATTATACATTTATATTGATCTATAAAATATAATCTGATGAATATCCAATGAAATTAAAAAGGAACTCTTGACATATCTGCACATATGAATCTGTCATATCTGTATCTATATTATGTATATCTATATCTATCTAATCATCTAGATCTATATCTAGATGATATAGATGGATATAGATATAGGTATATCTAGATATCTAGATATATATCTCACTGTTTATCTAGACTGATTTATGTCAATATCCAATGCACCTATCTTGCACATTGCAGTTGGAAGCCCAAATCCATATTTTTGAAACCAGGAAAAGGTATTTTTAGAACTGGTTTAAAGACTTTTTATGAAGAATAAAACTTTCTCTGATTCATTGGCTCACACATGAATTCCTATGCAATTTTTATTTTTATTCTCAGAGGGATAATTCAACCTTTACCTTAGTAGATTTAAAATTTTAATTTAAAGATAATTTTTATCAATTAATCACATCAGTGATATTTCTCTTTTGAAATGTAGTTTTTCCACTAGCTATACAGGAGGCTCAGAATAAAGGTCTTCAAAGATAATTGTTTTGAATTACTGTGGACATTTATAACTTCTTAATACCCACTTCCTGTTTCTCATGGGTGCTAGAAAAACTGTTGTATGCAGTCTCACACATCAACATTTTACAATAAAATTTAAAGAAGCAGTTAAAAAATTAAACAAAATTTAATGATATAAAGTACATAGGAAAGACTGTGTTGATATTCCTTGGTACTGCAATAAATTAATGAGACAATTAAAGGGGCAAATTGACTAACTTTCTGTAAACTCAAAGGAGCAAGATATGGAATAGTACAGCATGCAGATAGCAATGTCCATCTTTATTTTGCCAGATCTTTTGAATTATCAAACATCTTAATGTGATAATTTTTTTCAAAATAATGAAACAGCTGGAGGATATCAAAATTGGTGATAGATTCACAGCCAACACTGAACAGTTGTCTGAAATGAAGCTTAAAATAATATCTCTATTCATGGTGTACTCAGTGTAGTTCTCAGCAGCTACCACTGAGCTCCTCAAAGATGGTATAAAGAATCCACTTGAATTCCACCAGATGGTAGTGATTTAAACATTCCTCTTCAAACATTTTGCATATCCTGTAGTGCTGCAGAAAATTGTCCCCGTTGCTTCACCACTGGGAACAAGTAGGCAGCGTGCTAAGAAAGGTATATGACTTTCAAATCAACCTGAGTGTGATAAGGTTTTGAATGTTTCTTGTTACTGCAGCCTGCTGACATATGTCAGAATCCTCAAAAGACTGCAAGTTAATTGCTACTTCCTCCTTGGTATGGAAACAGGCCATTAGAGTCCATCCTGATTTGGAGCAAAGGAAGAAAACCCTATTGGCAGAAACATTTAGTTCAGGCAGATATTGGATAACTGGAATCTAAAAGAAGTGAATTAGACAAAAGTTTAGTTTAGAACTCCTATCACACATTCATTTTGTTTATCAGCACAATTTCACTTCTGGAATGTATGCAAATTATGCTGTTTCTGAAGATTTATAATTTGAAGTGGGTACTGAAATCACAACACTTAGGTTGTCTACAATCAAGTTTTGTACCTAATGCAATATTACCCATGGATAAAGATTTTCAGCATTATTGTATTTGCTCTGGTGGAAAATATAAATTTACAAACATCAAAATATTTTGTCCGTTAGAATGTTTGACAAAATAGCTCAGATGAAAAAAATGTAAAAGCTGAGGATTTCTTAAAAATTAAATACTTAAATATTTAGTTTTACATTTCCTTTATCTCTGTAAGCCTTTATAAATTTTCATGTTTGCAATTAAATAATAATTTTGTAGCAAATATTTCATATCATACCAAAGAATTCAGCTTTGATCTGTTTGCTGAGTTGGAGGATGAATTAAAATTCACCTTGCACTTGCTAAATTCCTCTTTTCTGAATTACCAATGAACCAAGAAATCAGTTATTTGTTCAAGTCTATAATTGTGCTATGTATAATAATTTTCTGAAAATGTCATCCACCCTAAAAAGATCTCCCTGCTGAGTCTGCTTAATTCTTAAAACAAAAGTGCTTGTAAAACCTTGAAAGACAAATCCTTCTCCAAGCTGAAGAAAAAAGGGTCCTTAGGGTACATCTTATATTTTTCTGACAAATGGAAAAGATCATTGAGTCTAAATTTTGTTCATTATGGATGTCCACCTAGATGTGCAGGCTGACTGGAAATTATAGAGCCCCTCAGCTTTTATTTGCACTTCCTTGCAGAAGGAAGCAACTAAATAAATTTAGTCCACACAATTTTTATTTGCACGTGTAGGTGGTGGTCCCATTGTTAAGACAGATTTATTCTGGTTCACTAAGTGAAGTATAGAATATATTTTTTTTGATGGCTATGGCAAATACATACCAAGGAGATTCACCTTAGTTTAGCACAGTCAATAAGTACAGGGCTACTTTAATAATTCTTTCATATGCAGTTCTAAGTTTATTTTAAATTTCCTTTAATATGTGCATCCTATTCTGGTATTTTCAGTAGCTAGTTTTCAGATGTAAGAGCACTTATGTGCCTAGGTAGTAGGACAGTTAGGGTACTGTCCAAAACGACTTTATTTTTAAAATCCATTATTACAATCGTTCTTTAAGTTCTTTAGTTTTATACATAATCTCTAAAAATATTAATAAAGCTTTAGTGTACTTTGAATATTAATGCATTAGCTTGGATAACCTCATTACTCATGCAAAATGAACTTAATATAAAAGATCAAGGCCCACCCTAAACACACATATTACTTATTTCAACACAACATAATATTATTGAAGCTTTCAAAAGAGACACATTCATTCTGGTGACTTGTAAAGGGAGGTCTTTGAGCTATGAGAATAAACTAAGGATACTAGAAAAATAGTGTTTTCATAACATCTCAATATGCTAAAATGAATGATAGAACCTTATTCTATTTCTTCCTTAAAAGCAAAATCAGATTTTCCCAGTTTTCTGGTTGGATAACGCCAATGTACCTACCCCAGCTGGTTTGTGACATTCTAGACTACCAGTCTGCCAGGTATGCATCACTTTTACTACACTGTGTGTCAGCAGTACTCACTTCCATTTGAGTCAGGATCACATTTTCCAAATATAAAGATGGAAAAATGAGGGATAGAAGGACATTATTTTAAAGACAACCCAGAAACCCAGAAAATGACAAGTATGTAACGGTAACTCGTAAGATAGGAGCCTTAGCACTGATGCCAGGTCAGACTAGTAAAGTTGAAAACCAAAGGAAGATAGATGGAAAATATAAAATGAAAGCTAATTAAAAAAAAAAATGTAGCCAGTCAATAAATGGAGAAAAAGACTTTAACTAAATAATTGCTCACCATCTACTTCTAGAAATATCTCACATCAAACTATGCTGACTTTTAGGCATTTTCTATGCCTTTCTGGTAAAATAAAGTGACTTCAAAAATACAAAATTAAATGCCAAAGATTTGCATGGACACTTCCTCACACGTTTCTTCTTTTTATCCTCAGTTTTATCTTTTTATGTTCTTTCTCTATCTGAGATAACAGTGTTAGATGAGAGTAGATAAATTGGTAGGTTTTCCCTCTTCATCAAAGTTAATAGACTTAAAAAGTTGATGCTTCAAAAGCCATTTTTTAAACTTTTGTTGCCCTGGTTGTGTAGCCACAGAATCTGGAGACAGGTTGGAGACAGCTTTGCAGTACAGCTCTTGCGTTCAACTCCTCACCTGTTTTCAATCTGGACTGTTCTAGACAAAGTTAATTTTCTCAGATCTCCTCTTCCCACCTGTGGATCTTCCATATGTCTGTGCATGTCCCCTGCAGTTATGCTTAAGTGTGAAGAAGCTATCTGCTGGTAAGGGACTTTGCCCAAGTCCGGGTCTCCATTTAAGATGCTCTTCAAATGAATTTTGGTAGGGAAGGAGGTAGAAAATAGGGAGAGGGAGGTTAATTTCTCCCACCTGCAATTGTTTAATACTTCTCCTCTGGCTTTTTGTGGTTTTGTTTATCTGCTTGGGTGTTGTCAAAGAATGTATCTAATTTAAATATCACTGCAAATACCACAGCACAGCAATAAGTACATTGTTGTCTGTGTTCTCTCTGTGCACTGGACAGAAGTTTTTAATTTCAGACACCATTTGCAACTTTGCTGTAGTGATTCTATATACTCAGTACATTGTTTTGTCACACAGGAAAAGAGAATAGTAGCATTTTATCTAGTTTTAGGCTTTTTATTAGCATTTGGGGATGCAGTCGAGATGTGGAGATTTCAGAAGATCATACAAAAAAAGATAGCAAAAGAAGCAGCCTTTAGCTCACATCCAATGAAAGCTGGACATTGGACAAATTTCATTATCTTCCTAGTTAGGGAAATATATTTGTCTTCCCCTCTGAGAACCGGGTTCTTTGTGTATGAATCTATATTTATTATATATCTACTAACAAAATCATAGGGTTTTTTTAACACGATGCTTATTTTAGCAACATGCTGTTCTAAAACAATCTATGTCATGCATTTGATGAAATCAGGCAATCTTAGACCAATCAACACTTTAGGCATATTTGGATAGAGGTATGTGTCATAGAAAAAGATCATATAAAAGGAAACATGTTCATTATTTCTGTTCACCTCCAAAACATATCAGTTTTGTAACATGCTGTATGTGATAAATACGTAGGAAAATAACTTTACATTTTTGTTTCATATACTGACCCCTCTATTTCTGATCTGTAGTCTATCTAGTGAATCTCTTCAGAGGGTTTTATTCTCACAACACGACAACTGCAGAGCTAGGTTTAGGAGAAATCATGCAAGTGTGGTCTGTGAGGAAATGCAAGACATACAAGATTGTGAAAGTTACTTCAAGATATAACCTTAACAGACAGTAAAGGAGGAGAGATGTATGAGTCTTATGATGCTCACCTTGTATATAAGGAGCAAAGAAAACAGGAAATGTTATTTTCTCTAATCCAGTAATGAAAGAGGATATTTTTCCAGGCACTTGAAAGTGTATGCTACAACCAGTGACAAAAAGAGAGCAGGGACAGACTGCTAAAAATGAAAGGATTTTGCTTCCTACTGTCTTTCATTTTTCTGTTTATTTCTATGTTAGACTTTCATTTACTTGAAGAATATTGGCAGAAGCATAAGGAAGCACATACTTTTTGAGATCAAGTAAGATCTTCATATATTGCTAGTTACACTTGTGGGTTTTGTTTTGTTTTAGCAGGAAGGGTTAGAACTGGCATTGTAACTATGTTCCAGTAACCTTTACCAGCCACATGGGAATAGGGAAAATTTTAAAAGTATTAAAAATCAAATAGTAGAACTTCTGTAGCTCAAGCAGTTTTCTAAGATGAGTGACAGTGCATGAAATAGGGTTGCCAAAATGTGAATCATCTGTCTGTGTTCTCTTAGAATAACAACATTGTGGGGTAGGTCTGTGGATAGATGGCGTAGTGTCAAATGTTTTCCAGCAAACCTTACAGCGACAACAGCTGATGACATTACTGTCTTTCTTACAAAAAGACTACATCTTGAATTTATGCTTAAGAGAAAAATAATTATTTGGAACAAATTCTAGCATTACTATTAGAATTGGCCATTAAAAAAAAACCAAAATAATTTAGCTTTGCTGAAACTTACAAACTCCTCCACCCTATTGAAGTCTCTACAAACAGTAACACTGCCCTTCAGAGTACTGATATTTCCCCCTCAATCTGATGATTGCTTGGATCCAATTGCCCAGGTCTTTAATAAATATTCCCTGTTGTCCCCTTATCTATTGGGTTGGTCATTTCATCATGAAAAGCTATCAGGTTCGTCAGTCATAATATGTCCTTGGCCAGCTGATACCAGCTGTTCCAAGTCACATCTTTGTTCCTCAAGTGTCTGGAAATTACTATAAGAAACTTTTAAATTCCCCCAGTCCTCCTGCTTGAGCTGTGTAAAGGTTGGTGCAACCTTTGTATTTTCCCAGCCACCAGGAATTTCCCAGGTTTTGGTACATTCTCACCAATTTTATCACTAGGCACTGGAAATCAGATGGCAGATATTATCAGCAAAAAATGATGCAAAACAAGCATCAGGCACCTCAGCTTTTTCTCATCCTTTCTCACTAAATTCACTTCTCCATTGAGCATTGGCCTCAGATTTTCCTCAGCCTTTTTTCTCATTGTCATGGAGTGCATCAAAGAGAGCATTGCCAGCTTGTTGCAGGACATAATAGTCCCCTCTTCTCCACAGCAGTGCAGTCTTACTTTGAGTCTTGTAGGCAGTTTTGGGTGGCACAATATAAGATATACAGAGAATCCAAAAAAGGGCCCCCAAAGATGGTGAAAGGCCTACAGGGGAAGACATGTGAAAAATTACCTCAAGCCTGAATGGCTTGTTCAGCCTGGAGAAGAGCAGCTAGAAGGGAGACCTCATTGCAGTCTATACCTTCCTCATGAGAGGAAGCAAAGGAGCAGGCACCAGTCTTTTCCCTCTTGTGACCAGTGACAGGATATAAGTGAATGGTATGAAGATGTGTCAGGGGAGGTTCAGATCGGGTAGAGGAAGCTTCTTCACCCAGAAGGTGATTGGGCACTGGACCAGGCTCCCATGGGAAGTGGTCACAGCACCAGCATGGCAGAGTTCAAAGGAGCATTTGGACAATATTCTCAGATACCTGGTGAGAGTCTGGTGTGCTTCTGTGCAGAACCAGACTTGGATGATCCTTGTGGGTCCCCTCCAATTCAGCACATTCTATGATTTTATGATATCCCACACTAGTTTCAAGATCTGAGCTTTGAATTCCCTAATTTCACCTTTGCATTATAAATAGTATGTCAAATAATATGTCTATACATTATTGTGGTATCTATGTGCTTGTAAAGCACATAAATATCACAATATTTGGCAGCATCATTTGGTTATACTAACCATGATCAAACACTGAAAAATGCTGCATGTGAACAGAGGAATTGGCTGTTCTGTTCTGTGTACATCATCTAATGATATGAGCAATTACATTTTGTTTACATACCCAGGCGTTGGCTTACAGTGTGCTAGAATGTGTTATGGCTAGAATATGTTGTCGTTTATAATGTTTCAAAAGGATAGGGAAATTGGAGTTTTCAAAAGACTTCTGATAATACTTCTTTTCATGACCCAGCATTTCTTTCCAAATCACTAACCAAAATGCAAATAAAACACTACTTGATTTCTACTGTATACAGTATATTTAAAGTTACTGTGTTGTTCTATGACCCTTTGTTGAAAGAGACACCCAAGATATCTTCAGTACATACCATGCAACAACAGGTCTTAGGAACATCAGGGAATATGAAGTAGTATCAGACAGGTTGACAACAGCTAGACCAGCAACAGCAGCAACCACCTGGTAACATATTTGCTTATTTCTCAGAAATGGTAGAAAAATATTTTGTAATCCATATGTTGCATTAGTTCTGTCTGGGCAAGTTCACTAAGCTTTAATGTGGGTAAAAATGTGTTTCTGTGATGAAATTATAATAAGGTATGATCACAAAAGAGGTCTTGATTTTGACTGTAGAAAATATTACTATTTTTATCAGAGATGTCCATCATCAAAAACATTCTCAGAGGATATCTTCAGGGCTGCTGGCAATGCAGGAGACAGAAGGAATTTGGTTAATGTAGCCAGTGTGAGTGTCTCACTTATTAACAGATGAATTGACAAAATGTCCCAAATGTTATCCATCTGCTACTCCTTTCCAACCTGTTCTAAAACAAAGAATGTACATTTGGAATTAAAACTCACCTCTTCCCTCGGGCTTTCCTTTATTGACAGAAAGCAAAGCAAAATTACAAAACCCCTAAAACTAAGACAAACATAGGAACAAACAGAAAATGCTTTAAACATCAGTTTACTCAAACCCAGTCCAGGATATTGCTCCAAGCAGAATTTATCAGCAATCCAGATTTCATCTGAACAATGACAGTAATTTGCTTCCCCCACACACAGCCTCTTTAGTAACTATTTGTCTGGTAAGTGACTACTTGTCTTGAAAATCCCAAGAACCTGTGCAAGAAGTATGAGGAAAAGAGGAGTCTTTTGAGATTGTGAAGCCCACTCTGTGTATCCAGGCTGGGCACATGCAATATTCCTAGCAGAGATTTGCATAATTTTTTCCCAGAGACACTAATGACAACCTTGCTAAGAAAAAAAAAAAAAAGATCATATTTTTAATATTGCCACCTTTTTTTTTTCCTGTTACCCTTTCCTAGATGAAACTACATTTTTGCAATGCAATGTACACCCAACTCTTTGTCCATTAGCAAATGGATATGCAAAATGTGAAACAAATTCTTTACAGAAGGGATTCCCCCTGCCTATTTTTTTCAGTGAACCAGTCTGCTTCAAGTAAAAAGAATATACCATTGTATTCTCTTCTGTGATAATAGAGTTTTGAAAGGTACAAAATATTGAACTTTGCATGAGATAATAATTCTGCTTTTTCTTTCCTGAGGGAAAAATTTTGTTTCAGTCTCTGTATGCATGTGTATGAAGAAAAGATTGTGTGTCTTGTGCTGTGTAATTTCTTACATTTCTCTTTATTAATATGATATGTATTGACCTTTTCATCTACAAGCAGTCAATCTTGTATGAAGTAACAGGAGAAAAGTTTATTTTAATTTCTTTGTTCCTGATTTCTGGGAACATTAGACACTGCCACAACAGAGAAGATACATGTTCAGATTTGTAACATTTGCTTTTTCTGTTAAATTTCCTACCTAAATGCACACCCCAATGCAAGGTATCAAAATCAGTATTAAATTTCTAATTATCATAAGTGGGTGCTAGACTGGGCCTTACAGTTTCATGTGTAATGTTTGTACACCAAAGTAAATAACACAGACATTCTTTATTGGGCTTTTTTGATGACAGAATTGTTGGGCCAGAGGAAAAGACATACTGCAAAACAGACATGAGATTCAGCACCTCAATCTCTCATGTGCTTTCTAGTCTCAGGAAAACATCAAAACACATAGCTTGAAGTATTATTGTTTTTATTGGGCTATGTAGATTCCTTCAGTAAAGTGTAGCTGCTACTGGACCCTACTTTAGAAAGCTAAAAATTCTATAGTTTGAAGTTTTCAGAAACCTTTTATATCTGGGAATAAACCAAATTTTGTTAAGTAAGGCATATTTGAGCATTTCTTATGTTAGGGTGAATTGATTATACACGTCATGTGGGGCAAAACAAGTCAGATAAAAAAACATACAGCAGGACTTCATGTAGAGAGGAGGTCCAACACACAGCCTAAAAGGGGACTGGTAGAGTCTGTAGTGATCAAGAAAAATAAACTAGAAGTAAAAACTGTTTTACATGACCATTGTTAAAATTTAAAGAAAAGAACATTGGTTTTGAAAAATAGGATCCCCTCATGATGAGGCAGACTTACCCTGATAAGTGGGGCTGTCCTTGGAGGAGCCTCAAAGCAAGGGCTCTTTAGGGTCATTCACTCAAACTGGATCTGCAGTGTGTCCTTTCACTAAAAAAACCTGCAGTTTGTTTCATTGTGTAGTATGGCATTTTTTGCTTCCATTTATTTATGTCTTTGCTTTGATGTCTCTCTGTCACTCACAGTTTATAGAAGAACATTGATTTGCAATTGCTACTGGACATGGTGTTGAGAGAACAAGAGAAAGCAAGATTAACAGACTTCAGATTTAAAATGCTTGAACCAGATGGCTATTAAAACAGGTGGCATTTAGCTGGAGTCATTATGGCACTTATGGTTATTCTGATGCTTTCTAATATTTATTTCAGTTAGCCAAAATTAATTCCTCTTAATTAAAGTTCTTGTCCCAATAAATTACCTCTAACATTAGTGCTTTATAAGGAGTATTACAGGTAATTATTTGAAAACTACAGTTTTTCTAATCAATGTAGATAAGGAAGTTAGCAGAAATAGTGCCCAAAAATATCTGAAAAAGAAACAAACCATGCTAGTACCTTAGGTACTTCAAACAACGTATACTTCAATGCTGAGCTATCTCTCCAGAAAAAAGTGGTACCAGCAAATATATGCCAATATTACTCCTTGGAAACAGATGAACTCCTATTCCTTCTACAGATTCAGACATTATGGGAATTGCACTTGATGGGCAAGAAGTGTTGGCATCAAAATCATTGTAACTGTGGATTTATTTCTCTAGCTTTCTCTCTTCTACTGTTTCCCAGGCAGGTTTTTTTTTTTTGTTTTTTTCCAAGCTTCTATATTTCCTGGGGAAGGGGGAGGGAGGTAGTTGAGAAGCAGTAAATTTTAAAGAGTGCAGATTCTTCTTCAGTGGCAGAGTAGCCCTGACCAACCAATAAGAACTTCAGCTAAGCCACAACCAGCATTGATTCATAGATGTCTTAAGAACTACTTAAATATTTTTCCATGATAAAATGAGAGAAGCATTTAAGAAAACTACAAGATCTTGCAGATTGTACTGGATTCCTTAATTTATGGTATATTATTTAAATTATTACCATTATTTAAATTAAAATGGCCTCACTATTCTTTTATTTCTAACAATTGTTCCTCTTACAACAAAGATTAAAATAATATTGCAGAATAATAGTTCAACTGGAAAAAACTAACCAGTGTTTCAGATAAGAGGCAGCTAATGTGTCTTCTTATGGAAGCATTTTCCTGATACAAAACCAAACTGCAAACAAATATTTTGCTGTAGGAAAAATCAAATCACAGAATGGGTCAAGGTTGGAAGGGAACACAGTGGGTCATCTGGTCCAACCTTCCCTCTCAAGTAGGACCCTCCCAAAGCACCTTGCATTGTTATCCACACAGTTCTTGAATTTCCCCAGTGAGGGAGACTCCACACCCTCTCTGTGCACAGTTACCTAAACAGTACAGAAGTTCTTTCTCATGTTCAAGTGTGCATCTTCTTCTGCCTGTAGCCTCTTGTTCTATTGCTTGGCTCCACTGAGTACAGCCTGACTCCATCCTCTTATCACCCTCCCTTCAGATACTGATAGATATATAGTCCCCTCTCAGTTGTCTCTTCTCAATGCTGAACCAGCTCCCTCAGCCTTTCCTTGTAAAAGAGATGCTCCAGTCCCTTAATCAACTTCATATCCCTCTGTGGGATTTGCTCCTGGAGCTCCATGTCTTCCCAGAACTGGACACAGCATTTCAGATGTGCCTCACCAGGCCTGACTAGAGGGGCAGGATCACCTCCCTCGACCAGCTGGCAATGCTCTTCCTAATGCACCCCAGGACACCACTGGCCTTCTTGGCCATCAGGATACAGTGCTGGCTCATGGACAGCTTTTTGTCCACCAGGACATCCAGGTCCTTGTCTGTAAAGCTCCTTCCCAGCAGATTAGCTCCAGCCTGTTGTGGTGCCCAGGTTCTTCTTCCCCAGGTGCAGAACCCTGCATTTGCCTTTGCTGAATTTCACAGTTCTTCTCTGTCCATCTCTCCACCCTCTCAAGGCCCCTCTGAAGGGCTGCACAACCCCTGGGGTATCGGCCACTGCTCCCAGCTCCATGTCATCGGTGAACTTACTGAGGAGACCTCTGCCCCTTGCATCAATAACTTGTATCCAAGTTACTGATGAACAAGTTGAACAATACTGGATCAGTATTGAACCTTGGGGACACCACTAGTGACAGGCCTCCAGCAAGACCCTACACTACTGATTACAGCCCCCTGGGATCTCCCATTGAGTTCATTCTTAATCCACCTCCCTGTCCACTCACCTCATCCACACTTCCTGAGTTTGCTTGTGAGGATGTTGTGAGAGACAGTGTCAAAAGCCTTGCTGAAGTCGAGGTAGACAATATCCACTGCTCTCTCCTCATTCATCTGGTTACTTGTTTCATTATGAAAGGCAATGAGGTTGTTCAAACATGACTTGTGTTTACTGAACCCATGCTATCTCCTGATCAGCTTCTTGCATTCCATGTGGTAGTCATGGACTCCAGAATGAGGCACTCACTCCATCACCTTTCCAATGATTGATGTGAGGCAGTAGTTCCTTGGCTCCTCCTTCATGGCCTTTTGGAAGACTAGGGTGACATTTGCTGTATTCCAGTCCTCAGATAGGTCTCCTGATTGCCACAAACTTTCAAAGATGATTGAAAGTGGTCTGGCTAGAATGTCAGCCAGCCCTCTCAGCGCTTCTGGATTCATTCTATCAGGGCCCATGTGGGATCCATGGAATTGTGGATATCATGTTTTCCTGACCCGAACCAAATCCTCTGTGACGAATTGGAAGTTTTCCTTCAAACATTAATTTACCCTGGTCTCCTGGGTCAGATATTCCTGGAAGATGGTCTCATCAATGAAGACTGATGAAAAGAAGGCATTCAATAACTGCCTCCTCTACAACTTTATTAGCTCTTTATTCCTCCAAAGACGTTTCTTGCTCCCTTGGCCTGATTTCTTTCTCATAGGCCTCATGAGCCTGGAGGAACTCATCCTTGAAAATCTACCAGCTCTCTTGGAGCCCTCTTCCCTGCAAGGCCTGTTCCCCTGGGACTCTTCCAAGAAGATCCCCAAAGTGGCTAAAGCTAGCTCTCCTGCAGTCGATGGTTGTAATCTTCTCACTCACTGTCCTGATACCTCTTTATTCGGTAGTGAACTGCACAATCTCATGGTTGTTACAGCCAAGACTGCACCCAACCTTCAGTTCATCAACAAGGCCTTTTTATTTGTTAGTATGATGTTGAGCAGCAAACAACTGCTTTTGGGATACTTTGTTACCTTAAATGAAATTTCTACCTGGAAAAATTATCTGGGGACTGGTGGTTCAAGTGATAGGTAATAATTCCACAAGTCTTTCACAGGAATAAAACATGCTGAACAAATTAATCAAATAAAGGAAGAAAATATTGCTCAGAAAATCCTTTAGCTCATGAAAGGGGGTTCTGGATTATTCATTAGAACCTTAGCCTCAGTGAAGAGCAGAGGATTTCTGTTAAAAACAGTTTAGGAAGCAGAAACTCTGGTTTTGAATAAACTCAAGTTGATGATGCTCCTCTGAATAGGAAATATGCATATGGACAGCATCAACTTCTAAAAAAGTAAATGCTCCTCAATTTTTGGTACTGCACTGCATACTTGCAGCCTACTTCAGTTTGCAGCCTGCTGTCTAACCTTAAGACAGGAGGTCATACTTCTTTGTGCATATCATCACATCACATCCTGGTATGTGACTGCATTGTATCTCCTCATCTGTGTATTGGAATTACAAACATACACACTACAAAGAGTGGGCCATAAGCAAGCCAAATCACAGAGCACATTGGTTCAAGCACAGTATCTCATATTATGTGAAACTACCTATGGATATGACTAGCTGATCTAGATGTGAGTGAACTAAACTTCCTGATCTTGGAAACCTACTCCCTCAAGCCAAGCTCTGTTTGCAATCACCCTACTTTTGACATTGACTATAAGTCTAACAACAACTCTGTAATGCCAGTGAACTTATGAAGTATTTTTTAGATTTAGTGATGCCAAATCTGGATGCTCTTATGCAGTCACCATGGTTCAAGCTCTCTCAATGCAGTAAAAAAGATAAGAGAAACTTAGCTGAGTAGGAAATGCATGAAGGATATTTGCACACTTAAATCTAGTAACAGCATACTCTAAGAATCTCCAATATTGTCAGAATACTTCATAAAAATGAAGTTTGACATTAGATAGGTTTCTTTTGTAATAGGCTTATACAATCCATAAATATCTATGAATAGTGAGTAGAAAAATTTCTGCATGTTCTATCTGCCTGTCGCATTACTATGTAAAAGCTCTTCAGTGACATTCAAAGATGTAATTATTGCTTTGCTGTCAAGGTCAGCGAAACCTGAGGTAATGATTACGTAAGTGACAATCATTTAATATAATGTGGCCTACAGGGTTATGAAGAATGGTCATTCAAGGGTGTTTCTGGGATCTCATATATGTTAGAGATTTTACTTTTATTTATCTCCCTTCAGCTAATTTTTTTTCTGACTAATACTAGTGTGTTCCCATGGTAGTAACTATGCATTTCAGGGTGCTTAATAATGGTCCTCTTCTGTGTCTGCTCTTACTGTGCTCCACTGCCTTTGATTCATCCTGCTCTTTGCTCCCTGACACAGGAAAAGAAAGAGACGAGAGAGGAGTGTTTTTTCTTTAAGGGGCTCAGTATACACTGCTGTACTGTAATCATGGAGTGAGAAGGCTGCTTAAAATGACCCATCACTTTCTTCATCTCCTGAGGAATGAGAACCTACATCATCATGAAAACAAATAGTGAAATAGAATCAGTGATGCCAGCAGTGAAAAGAAGAGGGAATTGTGGGGCTTGCATAGTTTCAATTTTCTAGACAAGCCAAAAACAAAGTAGACATTTGCTTTGCAGCCTCTTGACTTGAGGGAACCAGAACAAAATGAGGAGATGGCTGCATCATTCCATGTGTCTAAAAATTCTTAAGCTTTGGAGAAATAATAATAGCTAAATGCCAAGTATATTTCAAGGAAAAACAGAGGTTTCATTCCTTGGGGGCATCTAGCAAAACAAACAAACAAAATGAGTAATCAAAACAAGACACCCACATTTCATTTTTCCACTTTCTCTCTGAAATTAACTGAAGACCAAAAGTGTAACAGATGTATTTGCAACTTTAGCACGCTATTGATGCATTTTACTAGATTATGGAGACTGACAAAACAGTAACCCTTAAAAAGAGTATTTTGGCTTTGGCCCCAGGGTATTGCTGACAATACAGAGGGGAATTGAATCAATAGTATGCTTAAGCATCTCGCATTTTACACATTGCTGTAACTGGCATAAAACCGAATTTTTCATTCAGTTGGGCAAAACCACACTTGTTCCATCTGAGGCATATACTGACCAATATTAGAAGATAAAAGACAAAAAAAATATAAAAAACTGACAAAATGATGTGGTGGCAAAGTCCCCTTTCCAGGATAAATTATTTACATATTATATTACTTTACATTATTAATGTAAAGTAATACATTATATTACTTACATATTTGATTCTAAGAAGCTAAAGTAAATGTAAACATTTGATTATATTTAAGGATATCCTTCATGCTCATTCCCTACCTAACTTCATTTATGCTATGAGCTGGATATAAAGACGGATATTTAGTCCAGTGAAATTAGCAATATCAACGCTTGTTCATTCTGCTTCACACAAAGGTGAGGTCCAGTAACACTTTGTGCTTGCCAGCATTGTAAGTTTACCTGTTTTTACTCAGCTTTACTTTCAGTACTTGAAATGTTCGTTCGCTGCATGTAGACCAGGGTGAAAATGAGATATTGCTATGATTGCCTGTCTCAGGTCTGTGCCCTGAGTCTCATGCTATCATTAAGCTATTATACTGCTGGTGCTGAATGGGGAAAGTAGAAATCACTCACACTGATTTTTATTGAATGGCATTTCAGAAACATAAAAAAAATCCTGACAGATTTGGCTACAGTCCAGGGTTTCTTCTCCAGATACGGTTTTTGCACGCTGTTGGATGTCTCTAAACATATAAAATAAGGAGTGGCAGCATATAGCACCTGACAGAAAAAGCTTTGTTGAGCAATTTAACATTCTTTGTTTACAATTTAACATTGACACTCAAGAACAGGATGCAAAGGGTTGCTGGTATCATTTTTAGTGTGTAAAATAATAGCTGGTGTTTTACTTTCAGCAGAGAGAAACAGGAAACTGGCTGTGATGTCTAGTGCACAGCTTGATCATGTATTGAGAAAGATGATGCTTCTTCCTAACTTTGTGGTAGTGAGATAGGCAATGACTTCACAGAATCAGTGTGGCAAGTTGTAAATGATGTATGAAATGAGAAACCCAGCCCATAGCATAGAGCAAAATCTATAGTTAGCATTGTGCAGTGGCTGTGGCACTGCGTGCTGTTTGCTACAGCATTAAACTTGGTAAGACTGATCAGAGGCACACAGAATTTTAAGGAACAAAATAAAACATGTAAATTAGTTTTTCAATTTCCTGGTTTCCCCCTGCTTTCTCATGAAGCAATTGTCATTCTAAACTGGTTCATGTTACATCACCTTCTAATATTCTGCCTGTCTATGCTAAAGTGAAATCTATTTGGATAGTATTGGTTTTCTCCTAAGATAAGTAACAGTAATATTCCAGTCCTTCTAAGAATAAGAAACATATATTACTTTAAAATATATCCAAAATTTTAAGACATCTATTAAGATTATCTAAATATCTTGAAGAAGTAGACAGTGGAATTACTGATGTTTCAGAACTTAGTGAATTTGAAGATAACACCAAGCTGGGTGGGAGTGCTGATCTGCTGGAGGGCAGGAAGGCTCTGCAGAGGGATCTGGACAGGCTGGATCATGGCCCAAGCCCAGTGGTGTGAGGTTCAGCAAGGCCCAGGGCTGGGTCCTGCCCTTGAGTCACAGCAACCCCAGGCAGTGCCACAGGCTGGGCAGAGTGGCTGCAAAGCTGCCACAGGAAAAGGCCCTGGGGGTGCTGGTGACAGCAGCTGAACATGAGCCAGCAGTGCCCAGGTGGCCAAGAAGGCCAATGGCATCCTGGCCTGTGCCAGCAACAGTGTGGCCAGCAGGAGCAGGGCAGGGATTGTCCCCTGTACTCAGCACTGGTGAGGCCACACCTCAAATCCTGTGCTCAGTTCTGGGCCCCCCACTGCATGAAAGACATGGAAGTGCTGGAGCATGTCCAGAGAAGGGCAGTGGAGCTGTGGGCTGATGAAGGGTCTGAAGCACTACAGTCCTTCAAGGAGCAGCTGAGGGAGGGACAGTTTTTTTCAGCTGGAGGAAAGGAGGCTGAGTGTGGATCATATCACTCTCGACAGCTCCCTGATAGGAGGCTGCAGCCAGGTGGTATCAGACTCTTCTCCCAAGTAAAAAGTGAGAGGAACAGAGACAGTGGTAAAAGATGTTTCTTTATGGAAAGTGAAGACAAGCATTGGAACAGGCTGGTGAGGGCAGTGGTGGAGTCACCTTCCCTGGAGGTATTTCAAAGATGTGTAGATGATACACTTAGGGACATATGTTTAGTGGGGAACTTGGCAGCGTCACTCTTAACTGTTTTTTCCAATTATGTGATTTTATTATTTTATTATTATTTCAAATTATGTGATTTTATGATAGGAACACAATGCACTAGGTAGGGGTTTTTTCCTCTTTAAATCTCTTAATTATGAAAGGTTTAAATATTTAATGAAATATTATTTGCCATTAGGCATCTCAGATTTAAAGATGTGCTAATAGGCAGCATTACTTTGTGTCACAAAAGCTGATGTAAATAATAATGAACATTAAAGGGTACACCTTAACTGCACTATTGCAGAGAATTGTCTAAAGTGTGTATGCTGTGAGGAAAGCTCTAAAATGTCCCAGAGTTAGCTGTCAAAATGTTCCTGTAAAGCAAGAGATGAAGAAGATAACCAAGGCTATCACTGAAGATTAATCAAGCCCCTCAAAGCAATCAGATCTTTTTTAAAAAACATAAAATTCATTCAAGTAGCAGATTATAGACTATTTAAACTGCTTCCTGATGTGCATTCTGTCCACATTTGTACCTGTTTTCAGCCAAAAGCCTTTTTTACATAGAAGGGTAGATTTTTCATATGTGGTTTAATTATATGAGGTAGATCTTTCAAGAAATTGCACCTATTTTGGTTTTAGACAAAAAGAAAAAAAGAAAATAGAGCTGGTAACTGAAGGACATTTTACTGGGAAAACTTAGAGAAATGAAGACAAGTCTACCAAAACTGCCAACACTAAGATGCTTAAATAAAGCACATTAAACATCTGTTTTTATGTTTTCTCTAGTCCTTAAAAAAAACTATTGAAATATAGCTCTCCAAAACTCCTTTACTTCTAAATGAGTGTATTTACAGAGGACCACATATATTGAAATTATCCACATTTACCCTCAAAATTTTTTGCTTTTTCTGAGTGGTCCCAGGTAGAGAGGGGTTGAAGACAGCTCTGTTATGCAACATGTCATGTAGCCATTAGGAAATATAGGTTTGCAGAACTTTTAAATTATCATCTATGGTTTTGAGTAGCAGAGGATTTCTTTACATCCTTGAATGTCTATTTACTCTTTCTAACAATCTAAGTTAAAATTTTGCTAGATAAGGAAAAAACAGAAGGGAGGGAGGGAGGGAGGGAGGGAGGGAGGGAGGGAGGGAGGAAGGAAGGAAGGAAGGAAGGAAGGAAGGAAGGAAGGAAGGAAGGAAGGAAGGAAGGAAGGAAGGAAGGAAGGAAGGAAGGAAGGAAGGAAGGAAGGAAGGAAGGAAGGAAGGAAGGAAGGAAGGAAGGAAGGAAGGAAGGAAGGAAGGAAGGAAGGAAGGAAGGAAGGAAGGAAGGAAGGAAGGAAGGAAGGAAGGAAGGAAGGAAGGAAGGAAGGAAGGAAGGAAGGAAGGAAGGAAGGAAGGAAGGAAGGAAGGAAGGGGAGAAGCAGTGTGAATAGGGAAGTGTTTATAAGTGGGCGGTTTTTCTCCAGAACATCTGTGAACATATTTTAACAAGATCTTCCTTGAAATATGAGTACCAACACCTCCCATTTCCTGTACCCAGATTTACCTTCCATTCCTCTTCAGTTCTCATTTTCCCTTTTCCATATTATTTCCACACTTTGAATTCTCCAAATGCAGCCAATTTTTACCTATTTAAAAATTACCTGAAGACATGTTGTGTTAAATTTATTATTTTTTAGGTTTAAAAAGACTAACTGAAAATTAAAAGCCTATTCTTAAAGGTACTTAGTCTATGTTATTGGAACTGAGACCTAAAAATCATTGTGAGTAATGATAGACAGAATGAAAAAATTGCTATTTTTACAAAATATCCATAAATTTAAATACAAAATTAATTATGCCATATTGCTACTATTGTTGTAGTTATATTTTATTAATATTTATATAAGTTTGGTATATCTGATAGTTAAGAGAGAAGGAGGGAAAGGTCAAATTCTTCCAGTGTCTTTTTGTTACCTTTTCACCTCAGCTCTGTACTGAAAATCAGGACTGCTCATGTCACTCCCATTTCCAAACCTTATCAGAACATCCATATCAGAACAGCTGATCTATGTTTAATATGAATCTTGAGGAAAAAGTAGCACATATTGTCAAATAATTTGTTTACCACTGAATCTCACAAAAAAGATCACTACGCTATCATTTAGTGGGGTTAGAGTGTTTTTTACAATAATTATTCATAATTTTCTGAAGGTGAATTTCTTGATACGTAAAGAATTTATTTTCTCTATTTGTCTTTTTCCCTTACGAAAAACACACTTTCTGAGGGACTAAAACATATGAGGCAAAAAGTATTTCAAGTCAGTGGCTGTTGTTCCCTGGTAAAAATACACAAACACTTCACTTTATAAATAAGGCCTTAGCAGCTCACCATCATTTGTTTCCCAGTATTTCTGTAGCAGGAATCTTCTTGAGTGACTTATTTACTAACTTGTTTGTTTCTTGTATTGTAATATTCTCTTTGTCTGAAGATTAATGTTGGAACCCATAAATATTTAACACCAAAAAAACACCCTGAAAAATATTTATCTAATGCTGTCATGTTCCACCTCATTCCTTTGTATCAAGTACTGTGGAACCTGTAATTCACTGAGGAAAAAAAATCTTAATGAGAGTTTGGTAGTATTATTATGTTGTTATCAAACTTCTTTCTGGAAGTCTCAGGTCTTCATTTTGATTAGTAAAAATAAGCACTGATTTCTTAAAATATGTTTGGAACATTGAAACTTCTTTTAGGTGAAAGCTTTTGTTTTCAGATAATTTTAAAATGCTTTTAAAATGTTTCTTGATTCCTAAGTACAAGTACATTATTATACATTTATGAACATCCTGTAATAATAATAGTAATAATAATAATGATAATGATGATAATGGGCCTTTTGCCCATTAGTTCCTCATGTCCTGAACTACTCTTAAAAACTTCAAAAAGTCATTTATTTTTCTTTCATTTTAAAAAACTTTTTGGAAGCATAACAAATTAAAAAAAAATCTTTAAATCCAAAGTTCCTGTTTTGCCCATTTAAGCCAAATTAAGTCCACTCTTGCAAAATTCTGCAGATAGATATTTTTGCTTATAATCATTCTTAAGCATCTTGAGAGTTTTCTAAGAAAAGGTATAGAAAACCTTATTTTCTCTACTAAACCATAGACTGCCCATGTTCCAGTGGGCCACCTAGCATCTGTATCTAGGAAAGCATTATGATAACAGGTCTAAACAAATGAAATTATATTAAGAAAGCAAATTTTACATGTGATAGCAGTTTCTAACATAAAAATTTGGTTTAGGATTCTTTGAGACTTCTGTAACTCACCACAGGACTTTGAGGTGAACATGGATTATAGCAGAGGAATGTTAGAAATAATACACACAGAATAGAAAGAAAACCCATTATGAACTACCATATGTGCAATATAAATAGATGCAGCATTTTTAACATAGTGCGTAGAAAAACCATAAGAATTGGGAAAGCTTGCTTAACTGTCAGGAATTAAAGAGCTGAATCTATGCAGCTTAAACAGGGGAATTAAAAATTGGTTTCTCTGTAGTTTGTATGTATGTAAGTGAAAATTTTTGATACTGTCAGTTTTCAAATCCCACAGTCTCAAAGCCATCAGACAATTTAGTTGGGAAACAGTAGGCCCATTTTAACAAGAAAGGCTAATGAGACACTAAAATTATTTCTCTAAGAATATTGTGGATTCCCCATGGAGAAGGCTTTAAAATAACTATTAGATGCTTTTCCAAAAGGTGTGTTTTTGCAGTGCAAGAGACACAGCAATGGTTTGAGGATGGATTGGGGGAGAGAAATTGTGTAACCTCTGTTACACAAATAAGCAAGAACGAATTATGAAAATGGCCATTTCTGAAGTTCATGTAAAAGGATTGATAAATTGGTTGTTCATAAGCATTATAAGTCAGTAATTGTCCTGACATTTTAAAGAAGTGATATATTTAACTTTGTAAGCCTGTTCAATTTTGTATCTAAAATTTGATTTCACATCCTATTTTAATACATCACGGGCAAATTAAACTGTAACAATGGAGTTTTCAGGCATGCCCGCACAGAAAGTGAAGGGGTTTCTTTTACAACCATTTGTACTAACATTTAAGTTCACTGCTTAAACAGAGACTTATTACATTGGAATTTTCCCACTTTTTACTTTCCGTCATTTTTTCCTTCTTTCTCCTTTTGTTTGCCTAAAGTTCTTTTTGAGGACAAATTTCTAACTTGGGTACATATTTTAAGAAGTGTACACCTATTTAAACCAAATATCTAATATTTACAATGTGCCTTCATCTGTTAAAACAAAAAAATCCCCATGCACTGCTCTGTCTTGAAACTGTTCAGGCCTAGTAGCTGGGATTGATGAAGTCTGCAAACATAGACCAATTTCCAATTGCTAAAGTCATTCCTCACCTTAAGTCATTCCATGCTGGTTTTTCCTTTAAGCATGGCATAACCATCTACACTGAAGATGAAGTGCAGTTTCAAGGTGATTCTATCTGTACCAGCGTTTTCCTGAAAAAGATTTGGTATGAAGTCCTGATTTGTGGCAGAGACTGACACCTCTGGTGCCTTCTTTATATCTGCTCCTACTTTGTCTTTTAACTCCATTACTTTTTATTTGTAAATAAGATAAATTCTTCTTGACTGGTCAGGATATTTTGAGTTTGAACTCAACAAAGGCAGTTTTTGAATCTGGGTACCTATCTTGGTGACCCTTACCTATAAGGAGTCTGGTAACTGTAAAGAGTTAACTGGTAGTCTACAGTCAACAGAACAATGTGCCACAAACTTCTTAAAATTCCAGTTTTTCAGAATTCAGAGTTGTCTTCTTTTAAATTAAACCAAAAATAAGTACGTACATCCTTTGTGTAATTGGTTCATAATGCCTCCAGGAAGTCAGAGCCCCTCTAGGAAGTTGATCATAATTGAGCCAGTTCTCGCATTACTGGGTTAAAACCCTGATTTATACATCACAGCAGTTCTCCTTTCTCATGTAGCATTTTTCTAGGCTGTTTAAATCCCTCTTCCTTCAATACTAGGAAGACATTGGTAACTGTGAAGTCCAGTTATTAAATTCTGAGGCACAGTGTGATATCTCATTAGTCAGTGATGGGACTGTTTTAAACTCAGCAAGCAACTTAGATGCCTGTTAAACCTTGAAACTACCACTTTTCATCATCTTCTCCAAAAACAGACTTCAAGGAACTATAAGGTTGTGTACACACTGCAATTATTTACAGTGCATTTTATTAAATTTTTGCCTGATCTGCCTCTTTAAAGGAAGATATATTTATTTCATAAATAAATAAAATAAAATAGGATCCATGTACTTTAAATATCTAATAATGTTCATTTTAATCTATCAAATAAAAATTGAACAAGAAATTAATTGAGAATCATCCCAATTCTCAACACAACAATTCAGTCAGGATGACAGAAATAGGAGGTAACCAAAACATAATCAGTAGAAAAGTTTGGGTTATATTTCAGTCATCTCAGATGGTTTTATAGAAATTATGTAGGAGTAAACTACAGGGAGCAGCAAATATTAACCAGATATCATATGAAAGCCAATTCATTGAAGCAAGACTCAGAAGTCCTCCTAGTGCACTTTGGTTCCTTGTCTCTGGTAGATTTTGGAGATTAATTTTCAAGACTTGTTACTAAATAACTGATTATATTTAGAAAATAGCCAAATTAATATGGTTTCTTTGTATCTTTAGGCAATGAAACAGCACTGGTCAGTACATTGTTTCCAAAGCACTTTTTTGTCTAAAACATCTGGGCATTCACACTTAATTGTTTCCATTCTTCTCTTAAGAGCTGATTTTTTCTCCCTTTTTGATACTTTTGCATCCACAAAATTTTAAATAACCTACGTTTTGCCAGAGCTCAAATTTATATAGTAAGTAAAGTCCAGACTATCTCTTACCTTCACAATATATTTTGTCCTCTTTAAATGCTCTTTTCCAGAAAGAGTCATTTACCAACATGGATTATAAACTTATGAGTTTCCTGATTTAACAAATATAAGACTGAAACTCAGACTATGGTGACTGCATTGCAAGAAGAATTTGAATTCAGTAAATTATTTTGGTATATTTTAGCTCTACCTTTGTGCACTCAGTGATCCTTATAAATATGAAAACACAAGGAAAAATGCTAGGGGTTTTTTGTGTATTTGTTTTTGGAGTTTTTGTTTGTTTGAGGTTTTGGGTTTTGTTTGTTTATTTGTTTGATTGGGTTTTGTGACAATTCTTGTATTCAGAAAATTCCTTCTTGAAAAGAAAAAAATAGCAAAATGTAGTGGTTACATTTTTTTAAATCACAATATTGTGCTTCTGGACACTTGCTTCATGGTTACAGATATGCTTCCATTTTTATCTTTTTTTGTAGAACAGATTTCTCAAATGCTGGAGTATCCTACACATTTATCTTCTATGTGCCATAGTATTAGGAATTCTATTACTATTCTTATAGTAATTTTATCCTATTTTGGATAATTTTTAAGAATTCTTGACTTATTTTTAATTTAATCTAATTTTTAAAATTCGTATGCACCCGTCAAACTATACTTTTGTGTCTTCTGTTCCCTCTTGGAATTATTTTTGTGAGTATCTAAAGAAAGCAACGATAATCTCTGCTTGTAGACATGCTACAACACAGAGAGACATAAAAATACTCCAAGACATGAATCTTATCTTGCATTTCTCATAAATACAAGTAGTTACCTCACAAAACCTTCTGCAGATTGAAAATGTTGTAAATCACATCTGCATGGAGCTCATCAATTAACTGCAAAGTCATCAACTAAATGCAAATCAATACACATACTTCCAGAGTTGTTCAAATATTTAAGAGAAAAATTAATCATCTTGTAAGGATCATGATTTATCATGGAATTCTGATGAGATTTTATATCACATGTACATATCCACAACATATGTTAGATGCAAACATATATAAATTTTAAAAAACCCCAAACATTCATCCACAGAAAAATTATGAAACTGATTAGGATGTTCCTCACACTATGCCTTCTCTTGAGCATGACTGGAATTGCATCTCCGGCACGTAGCATTCTAGCAGTAAGGAAGTGGTAGAAAAGCAGAGTATCAGAGATTATCCTTGGACAAAGATGTTATCAAATGACAACCTGGAAGAATATGAAAATATCCTCTTTGTTCGCCTAAGCTCACCAAGGCTTCATGTCAAGGAAGAAATTTCCTCCTACTAGGAAGAAAAAACTGTTCCACTTGGAAAAATAAACAGAGCAAAATGATACTTGAACAGATCTGACAAACAGCAATATGCTTTGATTTAGGAAATCCAACTTTCCTGTATTTTTAGAAACTCACCGTTCTCTACCTCACTATTTTTATTCTGTTTTCCAGCCTAAATTTGCCTTGAGCATGTGTCATGAGTTTACAGAACGCAGATGACAAATCAGGCATGACCTTTCAGTTTGGAAATTAACTTTATTGGTATTTGCACAGGTGGAAGTAGCACTATATCGGAAACATAAAGTCCCCACAGATGATGAGCATAATCTCTGTTAAGGGTATGCAAAGGTTTTTTCTCAAAAAAATCACAACAAGTTAGAAATCACAGGATGCTTTTTAAAGTGTATCTTGTTAACACAGTTTTCTGTCTCTTGTAGTGATTTGATGGGGAAGAAGGCTTGTTTGTTTGGTTGGTTTGGTTGTGGGTTTTCAATTTTTTATTTTTTGTCTGAGTTAGTGTTTTCTCAAGTAATGTATTGAAGAAGGAACTTTCTGGGTCAGATCCTCACCATTCTGTAAGGCAATAATTCATACACTTCACAAGAGACACATATGGCAGTGCTCCCAAGTATTTTGTTAATATGTATTTATTTATTTAAGATTATTTTAACACTACAAATATTAAAATTTCCCCCAAAAAATTGACTTCAGATTTTAGAAATTTCAAGAGGTGTTTATGAACCAGAAGACATATTATACTTTTCAAAACATTTTCATAATGCTCCTAATGCTCTAAAGTTTTTACTGTTTCTGAACATGAACTTTTCAATATAATTGCATGGCATACATACAGAAAATATTTGTTTCAGTAGGTATATCAGCACACACAGCTAGCAGAAGTTCATGTAATAAAGAAATCTCTAACAAACTAATTCTTACTGACACAGACTGAAAACAGTTCTGATTTTCATTTCAATTTAAAAATAAACAGGCCTTAGCAACTGGATTTTTTCCCCTTGAATATAAGAGAAGTTAAACTAGTTTCAAATAAACCACTAACATTTATTTATAAATAAAAAATAGTTGTTCATTTGTTTGTTTGTTTGTGGTTTTTATGATGTGGCTAGTTTTGGAGCCGATTAAACCCAGTGATACGCAAATGAAATCTGCAAGGAAACATCAGAGCCACAGCTTCCATTAATAACTAAAATTGTGAGATATTGTGACACCCCTCCCGGATATGGGAGACTTAGGAAAGTGCCAGGAACTTTTGAATTTGCTTTCTCGTACAAAAGTCACAGAAAATAAACTTTTTTGAACCCAAAGCCACTCCAATTCATGGAGAACAGGTGGTAAACCACTATGGTTTTAAGACCTTAAATTCTTAGTGCTCCTTTTGACTGTGGCTGGGTTTATGGAGAAACATAAACTCTGAGAGAGTGCAATCTTACTATGACTTTCAAGAGCAGAAAGACTGACTTATACCTAGGAAACATTCTGTAGAATAACCTTATTTTATGACCACTGATAATTGCAATTTGGAACATGTAACTGTCAAATTAAAATAAGCAACAACAAAACCAGAAACAAACAAGCAAATGAATAAACCAAATCCCAACCCAAACAAAATCTAGTGCAATAAACAGATCACTTATTTAACAAAAAAGCAGATAATGTAGTTCACAATGTGTGACAGAAAATCATGCTTAAAAAGTAAACAAAAAGTTGATACATTGAATTTTGATTCAAGTTTTTCTTTATGATTACAAATTTCCAAAGATTGTATTAAAAAAAAGCCCGAAAAAAAACCCTGCACCCTTTCTTACATTTCTTAAGCATCTAGTGCATCCTTGGCAAATGGGTGGATTCAGACAAACTGATTTTCCTAACATGAATAAACTGACCTTTAATTCCCACTTATGATTTGCATTTTGATATTTACATGCTCTTTACATACATTTGCATCACCTCTTCATTAATTCTGTTCTCTAACAATTGTAAAAATTTCTGATTTTTCATATTGATATGTTCAAAAATTTTACTGCTGTCTCATCTTGAGCCTTCTGTTTTCTTGCTGAGCTCTTCAAATGCCAACAATTCTCTTACTCTGTGTTAAGGATGCCTATCTGGTTACACCAGTTTGAAACAAGCTGTTTTCAAGGAGCAGAACCTAGTTGGTTTCAAGTGTTCTCACTATGCAGTTGTGAATTCATTGCAGTTGGTAGGATGAAGTTGACATATGCAAGAATCACACTTGATTTTACTTTGAAGGAATGACTTTTAGCTGTCAAAATTAGGGAAGAACTGGATTTCATCTCTCTATTGGAATACTACATATCTGTAACAAGCCTAACAACACAATATTTGCAAGTTCCTGTCCAGAATCACAGGAACACAGACACTCTCTGAATTGTTTCAGAGAATTATTTTTCTGATCCTTCATTCTTGAGCTGCCCAAGAAAGTAGATTCTGTCCTTGGATTTTCATCTCAACTTTTTTTTTCTAATTGTATTCTGCCAATCTGCTGGTGTCACAAAAATCTGGATGTCTTTAAACTGATTGTTCTTATCTTTGCTTGTAACTATTTATTCCTGCTTGAGAGATAATTCTTGATATTGTTGACCCAGTTAGAATATGAAGAAATTTCTGTAAATAACACTAAGGTTGACAGTGGTCCAGTAGTAATTAAGAAGAAGAAAAAAAAAAGCAACATTAACTAATTGGTTAATCCAAACAAACTAGCATCTTCCACTCCCATAATTACATTTGTGACTGGAAATCATAGTGCTTGAAGTACTTCCTCAGGATGACTGCAGTCTCTGATTAGGCCTATTACACAAACCTTCATTCCTTGAACAAACAGAGTAAATGACAATAAGAGAAAGTTGTCATCCTTCAAAAAGAGCAACAATAGATATTTATAGATATATAAATAGATAGATAAATTTATAGATATATAAATAGACATATTTATACCTGTATTTCTCAGGGACTTGCTGGCAGCAGAAGAGAAATACTAAATAATTCTGCCTTCTCTTCAGGCCTGTGTATGCTTATGATTCAAAATATTTTTTAAATTTTCTCCAACAACTACTGATGCAGCAATACATAATTTTCTTTTACTTCAGTCTTTCCTTCATCCCCATTTTCTTTGATTACACAGATAGAGCCCAGGTATTTCCAGCTTTCTGCTCCAAATTCAACTCTATGCAGACATTCACATGAAATTTTTCCATCAAAAATTATAGTTTGGCAATTAGAAGAAACTAAATTTTTTCTCTTGCCTATAATGAAGGACAAAAGCTAGGTATATTGACACAATAGGTATACTGATGTATATAATTTTGAGATGACTGTGTCTTAAGTAAACCTTTCGAAATAACAGAATTGTACAATATAAAATTTCTTCTTCAAGAAGAGCTGAACAAAATATACCCTTGTCACTTGCATTAATTCCTACAGTGAACAAAGAATTCATGGCAGAGTTAAGAATTTGTCAGTGTAAATTTTATTGTCAGCTGTTTTCCTGGCCTTCATATCTCTTTTTTTTCTACCAGAAGGTATCAATGCTTTCTGCAAGCACAAGGCATCACTCAAGGAAGTTGTCCAGACACTACAGTAATCACAGCACACCACACTTTTATGCTTCCACACAAGTTTTGCAGGACCTGACAAAGAAAAAACTGACACTTCTCTGATTTACCTAGAGCACACTTTAAATATGCTTGTGCATTTGTTGAATAATTTGGATAAATGGCAAAGGAGATACATATCTAGAAAGGCCATTTGGGACAGGGAGATAATTTAGCAATTGCACAGTACTGGTAAAGATAAGGCAGTAGTTCTTCAATAAGAAGTTCTTTAAGGTACAAAATACTTCATTCCACATTTTTCTGTGCTTTAAGGAAGGGCAGACATTTTAGGAGTGCTGTCCTGTTGCTAAAGCCACTATTAGCAGCAGGTTTCTTTACAGAATAAATCCTTACATAACAACAAGTGGGTAGTGTAAGCAAATGCCCCCTCCCTATCACATAAATATTGTCGTCTCCTGTACTTATAAAATATTGCCCTCTCCTGCACTTGCAAACTGATTACTCACAGATACCCTGAGATATCTAATAGGTGATCAAATAGGAACTTTGACTATGTTGTTGTACTTTCTTCAGGATACTTTTAATCACAGAATTGGAGAATGGTTAAGGCTGGGAGGTACCTCTAGAGGTGACTTTGAACACCCTTCTCTGCCCAAGCAGGGTCATCTATTGCTGAAGGGAATCACCTAAGTTATAATCTCCCCTAGAAAACCTCTATGTCAAGGGAGACCTTGCACTACAATATCTGGGTGCCCTAAGCTTCTAAGAACCCAAAATGACTTCAGCTTATGGAAGCATTGACATAACATGAACATGCCTGACTCTTGCTGATGTAATTCAGGTAGATTCATCAATAAACTCCATTAATGTTTCTTTCTGTGCTTATAATTTACTTACAGTAGATATACGCTATGTAATGGGAAAAGGCAAGATGCCATTGAATGCAATGGTTTAGATTAGTGCTACTTTGGACATTTACATGGAACTTTAACTGTAACAGTAGTTTTTGCACAGCTAAGATTTTGCTTAATATTAATCACAGTTTTAAAAGAACTAATTGGAATTTGATTGCCCTTTGTACCATACCATTGCATCATAAGAGAGAAAATACAGCTAATGGATGTCTACTGATCACCTTGGCAGGAGGAAAAATGAAACTGTGTAAAGAGAACTGACTGGAGAAATTCCTGATATACATTTCATTTCTGAAGTATTTTGCACAAGTAACTCTGAAAAATCATAAATATTACCATTAGCTCTCAGCCAGATAGCCTAAAAGGCAGACTAAATCACAGATTATTCTGGAATATGGATTTCTTACCACTTAATAAATTGTAGAGTTGTGAGGGCTGAAGAATTTCCTTTAATTAAGGGCACCTCCTAAATCCTTCCTCTACCCACAACACCTCATTTCTAATATAGTTTGGAACACAAAAGCAATTTCCATTCTAGATTCTGAAAAACACAGGTCTTCAAAGAGGTTTGTTTGAACACATAGTTATAATCTTCCCTCTAATTAAGATCTTCAATTTTTGTTCATAACTAACCATTGTGCCTGCTTTAGAGATAGTTCAGGTATCTAAGAAAGTGAAGGTAAATAGTGCTATTCAGATATTTTAGCTCACTCCAGGTCAAGTGATCTAAAAAATCTGGTCAGTTTAGACAGAGACCTGTGCTTATTTCCAAAATTTATAGGGTGGAAACATCTAAAAAACTTTGAGATTAGACTGATGACAGAATAGAATTTTTATTGCTTTCTTAGGTGGTATTATATGCTACTTTATTTTGTAATCATACAATAGCACATTTCAACAATGTTGCTTTTTAATTTTATAAAGGAAATGCTTATGAACTTTTTTAAAAATAAATCAGTAGATGTAAGAATTCATTATATGGTTTAGCATGCATGGTGGTTTTCAGTCGAAGTTTGAACTTGATGATCTTGGTGATGACTTGATGAATTCACTTTTGCAAACTTAATGATTCTATGAGTCAATGAATTTCATTATTGTAATGAAATTATTACGATATAATAATAATTATAGATAATAATTTATATAAAAATTATTCCATTTATAAGTCATAAATAAGCAATTTAACTCTTAAGTTTCTAAACTGGATTATTATATCATCAAAGTGTAAAAAAGTATACATTAAGATACAATATTACCACATTTTATGTGTGTAATATGATCCAACAAAATATATAGGATCATTTACAGTGGTCACAAAGCAATTTTCATGCAGAATTAGGCTAAGAGCTCTGTTTTTCCAAATTTTTTGTGAAGTATGAAAACAAAGAGTCCTGGACAACCTTGTTGGTTGGAGATTAGGAGTCTCTAAAGATATTTTAATGAGCTATCTATAGCACAAATGAATTTACTTATGTTAATCATGCTTGGATCTCTGAAACAGAGACAAAATTTGCATTATTCATTTTTCTCTTGATTTGGTAATTACAAATAACTGTGATATATATCCAGAAAATATATTTGCAGAAACATAGTTTTGAACTGGACTGTGTTAAGATGGTAGTTAGACCCATTTTGTTTTGATATTAACTTCTGGGAAGGAACAGCTATTTATTAATTTGCCATTGCTGTATTTTTGTTTTTTCCAATCAATGAGCAGCACACAATATACAAGTTATCTTTGCAAGTGAGTTTTCTCGATTTAAATAGATACTATTTATTAACTTAAAATTATAAACTAGTGAATGGTCATGCCTATGGGCTCTGTCAATAGCAGATAATGAAATCTTTAACCAGGACAACTGACAAAAATCCTGAGAAGACATTGCAGTTCTATTACTATACTTGAACATGCACTGCAAAGAGAGACTAAAATTAGGATTTGCAAATGCAAAACCAGTCCCCTATTTAAAGTTTTCCCCTTCAAAGATTTAACCTTTTTCTTGGCCTTTAAATGCACTAGGAATTTTCTGAATGTAGTCTGTTGACTAGCCAGACCCCATGAATTTCTCAGAGCCCTCTGATTTCCACTGTGGCTTTGTGCAGAAAGTTGAATCACACTGCTGTATCATAACAAGAAGAAAGCAATTTATATAGAGGAAAGGGGAGTGGATACTATGTAAGCAATGAGGAGATGGAAATTGCCAAGGTTTTAGCAGCTAGCTCAGGGAATATCATCTCCTAGTGTTTCTTTAGATGTTTTTCACATGGTGACAGTATTTTGGATATTTTTGGAATAAATCCAAATTCTTATAAAAATATACTTTTCATAGGCCTTTTAAAAAGTTTCAGCAGACTAATTCAGGCTTTAGAGGGAAATGTAACTACACTTTTTATGTCCCATTTTCTGCAAACACTTATCCAAGTACATTAAATAGAAAAATCACCTCATTTAGTATAGTATGTACAGAAGAGTATGCTCACAAATAAGCTGTATGTAGGCACTGGAATCAGTCTTTGTCTATATAACCTGTTGGTACATATTAGATGGATTTACAGTATCACATATGATACCAAAAAACACAGGGAGAGGTACAAAACTGCATGATCAGCTACATATTTAAACCACGTATTTCCACTGTCTATGAACAAGTGAGTAAAAAATATTCCATTTCGAGTTCTCTGAACTCTTTTCACTTCTGTTTTCTTCAGTTTCGAACACTAGAATGAAATGGTATAGCAAGTACACAGGTTGCAATGCACAGCCTTTCAAGACCTCACTGGGAAGTACATTCTGATACCCACAAGGTACAAGGTCCTTGTAAATAACAAAACACACAGATCATTAACATAGGCCAATCTGAATCATTAGGTAAAAAATAAAAAAGTAAAGTAAAGGAAGCATAGACAAATTAAAGACAAACCAAATGCAGGACTGAAGCAGAAATGTAGGCCATTCTCACATGATAAGTCAACTTTCTTTTGTGAAACATGTCTCATAAATATTTAGAGTCATACACAAGTTTAACAAGGATAAGTGATGGATTCTGCACCTTGGATGGGACAACCTTGGTTGAGTGAATAGGCTGGGGAAAGAGAAGCTGGAGAGCAGCACTGCAAAAAGAGACCTGGGGATCATGGTCTGTGGCAAGTAGAACCTGAGTCAGCAGTGCCCTGGCAGCCAGGAGGGCCAGCCCTGTCCTGGGGGGCATCAGGCACAGCATCACAGCTGGGCAAGGGACAGGATTGTCCTGCTCTGCTCTGCCCTGGGGCAGCCTCACCTCGAATGCTGGGGGCAGTTCTGGGTGCCACAATACTAGAGAGCATCTAAAGGAGGGCCACAAGGATGGCTGAGGTCACTTGAGGGCTCTTCAGCCTGGAGGACACTGACCTCATTGAGGTCCTCATTGTCCTTGTTAGGAAGCGAAGAGGCAGACACTGATCTCTTCACTCTTGTGACCAATGACAGGACTCCAGCAAACAGCTTGAAGATGAGTCAGTAGACATTTAAGTCAGATAATAGAAAAAAGTTTTTCACCCAAAGGGTGATTGGGCACTGAAACCAGCTTCCCAGGGAAGTGGTCCCAGCACCATCCTGACAGAGTTATAGCAGCATTTGGACAATGCTCTTGGGCACATGTGATTCTTGGGGATGGTGCTGTGCAGGTCCTAGAGGTGGACTCAGTGATCTCAATGGGTGCCTTCCAACTTAGCATATTCTATGATACTATAATTCTATGACTTATTTGGTGGCTTACTACATCATATGATTCTAGTAAGAGAAAACAATGATTGAAATGTCCTTTTATGTTCAGAATTCTTCCTTTTGGTTTATTCTTCTTTGAAATCAAATGATCAGTTATATATATATCTCAGTTGTTGCAGTTTTGTATATCCATAAGCTTCCCATCACTTAGGCCTACTGGAGCAGGAGGAGGCATGTCTTATCACCTTATGACCTTACCAATCTCTACAACTACCTGAAGGGAGGTTTCAGCCAGGCAGGGGTCAGTCTCCTCTCCCAGCAACAGGACAAGAGGACACAGTCTTATGCTGTTCCAGGGGCCGTTTAGGTTGGACATTACGAAGAAATTCTTCACACGGGGGTGATTGGGCATTAGAATGGGCTGCCCAGGGAGGTGGTGGAATCACCATCCATGGAGGTTTAAGAAAAGACTGGATGTGGCACTTGGTGCTATGGTTTAGTTGACAAGGTGGTGTTAAGTCATAGTTTGGATGATTTCAAAGGTCTTTTCCAACCTAGTTGATACTGGGATTCTGTCTTTTTCTGCTGAAGGCATGTCTTCTTTATTCTACTTAGTAACAGCAAAATAAAGAGGCTAAAATATTTGTTAGGCTTTGATGAACAGCATCCTGGTAGCACTGAACAAAGGACAAACTACAGTGGTGTTTATACACCTTGGTAACTGACACTGGGATGATGAGCCAGTAGAAATATCTACAAATATTTTTCCTATTTTTTTTCCCTTCATTAGTGTTTTTCTAAATACAGCCTTGCTGTTCTTTCTGCCTGTTGCTTGAAGACTGACTTATCAAGTAAACGAATAATTTTTGCTGAACAAAAAACATTCAAGTTGCAACTTTATTTTTATTTTAACTAGAAAACCAATTTTCTTTCCCTGATTTCTTCTTAGTGAAATCATACACAAAATAATTTCAAAACTAGCACTTCCTTGTGACCAGAAAACAAGTACAAACCCTTCAAAAAAATTCTATGTGGAAGTGGCCCAACTAAAAGTACTTTTTCCCCTCACAAGTTTGTCCTGTTCTTTTCTATACTCTCTTTAGAAAAGGGGCCTTGTGTTTGTGTGTGTGTGTATGCATCTGCATAAAGAAAGACAATTCATATGATGGAATGAGATAGTGATTTGCCTCTTGATAGCAAACTTTATTGTTTCAGACCATATTGATAGTACTCAGTACATTGTTGATGAAAGCATAATTACAGGAAGAAACCTTCATCATCACTGTCATCGCTGCATTTTGCCACCTTGGGAATCAGCATGCAAAGAAAAAAGATTACAGTATTCTTTCAAACTACACCTTTTAAATAGTCTCTGCTCAAGTGAGTCCACAAAACCAGCTGCTGCTTACTGCAGAGTCTGTAGGGACAAACTGTCATAAATAACCTGAGATTTGCATGTTATTTACACAGAATTAGACAAATCCTGAGATTTCTACCTCCTTATTATGTGAAAAGATGGGACAATCATATCACTGTCATTAAAATTAATCTTTCTGATCTCAAGATCATTGCTATTCTTGAAAGGACAGGTAATGCCATGTACTACTGCTCCCGAAGGCCCACCATACAATGTATTTGTGACCTATTTGTTAGTCAGAAACAGATTAATACCCTTTTCTTTCCTTTGGTGTTCCACATCCTCAAAATCTTTATGAAAAGCAGCTTCCAAATTTTAGCTATAAGTCACCTCCTTCTGAGATCATTTTTACACCTTGCAGAACCAAAATTAATTGGATCTAGGCAGGGAGAAGTGGAGAAATGCATAACCAACCAAGCATTTAGGTACTGAATGCTGTATCAAGAAGAAATATTCAGTGGGATACCCTGCGTTCAGAACTGCTCCCTGCCTCAGTGCCTCCAGCTTCTGAAGGATATTCTCTGGAAGAGTGTACATACTGCATGCAATAAAATAATATATAAGTGTTGTACAGTACTTTGCTGCAGCCTCCTCTATGTGTTGAGCAAGAATTTACTGACCTGTCTGGGATCTCAAAAAATACAGATTAGGAAATATCATGTACTTTCCCTGTTCCCCATTACATACACAAACACAAGTGTACTTCTGGAATGGAAAGTAGAAGGATTTGGAGATAGAAAAGGCTCATGACAGAGGCATTTAAGAGAGAGACTAAGGTAGATCTGGAAAAAAAGGAAATGAATGAAAGAGAAAACAAATGAAAGGGTAACCCAGGGTCTTGTAATGCTGGGGAAGCTGACATTTGAAAAAACATAGATTTAAAGAAAAGAAAGTACAGTCACTTGCCAGAAAGAAGGGAGGCATTAGAAGATGAAAGACGTAGATGATTCTGAAAAGACACTGTATGGGATTGGTTTTAAGAGAATGTAAGGCTTCAATGGAGCCAAGAAACATTTATTTTGCAAAATCAGATTTCACAGAAACAAATGCAGAAGAGGGAAGGAAAAAGGAAGTCTGAAGAAGTCTTGTATTTACTTTTTTTTAAGCATACGTGCCTGCAACCTGAATATGCAGAGCCTACTTGAGATTAAAAACATGAAACATGTTGCTATCATTCCACAAACACTATAGTTGAATTTTATAGCCCCCATTGTGTCCTTTGTGCCTTCTCAGAGAAGGAACCAAATGAGAAAATACCAGCAAAATCTTGGCATGTTAGTTTGTCACCAGTTAATGTTTGTGCTAGCTTGTGCCTATTAAAAAATATATGGAGGTCATTGAAATATATTTGCATCAAAGAAAAAGGTGTCTGCTAAAGTTCATAATGAATGGGTTGTAATTTTTATCACAGAACTTGAAAATCTTTTTTTCTGTTGTTGAGAAAAACCCCTTGTGACTAATAAGTGTTTTCCCTCACAGGGTTAGTCTAATGCATGAAAAAGCTTTTCAACATTGAAAGAAAAAGGATTTGGCACCCAAGCTTGTTAATAATCTGGATTCAATACAACAGATTTAATCTTTCCATTCCTTTTTCACGAATAAGTTATTTGGCTAAAGTATAGATTTTTTTTTTTCTCATGGTCCTAATTTCTGTTTTAATTGAATTGCTGAGAATGAAAATGATTAGAGAATGTTGTGTGGTGAACAGATTTGTTTGGATAATGTGGTTTTAACACCTCTTGGTTCTACCCAAAATACACAGTCTTCCTTAAAAGGATGTGGTAATGCATGGCTTCTATACTACATTTTGTAACAGTAAATGTTCACTGGGCTTGCATTTAGTGATTAATAAAAGGGACGGAAGGAAACATAAACTGAAACAATGAAAAGGTAATATAAACAGAATGATTATAAGGAAAATTTTTTACTGTTTCAGTGAAAATTCAGTAATTTTTTTACAGTCAAAATCATAATGTAAAAATGTTTCCTCCTAATATCAGAATTCATGGAATTTGAAATATTTTATATTTAAAATTAAATATAAGCTGAACACAATGCTTAGGAAAAGTGGTCAATTAGTAAGACTCAGACTTCAAACTAATACTAAATACTTCAGGATGTTTTATCTAGATTGACCTGCCATTACACTTGCAGCTTCCTCTGGAGCAACTGCATTAAGAAATGAGAGAATAATTTGATTTTCCTCAAATTCCTTTATTTAAACATAATTATAAAATATGACACTATTTTTTGTAATGGGGGCAACACTAGTCATATTTTTATATATATAAATATATACATAAATGCTTTTCTATATTTTTAATTGGGAAACACATAATCTGAAGTTAATGGGAGTTATGTTGAGGAAAAAAATTAGTGTCTTTGTATTCAGATCAGAATTGAACGGATTCAATGAAAGTAGTTTAAACTTGGCCATCCAAGTTTACTTAAAGCCAAGACAGAGCATGGCAGAGTCTTCTCTAGAGAAAAAAATATCCTTCTTTTAGTACTATAGATATTTATCTATGCTGTTTTTGAAATTTTTTTGGGCCCACAGCAATAGCAACATTCAAATATTAACTGTAAGGTACTTTGAGAGATGCTGAAAAGAATTTTATATTTTCATTTTCCCTTTTCACATTCTATTTTGTGAGAGTTGTAATCCAGCATTCTGCTAAGACAATACATTTCTTGCCTCCCAGTGCTTGTCTATGCCCCTTGATTTACCAGCACAAAGGAGACAACATGAGAGAAATAGAGAAACACCCTCCCCTTCAGATGACTGAGCTTCTCCCAAAACACCCAAAACACATTCAAGAAGCAAAAGGTTCAAGTTTGGGAAATAAATTAACTTTTAATTTTCCTCCCTCAACCCCATTTTCAGTGCCCTGACAGCACAGCACTGCCATATAAGACATGTCTGGAACCTCCTTGATGTTTTGCAGGAGGGAACATGCAAATTAATGAGATTTCACTTTGACCAGTTGTTGTTAGTTTGTGAGATCCTCAGTTTTGTAGGAAGGATTTCTGGATACTTTTTCTGTAGAAGAAGCTGTCTAAACTGACCAGCAGTGAGTGTCTCCTTAGAAACTAGAAGTCAGTGTTCAAGTCAAAGATTAACAAATCTTCAATTTCTGTGAATCAGTTATGGTATTAGTATCTTCCTCTTGTTTCTGGGTTTTAAAGTATGTGAATTCTGCTACTTCTCAGTATTTACATCAAGAAGTGTATCAAGATTTAGATCAAGCAGTGTTACACAGACAGACATCTCTGACCTATGGGTGTAAAACGGTGCCTTTAGTCTTTCTAGTGGATGTTTAAGAACCATGAAATAATCACACACCCTAAGTAATGTATGAGGTCTAATTTTTGGTTTACTGTTGCAAAAGATTCAAACTAACAAGCTGTCATTTGGCTATTAGTTTTCCTTTACTGGATTCCATTTTCCTCTGCTGAAATTAGAGAATATTTCTGACATTTTAGACCTAGTTCTCTTTTGCTGTCCTTGAAATGTAGTGGTACCTTCTACATTTTGCATCCAGAAGAAAATAAAAGAACAAAAAACTCAGTCTATTGCACCATATTCAAAATGATGACAAATCTTGAAATAGACCTCATGCACCTGTGTGCATACATACATTTTATATGTGTGTGTGTATATATATATACACTCAGGGGGGGAGGAGGAGAAGGGCATGATTTTCAAGAACAATACCACCACACTGTGTTCTGTATTCTAAGTATTTTTTTTCTGAATAGTTAGCAGAGTTCTCACACCATCTGAGATACTCCAAATAGTACAGAAATAAAAGACAAAGCTGCCTCCTCTATCTACAAATCTTATTTACAGCTTTCCCTACACAAGCTGCTGTTTATTTTCAGTTTGTGGCACACACTGTAGTGCACTTTGACAAAGCTAATCCTGCTTCATCATCTCCAAGCCCCTGGAGATTTCCTTTTGCTTTATGATTAATTACTGGCCTCTTGCTCTTTCCACTTAAAAAAAAAAAAAAAAAAACAACAAAAAAAACAAAAGCCCCCAAAACACAACCAAAAAGGCCCCAAATAGCTAGTACAGCAAGTTCTTCCCTGACAAGCAGAAACAATTAAGCCTAATTTGCTTTGAGTTAATGTACTACATCACCTTACTCCACCACAATGCTATTTTCGGTCTTTGGTAGACCTATGGTTTAGGTCTGTGGTTCAGTCACACCAATTAATAAGCTGGGATAAGTGTGAGAACCAGCCTACTTATCTTTCTAACATCTATTTCCACAGAGGAAAAATTAGAACAGAGCTTAAGACCTGTAGAATAAGAGACCTGAATGCTTTGCAATGGACTTGAAATGTGCTGGCACATGCAGAAGTTGTTTGGGTACCAGGTGGATTACACAAGTGTATAAAGCCTCATTTCCTTCAGACAGCATGAAAAAAAAGAGCAGATATGGCAAAAATGATCATAAAAAGCTGCACTGAAAATCGCCTTTCTCTCCATACCTTTGTCTCCAACTACTGAAGTTTTGTAAGTTAGATACATTTGAATCAAAAATGTTTACAAAATAAAGACAACTACTCACAGTGTCTAGTTAGATACTAAACCAGCACTTAAAAGATGTGTACACAAACTGAATTAGAAGAATAAATTTTTGCATATAGGCAACATGTGTTTACTTGTCTAGTAGTGTTTTATTAACCTTAAAAATAGGAGCTTAAAGTGTCTGCACTCTAAAAATGAGAATGTTCAAATATCAGTACGGCAACTCAGGAACATTTCTCATAATCATTTCGTAAGCCAATGCCTAAAATATGTATTAATGCAGTTTTGTGACAAATCACCTGTTAGATTTCAGCCGACAGCTTGCCATACGTTAATCATAAATAACTAAAATACGGCTATCGTAATATATTACAGAAAAAAGGGAGAGACTATAGAGCAACCTTTCTGATGCACCTCGCCTTCCTGATTTTCCTGTGTACTGACCCAATGGCCACTGGTTCCAGTTGTTAATGGAATATCCTACGGTGTTAAAGAGCTTTGTGGGGTGCTATTTATCAGGAATGCAAGCAACAATACAAGGCAGAACAGATGAAAGGAAAATAACACTCCCCACTATGAACAGAGTACCATTTAATACATTAAATTCATGAGCCTGAGACATGAAGGCCTATATTTGGCCTTTTAAAGATCTATGGTAGAAGTTACTCAAGAGTATGGTCACAGGTAAGTATTCATATGAACAGCAGGCAGCTAATTTTGCTTTCTCCTTTGCAACAATTTTTGAGATTTAAACCTGCACTCGTAGCTTGCATTTCACATAAGATTTTCACTGCTGGTGTGCGACCTCCATGAGAAGACTGAAAACAGCTGCATGAGCAGAAAGAACGAGAATTAAACAGTTAACCTGGGATGACATGAGAAAGATGTATATTTTTTTGAAAACCTCTGAGGGAATACATGATACTTATTTCCAAACTAAAAAAAATCTTCCTTTCACCTCAAAACCCCCAGCAAAAACCCAAAAAAACCTCACCCATATTTCTATCTTCCAACTCTAGTTTAAGTACTATCTTAGAGATCATTAAATGTTTTATATGAAACATTTCAAAATTTAAAGAGTGTGCAGATGTATTTCCAGTTCAGTGCTGTACTAACCATAGAGCAACATACTGCTGCAATATTGGCAGAAATAGAACACCAGTATAGAATGCTGTGTTTGAATTTTTTTAAGTTTAGGGAAAAAAATCTAACTTAATGAGTAGTTTGTAACACATGAATTAAGCCTCTTGTTGTGTTATTTGCTCTTAGAAGGAATGGAATGTTAAAGGAGTATTAACAAACCACATATATAGGTTAATGTATGTGTATGTGTACACTACTATCTTAAATACAAAATTTATGCTATTGATAATAGAAGTTGATATGCAATACATCAGCAGAAATAGACAGTGTTTTAATGGTTCCTCATTAATTAAGGGTAATTTTTTATCTGTTTTTTTTCTTTAGCATCACTATAAAACATAATCTTTTAAATAATAAGATTTAGTTTAAATATTTCTATAAAAAGAAATGTGTTTATTCCTAATGTTGAATTCCGACTGACTGAACTAAAGGAAGAGCTACATAACCTGCTCATGACTCTAAAAAAAAAAAAGCAAAGCTAAATGTAGTCCTCAAACCTCCCATACATGTTGTGATACCATGTTAAAAATATAAAATACATGAGTTTATTGCTCGAGTCTTCAATGTCATGCAAGAATCACAGCATGAAGGGCACTAAAACAGCTAAGTTACTCATAAGAACTTCTAGGACACAACATTAAAACCTAGAATATCTATTTAGTGGTGCCATTTCAAAGCAAAATGCAGCCTTGAAGCCATTTCAGTCCATGGGGCAAAGGTGATGATTTAAGTCTTGCTTTCTTTACCAACATTTATTGCAATAAAGACCAAGTAGCATTTTGCACAGCTTTTGATTTGTGTTGTACTTTGAATACACTGTTGCTTGTTGAAAAGCTAGTCTTTTACGGAATAGTTAGGTCTTTTTTATGAGATAAAAAGTAATCATCTGTGCCACATTTCATGTATTTACCTTTTCCTACAAAGTAATTATTGTACAAGGTTACTTGGTGTTTTGAAAGATACTATTTGAAAAGCATTAGTGTTCTTTTAAGTGTGAGATTATTTGGGTGACCACTTTTCATGGTGTAACTGGCAGCATCAAAAGAAGACAGCAATTTATAGGACTTGTGGAGAACAAAGTTTATTTTCACTTTTGTCAGCCTTCATGCTGGCAGCACTAGCTTCCAGAGGATGATAGAAAACACCCAAATCATTCTCCTCTGCAGAAAAGGAGCAATGACCTCCAATGAGCGTAGCAGGTGCCAACAAGCCTGACTCCAGGATCAGGCACTGGGGCTGCGGCCAGTCGGTGTGGAACCCAGGGCAAGGGGCACCACTGCGGCACTCGGTGTGGAACCCAGGGCAAGGGGCACCACTGCGGCACTCGGTGTGGAACCCAGGGCAAGGGGCACCACTGCAGCACTCGGTGTGGAACCCAGGACAAGGGGCACCACTGCGGCCAGTCGGTGTGGAACCCAGGACAAGGGGCACCACTGCGGCACTCGGCGTGGAACCCAGGACAAGGGGCACCACTGCGGCCAGTCGGTGTGGAACCCAGGACAAGGGGCACCACTGCGGCACTCGGTGTGGAACCCAGGACAAGGGGCAGCACTGCGGCACTCGGTGTGGAACCCAGGGCAAGGGGCACCACTGCGGCACTCGGTGTGGAACCCAGGGCAAGGGGCACCACTGTGGCTAGTTGGTGTGGAACCCAGGACAAGGGCCACCACTGCGGCCAGTCGGTGTGGAACCCAGGGCAAGGGCCACCACTGCGGCCAGTCGGTGCGGAACCCAGGACAAGGGGCACCACTGCGGCCAGTCGGTGTGGAACCCAGGGCAAGGGGCACCACTGCGGCACTCAGGGCGGAACCCAGGACAAGGGGCACCACTGCGGCCAGTCGGTGTGGAACCCAGGACAAGGGGCACCACTGCGGCCAGTCGGTGTGGAACCCAGCGCAAGGGGCACTACTGCCGTCAGCAGTGCACCCGGAGCTTCACTCCACCATTTCTATTCCAGGAAAGCCAGCTTTTCCAGCATCAGTGCTCATGGGCTCCCAACACCGTAATTAATACCTGATTAGCACTTACTCCGTTTATACTGACACTCTACCCCCATTTTACACAGCGTGAACGCTGTCACAGGGGGTGTATCTTCCAGGCTCCCAAAGAAGAAGCCTAGAAGCATACAATGAGGTTTTCCAAAGCACTCTTCACCTAAATCCTTCTATTCACACTTACGTTCCTTCTCTGCAGAGGTCTGGACAAAAGACTAAGAAGAGCCTAGAACCCTGTTCTAGCCCGATGTTACGCCACCGACTGTGCCAAGCAACACGTGGTGCCACTCAGCATGGAACCTGACCATCCTCCAGGAAAAAAAAAAAAATCTGAGATTTGCCACACACAAAGACGACTGCTACTAAAATACCGCTCTGCCACGCTGTCGCTCTGGGACACCTCTTGCGGACCGGCAGGTCCAGCACCACCGCCGGCCCGTCGGTTTAGCCACCTGCCCGCCCTGGAGGCGCACACAACTTGGGCACGGGCAGCGGGCCGCAGGCAAGTTCCGCGGGCCCGGCCGCCGCCCCGCCGCTCTGCCCCCCGCCCTCCCCCGCCGGCCCGCTCCGAGTGACGTCACCGCCCCGCCCCCCGCGCCCGGCGGCGCGCGGGTGTGCGTGCGGCGCGCGGCTCCGGAGCTCGGCCGGCGCGCGGCCCGGGATGGGGCGGGCGCTGCCCGGGTCGCCGCTGCGCACCCCCCACCCTGCCCGCACACGCACAGGCGCGGAGAGCGGCAGCGGGCTCTCCCCGACTCTTGGAGCCGTACGGATCCTGTGATCCGCACAGCGTAAGAGGATTAAAAAAGAATAATCACAAAACCCCACAACCCAACAAAAAAAGCAAAAGCGCACGCACACACACACACACACACACAAAAGCGCAAACAGCCATCCAACCCGAAGCCCACAACAAACCCGTGAAACGGGAGAGCGTCGTCTCTACCGGTGTCCCCGCTGCGTCCCCCTTCTTCCCCAGAGGAGCGAAGCGGAGTGGTGGGGGAGGGTTTTTCACGTTTCGACTCTCAGGGACGGTTTCTGGGATTTTTCTCCCGTGTCTGCCCTCACCACCCCGCCCGCCCTGTGCCTTCTTCTCTCGCTTTTGTTTGCACTGCACTTTTTGTAGCAAGGGAGGCGGGAGAGTGGGTGGGAGACCTCGCTTTTATTTGTAGCAAAAGAATCGGTTAGAAAAGACGAAGGAAGAAAAGAAAAGGAGGAAGGAGAAGGAAAAAAAAAAAGAGTGAAGGGGGAAGGAAGAAGGAGAGAGAGGGAGAGAGCGAGAGAGAGGGAGGAGGAGGAGGAGGAGGGGAAACGGAGCAGCTAGCTGGGGAACAGAGAGCGCGCCCGGGAGCAGCAGCAGCCGCCGCAGGAAGGAGAAGAGAAGAGCAGAGCGGAGCAGAGCAGCGCGGAGGAGAGGCGGCGCTGGCAAGAGGAGGCAGGCGGGGACCTGGCTCTTCTGGATGCTGGATTTTCGGACTCTCGTTGACTCTCTCCTGCTCCCCGGCGCCGCACTGTGAGAGACACGCACGAGCGTCAGGCAGCAGCGGCGGGGCTTCGCTCGTAGCTGCTGCTGCTGCAGCGGGGCTCGGATTAAATTGGCCGCCCCGGAGCCGACCGGGAGCAGCGGGAGGAGGTGGCGGCGGCGGGAAGCAGCGGCAGGCGGGCGGGCAGCGGCGAACGCTGCTGCTGGGACCGGGGGAGCCAGCATGACCAGGTAACTGCCCCGCTCCTGACCCATTTTTCCTCCGCCGCCGCTCCCTCTTTGCCGCCTCTTTAGGCGCGCTTGTGTGTGAGAGCCCAGAAGTGTGCGTGTGTGTGTGTGTGTGCGCGCAGCCCGCACACATGTCCCTCACGCACAACTCTCCCGTGGGTGCCCCAGGGCTTCCCCCCGGCGGCTTCCAGCCCGCTCCCCGCGCCTCCCCGCCGGGTCTCAGCCTGGCGGCGAGGCCTCTTCGGGGAGCGAGGGGAGCTGCGGTACGGGGACGGGGGATGGGGCAGGGAGAGGGCGATTGATGGATCGGAGTCGACGTTTCCACTGAGTGCCGCTGTGCGCGGGCGGGGAGAGGGGAGTACGGTAATTACACACTGTCTGTTTGCTTTGGCGAACGAATTATTAATATTAATTATTTTGTTTATTCTAACGGGTTCGGAGATGGGGGAAGGTAGCAGGGTGAGACACCAGGCATCTGCCGCTGGAGAAGGGACTTGGGGGTGAGCGGCCAGTAGGGACCCCGGGCGCCCGTCCGAGCGCGGCTCCCTCCTCCTTCTCCTCCTCCTCCTCCTCCTTCCTCGTTCTCCTCCTCCTGCTGTCTCTCGGCGGAGCGGGGAGGCACGGAGATGTGAAGCTTTTCACAGGTTAGGCTTTTAATTTCTTTGTTTACTCCCGCGAAGCCACTTGAAAGGAAGCACATCGGGCTGGAAACTCAGTTTTGCGAGCGCTTGCAAAGCGGTTCTTGAATTTGTTCAGCAAACTTAGCAGCACCCTCTGCGCCGTCTGCCCATGCAAGGAGGCACTCCTTACTGCTGCAACCGGGCTCTCCCAGACTGTTGTTTTCTTAAACAGTTGTTTTCTTGCACGGAATCCCCTGTTTTGCCTATTATCTGTGCCCTCAGTTCTGGACAGAACGGTATTCTTTCAATTTTAAGTGATTGCCGCTCAGCTTTGCATGTATGGCTTTTGAATGCCTGCTTCTCCTTGTTACTCCTCCAGAATTGCTGTCATGCGTATTTTATTCTTTTGCCTGGCCTTTGTACAATTACTTCCTCGTGTAAGGATGGCAGCTTCTCTGCCGTGATTTCTATGTCCGTATTCCCAGTTCTGATACACGTAGAAGGGTTAATTTATTTACAAAGAATAGTTAGGGTTTTATGTGTTCCTTCACTTGTCTCCTGAGATGGCGTTACATTGGGGATAAGTCTGTAGGTGCTGATTTACTTTCGAGTTTCCTATTTGCAGAGTCTTTGTGATGACACTTGTATTCTCTTAAACTTAGGATTAATGTGGGAAGCTATGATTGTCTTCTCAGCCTTTCAGAGATCGCTTCCAACATACCTTTTGTTCAAGCACAAGCAACTTCTCTGTAATGTTGGGACATTAATGGGAATTTCGATACAGAGACGGAAAAATGTATGTATCATATTTTTCCTTCTTCTGGTATCTGCTAGTGGTTTGAAATGTTGTAACAGTCAGTAGTTTCTTGCTGTAAAAGTGTGTAGTAAATGACATCATTTTCTCCTGGGCTGGGAGCAACGAGTCCTACAATTCTTGTTATGAATGGAGCAACTCTGAAGAAAAAAAAAAAAAGATTCTCCCCTGTCCTAAATACGATCATATGTACTTGCATCTTACTTTAGATGGCAATTTTTTGATTGCTTCTTTAAATTGCCTCTCATGAGATGAGCTATTACTGCTTTTTTAATGTGTGAAATTGACAAACTGGTCAGTTTAATAAATTCAGCTGTCAAATTTCGCTCAGTCAAAATTGCTAAAAGCTGTAAATATACTGGCAAGGGATTTTTAAGGTACCGAGTGTTACACAGAAAGAATGGATTTAATGAGATACTTTTTACATGAGTAGCTTTCCAATTTTAGTTTTGTTGCTTGTCTTAATATGGTGGGGTATATTTAGATATCTTTCAACTCAAAAATGATGTATAGCTTTTCTGTATCCACTTAAAGCAGTAAAAGCTTTGTCTTAGTAGAAGTCTTCTACTCTTAAGAAGATACTAAGAAATTCATTGTGGTTTGCGTCTGCTATGGCAAGCTGTTAGGAGTGGTAAGGCATGGTAAGGAAAATGGTACCTCGCTATTTCTAGATTTCAGGAATTTGTCTTAGGAATTGCTTTTAGACCCATCAGTCATACTACTTTTAAAACGAGCGCTAAAGAATAATGCGAATAAGCGTTGTGCTGTGATGGTTATGTAACTCAAACCACCAGCAGTCAGCAAACTCAATGGGTGTTAGGAAATCACTGCCTAATCTTAGGAGAGGGAGTGTAAGAATCTGCTTGGGGATTTGGTAAAGATCTAAATATCTGGAGATTTAAGTCTGGTCAGCGATTCACCTTTCATTTTTAACATTGCCTTTTGCCTCTGCGTTTGAGGAATGCAGGGACCAAAACTACACAAGCTGAAGAGTAGGAATTCCCCTTCATCTGCTGCTGTGTGTACTGAGCCACTAGGGGCCTGTATAAACTGCTCTCATAGAGCAGATACCAGTGCATGGCATATGCTCCCTTTCACCAGGCGTTTTTTACACAGGTGCATAATGTCAAAAGCAAAGATGCCAGGAATTCATTCCTTTCTAGTAAATGAGATTGCAGTTTTTAAGGAGGTACAAGTTGCATATTACTTAGTTTTTTAGGTTTTGCCCTACTTCATCTGTTTGCCCAGTCCTGTATTGTGTCCAACCTCTCTGCTTTCCTGATTACTGTGGGAGATGGGGATGAACATGACTCAGGAGGTGCAAATTTTGGGCGAAGTTGGATTTGTGTGTCTTCTGCACTTCATATTTTCTATAAGCTGAGAAAATCAGGTTTGTTGCCTATGTGTTTTTTCTATGAGATTAGTAATGGTACTGTTTCATGCAAGTGTAGGGTTAAAAGATAAACTAAACAGGATTTCTACAAGGCAGGAACCGACATAGATTGATGGTGTATTTAAACTAGCTTTGTAAGTGTTATGTAAGTTTGAGAGTGTGTCAGCTCCAAAGCTTTGGCTGGAGTGTAGTCAGCATTTATGGGACATGGGCTGAAGATGCATGATACATTCTTGAGTGTTGGTTTCAGAAATTTAGAATCTACGAGCCATAGCATTCTTAATAGACATTAAGCAGTAAGGTCAAGTATACTTGCACTGTTCCATTGTTGGTTTTCAGTTTTTGAAACAAGGCAGATAATTTGTAAAAGAGCACAGCTGAAATATTTGCATATTGGATTTCCTTCGAAATGAACTTCCATTACTAAGCTCTTTGAGAATTCTCATTTGGAAGGATTTTCATGCTGAATCACAGTAAGGTCATACAATCAAAAAGCAGTTTCCCTATGGTATGTTAATTTTTTAATAAGCTGTCTTTTAAAATATCAGAGTCTTATATATCGTTCGGTGTTGGGCCAGTTAGAGCAAGAGGGTTTTTTGTCATCTTGCTGACAACAGTTGTGCAAATATTGACTGAGCTTAATTTTCTGAAATGTGTGTGTGCGCCTTAGGTAAAGTTTTGATGAAATGTAATGAAATCTGCTTTAAAGGTTTTCTCAAATGATAAGCGTTGGTTCAAAAATGTAAGTCTTGCTGCTTATCAGTAAACCAAGGCAGTGGCTCTGAAATGCAGAGGATAGGGACTTCGTTTGCGCTTCGGATATCAAAAGGACTAATACGGTGTGGATCTATGAATCATTCTATTTCATTTTTGTATTAGTGTGGTGATTTTTAAGCTTTTGTTCTCTATCAAGAGTTGAGAAAAAGGTATAGATATTTGCTGGTTTAAGTTCGGTGTCAGTCACATAATGACATCTATAGTAACAGGAGCTTGCTTTCTCTGTAATTCTTTTTAATAACAGTTGTCATAACATAGTCCACATAGTACATTTTTATGAAAACTCTCAATTTCACATACTCTTTGAGTGTATTTTATTTGCTTAATCCTTGTATTCTTTGGAAAAGGCCTTAAATAAAGCTAGTTAATGAATGTATGCTGGCAAATTGGCAGCCTAAGCAAGAATATGTGTTTAAAAATACTTACTTGAATACTATCAGGAATTTACCAAGTAGCAGCAGAGAGGAAGCTTACTTCTCCTGGTGATCTGCTACGGTGAAGGTTGCAGTACAGCTGGAGAAATCTGATGATTTAGAAAAAGGTTACATGAGAGTGCTTTGCATATAAATTCCTTTCCAACAAGCTTCATTTCACTTGTTTTTTTAAGAGACTGGACATTAATAGAGCCATATTTACTACTGCACAGTTTCACCTTATATTTCATATGCTCAGATGACTTTGGGTAGTTTATTGATAATACTTACCCTAAACATAGCGTGTTTGTGTCTCCCTATAAGAAGTGGATAGCTAAAATACCAGTAAGAGAAATGCAGAATAATAAAAATTGTTTGTGTGCAAAAAATTAGGTTAAATTGAATAAAATATGCAATGCTTTTAAGAACTTAGTTATTATTCAGGTTCTTTCAATTCATTTGTAAAAGCGACAAGTCAAACAAAATACTATGAGCTTCTTTTTCAGCTACATCAGCAGGTATACGTAGTCTGAACTTCCCTAAGATACTCCTTAAATTTACCTCTTTAGGTGTCTTCTGCTTATATGCTGTGACAGGCTTCTTCATAACCTTAATAGCACAGTTACAGAAAGAGAAAAACAAAAAAGGCTATGTGATTGTCTTGCAGTAGAGTTTCAAAAGAGATAGAGTTTTTTTTCCTAAAATCAGCTTCTTTGTTTATACTTGGTATCTGATTTCTGGTGGGGGTTCTGTGTGTTCCTTTGAATGCAAAGAATGGACAGAAAATGTCCTCCTCATTCAGCAGAAAAAGATGGAATTTCAGGCACTTTGATTTATTGTACGAGAGGACATGCCCTAATAGCGTACTGTTATGTCTTGAGCTTCTTCATATTTAAGCACAATGCAGTTATTTTAGTTTTTCAGTGATCTTACACTTAGTGAAGTCACTTCTTTGGTATACAAATTAATTTATTATTTGCAGACAATCAAAATGGATGTCCTGGTTAGTGCCAGCCAAACTGCTCACATATTGTTGTGGTCAGATAATGCACACCTTTTTCCCAAGCAGTATATCAAATGTGGTATATCGAGTTATGCCAGCAATTTTATTGCTTTTTCTTTTACAATCTTTAGTGTTCTGGAAATTACGTATCTATAAGTCAGAGTTCAGTAAATAGTGTATAAAATCTGACTTTATAGGTTGTGGAATCGGGTGATTCCTAAGAAGGATATAGTCAGTACCAACCTGACCAAAACAAATGTGACTTTGGTATGAATTTGCACATAAATATACATTTGTCCAGCAAATTTTCCCAATCCCATTTTGATCTCAGCATCTTACCTTGGCTTATTCTTGGTTTTACCCAGAAATGTAGGGTTTTTGATACTTGCTTTGACTCAGCAAGAAAAAAATTCATAAACATTCTGTTAGCAATGTCTTAGTCTTTCCGATCTTCAGAAAATCACTCTTTGCTGAATTTGAACACAGTAATTCTGCTTGCTTTACAATGTTGATTAAATTTAAAAAAAGTTAATTGCTTTTGAAACTATCTGTACGCCATATTCTTTTTATAAAACTCGGCCAAAAAAGCTGAATTTTTTGTACAAGGAATAGAGTGCTATTTCTACTATTTCATTTTTTTTTTTCCCTCTCCTCTCCTCTCCCTCTCCCTCTCCTCTCCCTCCCTCTCCCTCCCTCTCCCTCTCCCTCTCCCTCTCCCTCTCCCTCTCCCTCTCCCTCCCCTCTCCCTCTCCCTCTCCCTCTCCCTCTCCCTCTCCCTCCTCTCCTCTCCCTCTCCCTCTCCCTCCTCTCCTCTTCCTTGCCTTCCTATTCCTCCCCACTCCTGTCTCCTTTTCCTATAAAAGCAAAGATAAAACTGATTAAACTTATTAAAGTTCACAAAAATACATTCAGAATTCTGTACTCTATCCCATTTTTTCATCTTCTTTATGCCACAGGGAATTGGGTTCATGAAGCAGACACATGCCACTATTTCTAACGCAGAGACATGATTAATTTGTCTTGTTCATTTGTGTTACCAAACTTCTGTTAATAATTAATATAATTTTATTTTCTTTTTACTTTTGGAAAAGGTTTTTTTCCACTATGGAATTTATTGAAGGCAGAGAGGTCTTTTCTTAAAAGGTTGGTTGTAGGACCAAGTGTTTTCTGCCTGGGTTTCAGTAATGTGACTGTCAGGTACATAATTGCTTTACCTCTTATGCTACTTTTTGTTAAAATCCTGTTTACATGTGTACTGTGTATTACCTCTTCCTGGAATTTGACTATTTTTTCTTAATAAGCAAACAGCTTATTTTTTTGAAAGTCATTCATTTGATGTAAAGAACATGCAATGAAAGATTTGTAAAACACTGATCAGAAAGTAGGACAGCAAGTTTTATTTATTTATTTTCGTTTGTTTAGGATGGTAGTGTATCTTAGAAAGCTGCTTAACTACGACCCAGTGCAGCTGTCCTTCCCTGAAAGATTAGGTTTCAGGAGCAATGATGGATGTTGAATGCCTGTAGCCAGTTGTGGGGTTTTCTCTGAGGTCAGTGGTACTGATGGAGGATAGGAATTTACAGCCTTATGTCTCTTCCCCAAAGTAACCGGTAGCATTTCTTTAAGGGAAAAAAAAGCTCACAACAACTAGGAATGTTCGGTGCTGAGCTTCTGTTGCTGCATAAGCTATTCATACTAGTGAGAAAGAGTAAGTAGATTTGTGAATAGCAAGGATAAATTTAGTCATGAGTGTGCCCTGTTTTTTCACAGCAACATGCAGAAATAACTACAAAAAAGTAAATGGGAAAATGTGATTTCATTTAAAAATCTTTTATATTATTTTAACCTGTGTTAAGAGGTTTGGAGTTGATACTTTTGACTTTTCGTTTCAATTGTTTCAACTATGTTTCAGAACATATTTTCGTTTTTGACCTAAAAATAGGATTTTTTTTTCCCCATGGAAGAAACAGTGGTCTTCAGCAAGCATAACCAAGGCAGAGTAGATATCTGTCAGTGATGAAAGGGTAGATGTTCATCAGGTAGAAAGAGTTTACTTTGATGACATATAATGTTATCTTAATTCAGGCATGACAATACATATTGTTAATAAAGGTGGATAATGTACATACTCTTAGCTGTGTTTTCAGAAGCATTTGTTGAGGTCAGACTTTCAGACTTTATTTTTGGACTGTCTGCCTTCCCTGAGCAGTTGAAGTTTACTCCTGATACATGATGATGTGATTAACTTTAAAAAAATTTTGCTTGAGAAAGGTGCACAAAAATCCCAGACTGCTTTATTGCTAAGCTTGCAAACCATTTTTGAATTGCTTTTATTAATTTGTACCTTAATGCTATAGGTGGACTTTTCTGTTAAGCCTTAGAAGAGTTGTCCTAGGAGGCTGAAAGCCTTCAGTGATCAGTGAGTAAGATTTTATTTGACAGCAGCATTATTTGGATCAGATCCATAGTGCTTTTGTGCCTTTGCATAAGTGGTAAGACTTTTACCTTGGGTAATCCTAGCTGTGGTTAAATTCAAATCCAGACAAGAAAGCTTAATAAAACATCTGATAAGTTGATTTATAGTATCTCATAAATTAGGGAGTAAGAAGCATTGGTAAAGAGAAATACTTATCCAGAGAACAATTTTGCATCAAGGAAATGGCCTTTTGCCAAATGCCTATGTGTTCTACTTATTGGCAGCATGCCATTGACTTTATTTGGAAAACTCTCTTTGCTTAACTAATAAATATTCACTCTTTACCAATTAATTTTACTATCAATGTAAGATGGATTCTGTTATTAGACTTTTTCTTTAATTTTTGACTTATTTCACAAAGAATGGATTTTTGCTCATTAACATTAAGTGCATCAGTGAATCTTGAATAACAGAATTTTCCAAACAGTGAAATTGATCTTCTTACTTCTCTTGATAATATGCATATTTTTGGGATTTTTTAAAATTGACATGAAAAGCCTTAAATTTTTCTACTGTACATGGCATGTGATAGAGAAATTGTAATATTAGCTTAAAGAATTGTCTTAGTTGATAATAATAATAATTTAATACAATTTTGTTTTGTTAAAGAAAAGTGTATAATCAGTGTAAGTGGTTGTTGCCACTCAGTTCAATATGTGGAATTTACACTCGTTTCCCATTTTGCATTTTCAAAATATGTCTTAAATGGTCGCATGAAGTATCAGTATACTGACAAGATGAAAATTTCATCAAGGGAAGCAGACTATGAAGAGAGTGTTGTACTTTGTAATGCTAACAGGTGGTAGGGAATGCCTGCAGGAGCAATCACACTTCCACAAGAATCCTAGCATTCTTTGGGTTTAATTTTGTGTGATTGCAGTGACTCCGGGAAAAAACAGAGTATTAAGTCTTGAGCAATAGTATTTTGGTTATCTTAGTTTTGGACAGTGTGGGGCTGAATTAAATACTGTGTTTGTATGAAAAGGAAATGTTTATTCTTCATCTGTTTGATTGTATCTGATGGAACAGATACATGTCCTTCTGGACAATGTAATCCCTAAAAGGACACTTACTAGGACTGTATCCCTTGCTGGTTTATTCATAGGATTGCTTTATTAATCTAGTGCACAAGGGTAATCTTATTCCAAAGGTATTAGAAAGCATGAAAATAACTACTAGACTTCTTAGAGATGTGGATTTGTATGTCTTCAAGCAATTTAAATTTATAATCTCAATCAGTCTTTGTACTTTTTACTGCGGAGTATATAAACCGTGGAAGCTGCAGAGGCCTTAAAACTGTTTTTTCATCTTTGCAAATCTCTGCAGTAGTCCAGATTAGAGAGACAGAGATTAATAAGAAAATGAAAATAGATTGTCATGTATAGAAGAAAAGTATGGTAAGATTTTTCTACCATGATGATAGAATCCAGTTGCTAGAAATGTTTATATAGTAACCAGTACTTAGCAGAGGTATGTATACTCTTAACAAACAAGCTGCTTTTTCAGCCTTTTTTTGGTTGTCATATTTTTAGGGGGTGGAGAGCTTGCTATTTTGGTGTGAAATTTTTTCTTTCTTGGATTAACTTTATGTTGCAGATGTCAATCAGAAAATTAGGCAGAGGTTTCTTCTGCAGCTTTCATCTGTTGCTCAGATAATGGTCTTAAGCCCTATTTCATATTTAATATGACAGAACACTTGAAAATTTGAAGACGAAGAACTTGGGAATGGGAACCTGAACTCAAGAATAAGGAGTAAAATTTTGCAACCTCAGAATTTTTGCACTAAAGCAAAACTGCCATACAACCAATGACAATTTCACAGCTGTAACTGGGTATGTCCCTTCCCCATCTCTTTCTCCAAGTTGTTCTCCATCTTGATTTTGAAATTCTACAATTTTATAAAGATTAGGAAAGGGAAATTTGTCTTCCTGAACAAATACCAATGTCTACTTCATACCAACTCTTCTATACTGTACTTCTCTCTCTCTCTGGGATGAGTCTTTTAGGTGTTCTTTAAATGCAACTTTCCATAGCAGTTCTTGCTTCATCTTGTGAGAACATATCTAATGTTGTGAGCTCTCAAAATTGTGAGAGTGACTTACTAAACTGATCTTTTTATTTTTAGAATGTCACTGAAATCATGAGTATTGGATACTTTTAGTTGTTAGGTTGTAAAAATCCCCTCTGCAATCAATTGTCATTGCAATCTCAAAGACGTCATTTATGTTTCTTACTTCTGCTATGAATTACAGGAGTGTCCATTTGGATTGATCTCTGATCTCTTTGGCTATGTATCAGTATCTAGAAAGCAGTCTTTGAATACAGGCATTGGTGTACTCATGACTCCACATGAGTCTGTCCACATGCTGCCTTTGATGAGGTATTTGAGCAAGTCTAGGCTATCTGTCTTTTAAAAAGTTCTGTGCTGTCTTTTATGTCTTGGATAGGATACAACAATGTCTTTTTGTTCTCTGTGAAATCTTTGCTTTTTCAACCACTTCCCATTTTTCACAGCAGGAAGCTTTCCACATGAAAAGAAGAGAAGGAGACCTGCTTGACAGCTTCTCTTGTCTCCTCGTGTCTGGAGAACTGCATGAGTGTAGCAACAAAGAAATGGATTTCTCTGGTGCTATTTTGGTGGTTTTTGTCTCTAGGTGCAGTGGTAGCAGATTTAGATTTAACTGTGCATATTGGCTCTCTCTTCTTCAGGTACAGGCTTCCATTTAAATCTTTGTGTTACTCAGTTGAATTCCGTTTCTTAAATCCCATGTCTGTCAGAGTGAGTCAGGTTTTATTGAGACATGGTCCTGATCATTTCTTCTCAGAGAATAAACTGGCAAAAGAGATTCAGGCAGATACTTCCTGAATTCAGGAATTTCAGGAGTATAGGTTCCAACACTTTCAAGCTCACTTCAGTGCCAGGTTTTCTGAGTAAAATCAGGGCTAGGTTTTTTTAAACAGGTGTGTTAATATTTTGGAGCATTAAATGTCATTAATAGACACCAGTTGTCAGACATTGTCATGTTCACTATATTTTTCTTAGTGTGCTGTATTTCTTCATCATGTTTGATGTGTTTGAGAATTTTGAGGCAGATTCTTACTGTGCTTTTCTCACTGATGTAGTTAATATTACACGTACTGGGTTTTTGAGGTGTTATGAGTAGGTAAATATCGTGGTTTTTGATTTATGCATGTACATATCTGTATAAAAAAAATTAAGCAGGATTTTGCCCTGCTCTTGCATGTGTGAGTTTTGGTTCTGTTAGTGTTGGGTAGATGATTGCTCCAGTCAGTGGTATAGATGTGTTACTAGGTTTTATGGTGTTGCCTGAAGTAGCATGTGTTTAATAATTTAGTAGCTGCTGAGGGGAGCTCAGTGTGAACAGTTCCACTGTTAGGAATGAAGCCATGGCAGCTGAGAGCTTATGTTTTGCTGAGAGTCCAGTTAAAGACACTTGTCATAGGTGTTTAATTGTGATTTTGGTTGCCTTTGTAGTGGTTTGAAGCTAATACTGAACTTTTGTGGCTTGTTTGAATGTATACGAAGTCTGAAGCTTATTTCAGAATTACAGTTTTGGCTATTTGGACATGGCTTTCTGTATTCGTGTGTCTTTAAAATCCTGTTCTTACAAAGACCAGTTTTCAGAAATTTCTATCACTTCAGGTTGTCTTGTCAATGTCTTGCCTTCTTACTGTTTGCAAATAGCTTAGGTACTAGGTGACTTAACATTTTGATTTGTCAGTTCTTTGTTCCCCAATGAACAGTTTCCTTTTACCATTGAACATGTTGAAAGGGAAAACTGTCCATAATCTTCTATTGTTTGCTGTAATGATAACGATTTTTTCTGTTTTTCTTAATGGTTTGTAGACTGAAAGACAGGTGGTCCATCTCAACTGATAATTTTTACAGTATTTGCTTGAAGATACTGGAGTACTTACTGAAAAATGTAGAGGCTTCCTTTGGAGGACTGTGCAAATATTTTTATGTTTACCAATTCCCTTTCAGATTTTTCCTGTTGAAACATTAAGGCAATTTTCTGATCCTTCTTAACTGAAAGTATAGCTGAAACGTAGCCTTCAAAAGTCTTGTGGCTTCCTTTTATTCAAATTACAGGTTCCATGCGTATTTTACCAGTTGTAAGGCATGCCTCCATGGCAAGCTACAAGCTACGTGAGAGGGCTTGGTGCGTGACTAGTAGTCAAATGGCAGATAATTGAGTAAGCATCAGTGGAGTGAGATGATCTTAGATTACTTAGGTAGCAGTGAAGAATTACTTCATACTCTCAGATGTACAGACTCTTAGGTCTCAAGTAGAATAAACAGGAATAAATCAGATATTGGGTGTCTGTATATATAAATCAAGTATAAATCTATTGTGTGTCTGTATAAGGGACTGAGGGTGTATATAATATGCATTGGTAGTTTTACTTGAACAATCAATAGTTTTATAGTTTTATAGTTGCAATTTTAACACAACTCAGAGGTATGAAGGCACTGTACACCTGTGCATTGCAAATACACTGCCCAGACAGAGAGATTGCAAAGATCCACTGAATGTTAAAAACTAGTCCAGTCAGCTTTGCTTTGCAGAGATCCCCTTACTGCTGCAGCAGTATACGTAAGAGAATGCTTGTATGCATCTTCTGTGGTTTACAGCCTAGAATTTAGTCCCTGGTTTGTTTCATTGGCTAATAAAATATGAATAATGCAGAAAAAAAGCATGGCTGTAAACACTCTTCACTCTTCCCTCTTATCTTTCACTAATTACCCATAATTCTGAGGATAATTTTGAAGAAAAAAGTTGTTTATGAACATATAGATAAAAATAAATTTAGGTGCTGGGAGTCATATAACAGATTCCCTGAAATTACTTCAAAAAAGCTGAACATTCATGGCTGCTGACAAAATGACGCACCAAATGAGAGAGGAGAATTTTTTTTTACATATTGGAAAGAAAATTGTCTTTTGTAGATTAATGAAGGGCTTTTTTTAAAATGAGCTTCCTTGTGGAAGGACAATGCTTGTATGTGAGCAGTCCTTGGTAATAAGAGCTGTGTGCTCTATATGGCTCACTTTATTTATGCACATACTCCCACAGTATTAAATGGATTGAATCACAGATCAAGTTAGTGGTTCTTTGTCCTGTCATTCTCTATAGTAAAAGTGTATGTTGGAAATATGAGAACATATATGAGAAAATGTAAGCAAGGGCAAAAAGGATAAATAAAAAATGCTTAATTTAAGGTAGAATTCAGCAGAGAAGTTAGGCTCTCACCTGTGACCATCATTTTAGGTAACTTCACCACTGTGTAACATTACTGAAATCTGCAAGGGTATATGTGGATTTAAAAGTAGTAGGCATGAGTGTGGTTTTTAACAAGCAGACACACTAAAGTGATTTATTTTTAATTCCAACATGATTTATTTTTAGTTCCAACACAAGTCTGTTGAGTGAAATGAAGTAAAGAATGCTAATTTCTGCTTTACACTATTTTTGCCTTTTCTCCATAATGTTCAAATAAATATTATTATCATAGTTGTCAAGAGATAGAATGGTTTACTGCTTTCCTTGGTTTATGGTACATATGAAAGTAATACAATACTCATTGATAGTGTTTTGTTTTCAGTTTGCGTACAGAGCAAGCAAAGCATCTCTGAACTATTAAATTAGACTGTATTTTTCTTTGTGGTCATTATGGAACACGGTCATTTTACTACAGGAAAAAATATTAACGAGTAAGAGGTCTGTAACAGGTCACAATCTGTTGCTATAATTGCTTCAGTTCATATACATTGTTTAAAATTTTACATGATTCAGGAGTGGTACTATAGGCATCACTATGTCAGGAATTTCTCTATTTCATGAAACCACAATGCAGGGCTGAAACACCGTATACCCAGTCAAGCCAAGAAATTTTTCTAATTGATTCATACTGTCTAATATTTTAGTGAAGTATTTATCTGCATCAACTGAGGTATTTTTGAGTGGTTTTTTGTGTCTTTTTTTTCCCTCCACTGGTCTTGTTCTGTTCTTTGCATTGGGTTATTCACAGCTTTGTTGAATTAGTGATGGATAAAAAACTTAGGCAAAGTACTTCTGGGACTTCAAAAAAATCTTGCAGATATTGAAAATAGAGAGCAAATTGTCATTTGATGCAAATCTGTGGGCTAAAATGTAGATATTATATGACATTTAGTCATAAATTATGCTGTAGAAGTGATATATTTCCTGGATGTATGTGTATGTGACGTTATAAGTGCTATACTCAGGGCTTTATGTCTGTTATTCTTTAGCTTTCATTTTACGTTCTTTTAGGCTTTCCAGCCTTTTGCCTCAAAAAGCTTTATTCTTCTTACATTACTGCTCTTCTGTGCTCTCATCTTTTTCTGTTAGTGCCTTCTATACATTTTTGTTAAGGTAAACGAGCTGAAGATCGAAAGACTTCGGAAGTGGTATCTAAGGATAAGAAGGTGTCTTTAGGTAGTTGGAAGAACATTTTTAAATCAGTATGATTTTGACAGCTAGATTTGCTGACATGGATTGATGTATATAGTATAGGCTTGCTTTGATTTTAAAATAGGGTTTTATTAAATTAAACAATCCACTTAGGGGTTAAAGCTTCCATTCCCTTTCTGTCCCTTTACTTCACTGAAGTTTTTGATCCCTTACATACTTTTATAGAATTTCAATGCACAGGGATTAATCGGTAAAAGAATAAACATTGTTAGTACAGAGCAATCAGATGATTTTATCTACACATGATAAAAGCTAATATTAATAAATCTCAGAGTCATAGGAATCATACAAGGGAAACAATGATAAAGATAGGAAAGGGTTTCTTGGAACACTAAGTCCCTGATTTCTTCTGCTTCTGCTTTGTAACAGTAAGTCCCAGATTTCTTCTGCTATGTGAGAATAAAATCTCTCTTCAAATTAATGTTTGTGACTTCTTTCATAGGACAAAGAACCTGGTATATATACAATCTTTTGGTTTTTTTCATTTTGGTTTTTTTCCAGATACTAGATTTTTTAAAATAATGGTTTTTGTAGTTAGTTTGTGTTAAATTTTCTACCACTGGTATAGGTGAAGTCACATATTCTTTTGGTATGTGCAGTTATTCTTTGGCAGTAAACTTCATGAAGGACAACTTTCTACTGAAATAAACATGGATTTACCCAATATACATATATATATATATATATTACACAGTATTCTTATATGGGATGCAAGTTTTTATTTTAATTCTTTTTATATCTTTATATAGCTTTTACCCTTTAGTTGTACAGACTTCTTTTACCAAAAATATTTTACTATAACTCATGATCAACTTTCTTTTCATCCTCTACTTCATAGATTGTTTTTACCAGTAATTTTCACACTGTTGATTTTTATTTGTGTAAAAAACGTGATAGCTTTAGCTGCCATTGGCCTTATGTTTGACATCTTTTTGTTGTTCTGCTTTTATGACTATAAAATTATGACATTCCCTGCAGTCAGATTTTGGCAAGGCCTAGAAGGATTTTTCTTAAAGCGGTTGTGTGTTCAGGTAAATTAAAGTCACTCTAAGGGCTTTGAGGATTACTGGATCAATGCACATCATTTTACATAACATTTTCATTTCTGGGTACTGAAATATATTTAGGAGTTGTCTTACAAGGTACCAGCAGGACTTTGTTAAGTAAGTGTGTGTTCATTGTTTAATTTTTATTTCTTAACTGGTGTTTGTTCAGTGCACATTATAGGTCTCTGAAGACTGAAAATGCTTTTTATTACTGCCTTTTATCTGCCATGCTGTTTGAATGATTTTACTGGACACTAGTAAAGTAGGAAATTGATACAAATAAATTACAGCTTGGATCTATTTCTGTTGTCAACAAGCGCTAAAAGAAAAAAGAAAATACGGCTTCTATAAAAAGTAGTTATTTAGAAAGTAATATTTGGCAAATTAGTATATGTGAGTTGTCCTTTCTGTGTAGCTTTTTCTGTAGGATTGAAATGTTTACAACCATAGTTGACTCATAAAAATAACACGGAACCGAGCCACTTATTTTTTTAAATTGATAAATATTTTTCACTAGGAAGTGAAAAGCATCATGATTACTCCAAAACAGATGGGTTTCTTTTCTTTCTTTTCAGTCCTGAAGTTCTTGAGTGCCCATACATGTGCACTCAGACAAATGTGCATGCACAGAAAGGAGAATATCATGGCTAAGGAGATTGCATGCATTAGATTTTGTTGCTGTTTCTGAACACCAGAAACAGAAGATATTTTGAAGTTTTGTTGATTTTTTAAAATTATTGACATTTAGACAATACTTACATCTCTAGCAGTACTTTTCAGATGTATCCTCATCTAGGTTTGGAAGGTTCTGCTGTACGCTACTAATTATTTTACTTTTATCACCTTTAGGTGATGAACGATGCCATTACTATTCTTATTCCTTACATCCTTCCTTCCCTGCTTTCCTCACAGGTTTTGATGCCAGCAGCGTAGCTGTTGTATTTTTTTGGTAACATCAGTTCTGATAGGTGCAACACCTTGGTAATGTGCGTGTGATCCTGTGTTCAGAGGCGAGATGGCCAGGGAGGCATTTAGCCAGCTCTCCTGTAACCCTTTGAGGGCACAGATGTTCCCTCATGGTGGCACTCCATCTTGCACAGTGTGAGAAGCCTGACAGTTCCATGCCTGCAAGAAAAGAGGCATTTGAGCTTCAGCCTCAATATTTTTAAACAGTTGCCATATACATTAATTTGTTTGCAGGAGGTTTACTGGAAAATTTTTATCTTTAGTTTCTTTCATGATGCAGTGTTACTGCATGGTGTAGAAATTTCTGACTCCAACTCTTAAATCTTTTTTGTTACAAATTTAAACTTAACATTTCTGATTTTTAAATTGACTGCTTGAAGTTAACAGGAATTAAAACTAGAATTCACAATGAAGTACTAATACTTCTAAACAGAAATGTTCTGAGAATGATGTGACACTTAAAATTTCTCCATGAAGATTTTACTTGGAATCTCTGAATTGCGTTGCTGGTAGGATAGAAATTTTGCAGTCATCTGTTATCTTTTTTAGTCTATTTTTCTTCCACTTTCTTTCTTTCTATATATGGATTTTAAACTAATGAATTAAAAAAAGAAAACATTTGGACTTTCATCATAAGTTGATAAAGTTGATAAGTTGATAAATCATTATGTCCTTTTATAATGAGTTATGAATGAGATTTATCTCAAGTGACACTCCTTTGTATTCACAATAAAGTATAAACTTCATTGCATTTTGCACTGTGATCATGCAAAAATTTGAAATACTTCTGGAGCAAGCTACTTCTGGACAATCTCTTTTTTCACTATTTTATTTTCTTTTTTTTTTTAAAGCAAAATATTATATTGCAGAATACATGATGAATGTGTATTCACATAACAAATAATAAATACATAAATAAATAATAATAGTAAATACTATGGTGCCAGTTCAAGAGCTTTTTGGTCCTTCTAATTCCATTTCACTGAGGAATGAACATAGAATACAGGAAAACATCCTGAAATGATAGTGCTTTTAAGGTTCTTTGGAAAGGGCACGTGATGAATCTAAAAGCAGTTTTGAACGTCTGCTCCTGTTTGAGTGGTTATTAAACAGTGTGGGGATATGCTGCTCTGCTGTTACAGCCAGCCTTCAGTCATTTGTGTATGTGTTAAAAGCCGGAACCATTTGGATATGCGAAATCTGTAAGAGTGGCTGATAGATCTGACATGTGCCAGTTGTTGCACAGGCACAGATAGCGTCGAATGGAATTCAGAGTACTTTGCCTTGTCAGCCTTGTAAGCTCTCCTGGGAGACTTCCAGTAACATACCAAATTGAACATAGATTGATTAATACAGAAACGTTTTCACTAGGAGCCTTGGAAAAGTGAAATAAGAAAATTGACAGTAATATTCAACTTTGAATTCATGTTTACCAAAATCAAATTCTTACATTTGTGCTGAATTTTGAAGTTTTTTTTTACAGTATAAACTTGTTTTTTCTTTTTTTAGTGAACAATAGGGCTATTTTTGTAAAAAATATATTTATACCTGCAGTGTTTTGCTAATGGCCTTTTCATGTGGCATCATTTGAATACATTAGATCATAATTCAGATGATATTTGGGACTTGAAGTGTTTGAATAAATGTTGTTTTCACCTACCATGCAGCATTAAATAGTACTAAGAATTGGACATTACCATGTAATCAATTTTCGTTGTCTGACTTGCTCTGCTTCCATCACTGATTGCAGACAATAGGTTCCATTTATTTCACATCATGCATATTAATTACTCTCATGACTTTTTCTGAATTTTTGCAGCAGTAGAATAAATGTAACCTCTCGTACAAGGGATGCAGTGACAGCCCCAAACCATGTTTAATTAGAGCTCAGCATGCAATTTAAGATGGCATCTGTTTACATGAAGCATGATTATTGCTGTTTGTGCTCTTTTTTTCTCTGCTCCTTTAATGAACATTGAATTTATTAAAATAGATGAATAAGATTGGCCTAAATAAACAAAAACATAAATGTAAAAAGGGTGGGTAACCTATTAAACATTATAATCCATTTTGTCATTCTGTCTTTCACATGCTGTTTCATAAAGCACAAGGATATTTAATGGTTTTTAATCAAAATGTATGTATTGATTAATGCAACACTGCAGTGTAAAATGTAAGATGTATTGCAGATTCTGTAGATGACAAATATTCTTGCACGTTAATGGGCTGAGGTAGTTTTACTATCACCTGAGTAACCTTTAGTGAGTTTGGAATCTTTATGTCCCAAACCTTTCTGCTGCCAATGCCAAACAGATATCATGCTGTTTTATATAATGTTATTATTTGTATATCTTGAAGTCTTGTGAAGGCTTCTCAGTGTATCTTCCGCAGTTTGTTAAAAACATCACTGAATTTTCAGCAACCTATGCTGCTTACAGATGACTTTGATCTAGAGACCTACATGTTAAAGGCACCACATCTCATTAACATTCCTAGAACGTCTTGTTCTCATACAAAATTGGCTATAAATTAGGGAGAAAATTACAGTTTAAATGTGATTTAAAGAAAGTTAAGTGGGTGACAGAGGAGAGCTGTAGCAGCAAAAAGGCTGTATGTCAGGCATAAATCATGGCCTTGGGAAAAAGAAACCTAAAATTGTATGAAGGAGTGAGAAAAAGTAGAGGAAAGGATTACTTAGGAAGACTGTTGTAGGGGGTAAGGAAGAGCTAAGCCATGGCTGTTGTTTCACATAGGCACCAGTGATAAAGCCAGGAGCAATCTGAGGAGCATCAAGAAGGATTAGAGAACTACTGGGAGTAGTGGTGAGGGACTCCAGAGCTCAGATAGTGATCAATCCTTACAGTTACGCTTGAAAGATCCAGTTGAATGTAGCAGATAAATAAATGGCTATGGAACTGGTGGCACAGCCAGAGACTGATGAGGCTATGGGACTTTGAAAGGTCTGGTCTGCTAGGGACTTACAGGGTCCATCTGTCAGAGAAGAAGAGCATTTTTGGTCGTAGGTTTGCCAAACTGGTGAGGAGAACTTGAAAACTGAAGTTTCTGGGAGAAGTGGATCTCAACCCATCCCTCTTCTACAGTTTGATGCCAGTTGCAATGAGAGATGCTCAGAGCCTGGAGAGGGATCACAGATCAACAGGAGAGCACCCGAAGAGCAGCGCAAAGGAATTCCACACAATCCAGCCATTAAGTCAGCTTCACTGGGGCTCAACCTAAAGGAGTCTGTGGAAGTGCACATGGCATGGACAATGAAAAAGGAGTACTTAGAGATATACACACACCTCCAGATATGCACACACCTCCAGGGGTGCAATCTTACTGGCATGATAGAGATGTGGTGGGATAGCTCCTATGACTAGAGTGTTGTACTGGAAGGATACAAGCTCTCTAGGAAGGACAGGCAGAGGAGATGATGAGGTGCTATTGTCTCCTGTGTCAATGACTAGCAGGAGTGCATGGGGCTCCATCTGGATGAGAACGTGACTGAGAGCTTATGGATCAACATTAAAAGGAGGGCAGGGACAAATGATCTTACGGCACTGGAGGCCACCCAAGCAGGACAACTGAGTAGATGAAGCCCTCTGTAGACTGGAACAGCCTCATAATCTGGTCCCATCGGAAGACTTCAATCACCCTGATGGCTGTTGGAGGACAACAAGCAATCCAGGAGGTTCTTGAAGTGTGTTGGTGACAACTTCCTTCTCTCAGTGATAGGGGGCAGGTGCTGTGATGGATTTTGTTCTCACCAGGAGGGGCTGGCAGAAAATGTGGAGCTCAAGAGCCGACTGAGCAGCAGTGACCTTTAAGTGGTGGAGTTCAAGATACTTGAAGCATCTGGGATATACAGCAAACTCACTACCCTGGGCTTCCAGAGAGAAGACTTTTGCCTCTCCAGGGATCGTCCTGGTAGAGTACCATCGGATAAAGTCTTAGAGGGATGAAGGGCCCAAGAGGGATGGTAAATATTCATCTCCTACAAGCTCAGCATACCAACAAGGAGACAATCAAGAAAAAGTTCCAGGAGGCCTGCATCAATAAGGAAGGAGTTCCTAGACAAACATAAACAGGAACCATATAGAGGGTAGCAGCAAGGACAGGCAGCTTGGGAGGAATACAGAGAAGTTTTCCAAGCAGCCAGGTGTCAGGTTAGGAAAGCTAAAGCACTGGTAGTAAATCTGCCTAGGGATGTAAGGAGCAACAAGAAAAGCTTCTATGTATATGTCAGTGATAGATGGAGGACTACAGAAAATGTAGGCCTTTTTGGAAGAGAAGAATCAAACAGGAGACCTGGTTAGCCTGCACATGGAGAAGGCTGAGGTACTCAGCAAATTTTTTGGCTAGTGCTCCAGCTACACCCAAGTCACAGAAGGCAAAGGCCAGGACTGGGAGAATGAAAAACTGCATGCTGTAGGAGAAAATCAGGTGTAATGCTATGGAACCAGATTATTTGAGAAGTCGTGGTGGTCTGGTGAAGTGCTTGCATAGTAAAAAAAGAGAAACAACTGCCTGTTTTTAAAAGGGAAAAAAGGAAGACATGGAGAGCTACAGGCTGTTTTGTCTCACCTCTGTGCCCAACAAGATCATGGAGCATATCCTCCTGGAAACTATGTTAAGGAGCATGGAAAATAAGGAGGAGATGGATGACAGCTAACATGACTTTGCTTCTTTGTCAGGCAAATTGGGCCTGATGAATTTGCAGGCCTGCTATGAAGGATTACAGCATTGGTGGATAAGGAAAGAGCAACATCAGCTACTGACATCAACTACCTGGAACTTTGCAATGCATTTGACACTGCTGCACTAAATCCTTGTCTCTAAATTAGAAAGACAGAGATTTGATGCATGTAGCAGTCAGTGGGTAAGGAATTGGCTGTGTGGTTGCTCTCAAGAGTTACAGTCAATGGCATAATGGCTGGAATGGGGACCATTTAAGTCTGGGGTTCCTCAGGGTGATACAGGAATTGGCACTGTTTAACATCACTGGTGGTGACATGAATTGGGGGATTGAGTGCATCCTAAGCAAGTTTGCTAACAACATGCCAGAGGGCAGGGGTGCCATTCAGAGGGGACTTTGGCTTGAGAGGTGGGCCTGTGCCAGCCTCCGAGTTCAGCAAGGACAGGTGCAAGGTTGTGCACCTGTGTTGGGGCAATCCCAAGCACAAACACAGACTGGATGGAGAACACATTGAGAGCAGACCTGAGGACTCCAGAGTGTTGGTTGTCACACTGAGCTTCTTGTCAATGTGGACTTGCAGCCCAGAAACCACAACCGTATCCTGGGCTGTATCAAAAGAAGCAGGAACAACAAGTTGAGGGGTTTGTGTCTCCCCCTCCACTTTCGTGCCCCATCTCTGGAAGTGTTGGAGGCCAGGTTAGGTGGAGTTTTGAGCAACCTGGTCTTGTGGAAGGTGTTGCTCCCCATGGCAGGGTCACTGGAACTAGATGATGTCTTAAGGTCCTTTCATTCTATGTATCAGTAATCCTATGAATAGCCTGAAAAGAAAAAGATATTTTAAAATTAACTCAGCAAATGTGGGAGGGATATTTTGACTGTTTATGTGTTCTGCTTAAGATAAAATCCTGTATACTGTACTAGAAAATAAAAAGAACCCTAATTATGTTGTCAAACAATGGCTAAGAAACTAATATGGTCTTGCAGCAGGCCCCACAATCTCATTTATGTTTCTTTGTGCATTTTTTTTTGGACTAACTAAAATAAGTCCTTTGGAAAGATACATAATCCTGCATTTGATGATGGTATCAAAATTTTACTCAACATTTTAAAATTTTGGGTTGATTGATGCTGAAACATAATGTAGTTTAATGCAGTTTTATTTGAGCTGTGTGATCTGATTTAACCAGTTTGGTCAGGAGAAATGGCATCATCTGGTTGCCTGACGTCAGAACTGCTGTGGGCCACCTTGCAACACCCTCCATATATGCTTCTGCTGTTAATTCAATTTTTACATTATATTTCATATCTAGCAGTAGCAAGTGCTTGTCATTCAACAGCGACATTTTGTTAGTGTGTTCCATGAGATCCAGAAGTGTTGGAGAGGAGCTTCTGGTTTACTGTCATGCAAGTCATGAAGAATGTTCTCATCTGTATAGGACTAGGAAAAAAGCAAACACTCCTAAAAACCGGCACTTAGTGTTTGATACTATTCTTGAAGGACAATAAGAAGGAAGTAACTGTTCTTGCCTTCATTTCTCTTGCCAGAGAATTCCCATGTTTTTTGTTCCTTCTGCTATTGCTGAGTAGGCATGAAGTATAAGACTGAGTGGGCTTTTTTAGTTCCTGAGCTGGGTATGTGTATTAAGACAGTCAAAAACTTCAAAGAATTTGGAGCTCTGCTCCACCTCATGAAGCAAATATGAGCTGTTCTCTTCTGACAGTTTCAGTGGCACTTGATGCATTTGCCCACACATGCTGCATGTGTCTTTCATGGTGGAAAATTTCAGATATTTTGAATGGCAGTAGGTGCCATTTGATAGTAAATGCAAAACTTTTTTTTTTCTCTTTTCCTTAATTGACTTAATTAAAAAAAAAGTCACAAAGTATTATTGCACTGGTTAATGTTTGTATGGTAATTTTGTCTTTTTTTTTAACTATGTTGACACTTCTCAACCAAATTAATTTCAGAAATTTAATTTGTGTAAGTTTCACCACAAGCTTACTACATGGACCAGAGTCTGTAAAGATCACAGATCTTTATAAAACTCTCAGCTAATGAATAAAGGCCTTATTTGCATCTTGAGGATTTACTGTATTTTCCCTATCTTTATTTATGGGTAGCATAGAACTTTCCAGTTCATTTATTGCAAATATTTGCAATATTGCATATTTGAATTATTTACAGTAATTTATCTGCTAACTATCTGAAAGCACTGTGCTTTTTCTCTTCTGGACTTAGAATATAAAGTAGCAGTGACAGCCAGACCTTTTAAAATCTGCTCTGACCACAGTGGTTAATTGAAAATAAGAATTTTGTCCTGGGAATAAACTGACAGACTGTCTTACAATTTAAATTCTCTGTGGGCTAGATTAGGCCTGTGTGGCTTAGTGGGTAGGGACTGGGCAACATGAGCTTGTTCTGCTTCAAGAAGGACTTAGGGACATAGCCAGTAAAATGAATTGTAACAGAAGTTCTGTGAAACATAGTTTGGTAGAATTTTAAATCAGCCAGTCAATACTCAATAGTATTTTTATACTGTTTTTTTTCCTTCAGGGTAAGATACCTCTATCTAGACTATCATTGCTCCATCTCACGGACATAAGAAATGGGCATTTCATAGAGCTGCTACATTGTGGAGATTGTCATATTTCCACTGTGCAGGCTGAGAGTTCAGTCAAGCATTTTGAAGTGTCTAGGCTGGTGCTCTGGAAAACATACAATCATTTTTACTTTTAAAGAAGAAAAACTTGTAATTTCAATTCTCTTACAGTTCTCCTGAAAATACATTTTCTAAACTGTACCTGTACTACATGTGGTATTTAAGAATTTTTTGTGCACACTCTGAGTTCTAGTGGTTTTTTCCTCCCATTTATGACACTGGAATATAGAAGAGGGCTAGAAACCTTGACAGTTTTCTTTCCAGTAGCACTCTTCCAGGAGTTTTGCTTATCATCACATTAGTTTTGTTAGATGTCCTTTTGCTCTTGTCCTGCTGGTTTTCACTCAACCATAATTTAAAATGAGGTTTATTGTTGGTTGTGGTGATCACTCTATGCAACAGAAAACTTTCAATTTCCTTTAGGGGAATTGATACCTTTGCAGTGTGCCATGTTTCTATCGCAGGGCAGATCCATAATTGAACAATCAATCATTTTGCTTTGCTCTTTTGTTGAAATGTAACTGCTGTCTAAACCTACCAAAAGCCCAGAGTGGATTTAATGTTCTATTATTATTGCTGTTATTATTAACATTGTAAGTGCTGATTAAACATGCCTAAGGATATTGTACTAGATATTACGAGAACGTATAAATTTGCAAAAAGCTTCTATTCTGTGCAATTTTAGGCCTATTATTTTAAGTGGATCTCATTCAGATTCAGTTCACTGTGCCCTAATTGGACTAGTTTAATACAGTGTTCTCAATAAAGTATATTGAGTGGATACTTCTAAAAATGAATATCATGATGAGAAATGTATCATGGGTACCTAAATATATTACACTACTTGTTAATTGTTTGGGCTTTTGAAATTTAAATCATAATACCTTCTTCAGTGTTATTTGTAAAGAGATCCTGTAGGTAAAAGATGCTTAAATTCTTAAAAACTGTAGTAATAAATATTGTTAACCATTAGGTTGTAATACTTCATACTTCTAGAACCTTTGTGGGAAAACAAATTAAATAATTTCTTCTGGGCTGTGTGCAGACGCCCTGTAGTGCTTTTGTTGCTGGTTCTTTTCAATAGGTCTTAAGTTCTCCTTACTAGAAGTGACCTCAGACTACTTGTGGAGGTGGAATGCAGCATGAATAAAAGTTCCAAATACATCAACAGACAGGATGCTAAAACAGCCAACAAGCTTTTAGGTCTTAACCAGTCATTCAGTATTTTGTTTATTAAAAACAGAAAAGGAATTGTGAAAAATTGCAGTCGATTTGTCTTACTTGCAGAGGCAAAAAGAAGATGCTTACTAAACTAAAAAACTGAGCTAAAAACTTGCATTGATTTTCGCAGTTGCTGAAGCAGCAGAATTGTGGCCTCTGAGGCTTTTCTGAGGATTCTTGCATTTTACACCTCTTGATTTTTGCTGGGGGGTTAAATTTTTCCTCAGAAATCACAATTCTGCAAAGCATAGTTGCTCTATTTGTAATCCTGCAGTTTAAAGTTACTTGAGGCATACAGACATTCTGAGATTTTGCCTCTTACTGTTGTACATAACTTCTTCTGATGATTATATGATTTCAGCTGTGTACCGATGTAGGAGGCTAGACTTGTTATGCATGATTTTCATTGACCTGTTCCTTAATTTTAAAAAGTTTAGTGTCAATCAGGCCTAGAATTTCGGGGTACCGATTCTTCTTTCTCCTTATTACAACACAGACATTTAAAAAAATACTAAGTATATTTCTGTGTTAGCCTATGTAGCATCATTGCAATGCTTGAAGCATTGTTGTTGAAAGAAATATATGTTAAACTAATATTTATACAGGTGTGAGAGAGGCTGTCTTTTGTGGGTGAAAGATTGGATGGCTATGTACGTATAAAACAGTGTTTTTATGTGATTGATCTCTTCTGATGGTTGCTGATATGGGAAACAGACCTATGGAAAAATTCTGGAACCTTTTTTCATTCTTTTTCAGTTTTTTCATCTTTAAAGTGGAGATGCAATTCCAATAGAGGTGCTTTTGAGGTAGATGAGACCTGCAGATAGAAGCTGTTGCTTGGGAAGAGTATGATGTATTGTGAATTCTTTTATTTTAACAAAAGTTGCAGGAGTTCTACCAAGTGTCTGAGCTTTTACCTTCTAAGATGCAAGAAAACTCCTGGAAAGTTTTTAGTTTCTTTCTGAGCAATGTTATAAAATTAACTGGTTATTGTTTTGTATGCAAAAAGAAATTAAAAAAAAAGCAAAACAACAACAACAAAAAAAAAAAACCAAAAAAAAAAAGAGAAGGGTGTAGAGTCATTCCTAAATTAGTTTCTAGATTCTTTTGTTACCTTTCTTTGCAATCGTGTTCTGAGTCAGTAGCATTCTGTGCAGGAAGGAATTCATAAATAGTTGTAATATATAGGGCTGCATAGAGAGAGTCAGTTAAGTGTGTGCAAAACATGGCAGTAGAAGTCTAATGAAAATAGCTTTGTAAAGGTAGTGTAAATATACTGAAGCTCTAACAAAATGTATTTCAAGAAGACTTAGAGCCACCTGGTTGAGCTTGTATTCTTGATATAATGTGCAACTCCCAGTATTAGTCCCAATACAGTATTATCATTTGTCTGATATTGTGTATGTAATGTGATCTTCCTCAGGTTGGTATGAGTGAGTCATGGGTGATATCCTTGCTTTTTGAAAGCTGGAAACTCATTTTTGCCCTTTTTCTGGAAGTTTATTTGACTTAGTGTACATAAAGTACTTGCTAATAAAATTCTCATCTGATTCCTATCGGAAGTATCAAGAAACTATAATTTTAGTAAATTTCACTGTTTGTTTGGTAGTAGTAGTAGGTCAATGGCAAAGCAGGTTTTGTGTTTCCATATATAAATATGCAATACTTGAAATTTTTCTAGGGCCTATATTATGACCCATAAGAGATGCTTATGGACAAAGGGCACACGAATTGTTCAAAGTTATTACCTAGGCAGGAAGTGTCATCTTCAAAAGGGTCATAATATGATATCCATGGAGCAGAATATGGTGGAATCATATGACAGGTTAAATTTACTGTGGACCTTTGACCAGATGCCCCCACAATTAGTCTTTTCCTCCAAAAGGTTACTCTAGTATTTATCTATGCTATTGAGCAGCCTCCAATAACTGACATTTCAGGTAACCATTAAAGCATATGCTGAGGTACTAGACATAGTTATGGGCATTATAGACTGTTTGAATTATTTGGCAGATGTATGTAAATGAATTTGATTGAGATTAGAATGTGTTGCTGAGAGGAAAGACAAGATTGAGGTAGATACCTAGGGAGACAAAGCAGAGCTACATCGAAAATTCTCAGCCTTTGTACTTTTTAATATAATTTGATACAGGAGGACTGCTTTGTTGTGTTGGAGTTTTTTAATTTTTAATTCCAAAGGAGTCCTGTTGTTTTCTGTTCCCTGGTACTCAGTGGCAATCTCTGTAGTAGCAATAGGAGGATATATGGGGGCATTTTAGGCTTTTCCAGAATCCTGCTGTATCCCTGACATCAGCTGTAGCTAGCTGAATTTCAAGGAAAAAAAAAAAGGTCTTCCTTTACTGTCTCCCCTGAAGCTGTAAATATGTATGTGTAAGTATATGCAGATTGTCATTTACTCTTCTAATTATTATTTAGGATACTGTAATTATATAATACGGTACGTGGCTAGAAATGAATAAATGCAACTGTACCTTCCTGGCAGTGGGGAAATGCACTTTATACGATAATTTAGTTGTGGTATAGTTTTCTGAGGTTTCTTATGCTAGCTGACGTTACAGAAACTTAAGTGTGTAGAAACTAATGAGTAGCTTTTTAAAATCTAAAATGGAGGCACACGAAACATGAGGGTTGGAGCTTTATTAGCACCCTGTCATTGATATTTGTGACCAGCTGTGTGTGGTCTTGGAGAAATCTGGTGATACAGACATGTTCTAAATTGGTTTTTTGTCCACTGTGTTACTTTAATAATATGATGTCATAAGACATCCTTCAGTATTGAATTTTGGGAATGGCTGTGTGAGTCTGCATGTTTTAAATAGTTTTAAGCTTCCGAGTAAGACCTGAAGAAGTTGTTTAAGACTTCACAATGTAATTAGCAGACTCTTTTTTATTTATAATTAATTGTACTTTTATCACAGTAATTATATTTTGTTGGTCATTAGCATTAATTATATTTTAATATCGTTACAATACACAGCATTTAAGATGTGGATTTATTTCCTGAAGAATATACATGCGCAAGAAAATGACCAACGGTATCAAAAAAGCACAAATACAGCAGAAAACATAATACATGAATGCTTTTTCCAGTGACAGAGTAACAGTGTGATTATTCCCAGGAATGAGATTTTGATCTCTTACATTATTACTCAAGAGGATAAATACGGAGCTCAGTTTTCTCCTGTGCTGTTTTTATCAGAGACTTAGTGTACATCTTCATTTCTCATCTTCTTCAAGATTCAGTTTATACATGAACTGCCCTCTTCTGCAGCACTGTCTGAAAAGTTCTGGTTCCTAATCTTTTGTAATAAAGTTTAACTTATTTTATGGGATGCAGCTTTACTGCACACTGCAAAAGGTGATAGGTCACTATGCTGAATTGCTGCAGTAAAGATATGCTTTATACCGTAGTACTTTTGGATTTGTTTTGAATCAACAGTATTATATTAAACCTTACAAGGATCAAGGTATTTTAAGTTATTTAAGAAGTATGCCCTGATTTTTTATGTTTTTATTAAGTTCAGTTTGGAAATTTGTTGTTTTTGCAAAAAAGGAACTAAATGGAATTTTTGCAGGAGATTATTCATATTGGCTATGTAACAGCAAATAAATAGTCATGATTGAGGGGGTGTTTAATATATATTTGTTTTTAAAAATATCTGGACTTTTTTACTCTGGTAAAGAGTTGTCAGCATTCATTCATACATGTGGCACAAGATTCCACAGAGTAATGAAATGAGAGCAGTAGGAATAAGAACACTCTCACTCTTTCTGTGAGCAAATACATAGTTTCAACTCAAAGCATTAAATTACATTTTTCAGTTCTCAGACTTCCATTTGTCTGTAGCTTGTTTCCAGAAGTTTCATTGTGTCATATTATAAAGAAGTGAGAAAAAATACTATGCTTTTAATTCTAACATGTAAGTATTAAGATAGTTTATTTTTAAAATAGTGAATTAAAAAAAAAAATCAGTCTCTTAAAGAGTGTTACTTGACATCAAAAATTTTCATTAAGCAGAAGTAAATAAAGTTTCATCAGTTTCCTGTGTTACTCTGCATACATTCTCAACATGCGAATCTAGGCAAGAGATCTGTTGCCTTCTTAGATGTGGCATTTTTATGTTCTGCAGGGTTTCTTTTTCCTTAAAATAATAAGCCTTAAAAATAATAATCTGTAACAACTCTTATGACAATAAATTGAAGATAAAAATTCAGACTCTTGTGTCTTAGGCAAAGTTCTATGTGCTTATAGTCCAGGTGTGATTTAAGGTAAATGGCACTTTAGCCTGTATCAAGAATAGTGTATCCAGCAGGACTGGGGGCTGTGGAAGTGATTGTCCACATGTACTCGACATTGGTGAGGCGGAACCTTGAGTACTGTGTTCAGTTTTAAAAAGGACACTGAGGTGCTGGAGCATGTCCAGCAAAGGGAAACAAGGCTTGTGAAAGGTCTAAAAACATGTCTTTTGAAGAATGGCTGAAGGGAGCTGGGTTTGTTTAGTCTCGAGGAGAGTCAGGTGGGACCTAATTGTTCACTACAAATACCTGAAACGTGGTTGTGGTGAGGTGGTGGCTGGTTTCATCTATTGCTCCTGCAGCGAGAGGACAGGAGGAAATGGCCTGTATTCCATACCACCTACATCGTGCCCAAATCCTACACTTTCCAATGATAGTGGAATATATGTGTGTGCACACACACACACACACACACACACACACACACACACACACACACACACACACACACACACACACACACACATATACATAGATGTGCAAAGATATAATTTCCGTAGTCAGTGCTTGTCCCTGAGTCTGGTGTCTGCTGAGTTTATTTAGGCCATGACTGTGGGTTCTATCCATCCAAAATGTCTTCCAGGGCAGGAAGGCTGGTTTGCTATTGTGTGGTTGAGAGCTGCATCAAGCTCTCAGGACTGGTGAACCTGGAGCAGTCCCTTCTCATTGTCCATGGTAGTTATGGCATGCAGAGGCAGTGCCATTCAGCAACCAGTATGACATGCACATTTAACACTACGGACTACTCTCATCCAAAGATCAAATTCCCTTGAGGTACGCATCATGTTTTCCTGTCTCTCTGCATTACCCACTAAGTGCACTCAGGTCCTTTAGCAAAAGCACAGACAGGTTTGCCTTAACTGGACTAATCCAGTCTTACCTAGCCCATTTCCCACATGCACCGCAGGAACTTTATCCTCTTCTAGAGTACATAGAGGTTTTGGCTGGGTAGGGCCAGCTCAGCTGGTAGAGCCTCTACTGTCAAATGTAGGTCTCAGTGTTTGAAGGTTTACCACTCATTGCTTTCAATGTGGTTTTTAACAGACCATTGTGGTGCTCAACTTTCTCAGGGGTTGCTACATGACAGGGAATATGATACATCCACTGTGTTGGGTTTGCCCTGCTTCCAGGGTGGAGCAGCCTTCCTTGGAGGACTGCACCTCATGGAAGAGTGACCCATGTCGCAGCAGTTTTGGGAGGACTGTGTGCCCATGGGAGGGACTCATATTGCCATAGTTTTTGTGTGGCTGCTCCTCATGAGATTTGGAGCAGCACCGGGGAAGTTCACAGAGAACTGTCTACTGTAGGAGGGACCCCACGGCCTCACCAGGCAAGGACTTCTCTCCCAGTGCAGCAGAAGAAAATCATCAGGTGGCAATTTGACCAATGCCCCAGTGCCTTTTTTTTTGTTCTCACCTGTCCAGCTGTGGCAGGGGGGTGAGTGAGCAACTTTCATGTGTGCCTGGAGTTTGGCCAGTGTCAAACCACAACGCCTGCTCAGTACCATGCTCTCTGGCCCTGGTGTCCCCAGGATTAGTTTTGAAATAAGTCCCGTTGTCCAACTCAGTTCCTTCTGGGCTGCCATGTCCCAACAGGATTTGCTTTTCAAGGCCCAAGATGGACTTCCAGGTGGTGGCAGAAGGCACAGGTACATCTCCTGTCATTCAGTGATTGTTTCCACCATTGTAAGCATGCAGTGCTTGCCTTGGCAGGTTTGTGTGAATGTGATGTAATCATTCTGCCAGGTCTTCCCATATTTATATTTCGAATATTGTCACCCACACTCAGGGGTTTTACCCTCTTGGCCTAATTGTAGTGTGTGTTTCACAGGTGTGGATAACCTGGCAGGTAGTGGCCATGGTTAAGTCCAACCCTCAATCACAAGCCTGTCTGTGTGCTGCATCTCTTCCCTGGTGACCTGAGGCATCACGAGCCCACCAAGGCAGAAATAATTCACCTTAGTGTTGCCAACCCAGATCTAACTTAGTTTGATCTTGGCAGCTTGGTGCACCTCCCCGTTGTTGCAATGCTCCTCAGTAGTGCACTCCTAGATGCATGTGCATCTACATTATGTACTTTTACAGCCAACTTTTCTAGCACGGGTAGTGAGGTCCATTCACACTTCAGCTGCACAGATGCATTTACCTCTGCCCTGACAATTTTTCCATCATTTTAGCCACCTCCACAGAGCATCCATGCGTCAGTGTAGAGGTGGAATGTTGGCTATTTCTCTTGTTCAGCAATATCTAAATCCAGCTGGACAGCTTTCAGCTGCAACCTGAGTTCATCCACCTTGTCCCTTAACAGTTTTTGCAGCTCATTGCATAGGAATCCATACAGCAGCTTTCACATTTTTAGTTTATTCGTACAATATAGACGGAATGGGTCAGTGATGAGAGTGTGTTACTTTTTATTTTCAGGTAGTTGATTATATGGTGGCACCTCCTCAGCATATGATACCTTTTACTCCTTCTATCCTGATAATTTCCAAGATCCCTGGGCAATTTTGATTTCCTGTTCTAGTCAGGTGTGTGATCAGTTCAGCCCACTTAGTAACATCAGTGGTGTGGTATGTGCAGGAGACTTTCTCTTTGAGCATCCAGCCTGGCACCGACAGCTGGGGTGCCAAAAGAAGCTGTGCTTCAGTGCAGATGACTTCTGAAGCAGCGCAAACCTTTTCATAAGCTGCCAGCATCTCTTTTTAATTTGGGGTGTAGGAGGTCAGAGATCCTTTTATCTCACACTCCAGTAGCCCAGCAGTTGTGTTTGAGTCTTTTTTTTGCCAGACTCCAGGAAGGACCATTCTCCCTGGCTGCTATATAGAGAACATTTTTCACATGTTGTCCTTTTCTGAGTGTCCCAAGAGCTACTCCATGAACAATCTACTGTTTAATTTGTTCAAAAGCCTCTTGTTTTCAGGTCTCCACTTAAAATTATTCTACTTCCATGTTGCATGGAAGAGAGAGGGGTTACAGTCCTTCCTCTCTCTTATAATGTGCAATATACTTCCTCCAAAAATCCCACAACATCTAAGAAAGCCATGTTTCCTTCTTGCTGGTTGGTGGGGACATAGCTGCTGGTCTTTTGACCACATCCATTGGAATGTGATGATGTTCATCTTGCCATTTTAATTCCTAAAAACTGAATTTCCTTTGCAGATCCCTTAGCTGGCCTTTAGGAGGAGTTGGATTATCTTCTCCCCTTTCTGGAAAGCTTTCTTGCAGTGTTGCCCCACACAAACATATCATCAATGTGCTGCAAGTGTGCTGGGGTCTCACCCTGTTCCAGTGCAGTCTGGATCAGTCATGGCAAATGGTGGGGCTGTGTTTCCACCCCTGGGGTAGTTGGTTCCAAGTGTGCTGGATGCTCTTCCAGGTGTTGCTTTCTTGCCCTCACCTCCAGCACTGCCTCTGGGTGTCTATTCATAATTGCACCCAGAGGAGGATGATTTTCCCAGCTTTTCACCCACTTTTTCTTCTTCAGGCCTGTTGTAACAGGTTTTGATAATTTTTAATTTCTTGTGTGCGCTAAGGAAAGGATGTTCATATTGCTACATCTGCCAGATCTCCTCAGTGCCACACCACATACAGAGTTACACACCAAAAAATTTACAGACTGGAAAATGACCTCAGGTAATGCAGAATAAGCTCAGGACCCTAGCCATGCCCCATCATGGCTATTGAAAAAATTAGCTGTTACTGTCCTGGCCAGAAACAGGACACAGTCCAGTAGTACATTTTAATAGTACAGTAAATCTATAATAGTATGGTAGGTGCTCAATTGGAAAGGAACAGGTTAGCCTTTCCTTCATGCTATAAATAAATGTGTAGAAAAGTTTGGGAACTTAGTAGTTCTTTTGTCCAGCTTGGTTAAGGTAAACTTTAAACTTGCCATGCAGACCATAACTATAACATACTAATCAATAGAAGACCTGGTGAGTTTTGAAACCCGTTTCTGTTTAGTTACCTAGAATGTGATATGTTGTGAACAACATGTGTTTTTGTAAAGCTCCTAGACATTCACAGAGAGCAGGTGGTTGTGCTAATGAGCTGTAAATAAGGTGTTACGCATCTTTGTTTTAAACAAGATGGAAGATGGCAAGCACATCTTAACTTCTTTTTTCTGTAAATTGCTAAAAAAATACGTAAAGTAGCCTCTTGGTTGAGGACTGATCATCATCCCAGCCATGTTTTATTAAGAGTTAAGGTGTCAAAATCAGGAAGAAAATGGCAAATGGTGGGGCTGTGTTTCCACCCCTGGGGTAGTTGGTTCCAAGTGTGCTGGATGCTCGTCCAGGTGTTGCTTTCTTGCCCTCACCTCCAGCACTGCCTCTGGGTGTCTATTCATAATTGCACCCAGAGGAGGATGATTTTTCCCCAGCTTTTCACCCACTTTTTCTTCTTCAGGCCTGTTGTAACAGGTTTTGATAATTTTTAATTTCTTGTGTGCGCTAAGGAAAGGATGTTCATATTGCTACATCTGCCAGATCTCCTCAGTGCCACACCACATACAGAGTTACACACCAAAAAATTTACAGACTGGAAAATGACTAATGCAGAATAAGCTCAGGGCCCCAGCCATGCCCCATCATGGCTATTGAAAAAATTAGCTGTTACTGTCCTGGCCAGAAACAGGACACAGTCCAGTAGTACATTTTAATAGTACAGTAAATCTATAATAGTATGGTAGGTGCTCAATTGGAAAGGAACAGGTTAGCCTTTCCTTCATGCTATAAATAAATGTGTAGGAAAGTTTGGGAACTAAGTAGTTCTTTTGTCCAGTTTGGTTAAGGTAAACTTTGAACTTGCCATGTAGACCATAACTATAACATACTAATCAATAGAAGACCTGGTGAGTTTTGAAACCCGTTTCTGTTTAGTTACCTAGAATGTGATGTGTTGTGAACAACGTGTGTTTTTGTAAAGCTCCTAGACATTCACAGAGAGCAGGTGGTTGTGCTAATGAGCTGTAAATAAGGTGTTACGCATCTTTGTTTTAAACAAGATGGAAGATGGCAAGCACATCTTAACTTCTTTTTTCTGTAAATTGCTAAAAAAATACGTAAAGTAGCCTCTTGGTGGAGGACTGATCATCATCCCAGCCATGTTTTATTAAGAGTTAAGGTGTCAAAATCAGGAAGAAAATGCCCTATGACCATATGTTACCAATATGAAAAAAAAAATAAAACCCCCATGTTTTTATCAAGAAGACGAATGCATTTTAACACATCATGTAGTAGACAGGAGTTCAAAGATTGAAGACCTGGTGATAAACTGATATTTTCCTGAGAAAGAACAGGATGAGTTTGAAAAATGTCAAGTGCAATGTTTACCTGCAGTGTTTTAGAAGTTCATTAGAAAGAAATGAATTAATGCAAACATTCATGAAACATTCATGTAAGAGTTCTATGGTCAAAACTTGAAACTGATCTCATTTTTAGAGAGATCAAATGGGCCTGTGTGGAGGAACAGCAATTTTCTGGCAAAACTCAGGTATAAACAAGGAATGTGCAAAAAGTGGAAGCCAGGAAGACAGGGTAACCTGAAAAGAACATAGAGACAGTGTCTAAGCGCATAGACTTAGTAGGAAAGCTAAAACCCATATGGAATTTAATCTGGTAAGGGAGGTTGAGCAGCAAATCACAGAAAGCAGATTGGGTCAGAAGGGACCTTAAAGATCAGCAAGTTCCAACTCCCTACCCCAGGCAGGGACAGCTTGCACTAGAAACTTCTATAAGCACACAGGGAATAAAAAATTGCTAGAGGCAATGTGAGCTTGCTGCTGAATGGTGAAGGGGTCCCGGTGAGAGAGCATGGAAGACATTAAGGTACTATATTGACTAGTGAGAATAGATTGTAGCAGGCCCCAGAGATCAGATGGAAAGTCTTGAGTGAGGAAGACATTCCCACAGTGGGAGACAGTTGGGTTAGAAAACAGTTAAGCAAATTGTAGAGCCCCTACTATAGGCACAAGTGTTGAGGGAGCTAGGTGGTATCACTGATAGGCTACTCCTAATAGTTTCTCAATAATCATGGTAACTGGGAAGGGTGCCTAAAGATTGCAGCCCTGTGCTCAGGAAGGGCAGAAAGGAGGACTAGGAGGAGGCCGCTCAGATCTCTAGTCCTTAGGAAGGTGATGGATCAGCTACTCTGGGGTACCATTTCCAGGCATGTGTACCAAAAAAAGGTGCCCAGAAGCAGTTCAGAAGCATGGGTTCACCAAAAGGGAGTCTGCCTTGAGCAACTGATAATTTTCCAGCAGGAAGTGACAGGCTTGGTAGATCAGAAGAAATCAGTGTTTCCTCTTCGGCTCAAGGCTGTTGCCTGCCTTAACAGTGGGAAGACTTCTGCACTGTCTCCCAAAAGATCCTCAGAGAGAAGCTGAGCTCCTCCTAGAGAAGCTGTATAAAGAAGTATAAGCTGGGTAAGGAGACCCTGAGGTGGATTAAAATCTGTTTAAATGACTGGCACCAGAGGGTAACTGGTGGTAAAAATTCCTCACTGGTGTACCTTAGGCTCAATACAGGTTCCAGTCCCATTTACTGTCTTCAGTAATTATTAGAATGTTGGGTCACTGTGCCCTCAGCAATTTTCCTGGTGGTACAAAGCCAGTGGGTTTTGCTGCCATTCAGCGGGTGGCAGGAAAGGGCCAACAACAGCCTAGTTTAAAAATTGGGATTCCAGAGTCTGGTACTTGAGGAAGTGTACCAGACATGTACCATAACGTGCTGGAGGCTGACTGGCTGGAAAACACCTTTCCTGAGGCCTGGGCTGGATGGACACCAAGCTGAAGAAAAGTCAGCAATTTGCCCTTAACTGCAAAGGAGGCTAAGTGATATTCTGAGCTGCATTAGGAGAAATGCTGTCAGCAGGTCAGCAGAAGTGATCCTTGCCATGCTGAGCACTGGTGAGCACTGGTGAGGCCCCATCTGGAGTACTCTACCTGGTTCTGGGCTCCCTCGTACGAGCGAGACATGGACATACTGGGGAGAATCCAACAAAGGGCACTAGGATAATGAAGGAGCTTGAGCATCCCTTGCGTGAGAAAAGGCTGAGAAAGCAGAGGCTGTTTAGTCTGGAGAAGAGAAGGCTCAGGGGGATCATATCAATGCATATTAATACCTGCAGGGAGGGTGCATTAGAGGACAAAGCCAGGCTCTTTTTAGTGGTCCCCAGTGACAGGAACAGAACCTGAAACACATTCGTTGGCTGTTAGTTGGTGACATACTTCTCTCCATTTTTGGAATCACAGATGAATAGGGAAGGCTTTTTTTTTTTACATTTTAAGTAATGAAATAATATATTTCACAGTTTCTTTAGCAATCTGATTGCATTCAGCTGCATTACTTTTGAAGAACCAGCCTTATACTCTGGTTTTTTTCATTAAAAAATAGATGTTGAATCTCTATCAGCTGTTTAAAGAGTTTTTATTTTTTACAAGGAGCTGTAGAAATTGCATTAAAGTATTTTGTTGTTCTGTAGTAATTTCATTATTTTCTTATGTTCTTTTTTAATGTTACTTATCTCATATTTTCTGGTTATTCATTAAAATATTCACGCTTCTGTGCAGTTCATGACAAGCATGTATATGGCATTTTCTGTCAGCTCTTCACAATCTGCTTGAATTACTAACTATTTTTCAGCATATTTGAAATAAATTTCTCTGTTCTTTGTTCTGTAATCCAACATCTAAGAAATTGGCACAGATTATCTCTGGAATTTTTTTGTTTGTTTAGTTTTTTGGCTTTTGTTTTTTGTTTGCTTCTTTGGGGTTTTTTCCTAAGACTTACAGTCTTCCCTCAACTGTTTCAGTTATTTGGAAGTCTGGTTTCCATTTTGCAAACAATATGATCTCTTGTTTTGGATTAATTTGAGAACCAAAATATCTGCCATCTAGGTGGGCTTTGAAAGTAATTCTTAGCCACTGCATCTTGTCATATATGTAATTCCATAGTAAACGTGGCATTACTTTGAAGCATGTTGATTGATAAAATATCTTGGAAGTGTGCAAGTAAAGTCTGTATTCAAATGTGTTAGCTGGTAGTGTAGAGCATTCACTCAGCAAACAGTTTTCAGAACTGAAATTAATTATTTGCTGTGAAAAAAGAAAAAACTGTTCCTGGAACTTGCTTTGTGATGTGAACAAATGATAATGTGTATTTATAATCCAAGTGGTTTCTTTATTTATAATCCAAGTAGTTTCTTTATTTCCTCAGCCCTTATTTTTTGCAAGAGAGAACTCACAGAAGATATTTAATACTTCCATATCACATAAAATAACAGTTGCAATTTTGATTAAATCTTTGCTTTCATTTGCTTTCCTGCTTCGTATATACAAGTCTCTTAGGTACATAAATCTTCTTTTTGTTCCTTTAAACAGCAGTGTTTTTACTGTAGTGTCCATCCTCACAATTCATTCATACAGTCTCACAATCAGTAACAAAGTCCAGTGTGTTCATGAAATGCATCATTGTGGATAATTTTGCTGCAGCTTTTAAAATTTTTTCTCATTGAAAAAAAAGGTGATATAAACAGTATTTGCATTACAAAGCTGTTACATACTTTTCTTGATGAGATTTTGTGTAATACTAGAAAGCAGATTCACTAAGGGTCTTCACTACCAGCAAAGTGAACTTAGTGCAACACTGATTGCACATGTTCTGGTATCTGCTTGGGCATATTCAGCTAAGTGCGATGTAGATCATGCCCAAAATTTTAAGTTCACCTAATTTTCTATTTTGATGTAAAAGAATATTACTTCTACCTTGGATTCTTTCTCTGAGATATTACAGAAAAACCTTTCGCTTTAATAGACATTGATCCAAAAACTGTATTTTAGGGTGATAGGTTTTTTAATTTCTGAAAAATAGACAGCTTTGGTTTGTTTATTTCATTTTGTTTGTGTGTGTTCCCTGTCACATCCACACCTCCTATGAAGCGTTACTGTACTTTATAATGGAAGTGAGTTGATGGTTGGCCCTGGCTACTCTCTTCACTCCTCTATGCCAACCATGATCTGGGGGAGAGAATAGTAAGAGTGAAAGTGAGAAAACTTTTGAGATAATTTATTAAGTGAAGGAAATAGGAAGAATGAAAATAACAATGCAAAGACCATCACTTGCCACCTTCCACAATTAGTGTGGAAGACACAGTCTTTGAGTAAAAGACTCTAAAAACCTTTCCTTCAGTTTTCATTACTGAGCATGATGTTGTATGTCATGGAGCTTCCGTTCAGTCAGTTGGGATCAACTGTTCCTGCTGTGTTTCCTTCCTGCTTCTAGGCCACCCTACCCTACTGCGTCTGAATTTGTTTGACTTAAAAACTGAATTTTCATCTTTCCTGCTGTTTGGCAGTGTTCCTTCAGAAACAGAAGCAGAAAAAGCTGTATTAACTCTCCTCCAACAATGCAACAGATTTTTACAGATAAATCATTACTCTAGTGGTTGTATCTATGTTACAAAGGTCAAGAGAATGCAGAGAGAGACACATAATGGGCCAACTTGGCCATCCAAACAAGAGCTATTACATCCTTGTCATGTTAATGGATAAATTTGACTCTACAAAACATATCATGGTTCTTCTAATTTATTAATTAAAAAAAAAAAAAGGAAAGGCAATGGTAACATCCCAGAAAAGCGCGCATATTTAAATAGAAGCACATATTCTGATACGCTGAGTAAAAGAGACATTGCTTCTGAGATTCAGGACAGTCATGAAACCTTGGATTAGTTGATAACTCTTGAGTGTGCCTAGAAGCAAAGTGTCTGAAAGGAGCCAATTTGTATATGGGACAATATTTTATCAATGTACTGTTTTAGAAATTTTTTCTGCTTGTGCCAGATGCATTTACATTTAGACTTGTATGTGTGCTTGTGGACCTGGTAATTCTGAAGTTGATGGAACCTGTGAGAGGAAGAGAATTTACATGTTCTTGTTTTCAGTCTAAGTCTGCCAGATAACAGCATTGTAGCATGGCACTTAGAGTTGGATTTTTGCTGGATAAGGACAAGCAAAAAGGAGTATTGGCAAATGTAGTGAGTGAACTTTACCGCTCATATTAACAGCGAGTAAATGACTGAGCAAACTTTCAGCCATATGCTACTTCATGTGTGTAAATATCAGCTAGTTAGATAAATTAGAAGAGGTTATGAAGTATCTAGGCTACACAGGTATCTAGGTACCTGAAATGATAGCTGCTATGTCCAGACCTATATTTTAACAGAAGACTTAGGATTTTGGAAAAATTTTGCATTAAAAACAAAAAATAATCAGGCAGTCAGCTAGCAGGTTTTGTCTTTTCTAACAAAAATTATTTAATCCAATCCATAAAGAAGAGGACTCCAAAAGAAAAGCTTCTTTGACTTTGTGTCAGAAGACATAAAAACTCTGAAAAATTTTCACTGACAACATTTGACAGCGTGTTTTATCTCAGTACTGTAAATAGTAGAATACTTCATTTTATGGAGTATTCAAAAGTATAACAGGTTATTGTGGAGCTGTTGCTTTATTATCTCATAATTAGAGATCATTTGTTGTAAAAAATATAATAGGACCCTATCCGTTTAGAATATAGGCATTATCATCTGAATAAAGAGACATTGAATACATGAGTGAAATATTTCTGCTGTATAAAATAAAATTAGTTTAATTGTTACAGGTAAGATTTGGACAAACATGTTTCCAAAGCAAGTAATTTTAAAAGTTAACAAAATGAAACCTAGATTAGAACAATAACGTTCCATCTGCTTTTGTTGTGGACAAAAAACCCAAGTAAAGTGTTACATAATGGATGTGTTCTGGTTCTGTGGGTCACAGAGGGATCAGACCCAGTACTCAGATTTTCTTGAGAATTTTACTACAATTGATTGAGGGACATAGAACTAAAGAGAACTAACTATAGGGAGAGCACAGTCCTCAGAGGTTTAGATTAATTAAACTCATTAGAACAGTTTGGACAGAGTTTTCAACCCAAGTGTACCTGCTTGCCTAACTGTTGGGGCAGATGACCATTAAGCAGACAATTTAAATGGCTGTTTTGCTGACAAATCAAATCCTGTGCAAACTAAAAAGAGTTTATGTTCCAAACTATAAATAATTGGTGTCTACACTGGGCTGTCACTACACAGCTGTCTAGACTGGAGAGTGAGAGAGCTGGTGCTCTTCCTGCCTCCCAGTTTTGTATACAATGCCACCACATAAAATTTCAGTTGCAGGATGATGTTCCTTGTACTAGAAGGTCTTTCTCTGTGCATAGTTATCCTTAATTAAAATACCTAAACAGAATATGTTTTGAAAGCTGTTCTCAGTATTTTTTAAATTACTGATTGCATTTACAAATACTGTGTGATCAGCCAAAGAGTACTCTTACCCTTCTAGACTAAACGAACCAAATTATTCCTGCATCTCAGAGACCATTAGATGTTCTGCTCTGTTCAGAAATTGTGACCTGGAGGTGTACTTCTTTCCTCTCTCCAGTCTCATGAATGTCTTTCATGTGGTCTTCAGAGTATTTTTTAATGTGCCTTTGATTCTGTATGATTCTTAAATCCCTCTTCTGAAAATGAAATATTAGATGTCTTCAAGATATCTGCTTACAATTTTTAATGGCAAACTATTCTTATGTGGCAGTACATAAGCTTTGATGAAAAAAAAACTTTTCTCCACTTTCTCCTATATGTCTTGGGGCAGAAAAGCATGAAGGAAAAGACAGTTCTTTTTATAGTATCACTGTGTGCAATCCAGGGCTAAGTGAAATATTTTAATTCAATTAAAAGAAATCTTTTTATTCTAAAGCACAAAATTCATCAATATCAGAACATGTTTTTGTAATTTCTTTCCAACAGAATGTTTGACCAAATTTCAAACACCAAAGGAAAAGCTTCTGGGTGTTGGCCATTTAACAGTTAGGAAGTTTTTGGTAAGTGTCAGAGCACCACAAGGCAAGAAAAATCTGAAAAGGAAAGAAAATAATTGCAAGGAAACCATTCTTCATGTAAAGTCAAATGGTGTAATTCTTGGAGATGTCATGTGTAGGGACCAGAGTTATGGGTGCCTTCCAACTCAGGATATTCTCAGGTTTCTATGAAAGAGACCTGCTTATTTTCCAGAAAACAACTTAGTCCTATAGTGGAACTTAGAGAAAAAGAATTGTGGGAACCTTGACTAGGGAAGTGAGGAATGGGCTCTGTACTTTAACTGTTGATGGTGTTACTTAAAGATTTATCTTTAGTACATGAGGTTAGATAATATGTCTATTTCTAAAGTAATCAAAGTATGAGCTTTGATTTACCCACAGTTTTGTGAACTTTTGGCACAGGATTCTAACTCTATTAATTCTACACCTTTTGTAAAGTAACACATTATTAGCATGTTATTTATAAAACATATAAATGTATTTTAAGTCATTAAAAATAAAACAGTGTAATTTTGAGCCTTATCTTTCGACTTCAAAACTGTCCTGGCATGGGTAAGAGTAGTACTCTGAACTGCGATGGTCACTGAGACTCAAGCTGCCAGTTCCTGGTGTAGAGCTGAGATTTTAGTATAAACTGCAGAATCTGAGTGGTATCGTGCCAACAGGAGAAGAGACATGACCACACAATTAATTTTTTGCATTTGGAAAATTCTGGAGATATAATAGCATAAAACAAAACAAAATGTGTTTGGACTTTTGCAGATGTTCTACACAACATCCTTAGCATTAGATTAGATAAGATTAGTTTAGATTAGATTAGATTAGATTAGATTTAGTAGGTTCATCCTCCATGCAGTTTAAACAGCACATTTGATAACCTTTTTCAAAGTTTAGAAGCATGTGCAAACATGAAAATCACCACAAACTACAGGTTACAAAGTGCAATGAGTTTTGCTTGAATTGAGCCTTTGTGAAAAAGAACAACAGATCATCAAACCAACTAAAATAAAATATAATAATTTTTTTTATCTGAAAAAAGTAACTCCCAGAGTTTTATAAAATCTAATTTATCAAGAATATGCCTTGTACTTATAAATAAATAAATGAAATACAAAGAATAAGTCTCTAACTTGAGATATGTTTTAGAAAACATCCCAGGGTGAAAATACTTAATGTTCTAGGACCAGAGTATGTAACTGCCTGAATCCACTTTTCATGTGAGCCAGACTGGAAGCCTTATATCTCAAAAAAACCCGAAATCAAGTTAATTTCCAACACTCTCTTAGATCTTTTGTCATTAAAAAGCAAATAATTGAGGACGTGCCTAAAGAAGCATTCTTGTGGTATGCTATTCATGGTGTTATATGTATGTGTTAAAACTTTCTGAATTGGGTCGAGAGAATGGAAAGGGAAATCCTAGAATATGTTTGTGTGGTTGAAAAGCAGTTAGTTCTTTAAGAGATCCAGTCTTGATAGTTGTGTTATGTTTTGAGTCAAACTACACTAGACCAAATAGATGGGATTAGCCCTTTAAAGGAGGGAGAGATTCTTCTCCATTTTTACTAAAACCTCTCCTTCTATGTACAGTAGTTTGTGTTGCAACATAAAAGATTAGTGTGTAATAACCCTAGCATAAAATTTTTGTAATTGAGTATTAGTTCTGCATAAGTTTTAACAATTTTCAAGAATACCACTGACACAAAACTCATTCCTGACGTTGGTAGCAAGATCCAGATTCTGCTGGCCATACCATCTTTTTTACCCTATCTGGATAGGTAGGAAATTTGCCATATTTTAATTTGGAAATCTATTTTCATTAATCACCCTTTTAATATATGTAGCAGTATTATTTTCCATGAGCTTTGTGCAGAATCAATATTTTAACGATCATGGGTAGAAGTAAAATATCTCAGAAGTGTATTGCTGTAGCTGAAATCTTTTCACTAAAGATGTATTTAGAAAGATATAATTTTATAAAGATGGTGGGGATATGATACAACCTTTCTTTAATGGTTGGGAGGAGGAAAAAGGAGAAAAAATGTATAACTTGTGACCCCATGAATTAGAAGACATCATTCTATATAAATTGCACCTTCTCAGATTGCCTGGAAGTGTGAGACAGTGAACTATAGCATTGTGCAGTAAACCCTTGCAATAAGCTGATTTACACTTTAAAAGTTATGCATTTAAGGGGCAAGGCAGGACACATTTGTTTATAAATTATTTCCTTTCTTTTACCTATCTTAATCACTTAATGACTGTCCTGTTAATTTGGTTTAATTTCTACTTTTTATATAAGTTTTCTAACAGAAGTTGACATAAAAGCCTTTGTGGACAGGCATGATTGGTTCTGTTTCTATGGCAACATGGGTGAATGGAAGAATGATTTCCTTTTGGAACCTTTCCTAAAAGCTGTTTTGTACCCTATAACGATATCTCTAGATTGCCGTCCCTTGTCAGAGGTGAACGGAGATCACATCAAGGGTCAGCTTTGTTCCTTCTGTTTATAGATTATCCTCTGCAATCAAAAGACTGCACTGCTCTTCTTTTTCTTTGTGGTGCTGAACCAATTCCCTTCTCCACTATACACTGATGATAGGAAATTCAGCAAGATCTTTATTTTTTCAAAGCATAACAGATAAACTAGGACTAGATCAACTATTGCGCTGCACTAAAAGTGTCTGGTTGCTATTTCAAGTTCCTAATTTTTCAGTTATAGATCTATTTGTAAATAATTTACTTTATGCATCTTAGTCTCTGGAAAAACCTGAATGAAATATTAAATAGCAAGTTGAACAGTTCAGTGTTTTGATTTAGAGAGAGATAAATCTTACTTAGTATTCTTCATCTTGCTGAATCTTGAGGCTTAGTTTATAAATATCTTTATTTAAAGTGTGAATATCTGCTACAATAATAGTGTAATTTTGATACATGAGATGATCTAATAATCAGGTTGGGAAAGTTTTTAGTCACAGAAAGTCAAGAAGTTCTTTACCTTGTATAAAACTTTAGTAGAAAGCTTGATAATCATAGTTAATAATGATTAATATGTATATAATTTCTCATGCTTCCTATCCAAAAAGACAATGAAAGGCACATTTTTCTTCTCTGACCTAAGTGAAGGATCATGCTTGTTAATAAATAGTATCTTTGTGAATCTCAGTGCCTTTCTGTCTTTTTCAATCCCAAATTTCAGTAAATGTTTTCTGAGAGAGAATTTTATCCTTATAATAAAAGTGATGTTAAAGTTTCCTTCCTCTATATAATGATAGCAATTTCTTTGTCCTTTTTAGTCAGGTGCCTTAAATAAAAATAACTTTTTTTTTTTTAATCTGTTTCCTCCTCTGCTCCATATTTGTAATTTTTTACTTTGTTAGCCCATTTGTATGGTTATTGCTCTTAGTCTTAAAGATATTAGGTTCTGTGTCGATAGAGGAGAGAGCCCAGGGTCTATGCCCTGCAGAGGAAAGGCAGCTGTTACATTTCAGACAATCTCCAAGGAAGACAAACTTTTACTAATAAAAGGCGTGTGGATTTTGACTACAAAATTCTCTTTCTCTCAGAACTTCTGACTTATTTGCTCAGGGAGAATATATAGTTGTTTCTTTTGACTTTATCTGTTTTTACTGTTTAAATAACTTTGATTTGAAAAAAAAATTATAAGGATGAGTTTTTTAATTGTTCAGTTGAGAAGAGTAATTGAGAAATTTAACACTCTGAAGAGAGGTTAAGACTACTTTCTTAAATTGTTGTTGGAATATTGTCTGAAAATTACAGTGGTAAACAGTGAGCAGAAGACCTAAAAGATACTTTATGCTAGCTGGGCTTTGAGGATTTCATGGGGAAATTAATTGATTCAAAAATAGGCCTCAGGAAAACTGTAAAGTATATGTAAAAAGACTAATAAATGATGACTGTCGTCCTTTTCGTGGTATAAGTGTCTCAGTACAGATAATTATATAAAATCTAGAAGCACAAAATAATAATTACAATGGGACTACTGTTAGTAAGATACTCAAGTAAATGTAGAACCTGTCATAGAGAAGTATGGGCAAGAGGTAGTGGTCAATAAGTACAAAAGAAACACCCATTTAAACTGAAAGTCACACCAAACTTAAGTGTTTCTCTGTAATCTTAGAAATAAGTAGTACTTATTCCCTACTTTCTTTCCTCCCTCATGATCTCACAGGACCACAAAATGTGGTCTCACAGGACCTCCCTCATGTGGTCACAGGACCACAAAATTATTTCAGGCTTTTTTCTACCTGCATCCAGGGTTATTTTTCTCTTTTGTATTTTTTCAAGATTTCTTTTGCATGTTTTCATGTTACCTTGCACCTGTTATCTTAGGGAGGTTATATCTTTTATGTTGTTAGAAATAATATGATTTTTAATAGTGTGATCCCCTACCACATAGGAGGAAGATCTGAATACATGTCTTTCAATACCTGTATATTTTAGAAAACAGTTGTCAGAAAGACAGATATTTTGTAGACATCCTGAAACCATGGAAATTATGTGTTACTAGATATCACCATCTTAGCAGAAGACATGTGAATGACTTGTAATTTCAGTGTCTTACCATCTTCTGTTCTCCTGGTGCATCTATAGCATCAATTAACCTAAATTTTCAGTGAAAAATTTAATAGAAGTGTGCTTAGGTGGAATGTGGATATGCATACCTATGTAGAAAGAAAATAGTCTACACACTTGTTATAAAAGTAGGTTTACGGCAATAAACATCTACTGCTTGGCAGAAGCACATATGTTTATCATATTCAATTGAGCAGTATTTGAAATACAGAGCATGATGAATTCATTGACATTCTCACCATAAAGCTGTCATTGCAGCACTGATAGCAGGTGATAGTTCTACAAGCACATGTCAAATCTGTGCTTATCTATTTTGACATCTGTTGATGGAAGCTCTCTTCTTCTATTTAAGTGGACAATAACCTTGATATTCCTTGTGAGCAGTAGAAGCCTACAAATGTTGTTTTAAGAAGGATGTCTCAGCTTGTGATTTATACCCGTCGTAGCAAATTAGCAGATGAAAACATCAAAAAACAAACATTGGCACATTTGAAATAGATCCTCTTGCAACATTAAATCTTTAATTGTTTTGATCACAGGCTATGGCTATTTTGTTGAACTTTGTCTATGTAAAAGAAATTTACTAGAATTTATTTGGTGATAATTATTTTGTCCCCTTCTCACCCACTTTAGTTGCTGGCCTCTCCCTCCCTATAATAATCCTTCACTAACAGCATTTTCCATTTCTCTATTTACCATAAAATAGAAGTGAACTTATGGAATATTTACGGGAAAAGAAAATTTAGAAGCATGACAAGCTTTCTTTGTTTTCTTGAGAATAAAGTTAGGCACACTCCTTTAGGAGCGAAGTGCAGCACCAGCCTGAGGTATAAACCAGAAGTCCTTCCTTTTGCTCCATAGTTGACAATATTACAGAATTTTTCAATAGCAAAAAGTACAACTAGAAGTAAATTAGTATACTGTTTTTCAGTTTAATCAACTATGAGTTTCTAAGCCCAAACTATGCACCTGCAACAAGTTGTTACTTTGTTTTTTTTAACCAGTATTGTATTATTCATCCACAGTAATATTACAATGAAAAGTCAGTAAAGGTGAATGCATTTGTATGATAATTCTTTAATGATTAGGGCTAAGTGACGAATGTTTGCTTTGTCTGTCTGTCTATCTGTCTATCTATCTATCTATCTATCTATCTATCTATCTATCTATCTATCTATCTATTTTTTTCTGACATCAATTGACAAGCTATTCCTTTGAAATAAATTAGTGTCTTAAAAAAAATGGGACCAGAGCATTAGTTAGCAAGATTCTTCCATTACCTTTTAACAATGGGATGGACCATATGAAGTAGTCTGGATATGGAGTACAACTGATGAAATTAATTCCTGTGGTGAATAGGGATGCCACAGAAATAGTGAAAAACTATTTCTATGCATCCCTAAGATCAAATCACAGGCACTGTAATAAAAAAAAATATTAAAAAAATCACCCTTTCTGGACAACCTCAAGTTCACTTACAATCTCCAAATACAATTACTCCTTTAAAACATACTAGTAATTTCTAAATGGTAGTGTAATTCTTTCCTAATTTGTAGTTGCTTTGCTTTGTTTGAATATAGTGATTATGGTTTTCATTACTAGCAACTGGTTAGGTGCTGCTGTTCATATAATGAAACAAACTGCAGTGTAAATGTGCACAGACAAAATTTTAATCTTGAAAAATCTCTTCTGAGTCAGCAGATACATCTTTAACAAAAGTGGTTTTGTCATTTTAGATGCAGCTTGATTCCCTGACAGAATTATGGTTGAATTTCCATTTGATGCGGTCTCTATTAAAGTATACATACTCTGAAGTTGTAGAGAAATGTGGTGTAAAATAAATACATTGATTTGGTCAGCACTTCTTAATTTTAACAAATTGAGTTATTTCATGTTCTCCACTGGTGTTCCAAATACCTATTCACAAGACACCTGTTATCAAATGGCTTATTACTCTAAAAAAAGAAATGTGCCATTAAGGATCACAGAAGAATACATTTGCTGTCTGCTCAGTAATTGATAATCTTTAAAAAATTGTATTCTGTCCTATAAAATTAAGTTTTAAAGGCTCTTTTTCCCTCCAAATTTTGAGTTCTTTTGCCATGAAATGCAAGATTTTCAGATATGCAAGTCAAAATGAATTTGAAGTACTCAGTGTTAGGATGGGGACTACCTGTAATTTTTTACTGCTTTTTATTACTATTTTACAACTTTATTTTCACTCTTTTTATTGATTTAAGCCCATTCATTTAGTACTATCTTTAGATTTAAACCATTACATGACCTCTATTTACAGTACAGAAAAATATGTTCTTATTTCAAATTAAAAATCAGTGGTGCTTTCCAACTAACATGTCATAGCATTAGATGATCCTAAAGAAAGATGGATAAATCAGAACATATTTACAAACAGTTAAGCCTGATCTCAGTTACTGGGGCAGAAAGGTTTTATGACTCGTCAGAAACAGTATAAAACCAGGGATTTCTTGTACTTCTGTAATCCACTTCTACACCACATGTAATATGCGTGTAGTATTTTGGCCTCTTGCAAGGCTTTTATTATGCTGAGAACCTGTTTCTGAAACCAGTTGCAACTTAACTAGAAGAAACAGCTTCTTGTTAGTATTCACATTCCGTGTTGTTGATGGAAAACTTCCTGTTAATTCAAGCAGGCTTGATTGGTCCAAATGAAAGAGCTTCTTGTCAACAGTTTCTGAAACAGTAGGTGTGCTGGAGTAGAAAACTGGAAAATCATGAGTAATTGTTTACAACAACTGTGAAGAGAAGTGTAAATACAGAGAAGTCTTTCTTTAGAAACCTTTGAATTTGATTTGATCAAACAATGAAATTTGTGTATGTTTTTATCATAGTTATCAATGTATGAGAGCTAAAAGGCTTTTTTTGAGTTTTATATTTAGATTTTTAGGTATGCCAGGAAATGCTACTGAAATTGTAAATGAAAACCCAAAACTTTTCAAATGAAAGGAGAAAAAATGCTGAGAGGGTAAATGAAGACATTTCAGTTCTGTGGAGACCTCTCAGAGAAAATGAGCGGGGGATTCTCTTCCAACCATTGCTATCATCCTGGGCTATAACGCTCTGCAGGCTCAGTCACCATGCTCAATTGTTCTAATATCAAACTTAATTTTCAAGTTAACCGGAATTTGCTGGTGATCAGCACTGCCCTGTCAGCAGCCCTATCCTGTCTCCATCTTTACCCTTGTCTGCATTTCCACATCCTCTGTCGTTTTTACATTCTAGTAAGAAAACCTCTTAATTGAGGCTTTCTCAAGACTCAGTTTTAGCAGTAAAAGGCTGGTATTATCCAGGAGATACCTTCCCAGATCACTGCAAAATATAGGCTCTTTTCATGTCTCCCAGGTAGTCCTCATTCTGGGTGCATTAGACTTCACTTCACCTAGCAGTTAGGGTAACATTAGGATGAAGAGAAAATCATCCATGAGCCAGAACAAATGGTAAACCCTTTTTCCCTTCCTGCATGATTTTATTTCTGAACTAGCAAGTATTACTAGATTTAGCAACAAACAAACTTCCTCCAGCCCTGTAATCTGACTTCAGGCTAAGCTTACTCCTTACCTGTGAGAGTTTTGAGCTTGAATGTGTGACCTCTGATGACTTTTTCAGGATAATTTATTCACTGGCATTTATTCAGGCTTTGATGTTCCAGAACTTGATCCAGACCCATCTGTTTTTCTCAGTTCCTGTTGTGCAAATTAAGAATAATATGATAGTGTGGGACATAGGTGTATGATGTAAAATACGTGATTGTTTGTGAGTTGGTACCACATGGAAGTATTGAGTACTGCTGAGGTAATTAGTGATTCAAGTTCTCAGGAAAGAGTTTGAATGTTGCGTAGTAAATTAAAGAATAATTCTTGACAGTAAATGAGCAGTAATAATTCTTGACAGTAAAAATTCTTGACAGTAAATCTGAGCTTATTGCTTTTAAAACGTGAGCATAAATTTGTAATTAATAGATTAGTCTGCTGAGGAGGTACCATGGCTGATCCCTTCAGTTTTGCCAAAATGAGGGCAAATAAATACTTGGTTATTATTAAAGCTGAAAGAAGAACAAAGTCTGGATTTATAAAGGAGAGGGGAGTAAGGACAGGAAGACTGATTATGTACCAACACCCTGAACTTTGAGTTGAAATCGTATGTTAATGTCAGCTAAACACAGCCAAAATATGTTGCTTGCATTATATTTTTCTAGTCCCTTTCTATTTTTGTGTCGGGTATCATAAATTATGTGACCTACATATTTTCCTTTAAGAAACCATATTAATCTTGCAGATCACAGGATTGGAAGCTTTTACTTTGCTGTTTTGCTAAGACATAAATTGCTAATGGTTTTAGAAAAAAAAAGGCATTATTTTCTCATATATCTAATTAATAAGGAATGTTTGTATTTCCAGTTCTGGTATAAATTCTTAACTAAGTTAGGTAGCAGTGACTGGAATGCATTCAGTGCAGTTAAGTGCCTGCAGGGGTGGAACTGTTCAATGCCAAATTTCATTTCTTAACAAGGATTTTCAGTGTTAGATCTTCATAGGTTCATATCTCTGAACTGATTTTCCTGCTCTTGGTGTGACTGTTTATGCTACTAATTATTAATTTTCTGTGGACAATGACCTAGAAAGAATGATTCCTTAGAGCATATCTAAGACCTGTACCCAGTTTTCAATGTATTTTATTGAAGTCTTCATACTACATTTTTCTTGTTTATCTTCTCCTTTTTGCCTTCTTTCTCTCTCCTGTCATTGTGGCAAAGATGTCCTGAATTTGCTAACAAAGTAAAGGGAAAGTAAAAAAAGGGTTAAAGAGAAATTGATGCCTTTAGTGAGTAATAACTATTGTTAATATAAGGGATAAACCAGGAGAAGAATTACCAGTTTGTTGTCAGGGCAGTGCTACCTTTTTGATAGCTTTGTTCATTGTCTTTGAATTCTGTGCCTGTTCAGAGAGTGTTCATAAGCTTTTCTGCCCTTTCCTTTGTGTCTCTATTGTGATTTAGATGAACTTTAGCTTTTCTGAGGAGGGGAAAATGGTTTCCTCGAGCAGTATACATTTTTCTGTTACTGTAATATATTGCTACATTTATTTGTCATAGCTTCAAAGTGCATGGCAGAATAACATATTTAGCAATATTTAGAATATTTTATAGTGTAACCTCTGCTTTCTCCTATCTGGGAATCACTGATATGCATGGTATCACCATTGTTATATGTGTCACTCTTTGTGTAGCAAGTTCAGAACACCTCAGTATAGTGCAAAAATTTCCGAAATGTGTAATTTCAGCAATTTAATTTTAATTACTTTGGCTTTGTTGAATATTTATTTATAGAACTGAAGGTTTATTTATAGAATCACAGAATGGTTTGGGTTGGAAAGGACCTTTAAAGATCATCTAGTTCCAACCCCACTACCATGGGTAGGAACATGTTCCATTAGACCAGATTGCTGAAATCTTCATCCAGCATGGCTCTGAACACTTATGAGGATGGGGCATGCACAGCTTCTGTGGGCAACCCATTTCAGTGCCTCACCACCTTCTGAGTAAAGAATTTCATCCTGACTCCAAAACGACACCTGCCTTCTCTCTGTTTAAAATCATTGCCCCACCTCCTGTCACTGTCACAACTCCAGCAGACTAGTGGCTATTCAGTTTCACCAAGTGATCCCAAACCTGCTCTCTGCTTGTAGTGGGAGGGACGTCACTGCCCCCACAGTCACTCAGAGGATCAGGGACTTGTAACAACTGGGAGGCTTGACTGCCAGGTGAAGACTGAGGCAAAGAGGTCACTGGGCACCTCAGCCTTCACTGTATCAGCCATCACTAGTTCAGCCTGCTTGCCTATCAGGGGATAGGCTCTCTTTGGACTTTCTTTTATGACCTGTGGATTTACAGGATCCCTTCTGGTTATTCTCATGTCCCTTGCCTAGTCGTGTTCCATGTTTTACTTGGCTTTCCCCGATACCATCCTTAGACATTCCAACCATATCCGTGTACTCTCCCCAGTTCATGTTCCTGTTTCCACTGGTTGTGCACTCTTATTCCTCAGTTTGAGTAGCAAATCCTTACTCAGTCATGCTGGTTTCCAGCCTGCTTTACTCAATTTCCTACACACAGGATAGAGAGCTGTTGAACTCTTAAGTAAAGTGTCCTTAAAGAGCTGAATTCGTTGTGTTTGATGTAACATAGAGTGCTTTGGTCCACATGGCATGGGAAGACACTGCACATCCTTCGGGATGAATGTGTATTTGAAATGCCTGTGGATTTTGGTAAATCATATATTCTGATTTTTTTTTCGACTGTCAAGGTAAGGAAGCAGGAAAAAATACAAAAGTAGTTTCTCTATTTCATCTGAATTGTGTGTTGGAAGGCAAGTCCTATCTCATTTTTTTCCATAAGACCCTTAATTAAACTCTGTGTGACAGTTTTAGTCTCTTCATAGAAGTCTCCCATGTGGACTGAGAGTGGGACAGGTTAGAGAGTGTACCACAACCATTGTTATATGTGTCACTCTTTGTGTAGCAAGTTCAGAACACCTCAGTATAGTGCAAAAATTTCCGAAATGTGTAATTTCAGCAATTTAATTTTAATTACTTTGGCTTTGTTGAATATTTATTTATAGAACTGAAGGTTTATTTATAGAATCACAGAATGGTTTGGGTTGGAAAGGACCTTTAAAGATCATCTAGTTCCAACCCCACTACCATGGTAGGAACATGTTCCATTAGACCAGATTGCTGAAATCTTCATCCAGCATGGCTCTGAACACTTATGAGGATGGGGCATGCACAGCTTCTGTGGGCAACCCATTTCAGTGCCTCACCACCTTCTGAGTAAAGAATTTCATCCTGACTCCAAAACGACACCTGCCTTCTCTCTGTTTAAAATCATTGCCCCACCTCCTGTCACTGTCACAACTCCAGCAGACTAGTGGCTATTCAGTTTCACCAAGTGATCCCAAACCTGCTCTCTGCTTGTAGTGGGAGGGACGTCACTGCCCCCACAGTCACTCAGAGGATCAGGGACTTGTAACAACTGGGAGGCTTGACTGCCAGGTGAAGACTGAGGCAAAGAGGGCACCTCAGCCTTCACTGTATCAGTCATCACTAGTTCAGCCTGCTTGCCTATCAGGGGATAGGCTCTCTTTGGACTTTCTTTTATGACCTGTGGATTTACAGGATCCCTTCTGGTTATTCTCATGTCCCTTGCCTAGTCGTGTTCCATGTTTTACTTGGCTTTCCCCGATACCATCCTTAGACATTCCAACCATATCCGTGTACTCTCCCCAGTTCATGTTCCTGTTTCCACTGGTTGTGCACTCTTATTCCTCAGTTTGAGTAGCAAATCCTTACTCAGTCATGCTGGTTTCCAGCCTGCTTTACTCAATTTCCTACACACAGGATAGAGAGCTGTTGAACTCTTAAGTAAAGTGTCCTTAAAGAGCTGAATTCGTTGTGTTTGATGTAACATAGAGTGCTTTGGTCCACATGGCATGGGAAGACACTGCACATCCTTCGGGATGAATGTGTATTTGAAATGCCTGTGGATTTTGGTAAATCATATATTCTGATTTTTTCTTTCGACTGTCAAGGTAAGGAAGCAGGAAAAAATACAAAAGTAGTTTCTCTATTTCATCTGAATTGTGTGTTGGAAGGCAAGTCCTATCTCATTTTTTCCATAAGACCCTTAATTAAACTCTGTGTGACAGTTTTAGTCTCTTCATAGAAGTCTCCCATGTGGACTGAGAGTGGGACAGGTTAGAGAGTGTACCACATAGGACAGGAAAGCGCTAAGGGATCAGGATAGTTGTAGTGAGTTCCTTTGCATGCAAAGGTGTTCTGTGTGAGTTTATACTGGCTCAGTGAATCATCCTTGACTTTGGCTGACAGTGGTAGCTATTCATCTTTTGCAGGAAAAACATATAGTGCTGATTGTTGTCATGACTACTGTCACATTAAAGTCAACATGCTTTACTCTGCAGAATATTTCCATTTTGCGCCACTTTTTAAAAACTCTTAATTTAGTCTGTTTTGTCCGGTTTTCTTAGGTGGTGGTTAGCTGCCAATTGGCAAAACAACAAAAGCTGAAAATGTTAAAGAAATGGAAAAACATGGTAGACAAATTCGGGGTTGTTGTTAAGGCCTCATCCACGAGGCCTTCTTCTTGCTCATTTTTGATGTCTTCATACAGTCCTGATGGTGTAAAACGCAGAAGCAATGTAATGTAGTCAATCTCTGAGTCTACTTGTGTGCTCAAGCTGAATCAGAGCATCTAGTGGTTGTCATCCTTTTTCTCTCTGTCACTGCAGTCTCAGCCCTGTGTTGGCATGGCAGTTGATGATCATCCAAATTTCTCCCCTTCCAAGTAAAAGGGGCCTCTTGATAGTAAATCACTTTACTCTCCCATTCCTTACTGCTATACATAGAGGCCATAGCCCTGTGCATGAGTCTTGTGGATCTTTTCCTGTGTGTTCACTGAGCTCTTGAACTTTTAGATGTATATACAGGCTGCACTTCCTTTTTGTTTTGGTTATTCATTTCCTCAAGCCTTCTAGAGAAACCGTTTAGAGTCAGTGATATATGCTATTGAAACAGTACAGAGTTGAAACTGAGTTATAGCTCTAAAGGCATAAAATGTATTTTCTTTGAAAAATGGTAAAATTACCTGATGTGAAAAACCACTACTGTAAGACTGATAAGCCATTGCAAAGGACAGGGCACTCATAATAATGGCAACTTGAATTACAGTCCACTTTGTTTGGGGGAGGAGGGGGAATAAACTCTGCTGGTCTTCATCCTCCTTGTCTTGTATTTTCTTTGTTATTTTTAATGTTGGTTTAGAATCCTTTTCAAATATTCAAAATTTGAAGTATTTCCTGTAGTTGTTTAGAATGCATCTTTGCTTTATGATACCTTTTATTTCTAGAATGTTCTCCTGATAATCAAGTCCCTTTCTTTTTTTCTTACATCTCAATTTCCATATGCCCTTCAAAATTTGCAGACTGTTACATCTTTCAATTGTCACTTAGCCAGTTTATAAGCAGCATGCCAATATTTAGCTCAGGGATCTCTTCCATAAATTTGTCCTTAGAGAGCTGCTTATGCTGCTTCTGCCTTTATTTTACTGACTGCTAATTTACCTGCTTATTTTTGTTACTGAACCAAAAGATGTATTTCTTGTGAAATGTTAGTGGGATCTTACCAAGTACATGCATACATATCTTTTGATATGTTGTTTTATGCTACTTCGTTCTTTGTCTATATAAATCAAAAATGTACTGTTTAAATTTCTTGCTATAATGTCTATAAATTATACGTACACTCCCTGAATGGCATGGGATCTTGCTCCATGTGACAACAGCAACAACATTTTTGAGGCACTCCGGCTTGTTTTGATTGCATCTCATTTTTTTGCTTCATGCATTTAGTTTCTAATTGTGAGAATAAATCCATATGCTGCTTTTTACCTGATCATTTGATATTATAAAAAACATCTATTTTGTTACTTTTTTCCTTTCTTCTGGTGAGTTGATGTGAATTTTCACACGGATATTTAACCTTATCTTTTGAAATCTCAGAATATAAGACATGCAGCTAGTATGAAAAGACTGTTCAGCCATTTCTGCATTTCAATTTTCTACTATTTTTTAAACAATATGCTTTATTAGTAGCAATTTATAGTAAAGTTTATGAACATAAAGGGATTTTACAGATAAGTAGACCTGAATGACTCCATATCCAGTTTGTTTTTAATGTGTCTAGTTAGCAATTACACAGCAGATAGCTTCTATTAATTTCATTTTATTAAAGGAATCATGATTATAAGTTAAATGAAGAGTACTTGGGGAAGGATAAATTATAATAGGCCATGGAATCACTTGCCATTAAACAGAATGTCCTGCTATTTTTGCATAGTTCAAATACTTTTTCATTAAATATAAGTTCATTCAAAACCCAATTCAAGATAGTAAATGTGATTTGTTAGATACCAACTGTTAAGAGGGCCTGCTGTTTGAAAAAAAAAAAAAACAAACCCAAAATGTATGCTGGTAATTCCCTGGTCTCATTTTGAGACACTGTCCTCGTTTTGGGTCGTCCAGTCAATTCCAGTAAAGTATCAACAAGTTTTCATAACTATCCAGCTGGAATTTTGTAAATAATAACCTGTTTGCTTTGTTCTTAAGGAACAACATTTGACTACTGAATTTTATTGATGCTGAAAGCAAGCCATGTGCCCTGTTTCCATTGTTGTCTTGCAAGCAAGTGAAAGCCCTCTACAGTTTTTGAATGCTACAAAAATAAAAACAGTATCCTACAAAGATATTTAAAGCAATAGTGCTTGCAAAGTAGAAAGAACATAGGTAGTATGGTTGCTGCTACAGAAACACCTTTCAGTAGGGAAATAAACACAATGCAAATAAATCTCAGTTAATCTCAGTTATTATTATATGGAGATTAGTTGAATAAAAATATAAAGGTTCTGCCAAACCTTTTTGCTTTTAAGCACCTGTGAGAAAGCTCTCAAGGGTATACTGTATAAATATGAGTTCTGTCACAAGCATGACTTTAAATATTTCATGAGTTCTGCTTCAAATGCTTCTGCACTGCAAACAATTTCAGTATCTATAATAAGCATATTTCAAAATAATTTTATAAACTTGTTACTGTTGTAATCACATGGCCTGTATTTAAGAAAGCAAAATTGTTCCCAAAATCCAGAAAATTTTAAAGCAAGTATCTCTTAGTGAATAATTTGCAAATCCTGCTTGCTTTTCTTTCTAATGCACTTTCTGGAGCTTTGAACTCTACTGTTCTTTTCATGACCTTAAAATGACTCCTCTTGTCTTTGTAGTATGGAAAGGTGTTTCTGAACGATGAGTAGCAGACACTACCTGTTGTACCGCATTTCTGCGTGCGTTTCTGAGTTCCCCAGGACAAGAAAGACATGGGCGTTCTAGAAACAATCTAGAGAACAGCCAGCTCCTTAGCAAGGAAGGCTGAGAGCTGGCTGTCCTGGTAAAGAGAAGGCTTGAGGGATCTTGTCCATGTGTACAAATACCTAAAGGAATAGCGTAAAGAAAACGGGGCCCAGCTGTTTTCAGTGGTGTCCAGTGCCAGAGCAATGGGTAATTGTCACCATGATCCTCTTACATCCATTATCTACCATCCTGTCATTGTCCATGAAGTGAAACAATCAGTTCTATCTGAACATGAGGAAACATGTTTTTTAGTATGTGAATGACTGACCATTGAGGCAGGCTGGCCAGGATCATGGTCCTGGGCAGTCTCTCCGGGGGACCCTGCTGGGTCAGACAAAAATGGACCAAATGACTTCTAGAGGTCATTTCCAACTTCAACCAATCTGCAGTTGATTTTACAATTAAAATGTAATTGTTAATATCAAACATGATTTGGCTACCTTTTCTCAATCTTCTAAAACCAACAAAAACAGGTGTGGTAGACACGGGTGATTAGTAAAATCAGACTTGTTGTAGGAAGTCTGGTTAAGTTCATCAGTCAAGTAGTAAATAATGTCCTCTTGCCTGTCTTATACTCATCTAGGTTAATAGAGGTAAGTAAGTGTTCTCTGATCTACTTCAAATCAGCATCAGTAAGGACTGTGGCAGTTTATGCTGCAGGATAACAAAAAAAAGGAATTTAGTAGCAATGTCATAGTGGGGTGGCTGTTTTGCAAATGGACGATATCACTGTTATGTATTAGCTAAAATTGTACCTGGTCTGCTGTGTTAGGGGCTAGCTTTTTAAATGTTCAAATTATATACACTTTTTTGCCACACATGTGAAAAAGGATGTACTTGAAGTTTAAAATAAAGCTTGCCTACTTGACTCTGAGAGGTAGGCATTCTAAAGAGAAGCAGAACATTGCAAAACTTAAATGGCAAAGAAGAAGTTAACACAATGTCAGATACAGGTATTTCTAAGGACATGGGTCCTTAGAAATAGTCTCTGATGGGTGAAAAGTCCTCGAAAAAACCCAAGTATATGAATTTATTTGTAGCTTTCCACTCTTAGATGACTAACAGGTATAAAGCCTATGGCTGAGAAGATGGGGAGGATCACATCACTTTTCCACCTAGCAGCATTTTTCCTAAGGCAGCCCAGGGTAGTACCAGCCTGCTTTATGGCTAGAGTAAATGATCGGGATTGTTAATATCAGAATTAAGTTGGATTAATAGATTAGAAATATCATGACTGTTGAGAAAGTTTGTAGTTGTTCTGTGCTTTGCATGATATTACATTTGTAAGAACAACCCCTGAAAAAATTTTCTTTGGAAAAAAAATATATATAGAAGTAAGATAATTTACATTTATTTAAGCATTTTGCTAGCTTTATTTATTTTGATTTTTATAGCTTATTGTTAAGTGATTGAAGACACTATTTTAAAATTCTTAATCTTTTGCCACTGCTGTTGATAAACTACAGGCCATACCCAAAAAGGCAGTGTTCTTTTTTTCCCTTTTGTGGTTTTCTCCTTGGGTTTGGGGGTTTTTGCATTTTTCTTCTTTTCTCTGAAGCTCATTATTTTTATGAGTGATCATTATTGTGATCGTTTTGTTTTCAGTCGGTATTCTAACTGTTCTTTAGTAAACTGTTGGAGTCTGACTGTTTACAGTCAAGGATTGTCCCTTTTATTGGCAAAGCTGTACCTAGTAGGGTGCAGCATGTTTGTGCTAAATTCCAGTTGTTAGAAAGGTTCTCTCGTGGTCTCCTGTAATTTGAAACTTGATACAGACCTGACCTGAAACTGATGGTTAGTCTGTGTATGCAGTCTGCAGAAAATACGTCGTATTAATAGAGGAATATAGGCAGCTTGAAAAGGGCAGTTCATGAATACCACCACACTAACATCCACAACACTAATGACCATTGCGAAGAACTTGACGTATGTGTAGAAGACACAGCCTTTCCAGAAGGCCATATTAGTCCCTAGTCGTTCATTTTCCACATCTCCCTAATGGCAACGTAAAAAATAGGATAAAATTAATCAGGGAGAGAGAAATCCTTCTGCATTTTAATTTCATACTTCTCAGATTTGTTATATATAAGAGCAGTTCTAATAGAATTTGTCAGATAAACAGTCAAAAATCATAAAATGGCAGAGGGTAAAAGAACGTAGGAGGACACAGCATCCTAGCATGAGTTTTGCACTTGCTAGGTCACTTCACTGAGATACTCTCATTAGGCATTGTTTAATAAGTTTACTGAGCTACTGATTAAGAAAATCAAACAGCAGAGACTTTAAAAAAAAAAAATCTTGCCACAGTCATGTACAGCAGGAGCAACAGATAAGTGAATTGGTGTTAGGACATATTAACATTTGAGAAATTTGTCTTAACAGTTTCCAGGATCTAGTGAGAGACACTTGGTTTGTATTGGGTCGTTACTCAGTTAAAAATAACCTTTCCAGGTCATGTCATTTTGTTTGCCGCAGTGAAATAAGTTTATTTCAGCAGAATGAGGCCGTTATTAGCTTGGCAGAGTCCACTTGTCAGAATTTTATGGAGCAGAACACCGTTTGGCTTGGAAATTCAATAAATACTGTAATGTGAGAGAAGTTAAACTCCAAGGGCTGAAGGGGCACAGTCTTGGGAATTTGTCACTAATGCATTGTTTGACACTTCTGTTGAGAAAGTATCAGGATATATGACAAATGATAATTAAAAATCCTGCAGATATCTCTCTCATGATGCTAAGTGATGTTAAATATATGGACTGAATAGAATTTTTGTCTTGAAGAAGATTAGCAGTAATGTCAAAAGTGAAAATAAATGCTTTGCACTTCTATTTTTACCTACTTTATTTCTCTTACATGCAGTTCTCCTAACATTGGGATGGTTTAGCATGGTTAAAAGATATCTACAATTAAATGTAGTTGAACTATTATTGTTTAAATAAGCATGGGAAAAATTTGCTCTGCTATGTGTATTTATCTGAAGTGTGGGAGGCTGATTTTCTGTCTCCAGTGGGAGAGAAATAGGAAAACTAATTGCTCTCCCTGCAAGGTGAAACTATGCAATTCAGTCATGTAATAATTTTAGATGCAGGGATGAGGTAGTCAGCAAAAATGGTTGGGGTGCCCTCAAGCTATCCAGACTTCCTGCTTATGCTTGGAACACTATCATTTGGAACAACTTTTAAAGTATTGCCTGTTCGAACAAAAAGATTGCTTCCAGATGGAGTAATTCTAGGTTTCCAGTCATATACAGTAACATTTATAGACAATGAGCTAATTAACCATTGAATATATGGTGGAATATTGATTATGCAATGTTATTCTCTTAAGGTTGGATGTTGTTTATTAAGGAAGTGTACACCTGCCATAGGTGTTACTGTCTGGACAGTGAAATGCTACTTGGAATACCATGCTTTATGCTATGTGCAAATCAGGTGAACCTATTTCAATAATTTTCCAAGTATTAGTACCAGGTAAATTCTAGAAGGTGAAGGATTCCCATGAGGAAGTCCAAGTGTTACATCACAGCAGGAAACAATTTTTTAACATATTCTAAATTATATTAACTATCTTTTCTTGAATTTATTATTTTTCGGCTCTTTAATATGTGGGGGTTTTTGTCATCTACAAATATAAATTTGGAGAGAGTTAAAATTGAAGTAACCTGTATCAATTCAAAGCAGTTCCTTCCTGTGCAATGTGACCAAGTCCAAAGAATATACTGTTGTTTATTTGATCAAAGTAGTATTATTTTCAAGATTACTTGGATAATGCTAACATGCTCCTTGGTATCACTATGCAAAGGGCATATGAGAACAATTTGATTGTGTTTTGGTATTCAGGCCTAATTATTTTATTTTATTTTATTTTATTTTATTTTATTTTATTTTATTTTATTTTATTTTATTTTATTTTATTTTATTTTATTTTATTTTATTTTATTTTATTTTATTTTATTTTATTTTATTTTATTTATTTAGGACGCTTTTCTTATTTTCCTCCCAAATCCATTGCAATCTGCATCTTTTCATTCTAAATAGAATTAACTGCTTCTACTCACAGAAATAGGTGTGTTGTGGTTGATACATCTGTATGTACTATTCAGACAGATATCCTGTAGATCATAATAACTTGTAAATCTAGTTCCAGACAAGCACTGAGAATAGTCTCTGAACTTCATCTCACCTAGTATTTCCTTTGCAAGTTCTCACATTTACTTTCAAAATAAGAGCATGCCTTGGAGTTACTTATTCATTTAATTGTACCAGAGTTCCACTAGTCCTAAAATATGTCTAAATGTTGAGACTGCTGATTCATATGTTTTAATTATACCTTTTTATGTGAATAAAAGAGTTTTGCAAATGGCTTGCCATATACTCAAACTCCTTTAAAATTACATGAAATTACTTCATAAAACAAAAAGCAAACACATTATAATGTCCAGATTAATTGCTTTTGGTTAGTAGATAATAACTCTAGTTGGACACGGAAGAAATCATTCACAAATTAGTAATTCCCAGAAGGCATTTCAGTTGGGTAAGATGTGTACACTTATGGTATATGAACAGAGCTTACCGAAAGGATCTGTACAGTGATATCCTGAAGTAGCAATAAACAAACATACCAGAATAATTGACACAGTTTACTGGCATTTCTCAGTTTATATGCTGTCACATCTATATTAGTTTCTGGCGGTTTTGCATACTGGTGGCTAAAGATACCTTGTTTTGACTCTTCATTCAATCAGTACACTTAGTGTTATCTTGATGTTTGGTGGTTTTTTTTGATTATTACTAAAATTAGAACTTTTAAATAATAATTTTTAAAATTAGATTTCTGCAGAAATTTTAATAAAGAAGGTTAAAGAGATAAAGGTTTTATAAAGAAAGCATGAATTGTATACCCCAGAAAATTAAGAAATTGTAACATTACATGCTTCTGAGCTTTACTGCTATTTACAGAACACTTTCTCTTGGATCTAGAATGAACTTTTCTTTGATCATTTTACTCTTTCAAGCTTATTCAGCACTAGCAGGTACTGTACTTAGATCCCAAGGGCAGGCAGAGTTTTATATTTTGATTTACTTGGTTTACTTGCTGCTTTGGCTTCAGATAGTACAGTTTTGTGGGGTTTTGTTTGAGTTTTGTTCATTTTGTTTTGGTTTCTTTTTGTTTTGTTTTGTTGTTGTTGTGTTTTGGTGGGGGTATTCATGGGTTTTCTTGTTTTGTTGCTGTTTTTTCTGTGTTTGTTTGGTTTTGTTTGTTGGTTTGGTTTTGGTTCAGTTTGGTTTGTTTATTGTTAAAGTGCTGTCCAGGGAAAATAGAAAAGCTTGCTATCCTAAGCACCTGAACCAGTTGTCTTGAAATGATCTGAATATTTTATCCAGACAATATGCAATTTGGACTAATTATCAGTACTATCATAGATTTATGCTTAGAAAGAAAATAATATATTTTTTAAAAATACATGTGTTTCTATTTTTTTTAAATACAGGTGTTGTTTGCTGTGTTCTTATTAGACATTCTGAGATTTTTAACTGCATCTAAGAGGACAGGCACTAGGTAAAGCATCCTCCTCACATTTATGACTGCAAGAGCCACCTGCTTGATTTATTTGTCACTAACAGAGAAATCTTTGGCACACGGTCATCTGGATACCTCTGTTTTGTCCAGAACTGGAAGAGGGGTGGTGTTTGAAGAGCAGTACTTCAACTATTTCTGAGACCTTACAGTTCGGGTGTTCTTCAGCCCTCGTGAGCGTTTGTTTTTCTTAGGTGGTCACCAAGTGTAGAAGTGGATCCCACTGTAGCAGCAGTTAAAAGAAGTACAGGGAACGTGGATGTTGGAATGAAAGCATGCATAGGCAGCCCGGCAGTAGGTGCAGTGCTCTGAAGCTGACTCTGAAAGGTGCTGCGAAACATCTGCATGTGGTTCATTGTTCATGGCAACCTTCTCTGCATGGGCTGAAGCAGGAGGAACCCTGACAGAGCTGCTGTTGCTAAGGTGGTGTGATACTAAATGAACTATTGCAATTCTAATGATGCACTCCTGATGCATTCTGGAGTCACTTACAGTCTTTCATACCTACATGGCACCAGGCATAAGAAACTAATAATTTAGACGTTTTAAATGCCTTAAACACTTATTATTAGCCACATACAACAGTAAAAAATCTGCCATTAGTTACAATGAAATATTTCAGGTATTTCAACAATTGCTCTTTGATTTTATATTCTGAGAATTTTTGATACTTTGTTGTGTGATTTGACATAACCTCTGAATAAGTTGATTTGTTGTTTGACTTTTTTTTTGATAATTACTTTATTTGATTTCTGTTTCCTAGAATCTCTTTTCCTACAGCTTTTCTGCTGTAGTTGAGGAAGAACTCTTAGTTATGTGGTAAATAGGTATGATTCGTGCTGATAAAATGGAAACAGTAATTGATACTTACCATTTAATAACATTTAATAATTAATATTTGGGAGAAATAAAAATAGTTAAAAGTTGTAATGCAAAAAGAAAAAGGGAGAGAGGAGGGGCTCCACTCCCCCCTTCTGCAGATGTTTACAAGGACAAGATCTACCATATAATAATTGGGAATAATAAAAATAGGATGCCAAAGGAAGAGGGAGAGAGGAGGGGTTCTATCTCTCTCCCTCTCAAGTAGATGTTTCCAAGGCTTACAGGAAAGGCCGGGGAAGCAGATGCTAAAAATGAACAAGAACCTGGTTGGCTCCTAGGAAAATGTTAATTATAATGGATTTATTGTTTTTATACATAGATGTAGTGATATGTATTCTTGGCTTATATTATATCGGCTTGGTGCACATGTGTAACCCAAAGGTGAATCAAAGGACAAAGAGGAAGACTGCAATTCTTCATCAATTAAGACCCCCAAAGACTTGTGCGACCACCGAATTGAGTGGTGGCGCATGCGCAGTGAAGGTGTTAATGAGGGCGGAGATAGGTAGATGACGAACCGGAACTGGAGAATATGGTATTAACACATGGTATATAAGGGGGGAATCTTCACTTGGCAAGTTCGTACGGAGGGTGGCACGGGTCCAAGAGCCCTGCACTCCGTACCCCGCGGTTATTCTTTGCTTATGCGCTATTATTGGAACCGAATTATCCTTTATTTTAATCATATATTGTATCCAATTATTGTATCCAATTTTATAATTTTTTTAACCAATTAATTAAAATTGATATTATCTAATTATATTGTTTGGTTCCTTTTGATGAGATAGTTGGGCAAACATAACAGATTATGCAGGGTCAGTCATCTAGTGTCACTTAATTTTCAGAGTTAGTCATTAAAGCATAACATAATCTGAAGAAGCAAATGTTTAGGAACCAGGTGATACACTTTTCTTTTACAAGGTATGTAGACAGGTAGGTAGGTAGGTAGGTAGGTAGGTAGGTAGATAGATAGATAGATAGATAGATAGATAGATAGATAGATAGATAGATAGATAGATAGATAGATAGATAGATAATTTGTCCATCCAAACATATAGAAGTGTGTATGTACTTAAAAATGCCACATGTTTGAATCTGAGAGTGGTAACATAATTGATTGTCCATGGTAATGCTTTTTTTTCCACACTACTTTCAGAAGATTCTCATGGGTCTCAGGACCAGCAGGAGGCATTACTACCGTAGTTTGAGAGTGTTCTCCCTAGCCAGAAGAACCAGTTGTTTGAAGTTAAGAGTAAAATGAGTAAGAGGTTATCTTTCTATGTAGACAGAGGCTGGTCTTTTTCACTGACAGTAAACAAAAAGCCATCCACAGTTCATGTAGTTCTCAACTTAATCATCCTTTTAGCTCATTTTAGGAGCTAGCAACAATAACCCACCATTCTGTATACCAGCAACTTACTGCTCATCTCTGCAGACATAGTATTCAAACTTTAGTTTTACATCTCTGAAAAAACAGTAATTTTCTGTGTCCTTCTTTGCCTACTGCTAAATTTAATGAAAGTTTAAGGAAAGCATATTCTGAATGAGGAATTAAAGGAATCTTACATGGATTGTAAGACTAATGACATTGGTTAGGACAAGTACATTCAAGCTTTGTATTATATCAGTGCATACTTTGATATAAATGCCCCAAAAGATGTCTAAAGAATCACAACAGAAATGGGGACGAGAAGTACAAACTTAAGGGAATGAAACATGCAGACTAAAAGCATATGTGAGAAGCATACATGTTTTTCAAACATGACAGGATGCAGAAAAAAGGTCTGTGATTTTAGAATCTTGTCAATTTGCACTAGACTTAACAATTACAATAAATAACATTAATAATAATAAATACAATAATTAGAATAAGGAATATTTGGCTTTTAAAAGGAAGCCCAAGTTTCATGTTTCTAAATCTGCTGAAATACTTTTTTCATATTTGGTTCTTTGAACTTTATGGCATCAAAACTTCTCCTAAAATTAACGGAAATACTCTTAATTTTAAATTTCAATAGTTGATGTGTTAGATTACATCTGAAATAGTTTAGCTGTTTATCAAGCAAAATTCATCTTTCACTAACTTGAGGCACTCAATTTGTTTTTCCAAATGCAGACTCTGCATGGGTGTATGTTCTTAGAAATTCACAATGAGGGGGTAGAGAACACTTGAAAACACCTAAAACTGTCTGGGATAAGAAATACTGCAATGGCATGTGCAAGTTGACTGAAGTTGTGATTAATAGTAGGACTATTAGGGAAGCATCTTGATTTTACTCTTCTACCATTGATTTGCAACTTACCATGTATTACTTCATGTTTCTTGATCTTGTAAATGAAATCTAACAGACTTAATACTGTAATGTTGCTGTACTAAAAGAGATATTATTAGGGTCTGAAGATCATTATTCTTCTTCCCATATCAAATATGTAAATCCATCATAAAAACCCAGTGATTTGGAAATAAAAGGATTTGTATTGTTGCGGAAAGTTTTGGAATCTATCTCAAAATGGAGAAATGACAGCCACCTGTAGTAGTAACTTCCAGACATCTGGGTACCTCATGTCTTCCTAAGGACCCCCATTTTTTATTACTCTAATAAGTATTCAGTAATGCATGTTTTTGTATATGTGTGTCATGTTTGGTTGCTGATGGTAGGTTTTTATTCCTCCCCCGTCCTCAGAAGATTGTTAGAGTTACAAGGATTATTTCTGTAAAGGATCCTGAAACTGCTTGGCTGTCTTTCTGTAGCCTCATCATTTGAAACTAATGAGGTGATTCAGTAATACCTGATTTGGACTCAACCTTCCATTTGCTGTTATTTTGAAGAATTTTCAGTAGTCTCTGGAGAAATTATCTTTACCTGTGTATAGTTTCCTGATCAAAAAGTTGACACCTTACTCTATTTTCTAGCTACCCATATTCTGCTCACCTACTCACTCAGTCCTACTGTATTTTTTTTTAAATGTATGGATCTTCATTTTTTTGTGTGTTGTTTTTGGTTTTTTTTAATTAATTGGTTTTTATTGTTGTTTTGCTTTCATTTCTGTTGGATTTTTGTGTGAAAGATGTATTTGGAAACCAGTATAATACTTTTTTTACTGTGTGGACTTGCTTTTGAAGCAGTTTATTTCTGCCAGGCAGGGTAGTTGTGGTCATCCACACTTAGAGTGAGAAGAAACACCATTTGACACCACTGACTATTTCAGTTTGATCTTGATTATAACTTTTGCTTTCTAACTTCAAATGAATTTTTGGACTTATTAAGTAAAAACTGAGAAAACTGATTAAGAGAATGTCAAGATAAAACCTCTTCATTTTTTGAAAACAGAATTGATACTACATTTGCCCATTTAAGACTAACTGTGACATTAAACTGTTAGCTTTAGACTTGCTATAAACTAAAAAAAGCCTTTTAAGCTCATAAGGATACCACTGTTCTATTCTGTTTTATGGAGGCAGGATAAAAACAAAGAAACTAGTTATTTACAATAAATACAATAAAATAAAATACTGACTTTTGGAAAATAATTTTCAACTTTTAACATTTATAAATTATTGTGCTGTATGGTAAAAATATATATAAGAAAGACCTCTCTGTTTCCTCTGAGACAACTGTGTGAACCATCTCAAAAGACTGCACTGTGATTGGGTGGCAAAATACAAGAGTACTTCACACATTTTACTCTCAGCCTTGTTTTTGTGGTTGATTGATAGGTTAACAGATCCTAGGTTTCAGACCACTTTCTTCCTAGTTTTCCAACAAACATATACTTGGGTTTGCTTTTTAGTTCTCTTCAAGTAGACTCCCATTTAGACTGTTCTGGTGTTGAGATAGTTTAATGTGAGCTTTTTAAGGAAGCCAGTGCTGTTTACCAAGTAGTTAACAGTACTTCATGGCAGACACTGCCAAAGTCGCTTGGAGCATTCCATTGTAGTCATGCCATTTTTGTCAGTTTTACTGTGGTCAGATTTCTGCTTTTACAGAGGAGTTTCGTGTTTGTGGTTAGTGTTTGCTGCTGTGAGCAAAACCTGCTAGAGCAGGTTTTGACCTTGGTGTATATGTTGACTAATTTTTTTCTGAAATAAGGAAATAAGAAAACAGCTTATTAAGAATCTGCTTTCTGCTTGTGAAAGAGGTTGGCAACAGTAGATAAATAATCAAATCATCAGTGGGCACAGACAAATGGCATGAATTGAAAATTCATTTCTGTGACTATAATGAAATTTTTGCAATTTACTATCAGCTTAATATGCAAACATGATTTTAAAATTGTCTGTATTGGGATTTAATTTGTTTTCTGATATCAATGGTGAGATTCTTTTAAAATATTGGTTCTAAAATAGTGTGGCTTTTACAGTATCAAAGAGTAGTGGTAGTACTACTACCTTTAGGGGCTAAAGGACTGCATTGTATTGGAGTTTTGGGGAGCATGGTTTATTGTTACTTGCAGGACAAATAATTTAAATTGGACAGCCTGCTGAATTCCATGCTTTCATTTTAGAGCATAACCTTACTCAGTGGACTTTGCATTCACAGTTTTTCTACCTATATTATTTAGAATATAGATGAGATCTTGGATTTGTGAGACCAAGGATGGTATTTTAGTCTTTTGGCTGTTAATGCTAATATAATCAAAGCAAGATTAAAAGAAACTCCTAAATCAAGAGACCATCTTTCTTTTGGTTCTCTGATTTATGATTCTAAGAGTGATTCTATGTTCATCACAGTCTCTATGTTCATGACAGTCTAGTGTATTTCCAAGGCACTGAAATTTACTCCAGTTAATTTTTGCTGCAATATTACTGCTTTAACAAATAAAAAAAAGCAGGGAAAAGTCCAAATGTATTAAAATTTATATTTCTGTTCTAATAAAGATCTGATGAGATCCATAAAAATAATTCTATATTTTCTTTCTAAATTATTACAATTATTAATAGCTCATATTAGTTTCATATTTTTTAGAATGTATCATTAAAACATAATTTTACTAAGTTGAAGGAGCATCCTTTGGAATTTTAAAGATTACAGATTTTACAGAATACTGCTTCACGTTCTCTATATTCATATGACCTTTTCAAATTTTAGAAATACTTTGCAATCTATGTTGCCTTATTTTTGTGCCCATTCAGAACTAAGAATGAATTTCTGCTTCTTACAGACCTCTGATGTCCAAGGTCCATGATCTGAATAATGACCTATATAGAATGAAAGAGAAGTGTAGAACGTCTCTGCCAGACCAGACATTTGAAATATGAGACTTATCTCTCACTTTTATACAAGGGATAATTATACCTATTTCTTACAATAGCTCTAATTGGTAGAGTTAAATTTAGGCAAGTTTTTCCACTTTTCAGGTAGGAAGAGAATACTTACATGACCTTAGGTCACTTGTGTGGTTTTGTAGTCCTTCCCTGGCTTTAGTTGGAAAGAGAATATTCATTAAGAAAAAGAAAATGTCTAAGCAGTTTTTTTCACTGACTGGAGAACCTATGTGCTTTCACACTCACCTGTAGGAAGAAGTAGACAAAACAATTCAGAAGTATTGTAAGCGTGAAATAAACTGGAATTAAAACTATTATTAAGTGGCAATCTCTCAGAGTTTCTAAGCAACATATCTGCTAATTATCCTAAAAATGTATTTATCTATTATATAAAAAATAAGTAATTGCATATCCACCTTAAAGTCTTACAATAAAATTTTCAGAATAATTTCTAAGTATAAAGTAAAAAATATTTCTGTAAACATCATTTCAATTTTTTGTGTATCCCATCTGCTGTCATGTCACTTTCTGTTGATAAAAATTCAACAGATTGTTCAGGTTCTTTGAAATGAGAACATAGTGGAAGTACTCTGGAGAATCCTTCAGAAAGAATTGAAGGTGTGTTGGGTAAGAGGTAGTATTTACCAGATTCAGTCCACTGCACTTCTCCTTGTTTGAAAGATACATGTCTTTTAAATTTAGTAGTATGTCTTTTAAATTTAGCTTTATATCTGTTTTTTCTTTATTATGTCAGGCTTGGGAAGTAAATATTATGAACTGCAGATAGTTTCTCTGAGACAAAGGTGAGCTCTGTCAGCAGAGCAAATTGCATCATGGTCTGTCATTCACACTTCAAGTAATTGAATAATAAAACAGTGATTTTACTCTGACTATTGATGTAATAGGTTTTGACTCTGATACAAGTGCCTTCCCTGAAGTTTTACTTTTTTTTTTTAAATTTCATTCTGATTATTTATGGATGTATAAGTAAATGTATCTACATATCTGTAGAAATATACCTGTGCAGCTAGATGTATCTCTGTGCAGAAATACAGATTCACTACATACATACTCCAGGCATTATAAAAAATTTGATTTAGTGTGTGACTCAAAACAGACATGCTGAAATTACCTTAAGGAAAAAATAAAGCTTCCTTTTTAGTTCACGGTTTATTAGGAGAGTGATGGAATTGGTGTGTGTGCACTGTAACAGGGAAAGTCTTGCTAATAGATGTATTTTTTTGCCTAGTCAAGGTCTTAAAGAGTGTCAGGGAAAAAAAAAAAGGAGTCATTTCAATAGGTTCTCTTGTCAGTATTCTAATAATTAGGCAGTCTGATAATTCATACTTCTTGCAGATGTGTTGTGTATAGACAAGTGTGGTGAAGACTGACATACTGTTGTAAAGTGTATATCCAGTGTTTTCAGGATGTGGAAGCAAGAATTCTCTTACAGATCCATTTTCAAAGGACATTTGCTAGTATTCTAGTGCTCAGTAGAATGTCCCCATGACCTTGCTTAAAGGTGAGCTTGTTTGTTTTTGGTTTTTTTTAATTAATATAAAGATCTGCAAACATCACTTAGAAATTAGAGAACCATCCTTTTAGGCAGTGGACGGATCAGCCCATTTACCTCAGCTGCTTAAACATGAATATTTGTTTAAATGTTTACTGACCTTTCTGTAACTAAGTGGAATATTGGGTGACTTAGATTCAGTTAGGATTAGGGTTCAATATTGTGTCTGTAATTCTGAATCAGGAAAGAACCTATTCTGGCAGTATTTATGCATACAGAGTTTGCTCATGATTGCAAATCCATTAGTAAGCCATAATTCACTTAACTTCCATAGATAACTGCAAAGTGATAGGATAGGCGTAGACACAGTTGTATGTGTGTGCAGTTGGATATTCCTACAGAAAAATAGCATAATCTTTCTCTGTGTTCATATTTTACCCTCTAACATAGATGTTAATTCCAGCATATATTCACAGAGCTCCATTCTCTGTTTTCTAAGGGGAAAGATATTCTGAGGGATTTCAGTGTCTATGTCTTCTTACATTTCACTGTGAGGAAAAGGTAGGAAGACTGAGGGTGACAGCAATAATTACTAAGTTAGAAGTCTACTAAGAGAAAACAAAATATGAAGAAGAACAGTGTGTCAGTAGATTATTTTTCTATTATACTTCTGTAATTAAACAGTAGCAGAATATTGAAAAAATATAGAATTGTTTAAGATATTTAAATAGTATAAAAAATGGGAAAGTAATAATATCAAATACCAATGAATTATATGTGAGAGTCAGAATTGCAAAAATTATTGTTAATCAGTTTGATTATGATAAACTTTCTTTAAAGTTTAATGAGTTTTGAATTAAATTTGTCAGTTCTGTTCAGTGATGTGGTTTAACATTATATATATTGATCTTAAGTGTGAAGATTGGGGATCAGCATAAGATTATTGTGGTTTTTTTCTTTAGGAACCTAAGGAAGTCTTCTCTTTATTTGCTGGAAGATGCTTAGAAAACAAGAAAATAGCAGAACATTTATTCAAAATAAATTGAGAAAAAATTGCATTTCAGTTAGGATTTATCTGTTGTTGGATACCAGATTGAATGCCAAATCAGATGACTGCTTTGGCTGTTGTGTACATGTGCCTGTTTAAGATCTCAACTGCAGAAAAAGTTAACTTTTTGATAAAAATTTTAAAAATTGATGACGCAGTATAGGAACAAGTGGATTACAAGAGCACATTTCAGTACATTCCCGAATCCACAGATAACATGTAAAATGAACTCTATGTAGATAAATCCAAGTCATCCTCCAAAATTAATTGTAACTTTTGGTATCTTAATAAATAAGTTTACATCTTTGTCTTAGATCCCCGGTTGTCTCTGACACAAAGACTAGTGGAAGTTTGGTCTGGAAATCTGGATCTTCCATTGCAACATTTGAAATAAAGTTGTTTGAAATAGAAGTGTCAGTGTGATAGTATAACAGTTGTGACATGACTAAATTACTATTTCAGGGCTGCTTATATTGTGGCCTAAAGATTATGCCTAAGTATTTTTAAAAAAAGAGGTGCATCAGTTAAAATGTAAAAATAGTGATTCACATTTATTTGATATTTAATGAGCTGACTTGCAAAAAATAATTCTTGAAACAAATTATTTTATTTTTGGTTCCAGAGTTTTTTAAAAAGGAGAATGCAACAATGACATAATTTATGGAAGTAGTCCTGGTTTCCCCATGCTAGTAATAAGGAAATGATTGTGAAGTAAACTTTACAAAGACTAAGGTTACAGTCTGCATACTGTGGACTTCAAAACGCGTGAGAGACTCATCTACAGGTACCTGAACAAGAACACCTTTACGGAGTTTAGATTTTGTTTAAGGCATTAAAAAAACCTACTTTTTTCCTCCTCTTATCCTGTAGCCTGTGACCTGCCTGTTTCTGTTTAGCATTGTTAACCTTATGCTGGCAGCAGTGGAAGATCTGCTTTATGCGGAGATTAGGACTAAAGAATTCAGGTTTTGGATATCAAGAGATTAGAGATTGCTTGGGATACATCCCTGCATTTTCTCACTTAATCCAGTTGTTCCTGTTGTTCTAATTTATAAATAATGTCATAATTCTCATATATCATCTAGCATCTTCAGTAAGCAAACCATTCAAACTAGCACATCAGATCAACAGCTGAATAAATTTCTTTAGTAGGAAACCTCTTAAAGTTGAGGGCTTGCTGCAGTATGCAGAACACTAAGGAAAGGAAATACTCAAAGTTTTTTCTCCTAACTTCTAACCCTTGAAATAAAAAGCACTTTCTCTACCCACTCATTTGCTGTTAAACCTCGTAAAAATGAGTCACTTTTCTTGGCAGAAGGTGATTTTAACAACATTATGATATACGTAAGAGAGAGTCTGAAACATGAGCCCAAACTTGGACATGCCACCAACATTTTTTTGGCCTTATTACGTGTGCTGCTAAAGTTGTGTGAAACATCCATAATGTGTACCTTTCTTTACAGTTTTGGGAGGTTTTTTTAACATTGAAGAAGTAGGATTGGAAAACGTTTTGGAAAATGTTTCTGTTGACTAACAACAAGGTCCCAAAGTCATTCGCATCTGTATACTTCACATGAGGCTTTTCAAGATACTGAAAAATTGGTTACAGCTGGCTGCACACTCTGACAGTTGAAAATAAAACTCCCATGCCAGTCATAACTAGCAATTCAATTTAACTTATGCACAGTGAGAGCAACAAAATGTAGTTTCTTTCCAAAGAGGCGACAGTGCAGTCAGAACTTCTACAGAAGCCTTTCATGCATTGATAATTAAAAAAAAATCAAAACAAAATCATAACTGAAAAATACACCCTTCCTTTATAATTATCTATTTCAAAGCTGTAATCGAGCATTTCATTATAAAGATGCTAATCAATCCAGAACAATACTCCTGGGACAGCACACACACCCAGAGACATATCAGTTATTACAGAAATTCTGCAGAAACTTTACTAGGTTTATAATAGTTGCTCATGCATTTCTGTTGTGAAAGATGAAACTCCCACAAGTGCCTTGCAGTGTTCCAAATAGAACATTAGGCTCATCTTCTAGCCTTTAGATGTGTTGAAAAATAGTGCTTTGTTATTAGTCTAAATAACCAGAATGCACTTATTAAAAACAAAAGTTTTAATTCATCTAGCCAGATTCTTTGTTAAAACTAATGATTATGAGTAAATGAAGCCAAAACTGGAATTGTCTTTCTAGGTCATATTAGATTTTGTTTTAAAAATATGTAACATATCATTATTTGCAGCACTCTCTAAAATTTGTTATAGAGATTTTATCTCTGTGAGATAAAATTCCAGAGGAATATTTGAGCCTTGAGTTCCCACAGCCCTCATTCCTGGTTTAATGGTTGTACACAAGACTGGCAGTCACAACCTTGTGTTTCATGTGATATTTGAGTGTCACCTGGGTGACATTTTTCTGGGGAAGGAAGGACATAAACATTTTTCTGCTTGTGTTTGGGAAGCAGTGTTGTGGTAACATGGACGCTAATGGTGCTAATGGACAAAGAATATATGGCATGTTTCCTCCAAGTATTAAAAATAGTTTTATCTTCTAAAAAGAGAATAAATGTATGCTGAGTCTTTAAAAGTCCTGAAATACTTTATTGTGACTGTCTAAAGGCTTAAAGTTACTGTGTACTTCTATAATGTTAGTCTGTGGTATTTTTTACAGAATTTGGGGGTAAAATTCTAAAATGTTTTTTGAAAGCCACCTCTGTGAACTTTTTAATATTTCATTAGACTCAATGTTTTTTTCGGTTGGATTAGTAATGAAACTCATTCTCCACTTTCATTAGTTCATTAGTTTAATTTCATCATGGCTAAATATGAAGTATTGTGTAGCTGAAGGATAAACTCTTTATTTAGTTTGAATCTCATAGCAGTATGTTTACTGAATTCTACATTCCATCTAGAAATTCTGGAAATGAAAAAGCTGAAAGCAGAGGGAAAATGCAGAAGTCCTGGAAGCCTTTGTGTATGAGGCACATCTGAAAGTCAGAGAAGTTATCTCTTCTACTTCTGTCTTTTCATACAAAACTCTGCAGACCAGTTCTTTTCGTAATTATGTGTGTGTGTGTGTGTGTGCAAGTGTGTATTTGTATATTCTTGAACATTTGCTTTAATGGATGCTAAGTGTATTTTTTTAGCTGATGTCTGCATTTTTTATTCCTTCTGATGCTGAGATTATGAAAGATACTCAAAATCAGAGTGACAGGAAGCTGTAATCTAAGACACCATTTTCTGTGTTTTCTCATCTGTGTATTTTTTATGAAAGGTGACAAACATAACTAGGATAATAACCTTCCTTTTGTGTCATATCTTCAGTCAGTTTCTTTTTTATGACTTTTTACTGTTCATTTAGAAGACAAACTGAGTAGTACCTGCAGTTGGCTATTTCACCAATTTAATCTACTGTAATATTTCTTTCTCTGATTTTTCTTGCTCATTTATGAAAGAAAAGGCAACAGATTACTTGTTTCAAAAACTGTGTCATGTTCATAAGCAGTGAGAGAGATAATTGAGCATATATATGAACAATGGTATGCAGGAAGTTCTTTAGCAGGATAAAACTGCTCCAGTATATGTGTAGAAAAGCAATTTTTGGTAAATGTGGTTTTACTCTGTAACATTGTGGCATGTCCTAGCCTTGTCACATTATACTATTGGTATATATGGTGTATAAGTTGCAGAGATATTTCTACAGTTGTATACAGTAGAGTTTAGGTTTAGTTTTTCTCATACCCTTTATGAAAATAATGTTCATTTGGGTGGTACCACATACTCTCCCTTTCTTACTGAAAACTGACCAAAAGATACTGCAAAAGAAGGTGAAGGTTATGCAATGTCAGTATGCAATTAACACTTAGGTTAGAAATTACCAGCTTGTTGCTAAGGCCAGCATATTTCTAAGAATGAACACACAGTTAGTTTTTCATTATTATCATCAACTCAAAAAAGATGAGTGCTTGGGAAGCTGTGGCAGGACTTATATTTGAAACATGCTTGCTGAAATATTTCCTGAGAACATAAACCCAGTGAAGAATATATGGAAAATAGATAATTGCATTTTAATCTATTTTAGTACTCTGTAACAGAGTTGTAAGAGGATGAACCATAGGCCTAAGAGGGATTTTTTTATTGTCATGTTCTTGTAGCTAAGACATATGAGTGCCAAGTTGCCTTTGCAAAACAGGCAATGAATGAAAGCTCTGGGTATGGGACCTGCACCATCAAAGTGCAAAGAAGATCTTAAAGTCAAAAATGAGAAAGGAGTACATGTGTACTGGTTAATGCTTTGTACAGTGTCTGGTTATTTAATGTTTAGTAATAAGTTTCACAGAGGAAATCTTTTGTTGATCTCAGTTGGCTTTCACCAGATCAAATATGAGAGGATTAAACTTTCTGCTTCTGCTTCCCATTTGAAGGGGATTGAGGGAAAGGTTCTATGAAGCACCTGAAATGTCAGTTCAGGTGGCCCTACTAAGACACTTATTTCTTCTTATTATGGATAAATATATAGTAGTTAATGAGGTTGTAAAGAAAAACATGCCATGAATCATGCTGTCTGGCTGATGATTTCATAATTTTATTTTATATCAAACTGGCTTGTCAATATTATGACATTATTTTGGTGTCTAAAAATATAACGATTCACTTGGTACTTTCCTTAATAAGGAAATTTCAGCATTAAAATATCTGTAGGTTGTTGTTGCCTTTTCACTCTCTTCTCAGAGTTTATAACATTATTTTTACTTTTTCTCTGACTGTAGTAAAAGATGCATTATATTACAAAGACACTTTGCAGTTGTCATCTTTTTTCCAAAAGAAAATGTGTGAACAACCATGCATGATTATGCCATATCTTAGTATGGGAAATGCATAGTGCTTCTATAGCTTCGGGAAGTTTTTGTCTTTTATTACCAAATAATTTTATAATGCCAACTACTTTTGAAAAATAACCATTTCAGCTCTCCATCTCTTCCTCTAATACAATTGTATTGCCATCAGCAACATTATAATAAAGTGCAGTCAGGCTAAACTAGCTGCAGCTGGATTGCTGTCCTGTGTGTACTGCAAATTCACTGTCTCAGTCAGTCATGCTTCAATCTGATTAGCCAACAAGTATATTGGATAGTTTTGAAGCAAAACCATTAAGTGAAAAGGAAAAAGAAAGGCTATTAAAAAAGAAATTGCAGAAAATGGAGAAAAAATGTATTGTCATAGTGAAGATATATTTGACTTAGCTCCAAACTTGCAAATATATTTCCAGTTGTACCTTAGTATCTGTGATACCTGGTATGCTTCAACCATGCCTGGTCCTAAAGGCAAGGAATAACCTGAATTTTTTGCAATAGCCCTGTTGAAAGAGATACAGGAAGGGCAAAATTCTCATGAAAATAAGATGGCTGTTTAAATAAAGCAATATTAACATGTCTGTGTCATGTGCATAGCAGTGGAGCTGTAGAATCATTCTTGCAGCTAGGTCATCCACTAGCTCTGTGGAGAAGCAGGCCACAGACAGATGCTGCCTCTGTGGTCTGAAAACTCAGCTGCTCATGGTAGATGCTAGCTGCTCTTGGTAGATTTGCTTTTTTGTAAGACTGCTGGGAGTATGTGCTTGGAAGCTGGTGTTGGAGACCCTTTTCCTGGGAGTGTCTGATGAGTAGGTGGTATACGGCACAGTGGCTCTAAGAATGTTTTTGTATGTGGCTCACATACAGGTTTAGCCTCGTCTAAGAGGTGGTGGTTGCACTGTTCCAGTGTTTTTGAAGTAATGTAACAGACAGTCAAAGACTAACAAATTGTGTATGGCAAATACCCTAGTACTAATTATATGTTCTTTCACTTTTTGTTATTTTGAGGCAAACAAGACAAAAATCAGTCTGTAAACGTTTTTGCTTAAACACAGTCGTTGTATTGTTCTTAAAGCAGATTTCAGAGGAAACAATTAATATAATCATAGCATCCAGAACAACTTAGGTTGGAAAAGACATTTGAAATGGAGTCCAACTGTTAATATAACACTAAGTCCATCATTAAACCATGTCCCTAATCACTATGTTTCCAAGTCTTTTGAGTATCTCCTGGGCTGGCAACTCATCCAACTTCCCAAGGAAGACTGTTCCAATCCTTACCCTGAAATCCATACTAAGGTGTATAGAATCACCTTACTGTGAATTCAGTTCAGTGAATAATTTTTTCGTAGTATCCATTCAAAACCTCCCCTTGCACAGCTCAAGACAGTTTATTCTTGCTGTGTTGAGAAGAGCCTGATTCCCCACCTGGCTGCACTCACCTGTCAGGCAGTTTTAGAGACAATAAGCTCTGCCCTGAGCCTCCCTTTCTCCAGGCTAAGCACCCCCAGCTCCCTCAGCTTCTCTGCATAGGACTTGAGCTCCAGACCCTTCCCCAGCTCTGTTACCCTTCCCTGGACACACTCCAGCACTTCCATGTCTTTCATGCAGTGAGGGGCCCAGAACTGAGCACAGGATCTGAGGTGTGGCCTCACCAGTGCTGAGTACAGGGGACAATCCCTGCCCTGCTCCTGCTGGCCACACCATTGCTGGCACAGACCAGGATGCCATTGGCCTTCTTGGCCACCTGGGCACTGCTGGCTCATGTTCAGCTGCTGTCACCAGCACCCCCAGGGCCTTTTCCTGTGGCAGCTTTGCAGCCACTCTGCCCCAGCCTGTGGCACTGCCTGGGGTTGCTGTGACCCAAGGGCAGGACCCAGCCCTGGGCCTTGCTGAACCTCACACCACTGGGCTTGGGCCATGATCCAGCCTGTCCAGATCCCTCTGCAGAGCCTTCCTGCCCTCCAGCAGATCAACAGTCTGCAGTCGCACCCAACTGGGCGTTGTATGTCAATTTACTAAGGGTGTGTTTGACCCCACTCGTCCAAATCATCAGTAAAGATATAGAACAGGACTTGCCCAATATTGATCCCTGGAGGACACCATTAGTGAATCACCTGGTGATTCTAGACACCTAATTATGGATTTCACCTTGTTTCTCCTCTGTGGCTGAAGAAAGAGTAAAATAACAGCATAGCCTAGATACTTTAGCCTTTTTTTCTTTTTGTAAGATGCTGCTCTTTTTCCCCTTTTCTGCCTTTGTCTATCTTTCTGTCTTCTTGGATGTTTGTTTTGGTTTGATTTGTTTCTTTTTTTTTTTTTTCTTCCTTTCTTTTTTACTTGGTTTGAGGTTTTTTTTTCGTGTTTTTGTTTTTTGTTTGTTTGGGTTTTGTTTGGGGTTTTGTAGGTCTGTTGATTTTTATTTTAGCAAATGTCAGAATAGAGTTAGCTTTCTTTATCAGAGCTGGAATATTTTAGGGTTAATGTATGCAAATAAATTACAGGAGTCAAGACTGGGGGTATTGTCAGAGTTTGTGTTTATTCAGGCAAGAAGTCAGTCTTAGTGGAAGATGTTTCATTTGCCTGCTTAATATCTGCGGCTTTGTAACATGGTTTAAATTATTTCCATAGATTCTCAACAATACATGGCTTTAATATCCATAGACAGATAACATGGTATGCTTTTTCTCATCTAGCATGACTATTTCCAGCTCAGCACTTCAACCATCGCCATCACAAAGTTTTTTTCTTCAGCCATTATTTGGAGGCTCCAAGTTAAGAAGATAGGCAGTATTCTCATAATTTGTTTCTGCATCATGTTCTGCATAAGAAAAGTTCTTATGATCTGAAGAAGTGACTAAGATGGTAGAACTTGGTAAGCATTGAGACACATGTCAGCTTACAATTTGCATTTTAATCCATGATGTAAATGGAACTTGAAGCTTTATAAACATCAGTCTAGGCAAGGTTTTCTCTTCATATGGTTTAAGATTCTATATGAACATAAGCCTTTTTGTAAGCAAAAAACCAGAAACCTTTAACAACTTCCTATATGAGAAAAACATCCCAGTGATGTGATTTCAACCTTGCTGTTGTTGAGTTGATTTATTCACTAAACAGTTTAATCTATTTTGTCAGTTACCAAAAAATCTACTCTGTTTTTCATGGTAACAAAGGAATCTTTGTTGAAGTTTAAAATAGAATTACAATGTAGAATCAGATTGATATATTGTTTTATACAGTCAAAATGCCACCTAGCACTGCAACTCATTTTTGCTTTTATAGGGATGTAGTTCAAACGCTTGCATGACATCAGAAACCTACTGTTTTAGGATGGGTGCTCATTCATCTTGGAATAACTGTAACAGATAAATTCAGCAATGATAGACAAGCATTAGGGTGAGTTGTTATCCAGAGACACATAAGACTAAACTTTTGAACACTCACCACAGCTGTCCTTCAAATTTCCTTAATCATGTATTTTGGATTTTTTACAACTAAAAGCATAATGAAACATGGAACTTTTCTAGCAGGTCGACTATGAAAACATTTATCATGTTCAATCAATAAAAGAGCAAGCAAAATGTGGAACTTCTGATTTTGCCAGTTGCGCTTATTGCTTTGGAAAATAAATTTAATTCTCTTTAAAAGATATTGTTTTACCCAGAGGTGTTTCTGAATTGATTTTGATTAAAGAGCTTATGAGAATTAATTTCATGCATTATTTTCTATTCTTTCTGGTAATGATTCAGCTGTCAGTTAGGTTTTTGCAGCCAAGAGTTTTCCATGAATTTTTTTCATTTTATTTTTAAGGAGGGGTCATGATTGATATGCAAATACAGGAAGTATTTACACCATTTCCATCACTAGTTCTAGGAATATTATAAATTTATTTTTTGTATTTCTTGTCTTCCATTTCCATGGTATTAAAAATGTGGCTCGGAAATGGGTGTAATTCAGGATTGTGGATGTGATGAATGAAGTGTAAAAACATAATTTCAGCACTGTCTTCTGTTTTAATCTTCGCTTCCATGTTTTCTTAGAGAAACATTTTTGGTGGTTTTGATAGGATTTTTGGTTTTGGGTTTTTTTGGGTTGTTGGGTTGTTTGGTTTTTTTTGGTTTTTTTGTTTTTTTAATATAAGGTGTATGCAGTTACTTTCCTATGGGGAAATATATGGGGTTTTAATGGGAAGTCCTTGGGACAAACCAGAGATAACCATGAACTAAAATCCTATCTCTAAACAATTTAGTACTTCGGAAAAGTTGAACTAGAAATCTTGTTTGCCTCACAAATTAACTCTCATCCCTTCATAATCCCTTTCTTCCAAAATTTTATAAGTTACTGTTTGCTTCATTATTTTTGTCAATGTGGCTCCCTACCTGTGTTACGAGTTCTTTTGTGTCTGTGTTCAAGGCTTTTCTGACAGCTCTTCCCTGCTGTGCTGAGTTTCTTTGTTAGCAAGCATTTAAATTCACATTCCAGCATGGAAAAAGCAAGCTGATAAAAAACCAAACCAAAAAAACAAACCAAAACAAAACAATGTTTACTTTTTTTTTTTGGGTTTTGTTTGGTTTGGTTTGGTTTGGTTTCTAAAATTTGCCCCCAGGTGTGCATTTCCTATAACTGTCTTGAAGCAGGAGCCATCTTGTGAGTACCATGATAGTACCTAAAAGATTATTTTTGCTACTAAAGTAAACAGACTGCATGGAAGCATTTCAGTTCAGATATTTCATTCACCCAGTTGATCCTTTTGAGGATAATTGGTGCACGTGCCCATGCCCTGGTACTATCAGCTGCTGTGCTCCTGCTGAGGAGAGTTCTTTTTGGTCTCTGCATTGAACACTCTGGAGAGCTGCACATCTGCACTTTTACTGATCCTATTAATAGATACTGATAATCAGGGAAAATCTATCCTCTTACTTGTGTATTATTGTTGGATATATTACGTAGTTTCATAGATAGCTCTTTTAGAGATATTGAAAGAGTAATTTCCAATGGAGTTATTGGAAGAGTAATTTCTGACTATTTAATACAGCAGTTATACAGCACTTTACCTAAAATAATAACAGTTTTTCGTAAAGCTTCATAAAGAGAAATTTTCCAAAGAATTCTTGACCTCTCTGTAGTTATTATGATCATCTGCCAAGGAGAAACCCTGTCTTTCTGCCCTGGTGCAGTGTGAATGTTGTAATAGGGGCTTCTAAGTGAGTACCTCACTCAGGATTAATTCTGCAAGGCAAGTATTGTTCCTCTGATGGCAAGGCTAGTGTAACCTGGTGCTGCAAATGCTGTTTGTGTTTTCACTGTCTTTGATACCATGCTCAGGACATAATGAGCTATCATCAGGAGGAAATAATGCTTTAGATGAGTCTTTCACTTTGGAGCTACTAAGGTGGCTTGATGTGGAAGCTGATAGTTGTCTTGGTAATTTCATTTAGTCCTTTTAAGGAATTGCATCTTCATGTTAGTTTTTACAAATAAGCCTATATACTATGTGATAAATCATTGTTAGTACAGTTGTCAGTAGTAGGGTCTGAAGATTTCCTTGTGGGTAAAGCAGACTTCTGTGGAGAGCTTTGATATTACCTGAATGTCTCTTGGCTTGCTTCTCTCTATGCTACCAGCCCATCACCTGCTTGCCTCCATTTACAGTGTATCTTCAACTTGAAAGAAAATCAACCACCATCTTTAGTCTAGTGCTTGAATTTCCCTGAGCTAGAATACTGGAAGTTTACTTGAAGGCCCAAGCAGGTAAGAAGGGAGAACAAGCAGCAAGCGAAGAGTGTTCTGGAAACCTTGGTGTGTTCATCAGGTTAGCTAAAGCCATGTGTCTTGGAAACATGAAAGAAAGGGAATACTGAGTGATAGTGAATATTGCCTTCAAAGCAGACACAGAGTGCAGTTTTCCCAAGTGGTTGTATGTGCATTTAGAATGAGAGAATAGAAAAAGGTTTCACTAAAAAAAAAACAAAAAAACCTCAACCTTTTCTTTGCCAAGTTTTGTGATACATCCCCTTCATTTGCAGACAGCTTGTAGAGGATGTGTGCAGATTCAGGTATCAGGTTTATAAAGTTTTTAAAATTCCTCTTTTCGCCAGGCAGACAGTAATATTTATCCTGTTAGCCACCACATTTAATATTGTGATGGGAGTGCTTGAAATGTATGAAAATAATGTGCCCCAGTGCCCCGATTAAAAAACTGTTGTGTAAAAGATGTACATTTGTGGTTACCATTTTTCCTCCTTCTCTGCTCCCTTTATTAATTATCAGTATTGTAGTATTGTTTCCTCTCTGCTTCTGCCCCTGAAATGAGTAAAGGAGTACTTAGTACCCACCACATTTCTCTGGTCATCTTCACATATCAGCTAGTATGACTGTGTACTAATGAAAAAATGGTTTTGTTCTTAAGTGAGCTGCCTGTAGAGATAGTTCAGGGCTTCCCTGTAACTCCTGAATTCCAGAAGAAGCAAAATAAAAATCACCTTTTCCTTGAAAGTACATTTCATGCATCTCCATCTTTGTGATAGTATTGGAATCATTACACAGCAGTTGGCTCCGATACGCTTGCACAGACACAAATTGAGTCCGACAGGACTGGTGTCTCACGGACTTTGCTGTCATTTGAAATGCTGGCATGAAGATGGTAGCGATGAAAGGGGAGAGCTGGTGCCTTTAGCATTTTGCCTATGAAGATTTCTTAGGCTTCTATTTTTTGATAGCAGTCGCTGATTCAAAAGATAGTTCTACAAAAGAGATTTGTAACATAGTAGATTTCTACCAGCTGCTCATGTCTTTTCTTCCTTGAGTAAATTCTTTTGAGCATTTCTCTGTAGTGAAAATGGGCTCTTTATGCCACCCACAAAACTGTAAGATCTATTTAGTGGAATAATAATTAGTATACTTTTTTCTCTGCCCTCTTGGTTTTCATCTTTACTGCGTGGAAGCCACTTGTGTGGTAATGAAGAAGGTAGAATCAAACTTAACAAAGCCTGTATGTTGCCGATCCTTCAGAAAGTATAATTGCATGTCATGTTATTTTAGTGCCAATGTCATGCTGCTTAGGGATATCTCTAGTATTTCCTGATGGAGGAGGAAAAATATTTTTATATTCCTTAATTTCTGTGAGTGTGGCATATTTGGACAAGGATAAAACACAATTTTTTCAAGTCAGGTACTTGAGCTGTAGTTCTACCAGTGTATCATATTCAATTACACATTGTAATAAATTAGATGGATTGAATTGAGATCTCCGCCCTTTATTCAATGCCAGATTTCTGTTTTTCTGTTAGGCATAATTCAGATATGTGCAGGAAATCACAAGAGGAATTTTAACCTTTGAAAGTTGCTGAACAATGCAATATGTTAATAATAGGTTCTGAAGTGGATTTGGTGGTGTTGTTCTTACCAGATGCCAGGGCATCAACTCCCTGTTGGCATGTGGATTTGTTATGGATATCTAAGCTGCTTTGATTACCTTCTTTCAACATGAGTTGCAGTGATGTCTTAAACCTTGCCATACTAGTTTCTTTGGTTTAGAACATGCTGTAGTTCTAACTAAAGATTCAGGATGTGACAGTTTCTTGATTATGTGGTAAAGGACATGAAGAAATGTGTTGTAACAGTGCTAACACTTACTGTGTCTTGGATCTTCTTGTATATATACCAGTAGCTTGAAATTAGTTATGTTTCTTTCCCTTTCTGCCTTACCCTTTTGTCTTTTTAAATTGTTTTGCCTCAAATTGTGAATGCATAAAAAAAAAAAAAGTAAAACTCTAGTCTGTTTTTGCTAATTGTATTTTTATCTTTTCGCAGGCTCTGAAAATACTTCATCTGAAATTTCAGACTGGACAGACGCGCAGTGGCTTCTAAGCCAGTGAGAACAAGGCTGCCAAAGCATGCTGGTGCCAAGCTGTCAGATGATGCACGTAGTCAGGCCAGTGGTGGTGCTCCTGTGCTTGCTGCTCTATGCTGATGCTGAAAGTAAGCTTATTATTCATTTATGCTTAGGTCTTGGCCATCACATGTGGTTTTGTTTTCAGCAGGTGGTTACTAAGAGTCTCAGAATGAGTTTTCCTTTTGAGTGATTCTTCAAAAAGTTTGAGGTCCTCTCTAGATTACAACCAGTATTTGAGAAAGATTGTTTATGCAACTTCCTTACTGTTTATTCTTCTTAATGCCCCTTTTATTAAGCATGGAGTGGTTCATGTAAAATGGTGAAGACCACTGTCACAGAGTTAAACAGTCAAAACAAAGACCAGCCTTGCTCACCAGACATTGGTCAACTACCTTAAAGAAGAACTGTCATTCTTTGAATATTTCTCTCTTAACTTCAATTAAAGAAAAAAAAAAAGATATCCCCCCCTCCCTCCCAATTAATATCCCGTCCAATTAAAATTCCGGTCCCTTTGTAAGTGCTGCAACAGCTGTTCTAATGTATTATTTCCGACAGCTGTCACAGAGTACAGTATCCAAACAAATCAAGCAGAACTGATAGCAATTCAGTGAGGAAAGGCACCTATGTTTACTTGTACTGAGGGGAGACTGCTTGAATTTGGTCAATTAGGTTATCTATTAATGGGAAGATAATATCTTCTTTTTAATTAGGAAATCATTAGGTCTGCCCTTGTTTACATGTGTTCCTTCTCCCAGCTGTCCTTTGGCTTCTTCCACAAGTAATGTGCAAATGAGAAAAGCCATTTGCTTTCCACCTGTTGATCTGCAGGTTTACTGCAAGCTGATTGTTGACACTAGCTACAAGCTGACTGCTAACATGCACTTTGTTGAGGGATATTTTCCTACTTTTCTAGTAATTCCTGATTCTATGCAGATGCATGGCTGATCAATAACTTTGTTTCAGCTCTGTCTTTAGAAGACTTCCATGTTTTTTCACACGTGTGGTAAATTAAGAAGAAACACAGAGTAATAGAATCAGGTTTAGTAAGGTTAGATGAATTAGTTTTCAATAAATGCATACAGAAGAGTTCTTCCTCACCCTACTTATCACCTGCATGCCAGGTATACAGAGCCACAGCAGTAAAAGAGATACCAAAATTTTTCCAGTTTCATGCATAATAAGCTTTCCTTCTTTTAAGTGCAGATCTGTGGAAGTGAAGTAAATGGAGGAAAAAAGGACAAAACATACATGTTTGTTGTGTACTGACAGCTGAGATTCTTTGGCCCCTTTCCAGTTAGATAATGACCAGCTGGGATGATTGTGTCTAAGGTGAAGCCAAGGACATTTTAACACTTTAGCCAGCAAATAATTAATTGGGAAGCGGGCCCATATGTTGGACAGTTTTGCAGTTGTAGTATTCCACCTATTTTAAAAGTTGTAAGAAGCACAAAGATTAGTTTTTTGTGATAGTTTCTCTCAGAATGAGATTATGATTTTCAAGTATTTAATGTGCACCAGCTTTTAATTTGCTTAAATAATTATATACACAGATGCAAATGGCATACATTACATGGTATTAATTAGTGTGTCATATATATGTTTATGTGACTCCGCTTAATATTGCATTTATACTGTGAGTGTTAAGTTAATGTTCTTCTATTTTACTAATTTCTTTGAGGGTCATGGTATAGTCACATTTTCATCTTACACACAATAATTTATTTGGGACACACACTGAATCTCCACAGACATAGTTATTTTATGGCCTGGGTGAGGCAGGACAGCATCTGTGAGCATTATATATGCAGACACACAGAAAGATGTGTCTTCCTCCAGGATTAGCCCTCCTTGCCTGAAGAAAAGTTCCTGCTGTGCTGGAGTTAGCTCTGCCCTCTGCTCCTGCACATACTCCTGCTCCTGTTTTGTCTTGCACTTTCTAGAAGGGCCCAGACCCTACTTTGACCTAGTGCTTTTCTTGAAAGTCTTCACAAAGAGTGGCAGGACCACGTTACTTCATTTTAATGGGAAGAGGACACGGAAAGTGAGACAAAGGGAACAAAAAATTTGCTTTTTTTTTCTCTGTCACCCTCTAAAGGCTATGCTTTCCATTTTTTTTGCCATCATTCTCCTGTTGCTAACATCAAGGCACTGCAGAAGAAAAGATATATCTAAACATTGACACTACATTGTAAACTTTCTAGAGTAGTTGTAAATGGGTAAGGAACTCATGCTCTTCCAGTCTCACTGTCAAATCACAGTGTATGGGACTCAGCACCAAGTAGCAAGCCAGCTTAATGCTACTGAACTGCTTCCCAGTGGTAGTCCTTAGTACTTTTTGGTTTACATACAACCTTCACAGTTTGGGAGGGAATGGGATACCTTTATTTCTCTTCATCTTTGTGAAAGACCCCACACTCTGAAATGTGTTGGTGTGGGCTGACAAATGTACTGTGTCAACAAATATATGTGCAAACTAGATTTTATTCTTTTAATCCAGAAACTAAATTTACATTGACTGATAAAAGTAAGCAAAATTAAAAGGTGGCAAAACTACCTTCGCTGTTTTTTACCTTTTGATGTTAGTAATTATGTGATACAATAAGTGAAAAATCTCAAGTTTTATGAGTATTTTTTAGATGTCTTCTTTTGTGTTTGGTATTTGTAAGTTCAGCTTACACTAAGAAGGAGTAAAACACATTTTCACTGAGGAAAGAACGTACTTGTTCATTAGTCTCTATTGGGGAGCAGCAATCTGCTAGCCTACAGTGTTTTTCATTTGGTGGAATGTTCTCAGTGGTGTAGATGGCAATGCTTCACCACAGCTACCGAGATATTAGTAGTATAGTTTTTTTGTCATAAGATAAGTACTGGTATTTTTCATATTGATTTGAATGAACAGTAACTATCCAGAGGCTTTATGCAGGTTCATCTCTTTAATAACAATGCATATATGTTTCAGACATTCCTACATAACATATTTCTTTAAAAACTATCAAATATGGTACATTGTTATGTGTTTCTGATCTTGCCAAGGGTCCCTGAGCTCACTTAACCACTGAGCTCAAAGAAAGATAGGAAATATAAATTCCTTCTAAACTGTTTTTCCTGGTCTTTCCTGGTATTCCGGCTTTTGAGAAATAGGAGTTTAATTTGTATTAGTAGAATCAAATATTTTTCTGCAGATAGCCTGCATCCTGCTTTTTAGTAATTGAGTTGGTCCTTGTGCATCCTGTTCCTTTTCAACACTGAGAAAAGCCTGACCACACCAGCATTTCAAAATTCTCTGCTGCATTAACTGCTGCATTAATTTGCTGCAGTAACTTTGTCTGTTTAATGCTCTTCCTTCATTCTTGGTTACATAGCTTCTGCTCTGACATTTTTCTTTTATACTTTAGAGATGCAGTTTTAGAAGAGAAGCAAAAATTCTCTTTTCCTTCAGCAGAAGTGTTTGCAGCTTATTGTAAAAAGGCAAACAAATACTTACTAAAAACAATGCATTTGCTGTATATTGCTTCTATTCCCAATTGTTAGAAATGTGAATAATGCTTAGCTTGTTCTTTGGCTTCTAATGCATATTGTGACAGCTACCGTCATGCAGAGAACCACTGTACCATCATATCTCTAGGCCAGGATCAGTTCTGACAGGACAGTGATTACTTATAACAGATGTTGGGGTAATTGAGACAAATTCGTGTTTAATAGGATCTAAAGGCAGTAATTTAGTGTTAGTGAAACCATTTTTTCCTCTATATTTTTTTTCATTTTTTGAAAAAATTTTGTATTTTAGGGAACATGTGTGTTTTTCCCTGATAATACCACTCTTTCTCTTTAAAAACTTTTTGTGTGCATCTACTATCTGAAACACATTAATGCAGTCCATACTGAATTTTCTTCTCTCTAAGCACTTGTCTGTAAGAGTAAACTACCCCACAGAACTTTCAAAGTGATTAAATTACAGAAAGCAGTTATGTTATTGTAAGTCTTACAGGTGGGCATACATGGTTCACAGTAAAAACCCCCCCTGTTCCAGAATAAGTTCATAAACGCTATATGCAGTGAAGCCCAATCTGGAAATTATTTACTGTTTTGTACATGTACATTTGATAGTTAGTGAATTTTTTCTGAGTCAATTAGATTTAAACTCTGATATCTTTTAGCAGGTAATTTCAATTAGTTCCTTTCAAGTATGGGCAGTCAAAAAAAAGTTAAAGATAAAATCTTTCTGTTCTTTATTGGTAATTTTTTACACTATCATTTATCTTTATATTAGTGCTGATAGCATGCACTGTATATAAGATACAGCCCTTCGATTATATTGCTCTATTGGTTTTTTTTTTATAATCATGATGTATTCAAGAAGGTTGAACTATAAGTTGGTTTTGGGGGAAAAAGAAGCTTCCAATTTTTTTTTATATTTTTTTTTTTTTCCAGGAATTTTGATATCCTCTTTTCAGCCCAACCCTTGGGCATTTTTCAGTTGATTTGATGAAAATTAGTATATACTGTTGCAAAAGTAATTTTATGTTAGACTTGTTAAATATGATATTACATATGTCAAGTAAATCACCCATCAGTTAAAGTTTTAGTTTTAGGGGAAAGTGGGACAGTTACTCATACCGAACTGTTCTAGATGCATTCATTTTGCTCTGCAGCAAAGTGACAGCTTTGGAATAAATGTGATAGTTGAGATTAAGAGTCAGGGAAAATGAAAATATTATACCATCATTCCAAACATACTGACTTAGCTGCAGAAACTACAGGTAATAAAGCTCTTTGCATGAGCCAGGGTTTATCCAACCCTTATTTTTCAAATCCTTACATTAATGCAAATTTGAATAATTTAGTTCCAGCAGTAGCCATAACTACCACCATATCTATTTAACCTGGTGTAAGTTACCCACAGCAAAATTGTGAGCTGCTTGAGCAATAAAATTTTTCAGTTTAAATAATTTTTAAGAATATGTTTTGTTTATCTCTGTAAATCTGTACATAAGAAAACATTTTGAAATGCAATATGAACAAAAGATTTGTGTGTATTTTGTAAAGTGTAGATTCAGGATTAAATCATCAAGGTTTTGAACTTCAGAACGAATTGAAGAAAATTACAGAATGGTTCTTCTGAACATTTTTCTATCTACATCTCTGGTGCTCTGAAGATTGTTGCTGTGTCTCTTTCAGAGCTGTTTAGTGCTGTTTTCAGAGCTGCTGTTACTTCAGGTAGCTGTAAACCCCTACCTCCCTAAAGCAGAGCACTGAACAGAGCTGAGTTGCAAGCTTGGGAATCTGAGAAGCATTAAGCCCTGGCAACTTTGACTGTGTCTAACTGTGGAGGCAGTGAAGTTCGCCAAGTTAAAAAAATGCCTTTATCTTTTGATTTTTTTTGAGTATGTATAAAACCAGAGTCAGAAAATTCTGGGTCTCAAATCTTCCCAGACACCCAAAAATCTAGATATGAGAAATGTACGTTAATGGCCTTACAGTGTTGGACAAACCCACATGATTTAGATTAATGTTATCTGTTAACAGCAAGTGTTTTTGGAGAAACTACAGTATGGGTAGTTATCTCACTATGTAATTCCCTGCAGCATCAGTAAGGACCACTGGCAGATAAAGGAATGTGAGTCGTTAATATTCCTGTGTCAGAATTGGCAGTGAATTCCAATGTGTCTGCTTGATTGCTTAAGAACATGTCTGCATTCTTCATAAGTTTACTAGAGGTACATACCATAGTCTCAGTGTAGGAAGGCTCTTAGTGAAAAGGGAAGAAGAAACACTGGTAGAGATATTTTAGATTTTTTTTTTAGGTTATGTTCATACCTAAAAAACAATTGCTGTGGTGTTTTACAGTATTTTTATCCCCTGTCTGAAGCTTAACCCTCACTGGCTGAAATGGAGATAAAATGTTGAGTCACAGCATCTGTTTCAGTAGTGAGTTTCTGACAACACTTTTAGAAAATGAAAAATATCTGGATGTGTACAGAAAGGTCACAATTCACTTTTGTCCACCCTATCTTTCAGTAAACTACCTCCCCGTAAAATAACATATGGATAGAATGATTCTGGCTTAGTCAGTGTCTGCTTGAACCCATATTTGTTCAAAATAATTAGGCAAATATTTTTTAATTTAATCCTTTCTAATTCTTGCACAATATTTTAAATAAATTTTTGATAATACAAATTAAATTGAAAATTGCTGATTTATTTTGACTGATTCCTTCTAAAGGAAGTTATGTGGAGAACAAAGTTCCCCCTTGACTTTAAATTGCTATAAAATAGGTTTAAACTTTAAGTTGTATCCAGATTGCTACTGTGGCTTTCACTGAATTACAGAAAACTGTAAGGTACATGTTATGAAAAAATTGAATGTAGAATTTTGTCTGTTGATTACAAACTTCATGTTACATAACTGAGGAGAAGATATTGATAAAAGACAATTAAGATGTCTTTTAATAAACATAAAATTACTAGTAAACATAAAATTGAAAATGCATGGCCTATGGTCATTTCAGTTTACAAGAAATTCTGGAGCATGACTGTAAACACTTTGGACATGGTCTTGCTGTGCAAAGTAGTAGCAAAGAACAGAATTTCACAATGCATAACACATGAATTTCTACAAAACATAAATTCTGAAAGCCTTTTCCCAACAAGGCTGTTTTCAAGAAGAGAATTCAATAGGAGTTTAAAATTTGTTCTGTTGGGATATAAAATATTTGTCTATATGTCTTTGTGAAATCTAAGTGGGTAGAGTTTTGTTCTAGTTACTCCTAAGAAACTGATTTTTAATTTGTTTTGTAAAACTTTCTGTGCTTTCTACTTCAGTACCAGTATATGGATGGAAGAGAGCTTCTAGTGCTGTTGATTTTATTTTAATACATGGAATTGTGAAGAAGGAGGCAGAAATGTTAAGGGAAAGTGATAAGAAATTTATTTTGTGAGTAGGAGTTAATTAGTTACAGACATTTCCAGGAAAGTTCCACCTGTGTTTTATTTTTTCATCCAAGAATATCATGTACACTTTGGTGTGTAAAATAATTGCAGAGAATATGGGCAAGTGATGTCTGATCTGAAAAGAGCAACAGTCAATTGGTCTCCTGTTCTAGTAAAAAAGCACACATTTTACCAGCAGCAAAGAGTGCCTAGTCTCTCTAAATGTAAGGATTTTGAAAATAAGCAAGGATTTTTTTTGTGTGAAAGATTTTTTGTGTTAAGATGAGATTGTAGGGTCCAAAACTTTTTGATTGAAAAGCAAAGGTAGAATAAATGTGAATAAAAAGGCAAATTAACCTTACAGATAAGGGCATAGTGAGGCCAGCAATGCATTGAAGTTTGTCAGTGGTTCCTGACAAACTGGAGAAAATGCAGGGAGGAGAAAAACAGAGATTCAGAACTAGAAAAATATTTTTATCATCTTTGGTAATAAGTTTTTAATAAAACTGAAGGCTTTTTTTAGCTGGTGGATACATACTTTCTTCTCAGAATGTAGCAATTGTAATAGAGAGCTTTGCTCAATAAATTTGAGTTTAATGGTAATTAGTGGCTGATTGTGGTCAATTGCATTGTATCTATTGAAACAGTGTGCTTAAATGTCAGTTTGCTACTATATATCTGAATATTCTCAGATTCAGATTTTATGCATTTCATAGAGAGTACACAAGGTGCTAGACTTATTACAAAGGTGACGAAGAGAATCCATTTGTTTCTTTTCTTTTTTTAATGTAAAAAACCTAGTATTACACCTATGAGTAATTCTACCTGGGGAATCAGGAAGGAGGAAGAAATAATTGGAAATTATATAAACCTTAGTGCACCTGTATCTTGCATGCTAGAATACAGGCTGATATACCTATCTCAAGAAAACAGCTGAGTTCCATAAAATGCTTTCAGTGACATCTGAAATGGTCCAGAGCATGGGACAGCTGCCATGTGAGAAGAGACTGAGGAGGCTGAGATTCTTTGAGTTTCAAGGAAGGTTGGCAGAAATGGGTTGTGGGGATTATGGCTAAGGTCTGCAAAATTATGGGAGCAGAGGTGAGAATGAAAACAGAATGGGTATCCACCTACTCAGTAATATTAGAATTGTGGAGTTTGGGGATTTTAGTAGAAGAGTTATTAAAAGCCAGTAAAAAATGGAAATTACTGTTCATTTTTGTTGAAGCAGACAGTGTATTTATAGTTGTAAGAAACTTTAAAAACCCATGTACGGGAGGTCCATAAATTAATACTAAGAGAACAGACAGGAATGCCATTGTTAATGTAGTTATGCATATGAAGTGAGTGGCCCTCAAAAATTGCCCAGGCTAATGTGCCCATGTATGGCATGTTCTCTTGACATGGAGACATGATAGCAGACAACAAGACTTAGTGTGTCCTAATAAGGCATTTGCTGTCATCTTACACTCAGAAATACATATGGTTTCAACATGCTAGTTGCATTGTGTTCATTGACACTAACTTCTCCAGAAAATCTGATTTGGAGATTCTTGTATCACACTATATCACAATCCTATCACAATTAATACATCTATATTTAATAACGTATTATATAGGAAGTGAAATTGGAGGCTATGGCAAGCATTTAAGCAAATGCAGTTTATAATTTTGGAAAATTGCAGTATTAGTGTTATTGATAGCAGAGCGCACATTTGCTAGCTGTGTTTTTATATTGATTTGGGGCAAGAGATACAAGGATTAGTTATTTTATGGGATGAGTTATAAAGCTTTACAATTCACAGATGAAGTACATTAGTGGAAAATCCTAGTTGCCTTTTTTTCCTCTTTTATAAACTTTCATCTTCAGACGTACTCTTGATGTGAAGAAGTGTTAACATGTTCACTGACCTTTTTCAATATCTGTGGTCTGATGAAAGTGACTTTAAGGTTGTAGTTTCTAAAGATGTATGCGTTCTAAAAACTGGAGGTGAACTGGAATGTAGAAAGGTCCCACAACATCTTAGGAAAATGACACTGTACTCTTAAGTACAGATTTTGAAATCAAATGGATATAGATTCTCTTAAAAATATTAACAATTAATAGTTGGTTTTAAAATTAAATGTCACATAAGAAATTAATTTAGGTTACTTTAAAATAATTTGGCAGTTCACTAATTGAAGATAAATTTGTTACTAAAGATGTGTTAAAATTTTAAGCTCACCAAGCATGATTCTCTTGGATTGATTATTTGCATTCTAGTAGCAGTTCAGTGTTATTTTTTATCAAGAATTGTAGACTTCTAAAAACATTACAGTGGAATGAAGTGCTTTGGCAACTCATAAGTATGAATGTGGATAACATGAGTATGTTAAAAATAGCTTTTAGATTTACATGAAAAATCTGAGGGATTTTCCCAAGGCAGAAAGTCTCTAGAAACTTTTCTCAGCTATACACCATTTGACAGCAGCTGACTACCCACACAGAGCAGGAACTCATTTGGTGTCTTGAGAACCTGGAGACAATTCATAATTGATCTCAATTTAGGTAGGATGAATATAAACCGTTTTGGGATACCTGATCATTAACCCTTCTGGATTTTTTGTGCATAAAAAATAGGATACAAAAAAATTAAAACCGGAGCATTTCTTCTCCTTTATTTATAACTTTAAATACTAAGAAATGCATTTCCAGTACTTTTCAATTTTCTGTTTCTTGTTTTCCTTCTGAAGAAATGCAAATGTGTGAATGGAGGCTAAACAGGATTTTTAGCTACCCTTGGCTTTGAGTTTGGTTATTTGATTTTGAAACTCCAAATTTGGATAGAATTTGTGAATTTTATTTATATGAAAATAATAGAACTCTTAGCCAAATTTTTCTCAGATCCCCAATCACAGCAAGATTTTTTTACCTTTTCCATAGCCAGAAAAACATATCTTTTGTCTAAAATGCCCCAAACATTGTTTTTTCTTTAGTACAATATAGACTGCTATTTTTGTATGGGTTCCTCTCTAACATGTGCACTTAAGTGAGAATTTATAGATGCCTTTGTTAATTAATACTCATTTCTGCCACGGAGCAGATCTTCTAAGTCTTTAGTATTCTTTTTTCTTATCTATGAGTGCATGGCTCAGTGTATTATTGCAAAATACATTTTAACCTTGAGGGAAAAGACACACTACTCTGAGAGCCTGAAGATCAAGAGTTTGTATTTCTTTGATGTTAATAGATCTGTCATGTCTTTTCACTTTACAAAGAAAGCATTTTGAAGGATCAGTGAGAATAAAAAGGGGTCTCTTATGTAGGACGACCAAGTTTACACCTCTCAGTTTTTAGTGTGTCAATGTGTGGCCCTCGCAATTATTTTTTTATCATGACAATTTTTTTTTCTAATTCCATATTAGTATTTTCTTTCTGGTTTGCTGTTTGCTTCTTCTGTTGTGCACAGAACATAAAATTACAACTGCAAGTCATCAGAACTCATTGAGCTATAGACAACTTGAAGCAGTAAAATCAACTTGATCAACTGTGCGTAGATCAGTCTCAGAAATCATATTTGTTAGACATCTGATTGTCAGCAAGAGAAGGGTCTATACTGAGACTGTCAGATTCAAAGGAATATTACATCTTATGTTTTTTTCCTGAGTCTTCCAGGTACCCTATCCAAAGCTGACTGTCAGGAGATAAATTAATAATCCTTATTTGTAGTGCCTAATCAAGTATATTCAGACGTTACAGGTGGATTTTAATAAATTTTCAGTTTGGTTTTTTTGTTTGTTTGGGTTTGTTTGTTTGGTTGGTTGGGGTTTTGTTTGTTTGTTTGGGTTTTTTTTTTAGGGAAAAATGTTACAAAGATAGTTAAGCACTCCTTGCCATTTGGAGGAATATTGCTAGGAAAGTGCAGGGCAGGTAATGCACAATTACAAAGAAAGCTCTTGTCTTTGACTATACAGTGTTGCTACAGGCACTGGGATCTCCATAGTATCCCAAAGACTGTTGCTTTCAGAAGGCTACTGAAATTTGTTTCAAAGAACTGATTCAGAAAAATAAGAAGGTAATATTTCATACAATATTCTGATTAAATGAAACTCAAATGTTTTGAGGTTGAAGTTTTAGAAAAGATCTTAAGCTCTCTGAAAAATATTTTCTTGTGATTAATTTCTGATTGCAACACTAATGTTTTCTTTGACATAAATTATGCTACTGTGCGTTCTGGAGGGGACCTTTTATTCCTTTAATAATTTCTTTTCTCTTCAGAATGCTGACATGGTCCAGAAAAGACATTTAACATAAAAATGATGTAAAGGTGTATAAGAAATTAAATCACAAATACCATTTAACTGTAAATTGGATTTTAGGGTAATTTAAATCTCACTACTGGAGTATTTATCTCTAAATGCTCCTAATTTAAAAGCTTTTAAAGGAGTTTGCAAATTTTCTCTGATAGTTAATGCATTTTCCTTTTTCTGCCAGAATGCTCTAAGTTGCACGAAGTTAGCAGAATCCATGGTCTAAAAATAGTGTTTATTCTCCAAAAGCCTTCTTTTTGTTTATCACAATCTGAGTACCGAGCTCCAAATCCTGGGACCTTTAGGGCAACAATTGTCCCTGCACCTTCTCTGCTGGGTGAGCTGCCTCTTACAGTCTGTGGCCCAGTTTTCGTCAGGCAAAGCTGAAGTGCATTCTGACTGGAGTTGGGGGTGTTGTTTTCTGCTTTGAGAAGGCATGCTTTTTGCTGTCAGGAGGTATTCTTTAGCTGGTCTGAGTGGAATGCAGAAGGATTGCTGTGCACTTGCAGAGACCAGCAGCATGCCAGGCCTGAACTTCACCCGTACATGTTCTTTGGCACCAGAGGATGCCTGATTTTTCAGCTGTGCTGTGAATATCTGTGGGCCTCACACTCCTAGTGAAACCATTAATATTTCCTGTATTCTTCATTTACCATTTGTGTCTCTTCCCATGCATCCATTTACCTCTTCAGCTCTCTTTATCCTTCCTCATGCTAGCTTCCCCACTTCTCTCTTAATGTCAAAAATACACACCAGTTTTCATAAGCGTCCTTGGAATCTGGTCCAGAAATGTTGTCAGTCATGCATCACTAAGTAGAAACAAAGCTGGAGCACCCATGTGGAAATAATAGACTGAAAAATTCATCAAAGAAGTTTCATGTGAATTGCAGAAACTCATTAGAGGTCAGAAAAGGAGTATTACAACCTAATGTTTAAGCAGTAGCAACTTTGTTTTCCTCATACTCAAATGGACATGCTTTCTCACTGTGTTCCTGATTTTTGATATTTTACTTGACCAAATTGTTTCCAAAAAATCACAAAGATCCTTTCAATATTATCTGTGTTGTACAATCAGACAAGCAGTCAGGCAGACAAGACTGATTATCTGCTGATCTTTCAGTACTTTCAATGAAGAAAAGGTAACCACTAATTAATGACATAAAATGGAAGCCAAACTCTAATTTTCTATCTGTCTAGACTATACAGACCTTCTCAAAAGGAACTGTAATTGTGCACAGGTATGCTGCTTTTTTAAAAATGACATTCCATCTCTGCAAAGAGTTTTAAGAATCTTCATTTTGCTAAAATGTACCATATTACCCCAATTTACTGGATGGTGGGATCTGTAGAGTTGGTATTCTGGCAAAGTTTGGGTTTTTTTTGTTTTCAGAATACTCTTATTTTAATTCAACATCTATCTTTCATTGATTCTGCTGCAATTTTTCTCATGGTGAAGTAACACTGCCTTCACACAAACCATCTGTAAGAAAAATATAGTTTGCAGGATCCTAGCCTAAAAATTGTGAGTTTTGAAAAACTCCAATTTTTTGGATTGTAGTCTTGCTGTTGTGCATTATCTTAATTAGTCTCAGTAATTAAATTATTAAATGTTTGGCACTTACCCCTTACTAACAAACAGTAAAGCTTAGTGCTTTCTTTCTTGATCCCCTGAGACCTGCTATTTCAATTCTTCATGCACGTCCTCATCTGTGGTGTTTGTGCTGTCAAAAGGCAAGAAGTCAGCACACAGCACTCTAACTCTGCAGCACAAGCAGCACTGGGAAGGGGTTAACCTGGCCTGTTCATTGCACTTTCAGACAAGCTCCATCTTATGTGTGTCACCTCAGTGAAAAATGAAAGACAATACCAAGCTGACTATAGCTATTTAATGCTGGACAATGAACCATGTTACTCAAGTTTGTTGTAGAGATCTGACTGACTTTTTCAACAATTATCTTTCGTTGCTCGTGGTTTTTGTAGGAATTCTTTTGTGGATGTGTATTTAAATAAAAATGTTTTGGGTAATGGATGGTTAATGTTTTTCTTTAATGATACCAGGTTGGACATTGACCTGTCCTTATTCTCAGTTATAATGTTAAGTCTGCATGTTAATATTGAAAATGTAAATTTATTTCTGGAAATTTCATGAGCTGGTAGCTCAGTAATACTTCATCAGCTAATACTAAATGAGCTAGTACTGGTTAAACTACTCTTCAGCTCATGCAGACTAGCTAAAACTGAATGAAAATAGAGATAATTTCAAAACTACATCCTTGGCATTGGCTGATTTCTCAGGCTTATTTGATGGTTGGCAATTTTATTTCAAGCAAGATATCTAGGATACTATGAAAAATTCCTTCACCAAAAAGAGTTATGAAGCACTCTTAACAGGCTGCCCAGGGAAGTAGTTAATTCATCATCCTTGAAAATATTTAAAAGATGTGTCATTGTGGTGCTTAGGAATATTTTATATGGTGGATTGGCAGTGTTGGATTAATTATTGATCTCACTTTTCTTAAAGTGTCTTTTCCAACCTATATGATTTTATGATTCTGTGCTGGAAACTTCTATGTAAAGCACTTATTTCTAAAATTCTAGCAAGTGTTCCATTAATCTGTGTCTGATTATTCATAGCAACCTCTTTTTTGCATTTCCTCAGGAATTCACTTGTATATACTTGAGATTGATACTTGTGCTTGGGTTCATTAGGAAAATAAAATGAAAATAGAGAATATCCTAAATTTGTGTGGCTATATAAGGTGTTTTATCAAAACTCCTCACAAGATAATGATTCAAGGGACCTGGGCAGAATGGAGACATGGGCTTACAGGAACGTCATGAAGTTGAAGACAGGGAAGTGGCACGCCTTGTATCTGGGAAGGAACAACCCCTGTCACACTGGAGGCTGACTGGCTGAAAAAACAGCCTGAGAGAAAAGCTTCAGGGAGTTCTGGTTGACCAAAACTTGACCATAAATCAGTGATGTGTCCTTGTGGTAAGGAAGGCTGACATTTTTCAGGAATGAGGTGATCCTTCTCTTTCACTCAGGCATGGTTAGGTGCATCTGGGCTGTTGGGTTCAGCATTAGGCTCCTCGGTAGAAGAAAATAGGGACATGCTGGAGTGAGTTCATTGAAAGCCCACAAAGGCAGTGCTGGAATTGAAATACTGCCATACAAAGAGAAATTGAGAGCTGGGACAGCTTGGCCTCATACAAGAAAGTTGACTCAGGTGTTACCTGTGAATATCTAAATATAACTGATGGTAGAGGGTGAAGATTGGAAAGCTGCAGTCTTCTCAGAGAACCCTAGTTGACAGCCCAAGAGGCCCATGAAGCTCTGTTAAAGCATAAGACATAATTGTTACTGGTTACTCTGTTGTTGTTGTCATTACAGCAATTATTCCAGGACTAACTGAGCACTGGAATAGACCAAAAGTGTTTGTGTCCCCATTTTTGGAGATACTTAAAACTGAACAAAGCATGACCCTGGGAAAGGTTCTGTAGCTTACCAAGGTCTCATCCAGGTTCTGGACTAGGCACTCTCAAGGTTTGATGTGCCCCTAGTAATTTTTATGTTGTATTTCAACTGTTGCCTATGGAAGTAAAGTATTGTTAAGCCTACTAATTTTATAAAAATAGGTATAAGAATGTAATACCTTATACTATCAAAAATAATACACTTCCATAACATTACACAACAAAGAATGAGAGAAAAAATGGTGTGTTAATAATGGATTAGATTTCTTTTGCATAAAAAAGTGAACATCACGGTATTCACAATGGAAAGCAAACCAAAACCTGAAGGTGTTAACACAACTATATGCAATCATGAGGAAAGAAAACAAGTAGGAGAGATAGCTAACATACAAAACCAGTCTGTCCTTTCAAATTCTACACGCTGTAGTTTTATGCTACTTATAGCAAAGAACTGTGTGATTGAGGTCTAAGAAACCTAGTATTTATTTCCACTGGAGATATAATCTCTCTTTTCATAAATATACCTTTAGGTGTCTATATAATCAATGTTCTTAAGTGTGTGGGTGAATGCTGCGCAAATGAAATCAGTTGGAAAAATCCTGTTTAAATTACAGAGTCCAGGACTTGCGTCGTCCTCTAAATTTACACTGTGTGAAACACTCCATCTGAGTTCCAGAGGCAGTAAGTAAATCATTAGCAAATAAACTTAGTATGTTTAAAATAAAAGTTATAAAATTAACTAGATATAATTTAAAAAAATAACACTCTTGCACATGCTCAGTACATACCAATACGAAGTTTTTAACTAGGTTGTTGGAAGTCCATTGAATCAAAATGCCTAGCATGTAAACGGTGCTTTACAGTTTTAATTTCTCAAGCATCTGTCTTGAAAACTTAGATATTAAAAAATTGGTATCACTTACTATGTAGCTTCAGTAAATGTGAGTTCAGTTGGACTTGCTCTAATAGTGGCGGGGAAAAAAGGAAAGTAAGTGTATATTTTCCTACCGAATGTCAGGCAAAACAAATTTTTATTTCAAATCAGGTTTGTTTTCAGTCCTGGATCGATTTTCATTAGTATTTCTGCATTTATTTTTCTTTTACTTTCCTGACTTTCTAATTAAGTTTGTAACAGAGGAAAGGGTAGTATTTAAAGATGGGGCGCTATACTGAATTATTTTAGTTGCGCAGCATTCTGAAAAAAAAAGAAGCTTAAAAATGAGTTGAAGGAAAACTCTTTAAGTTTGTATTACGTACGTGTGTTTGTACCAAGAAGCATAGCTAACAGGTGAAGGGAGGTTATTCTCACCTTGTACTCCATTCTTGCAAGACCCTGCCAAGAGTACTGTGGCCCAGATCAGTGGCCCCAACATTATCAGAATGTAGCTCTCTTATGAAGACAGGCTGAGACAGCAGTTGGGGCTGTTCAGCCTGGGGAAGGTTTTGGGGAGACCTTTGAGCACTTTCCTGTTCCTAAGGGAGGCCTACAGAAGGGCTGGAAAGTGAGTTTTTACAAGTACATATAGTGATGGGACAAGGAGTAATGGCTTTCAACTGAAAGAGGGTGGATTTAAAATAGATCTTGGGAAGAAGTTCTGTATTGTGATGGTGAGGAGACACTGGAACAGGTTGCCCAAAGAAGTTGAGGAAGTTGCATCCCTGGCAGTGTTCAAGGCCAGGCTGCGTGGGTTTCTGAACAATGGTCTGGTGGAAGGTGTGAGGATTGGAACTTGATGATCTTTGAGGTTCCTTCCAACCCAAACCGTGCTGTGGTTCTATGTTGATGTCATAATAATGATGTCATAATTATTAGTCATAAAATATTTATTATTTTCATCTGTTCACTCTTAATCTAGTTGCTAGTTTGTTTTCAGTAGTGAGTGAGAAACCCAGTGGTGACTGAAGATTTGTAATACAAGGCATTACCTCTTTCACTGGTTGGAAATAATAAAAGTACATCTCAATACATCTCGACCTCTAGTGTGCAGTGACGCTGTGTAATTTAATAATTCTGTTTGTGAAGAGACTAAGTAATTATAAGTGGAATGTAAGTACAGCAAAGTGATAAGGTAACTGCTTAATGATGGTGAAAACAGTTATAAAATAAAAATAAATAAATAAATTTTAAAAACCTACATTTTTTTGATTCCTCTGGACTGGCTGTTTTCCTGTGCCATAAGGAATTTGCTGGCTGATCACAAAGAACTGTGAATATTTGTGCTTTCTTTCTGAGTGACAGAATTCCATAGGTGGAAATACTGTGCTATGATACTGAAATTGTTCTCTTGCATTTAATTATTCATCAGTGAAATGTCACACACACAGATGGAAAAAAAAAGGGTAAATGTAGGTAGTTTAGACTAATTGAAATGACAGATTGGATAACAAAAGATTTGAAAGCCTCGACTATTCCTTCTGGTGAAAATAGTAATACTGTGGTGTTCCCTACAATACAAAATCATCTTTGAATAGGAACTGAGGTTTAATGGTATGATGTTTCTAAATAATGACTAATCAACTTCTGCTGCTGCCTCGGCCTTTTATTTAAATAAAAAAGAAAAGGACAGATGCACTTTTATGTTCATCTGGTATAGAAATTGATGGATATCCAGAGTACAAAAGAAAGTGTTTCTGTAAAATTTTTGCAATTCAAAAAAAGAGTGATTTGCACTAGAATTTTGGATATGAGTGAAGAATACTTGTGGAAAATAAATTAGTTTCAAGGAATAAGTTAAAAATGTATGAAAAAATCTCAGAATTGAATAGTTACAAGCAAATTGGCAGATTAAGTTAGAAATGCAAATTTTACAAATGCATGCAAGATTAATGTGGAGAAATTAATATATTTTATATCTGTTGCAAGATTTTTTTGAAACGTAGCATACTTGTACCGAGGTATATATGCAAGTGTCGCACACTTTAATTACCATTACAGCTTCACTGCATGCTAGAGGCTATTGAAAAAGGAGCTCAAATGCAGACCAGATATAATACTAAGCACCCTTTTATATACAAAAGGAGTACTGAAATCATATTTATTAAGTCAATATCTACACAATATATTTATAATTTAACATCTCTTTCCCTTTAGGAAAGGGTAGGCTTTTGACAACTTGAAAGACAGTTTACTATTTTAATGGATATGTATTTAATATAGTTTTTATTTCTATGAAGCATGTAGATAATACAGATGTTCTTATACCATTTGAATTCACAGTAATCTTTCAAATATATGTAGTATCAATTATTCTCCTGCTATGCAATAGTGTAACTCAATAGAGCCAGATTTGTGTATATGTTATTAACAACAGAAACCGCCACATCTCATGCAGGTTTATTTTCTACTTTACCTCATGGGATAGGAGTCTCAGTATCAATGGTATTCTAGAATAACTTTCTTCAGAGCTTTTGATTTATTTAATATTCAAAGTATATGAATTCTGTTTATTTTGAAAAGCATTTTTCTAAAACTAATAGAAAGACATCTTATCACAAGAATAGTTAGAAATCACTAAATTAAATATATTTTCTGCTGCAATACTTACGCTTGTTATTCTTCATGTTATCCTCCTGGCATCCGCTTCAGCTACTTTTCTAAGTAAAGAATAGGATTAAATGAATTATAAATAAGGCATTGTGATTGAAATCTAATCTGAATGTTTAAAAATACTTCAAAAAAGTATACAGCAAATAAATACAGTGATATAACTTGAGAAATGTAATAGTGCAACATCCTGTCTTTCAGTCACATCAAAGTATAAACACTTTGTATTGTTTTCAGGTTTATTCAGAAGTTTGATACAACTTCTGCCATCTCTGCCTTTTTCCCTTTGTTTTTTTAAATTTCTTCAGGATTAGGACAAATTTCTTTACAAGAGCTTCTTCTCTCTCAAAGAATGGGTTCTCCAACAAGTATGGGTTAGTAACCTCCAAGTGCAGCTGTTCAGCATCTGTCTTACAGGCACAGAGCTATACTGGCAGGTTTCATAAAGAAACTGAGAGATCTGTTTATAGCTTGTTTTAATTTCATGTCACTAGTCATACACTGATTGACCTATTGATTGGACATGAAATTATTGTTCCAACTTAATACAATAAATTAATTTATAGATATTCTGAAAGTCATGCAAGAACGTTGCAAAATAACATTTTCAAGTAATATTGTAGTAAGTGAAACTTTGGTGTGAAATAAGATGTTATTTCTATACTTTTTATCAGCAACCTATGTTATATTTTAGGTATACAGTAATAAATTTAAAATAATAATGAATTTTTAAATTTAAAATATTGCATTTACATAATAAAATGTCTTATAATTATTGTAATGATACAAACATTCTTGATAGGTACTTACTATTTTTTATAGAATAGATACATTTTTATTTCATTAAATAAATTACTATCAGGTCATGCAGACACTTCTGATCGTGGCAATTGCGTGACTTGTCTTGATAGCATTTCTCTTCTCTCAGCCTGGAGCATAATTTTTTGTGCATTCAGTCATTATTTCTCTTTCGCTTCTGTGCCTCCCCCCTACCTTTAGCACAGTGTCTTATTGTCTGAGTCCTCACATAAGTGATTTTCCTCCTTTTGCCATATTGTGGAGTATGTATGTCAGCGCTGCAAGACATCACAGAATGAAAAGGAGGTCAACCAGTAGTTATACCAGATGATGCAAGCAGCATTTTCTTTCTGTTCTCCGTCATCTCTATTACTTCCTTTCATTTGAGATATGACAACTGTAATTGTCTTCACTTACTTAGTTTACTTATCTTTCTGGTTTTGCCCCACAACATGGGTTTGGACCAGTGGCAGCTGGAGAAACAACCTTGGTGGTTGGAATTCCCCTTAGTGGTGTGCATTCCTTAGTTTTGTAGTTTTGGACACCAACCCAGACTGCCATGAAATAATTAACATTATAATTAAGAAAATTATAGAGCCTGTGGATCAAGCTCCTTTATTTCTGCCCCTTTACTTTCAGCTGGCTTACCAGTCTGCTAAAATCCTGTTGACCAAGATGCCCTTAGAAATGAAGTAAGGCCCAGAACAATAACTGTTGGAAAAGGCACTTAGCAGGCACTCAAGGCATATGTGGATCATGTGGCATTTGCTCCTTTTTCAGTTCCCTTCTAAAGGCTGCCAGTATCAATCAACAGCAAATGAATATAAGCAAGCAAAAATTTCACCTCATAGATACACCTATATAATTATAGGTATATCTATAAGGTTTCTATGCACTTAGACCAGAACTACGCTAAATTTGGATTGATGCAGGGTTTTTAGATAAAAAAGACAATGTGACACATATATTGGTTGAAGTCTTCTAATTTTTTTTCTCTTTTTATTATTATTTACACCTTTTTCTTAGAAAAGTTATTTGTTTGTTTGTTTGTTGTTTGGGTCTTTTTGGGAGAGTGAATGGGCATTTACCTTGTAAGGTCTATGTTTTTGTAAAAGAGTGTTATTCTAATAAGAATTCAAGGAGGGGATTTTCTAAAGGATATGAAAGGAGGGTGCCTGGTTCCCATTGAATTTTACCAGGCACTAGGAGTTTAAAATCCCATAGAGATTGATCAGGTAAATTAAAATCACTGACAGAATCAGTAGCTGAACATGAAATAAAATGAGTATCTGTTCTATCTGGATTTTATGCTCTAGTTTGTCATGGGGCATCTTTCCATTTCTAATCATTTTGAAAAGGCAGATGTTCTGCAAATGGGATCTCAAAAGGAAGTTTATAGGACATGAATGTGAAAGTGGTGGATGTTATGCTATAGAGGGGTAAAATTAGTCTATTTCAATATTGGAATAAATCTCTTTCAGAGCTCTAAACCTTTGAATTTCATAATGAATTAGTTTTTGAAATGAATAATTTGAAAACTCATGTTATTTCTAAAGTATAGGGTTAGGGCTAATATATAGCCTACACTTAGTTTCGATCAGTTTGTAACATAATTGTTATTTTAACCTTGTAGATGCAGCCAGTAAAACATTGCAAAAGGGGGAAGTGAAGGGAAAAAAGAGCACTTTTGAGTTTTCTCTATCACATTACATCTGCATAAAAAAAATTTAATCAGCACTATTGAATGATTAATGAAAAGGAGAGTGGCAGCCACCCACCCAGAAACTCATCTGCCTTTGAAAAGATTTAATTTAGGTGTTGCTAGCTCTCTGTTATAGTTCCTGATTTTCCTGACGTTGCATTGTTCCACTGGCCCCTTCCCTCCGAAGAATTTTCACACATTTATTTTTTGCTTCTTAAGATTTGCAAAATTCTAAATGTTTGCATGGTTCTATTTGAAAGATACCAGAAGGATCCAAAGGGATGAACAGCTACTTAAGATGGTAAATAGATTATTGTCCTGAAAATGATAAGTTGATAAGTTGGTTTCCTTTGAGATTTAGTTGTTTGTAACCAATTGGGCTGTGCCTTATAACTCTGCTTATCGTTTGAATAAACCTTCTTCTTCTTTTGTGTTAACACACTAGTCTCTTTGTTCTCCTTTCCAAAGTACTTATCAGTAGCAGTTAGCCTTTATTTTTGTAGGCGTATTGAGTCTTCTCTGAAACACACAATATCTTTTTCTTACCGTGGTACACCTTATCTCTATGTTTTCCTTGTGGAGTGCATTTTGTTGCACATGGATAACTGAAACTGTGTGAGTTTTAGGATGTAATATTGTCAAAGAATAGACTTTTTTTAATATCATTAGCATTAGTTTGTCTCCAACTCTGTGAGGAAAGTGTACACATATTCTTTCCAGAAACTTCTCAGCCTTTGAAATAGCCATTTGTTTGGCTTTTCATAATTTCATGATTCATAAATATATATGTATTCTTAATACATATAATATGCACCCTTTGCAGTTGTCTTTAAGCACTTTTCCATGTACTTTTTACAATGGTGACTTACCTTATTTCAGTTGTTTCAGTACTCTAGATCCGATTTCTTTAATGTGGTATTTAGATCCTTTTCTATAATGGCAACAACTTCCATCCTAGCAAAAGGCAATCCTTTTTAGTTTCGTATCACCATTAGCATGTATCATTAGCCAATTCTGTTTGCTGCAGCCAAGTGAATACTTAGAATTCTTAAAGTCCAAAAGTTGGTCCTGCAAGAGCAATATTACAAATTCATGTAGCTTTATGGCTAGGGTTTTTTTCAGCTTAGTTCAGGATAGTTTGTTAAATATTTTATGTTTCTTAAAATAATCACAGTTTGTTTTTTTTAACTATTAATTTCCCATTTCATGGTGCCTTGCTGAAAAATACAGTGCCTCAATACAAACATATTAGTTGTATCATTTTCCCCTTTATCTAAAAAAATCAAGTATTTTATCAAAGAGAGTAGATTGATTTAGTATAGTCCAGTTTTGAGAAATCACCAGTCTGATTTATCCTGGTTGCATTTTTCCTTTGTGTTTTTGTCTATTACTTATGTCAAAGCTCAACTGCAACATGTACGTGTTTATACACATAGAAACTGTGTTTATGTCCATAAATATAGCATGAAAAAATATAATGACATGAAGTTTTTTTTCGTATTTGACCTATAATTGCATTAAATAGAATCCTTTATTGGGATCCTCCTTGCTATATTGTGATAATGGCTTGTATTATAGTACAGATGATCAGACAATCTTGGTATCATTGTGACATGATATAGTGTAGGAATGTCTTTACTTTTTGCCATCTACTTGGTAAATATTTTTCTTGCACAGGATGTTACAGACTAAGGCTCTTGGTCAATAGGAAACTCTTGGCATGGCTTTAAAGAATGTACTTAACTTGTCAATGTGTAATATCCAGATGAATATAATCTGTTGCCTAAATTCATATCTGAGGAGTCCTGCTGAATTCAGTGAAATTAAAATGTTAAATATCTTTTTAAATGTATCATAGAATTATGCTTATATATTATATAATAGCTGGAATTCTGTGAACAATCTCTAAAATTTATTAATGCTTGTATAATGCATGTAACAATTAGTTTAGCTTCTTCATTAATAGCATACACATGTATTCTGTGTAGAGAAGAGATTTTGATGCCTTATTTCATTAATGATTAGGAGAGAAAAGGTCCGCTGTTGTCCAGATGTAGATAATAACTGCTGTCCACAGAATGGAATGCTTCTTCATAAAAAGGAAAATAGTGTATTATATATTTGGTTTTTATCTGGATTTTAATTTTTTAGACATGAAATGAGCTTTGGTCTCAGTAAACTTCACTGCTATGCTTAAGTGCAGTGCCTTAACCATGGCTAGCTGATGGGTACCCACACAGCTGCTCTGTCACTCCACCTTCTCAGGGGCAAAAAATCTGTAGGGTCAGAACTTGGAAGAAAAGTATGAGACATACATACTCAATTTGAAGCACTCCTGTAAGGCTTGTGCTGATACGGAGTCAGGATTTATGGCTGCTGTGTCAGGGGAGATTTAGGTTAGTCTTCCAGGCTTTTTATTAGGGAAAGGTTCTTCCCCCAGAGGGTGGGTGAACACTGGAACAGACGCCCCAAGGTAGTGGTCATGGTCACAAGCCTGATGGAGTTCAAGGAGTATTTGGACAGTGCTCTCAGTTACACGATGGGATTGTTGGGATATCCTGTGCAGGGCCAGAACTTGGACTCATGATCTTCATGCGCCCCTTCCTGGATATCCTGTGATTCTGTGGTACCACTATAAAATTGGAATTTATGGACACTTTGTAGCATTGAAAATCTCTTGGGTTGTGTTGAAGTGATAACCATATCTACACCCTTTGATTTCCTTTTTCTTCATTTTCAAAGAATTGCAGAATCAGGATTGCTTGGGTTAAAATGAATCATTAATTATTATCTAGTCTAATCCCCTCTGCCTTGGGAAGGGATATCTTAAATAAATCAGGTTTCTCAGAGCCCCATGCAACTTGGCCTTGAACACTTCCAGGGATGGGGCACCTACAAGTTCTCTGGGCAATCTGTTTTAGTATCTCATCACCCTCATGGTTCCTTCTACTTGATACCATTGTCTTTGGGTGTGGTTTTCTATCTAGTTTCTTTTTCTTCTGATAGTAGGTCTGTCAAACATGTATCTTGCCAATTTTGTGGTTAGACTATTGTAAGGGACTGTGCCAAAGGTCTTAGAGAAGTCTGCATAGACCATGAGTTGCTCTTCCCTTGTCCCACTGACACAGTTATTGTAAGTAAATTAGTCTGGCAGCATTTGCACTTGCTCTAACCGTGTCTGTCTCCAATTATCTCCCTGCCTTCATTTGTCTTGCTACATCTTCAAGGAAGACCTTTTTCTTAATTTCACTGGGCATGGAGTTCAGACAGATGAGCCAGTCCATGATGTTTCTTTTTTCCCAGTCACTGGACTTCACTTTACTGCCACAACTTTTCAAATATGATCTTGAGTGTCTTGGCATCCCTGTCTGCCATTCTCTCCCTCAGGATCCTGGGATATGTCTGGTTGGGTCCAATGAGTTGCTTAATGTTTCTAATATGAACTTTTTCTCATATAATTTTCTTTATTCTTGCTTATAGCATTCAGGCCTCTTGCAATGCCTGGAATTAAACAAAAAAAACCCACATCTTTTTTACAACAGGAATTCATCTTCCTTCTGGAACAGTGCAATTTTTTTTTTTTTTTTCAAATTAAAAATTTCAAATTTTCTCTGTGTGTTGGAACACTAGATACTGAGAATTTTAGACTTTCTGTGTAGAATAACACAGACCCTCAAGAGAACACTACATTTGACCTGAGGCTGTAGAGAAAGCTTCCAAAATTAAATGATAAAACTAGGATTATAGGTATGTAGTTTAAATAAAAGTGTGCAATATCACATAATAAAAAAATTAGAATTTGAGGTTTTAGAATATAGTAATGTATATAGAGCTAAGGTAGAGGTTTTAGGGTGGTGACTAATCCTTCTTCTTCATAGTTTTAAGTGGTATTTTATAATTAGACAAAAAAAGTCCACATTATGGAACATGAATAATTAGGTTTTGGGTTAAAAATAAAAATAATTTAGGTGTCATTTCTTAATTGAATAGTTTTTCCTTAAAAAACCTTGTAGAGACAAATATGGAGCCATTTTGTAACTTGTTACTGAAATGTTATAAAGCTCACATGTAAGACTGTAATATAGATAAGAAATAATAAACATCTGAGTGTGAACACAAAATACCATCTCAAACACTTTCAATCCCAACCCTAACATAACCAGAAAAAATACCAAAAAAACTGACACCTACAGATTTCTATATTCTTTCAAAGAATTCAGAGTGTAATGTTCAATCCCAGGTTCTTTGTCTGTTCTTCATTCTGTTGTATTTTTTTAATTTCAGGAAAAAATATTAAGACTTAATGTATATATATCAAGAACTTCTTTTTTGTGATTTACAATTCATGTCAGTCTAAACTGTCATTAAAAATGTAACACCTCTTTGCTGTTTATATATGTATTTTATTTTCTTCAGTGTCAACTGAAGTTCATTGTTCAATTTTAAAAGCTTGGTAACTATTTAATATTTTACAATCAGAAAATCCAGCTGAAAACAAAAAAGGTAAGGGAAGCCAACTAGGAATATTTGCAGGACAGTGAGTCTATCATTCTTGAATTTTTAAGAAAAAGAGACTTATAACAGTTTTTGTTTCAGGTGGAAGCTGGGGCGACCTATAGTGTGAAAGTCAAGTGTTACATCTCTGTCTTTTTCTCTCTCTTTTCCTTTGCTGTAAAGGCTGGAAAGCTTTTTTTAACTTCTCTTACTTTCTGGTAACTGTGTGAGATTCATCTGAATACTAATAGATGTTCTTGGGATCTAGTCAGATTAATATTTGCAAAATATATTTTTGTACTTTACTGAATATTTGCTTGTATTTACTTTAGGAGATGTAATTGCAAAAAAAAGCACCAACAGTATTTCATACCACTTAAAATGTATTCTCACATTTAATAGCCATTGTCTTCATATGAAAAATAATCAGAAAATATCTTACATCTGTTGCCCTCGTGGCACATGGGGGTGCATTAGGAAGAGCACTGCCAGCAGGTCAAGGGAGGTGATCCTGTCCCTCTGCTCAGCCCTGGTGAAGCCTTACCTGGAGTGCTCTGTCCAGTCCTGGGCTCCTCAGTCCAGGGAAAACACGGGGCTCCTGGAGCAGATCCAGTGGTGAGTACCAACAGTGTTCAAGGGACTGGAGCATCTCTCTTATGAGGAAAGGCTGAGGGAGCTGGGCCTGTTCTGCATTGAGAAGAGAGAGCTGAGAGGGGGCCTTGTCAGTGTCTATCAGTGTCTGAAGGGAGGGTGATAAGAGGATGGAGCCAGGCTCTTCTCAGAGGTGCCAAACAATAGGGCAAGAGGCAGTAGGCAGAAAATGATGCACAGGAATTTCCACCTAAACATGAGAAAGAACTTCTTTACTATGCAGGTGACTCAGCAGTGGAGCAGATTGCCCAGAGAGACTGTGGATATATCCCCTTACTGTGATATATCCCCTTACTGGGGACATTCAAGAATTGTCTGAATGCAATCCTGTGCTCTGGGATGATCCCGCTTCAGCTTGACTCTAGTGACAGCCTCTTCCAACTGTACTCATTCTGTGATTCTGTTATTAGCTTTACTTACTACTTATTTGCATTTTGGTCTTCAAATTCAAAAATTACAAGCTTTTAACCCTCATATGTCATACGAAGTATAGCAACCTTGTCCAGCAGTAGTCTTAATTTTACATTAAACCAGTGCCTCTTTGTATCTTACTCTTTTGGTTTCTTCTTTGTAAGAAGACATTTAAAGCTGGCTGTCATAAAAAAGCTTAATCTTGAAGACTGAGCCAAGTATCCAGAGGTTTTTGTAATAAATAAGGGGACTTAACCTTACTGAAAGCTCAAGTTTTATAAAGGGTACTTAGTATTTTGAAAGATCCAGGAAGCACTTCATGCTGTGTTACTTGAAATCTTTTTAATTTTTAAAACCAGTGCCTCTTTGTATCTTACTCTTTTGGTTTCTTCTTTGTAAGAAGACATTTATAGCTGGCTGTCATAAAAAAGCTTAATCTTGAAGACTGAGCCAAGTAAATCTTGTGTGTACTCTCCAGAGGTTTTTGTAATAAATAAGGGGACTTAATTATTTCGGGGAATAGATTCTGAAAGCTATTTTGTAGGTTTTTTTATAAAGGGTACGTCATAGTATTTTTGAGAAGATCCAGGAAGCACTTCATGCTGTGTTACTTGAAATGTTTAATTGCAGGTGTTCTCTTTCCTTGATTTTAAAATCTTCCAAAATTCTTTAAAAATAAAAAGATTTTCCATTCTTCTCTAAAAATCTAAACCAAAGGTAAAGGTATTATTCTTGTAATTGTCAGGAAATATTTTAGCAAACTGATTTAATTTCTTTTCTCCAAAACATATTTTGGAAATTGCCCCTTTTGCTTTTATATGTGTGTGCATTTTTTTATGTATGTGTCTAAATTTTCACATCCTGAAAAAAAACGTTAGTGTTCAATAAAATGTGCAGAGCTTAAACCAGTCATTCTCTGATTAGTAGAAATATAAGCTTCTTGTGCTTCTATCTTGCTGCAAGTTAATTTGTATTACATATATAAAGATTTCTATATTTGAAGGTTAAATATTGCTAACCTCCAGTTTCTAGTTTATGATAAGAAATTTTAAAAAAATAATTAATAAAAATATCCCAGTTACCAACTTCATGTAAGCATGTATGTGGTACAAGTAAAATTTCTAGTTTCCGGAGTTTGGAGATTCACTGTTGCAGTAATGTTTTGGTTACTAGTGAGTCCTTTTGGTGTAAAATCAATTCATTAAGCAGCCTGTATTCTCTCTTTTTTATATCTATGTAATTCCTCCTTTATAAGTTCTAAAAAAACCCAACGGAAACTAAACCAACATTCAGGACTACTTTGTGTTTGCAACACCCTTTACACAAAGTACTAAGTTTTTTGACCTCATGTTTTTATGGAGAGCTTTTTTGTATTTATTTAGATTCAAAGCCTTTCCTGTTCTGTCAAGGAATACATAAGAGGATGCAGGTTATTAGGCTTATGGAAAGGATTTTTAATTTATAGATGCTCTGTTTCCATATCACAGTGGGAATATTTTCCACCTTCGTATTGCATATCTTTTATTTATTTGTTTTATCTTCCCAGCTCTAGAAAATTTTTGCTTTATAAATTTCACTTATAGGTGTAACATTTAAGTGCTTAGTCTGGTATCTTATGAAGTGCTGCAGAGGTTGTTTTGAAGCATCTGAGCTAAGATCAAGGTCTAGAGGAGTAAGTAGTTCTAGAGTTTGCTTACAGTATAAAAAATTCTCTTTTTCTGATTCAGCAACATGGGTTTTCAGTGTTGAAAAGTTAGTATTTATGGCAGTCTTCACACATGCACAATAATTTTCCATAGAGTAAAGAAAAATTGTCAGAAGGGAAACTCTCTTTCATGGATGGTTTGCATGAAGTTCAAACCATTCATAAGGGCTCTTTGACATTGCTGCAGTTGCTAAACCTTTGGATCAAAACACAGTCCAAATATGAAGTATGGTTTAAAATCTAAAGTAGTTTTTTAAGACTTTCTTTTTAGGTAAACCACTGAATAATTGACTGAAACAAATATGAAAATCCTAATCAAAGTCCTAGGGAGTATTGGGAATATTGCAGATTTTATTTACAATAAAATTGGTGGACATTCTGATTTGGGAGTGAGTACTTGCATGAAGACAGAGAAACATTTTATGACTGATAAAACTGTGTCAATGTTTTAAGGTCTCAGGCTCATTGTAAATATCCTTTAGTTCAGCTAGAATCAGTCACTCATGTAGTTGTGTCAGTTTTCATTAGATCAAACACAGAGAGGAAGAACAGACTTGAAATCACAACTGTAGTATCTTTACATAAATCTCATATTTCTACACATATCTTTACCAGCTGTAACTAATTTTCTTCCAGAACCCATTTCTCATATATTTGAGGAAAGATCATGGCATTAAGCAAAAAGGGATCTGTATATGGAGTGAAGGAAGGAGCAGTTATTCTGTCTCCATGCATCCATTGTCATTCAATTCCAACCTGTGAGGGGGATCTTCAAATGACTACAAGCCATCTAGTGCCCAGTGCCTTAAGTTTGAACAGCTCCATACATTCCAAAGCATCTGCTTATGAAGTTTCATAGTATTTCTAAACTAATATCATCATAATTATTCTTTGGACAGAAGAGCTTTGTAGGTAGCTCTGTTTTTGTCCTCAAGACCATACGTCCCTATGGAAGTTATTTAATATTTTAACTGACTACTCAACCTCAGTAGTGTCACTGGTGCAATGGGTAGTGTCTTTTGGTGGGATGTAAGAAAAGCCCATACTATAGAACAGGTATTTTTTTCAGAAAAAAAACAGGTAAAGCTTTGGATAATATAAAAATGGGCTGTGAGGTAAGGTACTTCTCTCATTAGAAGAACTCATGACTGTATATGATCAACTGCAGAGCAGGTGCAAGTTTCTGCCATCCTTTCAAAATGACACACACATGAGAAAATCACTGTAATTCTAGCAGAATGGTCACTAGTAACAATTCATGCCCATTCACCATACACTGGGTGTCAGTAATGGATCTTCTCACCCACAAAGCTTTATCATAAGTAATTAAGGATTAAGTGGGTTCTTCATTTTTCATTCTGAATTGGGACCTGGAGGAACCATAAGGAAAAGCTGTTGCATCGTTCTGTTTTTGGTATTTTTGCTTTGCAGTGCAGTCTGAATTAGGTATGATTTCTTTCTGAGAAAATCTTTATCTGTTTTTTTTAAAAGATGATGAAATTCAGAATCTAACTGTTGTTGGAGGGCTTATGAATATCTTGTTGATCTGAAGGAAACAACTTCAAATATTTGCTGTTTCTAGGATTTGGATATGCTGCTTGATAGCTTTTTGATACATTTCAAAGGGTCATTTGGGTTAGAGCTGGACATCTATGCAGAAGAAGTAACTGAGCATCCAAGTCAACAAAAAGTAGGGGGAGAATTAATCGCCTATTTTTTACCTGAATTATAGGAACTGTCAACACAAATTTGACTGACTGAGAGACACATTAATATATCCTGGAGGCTGTGAAGAGTTTTCCTCTATCTATTTGTATTTTTTTTTTTAATTCACACCTCCTCTCCCTCTTTTTTGTTTCCTCTAAGATACCAATTTTTCTATTTATTCATGTGCATATGTGAGATTTCTCTGCTGAAGGTGGGTAATGATTACCAGTGCTTGGCATATCTTTGTGTTTTGCCAGTGCCCAAGGTTAGGATAGGTTCAGTGAGGGAGCCCTTTCTTGTAATAAAGACTAAGGTTTGTCTGGTAAGCATGTGTCCTGTTTAAAATCCTGGGAGATAAATGGTGGCTGGAGAGTCATCCATAACTCTTTTAATCACCTTCATAATGGTAAGCGAGGTGAACTTTCCAACAGCATTGGGTGTGGTGAAGTGATGGATTGCCAGTACTTGGAGTCATGGGATGGAGAAGGCTAACGAGCCTTAAGCCTCACTGTGAGGAGGTATTGAGGCATTGGATAGTAGATTGTGAGTGAAGGAGAGGAGATGGAGACTATCAGGTTGTGCCCCTGATGACCCCGTCAGAGTCCGTGGATGGAGCACAGGACTGAGCCCCAGTGTGTCTGGGCCAGCAGTCTCTGTTCTGCGAGCACTGACAGTGCCTTGCCAAGTAATGTGTGTAACTCTGCAGGAAGCAACGTGACACTTTATTGGACAGAATGGCACAAAGATAATACTTCTTCTGTGTCTCATCATGGGAGTGTATGCTGCTTGAAGTATATTAAAAAACCCCAAGATCCCTAAAACAGATGTGCTATTTAAGTAATGGCTGTGTAGACTATATTTTTGAAGGAGGATCAGGAAGCTTGATTATTCTTTTGATGAAACTGGCTGTGGATAAACATATGAATGAAGCATGTTTTATCACTGTATTGATTACATTATGCATTAGTTGCAAGTTGATGTGTTGAATGTAGATAATTAAATGACTTTTTCATGTTGCTGGGAAAAAGAGGATCAAGTTTTTTCCTTGAGAAATCTTGTCTGTTTGCGTAAACTTCCATTTTTACTGTTTCTGGTGTTACATTTGCATGTGGTAATTAAGGCAAAGTCATATAAAACAAAAATTCTGACCAGAATAATAATACCTTGCTATAACTATCGCAACACTTTAATGATAAAACAATCTTCACATATATATGAAAAGAGTTGTGTTTATTTTTGGAACATGAGGTTCACTTTCCTTTCATAAGTCAGCCTGTTAGATCCATAGTAAAGAAAACCTGTAGCACTCCTAAGAACAAGAAAATTATGATTCACTAGTATTGAAATTCCTTTTTTAAAATTGTCATATATACTTACATCAGAATCTTTTCATGTCTTCTTTAAATGGGTGTATTTTTTAGACTGGTCTTATTGGCAAGAGCTCTATTGAAATTCTTGACTTGCATATGTTTCTGTCCATAGGTATGAGAGAGGTTAAAAAAAGAGGGAGAAAGCTTGTGGACAGTTCTTAGTTGTATGTAGATTTTTTCTGGTTGCTTTGGGTTTTTTTTTTTTTTTTTTTGTTGTTGTTGTTTAAATTTAATAAGTAGCCTGGCAAAGACATAAGGAAGCAAAGAATATAAAGGACCATTTGACTTTTTACCACAGAAACTAGTGACTTTTCTATCAGAAATTGCATTAGAAGTTACCAAAGCCCATTTGGTCAAGTTTAATTAGAAAATAAAGTTAAGGATTGTTGTTAAAAAAATTAAAAATACTACTTTTAGCTGAGTGTGTAGAGTTTCACTGATGCTTAATGTAAGTTCAAGAGTGAAGTTATTTTTAACAGCTATCTTTAAAAAATGGCATGTATATTATGTGGAATTATGTAACATTTTTGCATATTGGAATTTAATCCCAAGACTTTGCAAGGATTTGTAGTGTGTTATTAAACTGTAGTTAATTCATAAATACTGTTTTACTTGAATTTTGAATAGTCTGTGATATTCTTAACAGAACCCCAGCTAAATCGTACCAGCTGTGGACAGTGATTAATGCAGTGAGGAAGGAAAGCTCAGCATGCATGAAAGAAGAGCATAACAAGGACAAAGCAGACACACTGTTGATTGTAATGAAGCGGGATTCCCATGAGGGGTAGCAAATAATATTACTTTTCTTTCTTTTTTTTTTAAATTTAAATTAGGTATTGGCCATTGACTATTTATTTTCTAGATTATGTTTGTTTATCCTCCAGTGGGCCAACTAACTTACTTGAAAAGGCAATGCGCTTAACAGAGATTGCAGATAAAGCTTAAAAGTAACAGTAGGTTCCTACTCTTAAAGTGAAGTTCATATTTTCTTTTACTGGCATGCACTAGTACGTACACAGTGGTGATTCTACAGGGCTCAGGTGCTCTTCATTAAAATCGCCCTTTTTTGATCATATCTTCTTACAGTTTTTAATTCTAATGGAGTACTGAACTTGTCCCATCCTGGCTTGATCCTGAATTGTTTAAAGTAAAATACAAATCAAGTTTTCTGTGCAGTAAAACGTTAAGGCTTGATCACAGAAGTGGTAAAAGCTCATTCCTATTATCAGGCAGTAATCAAGTAATGTTATCATGAATCAGCATGAAGTAATATGTTCCCAGCAATTCTTTTATTCTGTGTGAAACAGTGATAGTCTGTGTTCTATGAATGGAAGTTACAGCTGTGAATACTCACAGAAGAAGTGCACAGTACCAGGAAGTCTCTGACTTTTTTCCATTTGAATTGTAATCCTCGCTCTGTCTTTTTATTATAGTGAAAATTATTGTACCATTGATGGCAAATGTGAAAATAAATAAAATCAAGACAAAATACCCCAACAAAACACTCCAATGATAAGAATGGGTTTAACCAAGACATTCTACAGTGATAAATAAACCATGAAGATATTAAGTGTACCAAAACTAAGGTAGTTTATGTGGTTTTACTTGAACTACAGTAAATTGAATTGGATGAAAATTGAAGAAACATAAAAATATATTTAGTATAGTAAACTTTTTTTTCTAATGAAGCTAAATCAAGCTTGACTTTCTGCATTTTATCATAAATCAAATTTACTTGCTAAATAAGATGGTTGGGCTAGATGATTGACGGTTGGACTGGATGATCTGTAGAGTGTCTTCCAACCTTGATGATTCTGTGATTCTGTGCAATGATTTGTGTATCAGAAATGCAGGCTGAACCTTCCGATTGCACACAGCTTACTGTGAGAGGACCTCTGCAGCTACAAACAGAAGTTAGAAGGTGTGGGTTTTGGCTAAAAATGTGAGGATACAGACATACAGTTTTATTTTCATGGTACTCCACACCAAATCTCACTTTTTTTTCATTTCAGCTACTCTTAGCTTACATCAGACATCCTAAAGCAATTTTTGTTTGAGACCATTAAGCACTAATGGTTTTTTTTCTGAAGTCTACCAGCATGGAAAATTAATTTTGCCTGTATATTATTTATTGCATCATGACAACTACTACTGTCATTATGCTGTGGTGAGATTAATAATCCTTCTGACTGAAATGCGATGTTTCAAATTTAGACTATTTGAATGCCTCAGGAAGGTGATCTGCAAAAATTGGTTCCTGTTGCATTTTAGTTCATCTCTGGTTGCACAGGTGTCAGAAATGGCTAATGAAGATAGTTGGTTTCTTCCTGGAAATAAATGACATTAAGTCACCTTTTTATACAGGCAACTGTCAGCAACTGTGAGACATTTGTAATGTTCACTTCCTACTTACATGGCAGGACTTGAGTTTAGAGGAATGACACACTCTCATTTTCCAAGTATACCAATGGTTGTCTAGCTCAGCATGTCTCAGATTAGTTATTCTCTGTCTTTATTTTTATAATGCAGTTATGCATATATTGCAATGCCTGTAGATACATTGTAAATTGAAAATAATATTTCAAAATATTGTAAATTTACTCCATTTCACTGGCAAAGCTGCTTCTTAGGCAAATTATTTTTTTCTCCGTAAGATAGTAATGATTTTCCAAATAGCAGAAGTGTGCACAATGAACATCAATTGCAAAACAAAATGAAATTGTCTTTTAACTATTTAATCTAGGCATTTATGGATATTCAGTCAGAATGTTTTTTATTTATTAATAGGTGGCAGTAGCAGTGGAGTTTTATGTCCAGGGATAATGATGAATTTAAAATGCAGTTAAAGTTGCAGGGCATTTGATCCCTCTATAATAGAAACCTTCTAGTTCTTAAAATGGGGTTTTCTAATACATCTGAACTGAGGAAATAGAATGGGAAATGAAATAGGAAACTATGCAGGTGTGTACATTTTGGACTAGGTTTTGTCCTTCTTCAAGTAGGTATTGTTTTCTCAGCTCTAAATATATGGCCCATAAAAATGGCCCAAGGGAGCCAAACCTTTTATGTGTCTTAATAAGCTAACCGCTATTATAAAAGACCCATTAATGTTTTTATTTTAATTCTAATTGGATATTAAGAAATACTGACTCTAAATCAGTAGCTTATTAAAAGTTTGGGTTCACAAGTAGAGGAGTGGAATAGAGTTTAGGCTTACAACAGTAGTTGTGGGTTCTACATTTTTGCTAATTTCTGCATAGCATTTCATCACATTTTGAAACACACAGGCTTAACTTCAAAGCATACAGCAGACTGTCATTCTCCCGTGAAGCAGTGAGCTCTGCAGCTTTCAGTAAGCACAGATGAGGGATAATATAACACAGGGCATGACTGAGGCCAGAGCATGGCTTCACATCCTAAGCATCATGTTTAGCAGGTAATTGCCAGTTCCCTTGATAGTTGTGATCTTGATCAGCATCATGTAAGCAGATAAAAGATGTCACTAATATTGAATTGCACCATGTCTAAAGAGACACACTGCAGTTAGTGGAGTTTATACAAAGAGAAACGTACTGATTTGACTGCAGTCGGGGCCTCACCATCTAGAAACTTACGCATATTGGCATTGCTAATCTTCTCTGTCAAAAACTGTATTTTGTGTCATGCTTACATTTCTTTATTTTTGCATAGTTACGGGAAAATATTTTAAAAACTCTGAGTAGAGCATGTTGTACTTGTGTTTCAGTGTGTATCAGCTCGGTTTGTGTTGTAAAATAAATATTGTCAAATCAATGGGTTTTTTTCGGTTTATGCATATTGTGCAGGAATGCTTTTTCAATCAATTATGATGCAACCAAACAGGTACTGACAGAAAATAGTTATCGGACCATGCATGTTAAATAAGGCTAGAGATTTTGTAATTTTTTGTTAGTAATCATAAAGGGAATGGTTTCTGTTTCTACATGTGGTAGAAGATTTAAAAAACAAAGATTTTGCCTTCCCTATGAGTTACTGTAAAAGTCATGTTTAAAAAAATATTATTACTATTTCTCATCTTTTAAAAACTAAGAATTATTAAAATGAAGTAAAAGAAAGACTGGTGCACATAGAGTTTTCTGTACTATTTTAATGTTCATTGAAAATTACTTAAGTTTCTAAAAAAATAATTCAAATGCAGAACTTATTTTAAACCACATGAATTGAAGTGTGGATTATGCAAACTTTCTTTTTTGAAAAAAAATCCTAATACATTAATTTCTACAGAAAAAAATTCAAGCACTATAAATTATGACAGGTTAAATTTCCTTGGTAGTCATCGAAGATGTATTTGGACACGTAATTTAAGGACTGAGAAGCTCTTTGCATTTTGATAAGCTTTGAAATAAATAAATAAATAAATAAATAAATAATTTCTACCAGTAGCAGAATCCCTAGTATAACACAATATTGCAGCTGAGATCAAAGTTTTTATCAGGCTTATTGCTTTGATATTTTGTTTCTGTCATTATGGAGTGTATTTATTAATTGAAGTTTATTGAACTTTTTTTGTCTTTTAAATGCATTTTTTAAATCTGTAATGAGGTTACATTTGAATTAGGACTTTTTGGACAGCAGTATAATCAGCATTAGACTGAACAATTGAACTGCAAACAGAAGGTCCAGCTCCAAAACCCAGGAAGATGCTAGGGGGGAAAAAAAAAGTTAAATATCTCAGAAATTTTGATTTTTAGAGTTGAAATACCCAGACAATGCTGAAAACCCATATGTAATGCTAAATCCTTTTTTGGGAATTAGTGTGCAACTCAGATTAGTTTTCACTGTAATTACGGCTTTTGTGACAGATGATGAAAAGTTTAATGAAAAGTCAATTACATAAACTACTTGAATCTCATGGAGCTTAATTATAGGGTCCACATTCTAATAAAATTATTTTTCAAGCTTCATTGAGAGGACCTCACTAAAATCAGAAAACCTACAAGTAACTTAGTAATGACTAATTTTAAAGGTTTTTGTAATGTTTCGTTTACTAGTTTTGTGAAATTACAAAAACTGAAATGGAAGAGATAGAAGGATGATGTTCTACAAACTTCTTTCTTTCAAAGATTGTGACAAGGGAGTGATTCTGTTGAAAGCAAAGCTAAAAATATGAAACACTTTATATGCATATCCAAAAGCTTTTTTATGGCTTTTATAAAGGCTGTACCATCTTGTTAGAGAGAGGATAATTTAAAACAACAACAACAACAACAACAACAACAACTGAATTGAGATCAGATAATTTCTAATGTTCGTAACTGTGCTTAATAAAAACTATGGTAGATTTAGCTGTTTGGAAGTGAATTTCTTCCGTATGGGGAAAAAAGGTGAAGTGTGTCTGAAAAGGTTAATTGATATTTTGTGAATGGTCTGCTGTTTCATCAGTGGGAAAATACAAAGGCTACACATTGCTGTGTTTTGCTAGGTACAGCCTAAGCCTAACTTTAAGGAGTAGGTACAGAATAGAAATTTGGTTGCTAATGGCCTAGAGTCTCAGTTAGGTGTGGTAAATGCATAGTACCTTAATGGAGAGTATTTTACACCTTAACATTTTCTTCTGTTTTATGCTGAACTCAGGACAAAGACATCTGTGAAAACATGTCCTTTAACTTTTTTGAAGCTGAAATACAGGTGACTGTATTTCAGGGAGTTGCCTCCCACTGCTGAGGGAGCATCAACCTGATCCTCCTTCATTCTTTCTGATCTCATTAAGCATCCTTGTGTGACAGAAGTAAGACCATGCAAAATGGTGCATTAGTTAGAAGCCAAATAATACAGGAAGAAGCCAAATATACCTTGGCAGAACTTCTGTGTCTGACATCTGCCTCTTCCTTGAAATTATGAATAGGTATCCAAGACAAGTATCCATCCTGCTTGTTATATCTTACAGCTTGAGGTTTGTGCTTAGGCTCTTGCTGAAGCTGAACAGTAAAATGTTGCATGCCTTGCAGATGACAAAGGCATGCAGGCCATTTGCCATATAGCAGTTGAATCTTAAAATAAATAACTCAGCATAGTATTTTATTTATACTTAAGGGATGGAACTCTCTGACTCAGATTTATTTTAAAAAGGAAAGCCATCAGGTTTTAATTGTCTGCTGTGAATGTAAATGAGGAAGATGTCCATTGCTGTTACATTGCATCATTTTCAAATGTGCAGCAGCAGAGTGGAGTAGCTGTTGAAATAGTCTGTGCTAAACACCATACTACAGCTGCATTAGTAGTAGAGAAAAAAGAGGGAATTTGTCAGCTGTAGCTTTGTCTGATGTATTCTCACCATTACAGCCTAAAGTTAGTGGAATGTGATTAAATAAGATTGTAACAATTAAAAACAAAATATGTACTGGATATAGTTTGCTTGGCTTGGCTAGATAGTTACGTAACTGGCATCTCTGCAGCTTACAGTGTCTGGAAGTTTTCATTTATGCTCTTTTATTATGTCATAATATTAAGTATAGGTCATTATTCCTTTGAGTAAAGGCGAAACACTAAAAAAAGAAGAAAAAAAGAGGTGTATATGTGACTTTCTAAAGATGGTATTCCAGAACGAATAATGTTGGATCTCGTATCTACAATATGACATAAAAAACTGCTAACACTGGAATGAATTTAAAGCTAAATGATTGATCAAATAGTTTCAAAATAAAAAGTTTTTAATTACTGTTTAAGGTTAACAAAACTCATAGTCCTAATGGAGAACACTGCATTTGTGGAAAGATGGGTGCAATGGTTTATAGCAAGATACAGGAGTGGGAGGATGTGAGCAGAAAATCTGTGATTTAGAAACAAGACAAATGAGAAGCAAGATGTGAGGATTGTTTGAGAGACAGTCTTGGTTGACATAGTAAGCGTGACAGGAGCTGTGGAAGGACAAACCAGTGGGGGGAAAAGCAGTGAAAGTTTTGTTCTGCATAGCTTGAGAATTAATCTAGGTTTCATGGGATCAAGGATTTCTTTGTTTTGTAAGAAATAGTCTCTAAACTTAGTAGAGTAATGGTTGGCTGTCTCCTATTTTCAGCCAGACATACCAGCTTTAGTGATTACAGGTTGCTTTATGCTGCTGCTGCTCCTATATATCAGGAGAAGTGTGCAGAGGACTTGGAATTTGTATAAATACATATTATACTGTAGAATTCCTTTTTCTAATAGGAATTAAAAAAACAACTTTGTGAAGATTTCTGTGTTTTTACTTAGTAGGAAATGCTAGAATCAAAGATATTCTTGTAACTTTCTATTTCCCTATATGGGAGCAAGATAATGCAATTACACGGGCTTTCTTTCCTTGGCCATCTGCCAGGCTTCAGGCTCAGGCTCTTTGCTCTAAGCCTTTTGCATCGTTCATTCTTCATTGTAGTTGTACAATGAATAGATCAGGGGATTGTGGAAAGTAAAAGCTTAGGAGGGTCTGGAAAGATGACAGAGCTATAGATGACAGAGACATCAGGCAGGTTGTTAAGCAGAAAGTAGAAAGTAATCGCTGTCTGTACTAGGTAACACAGAGGTGGCTTCTGTGAGATGCTGTTTGAAGTTTCCCCCATGCCCAACAAAGCCAATGCCAGATGGCAGCAGGATGGACCTGCTGTTGGCCAAAGGCAAGCCCATCAGTAATGGTGGTAGTGCCTCGGGCAAAACAGATTTGAGAGAGAGAAGGAAGTTGCCATGCTCTGGCAATTGCAGGCAGAAAAGCACAAGGAGTGGGAGGGAATATGTGAGAGAAACAGCCCTGGAGACACTCAGGTCAGTGGGGAAGGAGGGCGAGGAAGGAGGTGGTCCCAGCAGCAGAGCAGATTGCCCAGCAGCCTGTGGTGAAGACCACGGTGAGGCAGCTGTGGCCCTGCAGCCCCTGATGAAGCGGATACCCATCCAACTACAGCCATGAAGGACCCCATGGAGCAGGTGGATGTGCCCAAAGAAGGTGGTGACCCTGTGAGAGGCTCCTGCTGCAGCTGGGGTTTGCTGACGGGGCTTGTGAGCTGTGGGGGATCCGTGCTGCTTTACTGTTTTCCTGAAGGTTTTCTTACTCTTTTCCAGTCCTCCATTGGAAGGATTGTGTTGAAGAAGTTCATGGAGGACTGTTGCCTGTGGAAGGGACCCTCCACTGGAGCAGGGGTGGAGGGTGATGAGAAGGGAGTGGCAGAGACAAGGTGTGATGAACTCACTCCCTGTCTCTCTGTGATGCTCAAGGACAGGAGGGAGAGAAAAACAAAAATGAAGTTGAGCCCAGGAAAAAGGGAGACATCAGAGAAAGGTTTATTTCTCATTAACCTACTGTCTTTGATTGGTAATAAATACATTAATTTTTCTGAATCTGGTTTGTCTGTGACAGTATCTGGCGAATGATCTCCCTGTCCTGCTTTTGACCTGCGTGTCTTTTGGTGTATTTTCTCTCCACTCCATAGGCTGAGTGGGGAAGTGACAGAAGTTTTGGTCTGCAGTTGACACCTAGGCACAGTCAACCCACTATGCTGTTTGATCATATATTTGTCACATTTTTGAAATACATAATGTCTTCATGAACAAGATCAATTTTTGCGACTACAGTTTAACTGCAGCCTAAACAAATATTTGACATCAGCCATATAATATGTTATAGCCTTTTCAGTAGTGAAGGAGGTCAATGGCAATCATTAAATATTTAAACTTTTAAATAGTAACTTATGGGATTCTTCATGTTACAATGTGAGCAAAAAATTGGAAGTTCAGAAGTGTACAAATCCATATGGATGCAGACTTCTATCCTGATAGAAGTACAAAAATGCAGATTCATGAAACCAATGGCATTTATCATTATGTAGCATAGCTTATTTGTATCTCTTCTACAGCTCCAGAAAGTAAATGTCTCATTACATACTACAGTAGATTATTATTTTATAGCAGAAGGAGAACTGAAGTCTCAACTGCTGTAAGTTATTATCAATGACAGGTTTAATGTATTGACTGGGATGTTTATTTCACTAGAAAACAGAATCTGGAGTGATCTGAATGATGAGTATGTAAGAAAAGCTTTATAGCAGATAAGAATCATAGAGTGGTTGGTGTTTGAAGGGACTTGGAATGACTTATGGTTCAGAACGCTTTGCAATGGGCATGGATACCTTCCATGTGGACCAGATTGCTCAAAGGCCCATCCACACTGGCCTTGAACACTTCTAGGGATGGTTTCAGTGTCTCACAGCTCTCACAGAGAGAATTTCTCTCTTATGTCCAATTTAAATTTACCCTCTTTCAGTATAAAACCTTCACCCCTTGTCCTGTCACTGCTCTTACTCTTGGTAAGAGTACCTCTGCCTCTTTCTTTTAACACCCCTTTGGTCCCTGGAAGGCTGCTGTAAGAGCTCCCAGAACCTTCTCCATGCTGAACATCCTAGTCTCAGGTTCTAATATGAGACAGATATTTTGGGTATCTGCTGGCTGTGATCCCATATTTCCTGAACTGAAACAAGACATTGAATTCCTGTTACACTGTGCTGGTTTAGGGCTAATTTGGAAGGAAACTTCCAAAGGGGTCCCTCTTGAAAACAGGTTAAAGTGGCCCCTCCCTCTTCTGGTTGGGGAAAAGATTTCCTTGGAGAAAAGTGGAAAAAACCTGTTTATTTAACATACAAAGTATCCATGAGCAGAAAAAAAAAAAAATAATAATATTAAACAATAAAACCTCTCACTGTTCTGAGATATGGCAAATTCAGGAAGTCCTTTTCGTGGGGTGTAGTTCAGCTTGCTCAGTCTCTTATCAGCCCCTGGTGGAAAATGCTGTGTCCCAGGCCCCGGCGGGCCACAGGCATGAGCTCCCAATGCTCTTCTGGGTTTTCAGTCCTGAGCAGGGCCAATCAGTTCCAAGAAAGAGAAAAGCAACAGTCTGGGGAGCATCTCTGCCTCAGCTAGCTAAAAAAACTAACCAAAAGCAAAGGAGAGCTCTCTCCCGCTGCAGACAGCACACACCAAGAGAGAAAGCCGAAGCTCTTATCTTTGTTTTTGAATGCAACCACCTCAGACATTCCACCGCTTCTCCTTCTCCCCCCTTCACTCTCAGATCTGGTTTTACAGGTGCAAAACTTATTTCTTGGCTAAACAGATGAATGGGGATACAATTCAGCATCTTAGGACATACACTCTAGTGGGCAAAATGAAAAATAAAGAGTAATTTGACCCTAAAATGTAAGATTAGAGTCAGTTCCCGATTGAGGAAGTATTCTGTGTTGATGGTTACAACCTGAAGACGTAAGATGTACTTACTGTAAGCTCTCAAGTTTTCACTTGTCTGAAATGTGCTCTTTTCTTAATAAATGAGATCAGTGATTACCTTTCAATATATTTTCTGTAATTTTAATATCTGTGAGTCAGCAGCAGAGTTGCTTGTGAGTCAAGCTGATGAACATTCTCCTGTAACAGCTCCAGTAATTACAAACCAGAGTGCAGAGATAGTGACTTCTTTTTGTTTACGTGTTTTGTTTTGGAGGCCATTTTACAGGTTTGTGTAAACCTGCATTGCAGGCTATTAAAAAAGATAAGCAAAAGTTTCATTTTCCATAGTTATTTGCAAAGAGACATCCAAATCTTTCCTTCATCTGCATTCTGCTCTGCTAAAAACTCAACAATTGTTAGAAAGTTAGTAGAATTCATTTTAATGCCGTTCCTGCAGACTAAAACTCTCTCATATTTTCAGTGTATTGTGTTAAGTTGGACAATAGTCAGGTGTCAAGCCTTATCTTATATGTAGATTGCAAACATTTTAGGGGGTAAGATTAAGATTTTAAGCATTCTTGACGGAAGATTATCCTCTCTGGTTTGCTGGATATAGCGAATTCTGATCCAATTTTACGAGGGTGGTAAAGGTTCTACAAATACTAAATAATGCTGATATAAATAAATGCATTATTTATTATTTTGTAATGTAATTCCTGTTCATCATTGTTTACTCACTCATTAGCTTTATTTCACTCGAATTTTTCTTGATTTCTTCCAAGATTACAGGGAGGACTAACAGATCTGGAAGAAATTGATCATGCCAATCAATAAATAAAGAAACTTAAGGCCCACTACCAGTGTAGCTTGGATATTTACGAGGACTTTTGAAACATAGAGGCATGATGAAGTGCTACAAAGAATTTCATTCAATACATATGGAGTTTTTTTAACATAAGGACACACAGAGACATATTTGGCATCATTTCATAGGAAGTACTTTCACTACAGGCTGCTAGAATTTCTACTCTAGTGTAAATTTTTTATGCTGTAGGAGCAGACCTAGGTTTACCAAATACATAAAAAACATGATAGATTTTCTTTCATTGCTACAAACCAGCTTTGCGCTCTCTCCTGTCTTACCATGTAAAAGTGTTGAAGTCTAAACAAACGGTGTATGAATTTGAAATGTTTATATCTCTCTCTCTCTTCTCCTTGTAGCTGGTACCTTATCAATATAACTCTAGAATTTAATTAGGATTAAGAGAAAATGAATTAGCAACTACAGTTAATGAAATAAGACTAAAGATTAGGGTAAATAAATACCTATTTTCTACTTGTGGAATTGCACATACTTTTGGAATGAAATTCCAGAATTATTCTCTTCTCTCTGGTGACCAGTGACAGGACCTGAGGCAACAGCATGAACTTGTGTCAGGGGAGATTTAGGCTGGATGTTACGAAAAGGTTCTTCACCCAGAGGGTGTTTGAGCACTGGAACAGGCTCCCCAGGGAAGTGGTCACAGCACCAAGCCTGACAGAGCTCAAGGAGAATTTGGACAATGCTCTCAGACACATGGTGTAAATCTTAGGACTGTCCAGTTCAAGACCGCAACTGTACTTGATGATTTTTGTGCGTCACTTTCAACTAGGGTGTTCTGTAATTCTATGAAAAGAAATTCTGTGCTCGTACTTTCTGAGCAAAACCAATATCCAGTCTAGAATTTTAGTAAATTGATTTTAAATTATTTTGAAAAAAATTTTTATCAGAAACTCAAACATAATTATATTTTTATCTGCAAAACTCAAGCACAATATGTGAATTAGTTAACTAGAAACACAGGTTTGTTTTTGTCTCATAGGAAAACTCCATTGACTTACTAACTTGTTGTGTAGTATGAGTGCCTGTCACCCAAATAATTAGTTCATAACCTATGGAATTAATCCTGTACTCTGTGTTATGGTTACTTGATATGGTGAGTCTTTGCTTGAGCACAGGTATGAGTAGTATCAGTCTATCCATCCAACTTTGAAACAGTCAGCTAGTGCATAAGGAGCTTAGTTGGTAAATTTTTTATTTTTGGAAGCTATGTATGTAGTAACCTGATCACAGTACTGTACGTGTGCTTCTCAAGCTGAATCTGAAAATAATGGACCAAATCTTCAACTTACATAAATTTAAGCTTTATCACTGTTACTGCTGATTATCGAACAGCTCACTATAGTGAAGGAATCAGGCTGCTCATTTAAGAAATCAATTTAGCTGTTCATATTGTGCATATTTCCCTCAAGAAAGGGAAACTTTTACATAATTATAGATGTGTAATGGGTAAAATCTCTTGAACCAAACATAGTATCAACTAATGACTTAGGTGACTTTCTAATAAATTACAAAAATATTATTTTAAAAACAGACCAGTCTTCAAGGATTGCCTAACTCTAATGATCTTTCACAGAAATTTAGGTGTGAAAACCTGGTCAAGTTTGGTAGCAATGTGGCAGTTCAGGAAAAAAATCTGTTCTCCAAAATCTCTACTTCTATTAATATCCATGTTCACTGGGCCATATATTAGACAATCTTCATTTTGTGAACATAACTGTAAAAATCTTTAGAAACATTATAGGTGCTTTGTCTTGAAAAGCAGTACTAGTACTGGAGTCCTTCATGACCATACAAAGTCTAGCTATATGGTCAAAAGGCTGACTCTATTTAGGAATACCAGGCAGCAGGTTTTCTTTGGCACCATTTTTTCACTGTTGTGATTTAAAGCAAAATTTGATGTATCTTTCACAGCATTTGAAGAACCTAATAATTCCATTCTTAGAAAAGCACTTAAAAATAGAAAGGAAAATCCATGATGGGTTTAATCATCTGTGTGAAGTATCCAGGGTGGAATTTATTTCAATAATCTGGGTGTTTTTGCATCATTCACTTAAGCACGCAGTTCTGTGGTGGCCTTTTTAAACATTCATCTGATCATGGGAGTATGACAGCTGCTCCTGGAAGTATTATGTCTGGACATTGGAGGTAACTGTATGACTTTTTAATCTGTTCTTCATTGTTCATTCACACAAAACTATGCACACCTACCTGACTTTTATTGTCCTTTTATTTCTTTCAGAAAAGAGGTTAATTTATTCAGTCCTGAAAGGTCACAGTGAATCAGAATGTGGGAAAGAACATGAGTATTTTCAAATAGCAATGACGCAGACAATTGGCTCTCGCTCTACAGTGCAAGATCCAGTATTTTTTCTATTTGCAGTGTTTGGCAATTAAAATTACTTTGTCATAGGGATCCTGCCTTTTAACAGTGTAATGCTTTAGCCGTTCAACTAATTTCATACTCCTCTACTATGGTGCAGAGAAATCACCTGTAAACAAGATAAGGAAGAAATTGAGGGCATGGTGGAAGCATTCACTGGGAAACGATCAGAAAGCTTAAGAAATAAGCCCTTACTTCGATCAGAAAGGACTTAAATTCTCAGATCTGAGAGAACAGGGGAGGCTCAAGATATGTATCGGATAAAGAACTCAGTTCCACTTGAAAAAAGAAAATGTGCTGGTGGGTTGAAAAAGAAATTTGACATTCAAGTGTTACAGGAGATTTGAACCTGGAGGTCACCAGTATAGAAAGATTTACACACCAATACAAAACTTCATTTTGATAGTGACAAAACTAACATCTTTGTAGAAAGATTGCAGAAAGCAAAGGATTGCAGAAAGCAAAGGAGCTAAGTGTGTGTAGTGGAGTATGGATTGGTATAGGTTTTTCAGTGACACATTATAAGGAACTTGAAAGTTTGTTGTTGGATAGTTGTGTCAGTTCTGAAGTTGAACATAGTTGTGACTGTATAGATATGCTCTGGCTACCTTAACTATTAGGCAGACAGCTTAGCCTGATTGTCTGCAAGGTCCACGTAGTTCTTTGCCTGCTTGAGGGATCTGTGGCTAACAGTTAATTGTATTGCCTTACCTTAATTAAAACTGACTAGAACATGTGTATATGACTGTAATTACAAGATTTACTGCAGTATGGGTAAACTCAAAGGTGAGGGATGCTTTTGACACTATTTAAAGTGTTGGGGCTTTTTCTGGTGCTGTAAATATACACATTAGCCTTGTGCTCTCAAATGCAAAACCAGTCTTTCATTTCTTCTTGGACTGTTTTTTTTTTTTTTTTTTTTGTTTTGTTTTTTTTTTTTGTTTTTTTTTTTGCTACATTAAGTCATATAGTCAGCCTTATAAGTTCTGATTTTTTTATATGACTGGTAATCTGTAACCTTGGTCTGAAAGCATGATTATTTCCTTGAAAGAACAGCAGTTCTTAACTACAGAAGGTGAAGTATGTCTTCTTTAGATTAAGCTACCTCAAGATTTTTTTCTGTGTTTCTTTCTTATTAATTTATATTTATAACATAAAATAATTCCCTATTAACCTAGTCTTGTATACACTATATTAATTTCCCCATACTTGGTATCTCCATATCTAGGCATATAGCTTTTTTGTCTCTAGGAAGGAACAGTTGGAAACATCCTACTACTCTTGTCCTAGTAACAGGGAACAGCTTCAGAGAAGCTACTACATCCAGTAAGTAAGAACCTTAAAACTAAACAAAAACCGCAGATCATTATGTTTGTAGCTTTTGATACCAGGTAGGATGTCGCAGGTTGGAGGTCCTTGGCCAGTGGAAGCTCCTGCATTGGGAAGAGTGAAAACTCTACCTGTTTTAGGTCTACCCAGCAGATATGTTCCTGTATACCCATGCACAACTAATTATATAATCACAACAAAAGCCAACAACACAACCGTGTTGTTACGCTACAGTTGATACAAAAGTTAAGCATGTTCGTGTCAATTTACTAGATGGGTGTCTAGTGAGGAGGAAGACAGCGTGTTGCTGTGGTTAAGGCCAAACACATTAAAAAATACATCTGGTACTTCAGTGGGCTGATTTTCATCTCTGTCAATAATAATTTTATAATAATTCTTTTCCCCAACTTCTTTTTGTTTTGATACCATGTATTGCGTTACATTATATTGTTATTATTGCAGTGAGACATTAAGAGTAATGAAACCAAAACCTTCCAAGATTTTTTTTTGAAAGCTCTCTACTTTTAAAAGAGGATTTGTTTTACAAGAGCAAGCATAAAAGTCTAACTTCTCAATATTTATTGCTAACTCTAATTAGAATTTTTCCCAGTTGTGTGTGCCAGCTTATGACACAGTAAGATGCCAAATTATTGAACAACCAGAAGCTGCTTTTCTAAAGGCATTCAGTGAAGGAACAATACATGTAGTAATTGATTCTTGTGATTTATGAACAATACAGTAATTCATTCAAGAGGTTTTACTATTATTTTATGAGAGGTATTTTATGTTAAAGAACATAAAGATTAAATTACAACTTTCTAGACAGCCCTTGGGAACAAGCAACTTTTATATACACTGAAATCTAAGTTTTCAAACATTCTTAATTTTTACTAAAGATATGTGACTGACTGGCATTATGGTAATATGTGAAGATTTTATTTTTACCTAAACTTTTACTTCAGTAGACCTGAGATTCATCTTGATTTGGGTTATCCTTCTGCCCTGTTTGACTATTAATTACTGCTTTGCTTTTTCTTTTTATCTTTTTTTTCCCTTTTTCATGAAATGAGCTTTTTTTATCTTGTCTCTTATTCCTGTCTTTCCGCAGCCCAATTCATTTTATATTTGGATATTTGATACCAGTTATTTTGTGTTCAGTTTGGTGCCCTGCTGTATTTGTTGCATCCCCAACTTTAGTAATCTAACCTCATATGAATTTTTGTCAGTAATTTCAGTGTTTTGTGAGAAGTTCATTTCTGGTTGCCTTTTTGTATTCAGAAGGAAAAAATCAGAGAAAAATTAATTTTTGAAACAGTGCAGATTATCTTCTACCTTTTGTATTCTTTCCATAAGCAGAGAGTAGCCCTGATGATGGAGGGCAGTGGTTGATCACTTGATATTTTCTACATTTTGAATTGGCCATTGAGATTAAGACATACAGAAATTTGAATCCGTTGACAGCAAACCAAAGTTCTCAGTCCTATTCATGAACAAACAGTGAGCCATTCTCATGTATGCTTTCAAGAGGTTGCTGAAGCTCGACATGGAAAATACAATTTCCTTAAATCTCTAATTTCTGAACACGCATATTGGATCTAAACGTATGTATACATACTTACTGTTATCTAGATGAATATTTTAAATTATTGTTACAATTGACATGGTTTCTTAATTAAAGCTTTCAATTATATTATTTAAGTGGACACACACAATATTAATTATATACCACTGCATTTTAATTATGATGCAGAATGATACATTTTGCAGAAATAATTTATTATAATTTATTGAAGTACATACTCTTAGTGTGCTCCTTTGAGTACATACTTCTTAGAGTCAAAATGAGCAGTTCTTACTCAGTACACTGAGCAATGTGAGCTCATTTCCTTAGAGAAAAGAGTGCTAATTAAACCAACAATTTGCAATACTGATATGCAGAGGACTGCAGTTTTCCAAGACTAATAAGTTTTTCAAATAGCTACCGATTACTACTGACACTTCAAATTTAGATTTGAGTGCGGTTTGTTTGTTCATTTTTGTCTTCTTTGCCCTGATAGAAGTGTCACCCATGTAGTAAGTAGGTAGGACTTAAACTGGAACATTTCATTCAATGCATGAGCACAAATCCCTGCACAAATTTTGTAAATACAGTGGCAGTAACAACTGTAATACTCCTCCCTATGTTTTCTGACATAATCTAAGTAGCATAATCCTGGAATTAAGTAAATTGAGACACGGAGGTTAAGTAATTTGCCTGAAGCTAAACAGCAAGCAATTAACAGAGATGGGATTAGAATTACAAAGTTTTGGCTGTCAGCCCTCCCTTCTGTCCAGGAGCCAGCTGCCACTTTCAGTGCTTCTGGCTTCCAGTTCTATCTCTTGAGACTAAACTTCAGTGAATTTGTTTTCTTCATGCTACTTAGATATGAACTTAAAAGGAAAGCATGACTGATACTATTTTTAAAAAATTATTTTTATAGTAGTTGTAAAGACCTATCTGCCTTTGCAAGAAAATAAAGAAATAAATCCTTGTTGGTAGTTATATTTTAGTAATTTCTACTTCTCTTTTAAAGATGGCCATGAATCATGCTTTCCAATTGTAACAGATTTCAGAGTGAAATCGCTATGCTAGGTCAAATGTAATTTTTTTCCTTATTTATTTTAAGAAAAAAAGGTTTGATTGTGTCCTTCAGAGTCTTATGCCATTCTTTTAATAGCATGCTCTTGACTGGGTATCAGTTATAGGTAGTGTCATGATTTCTTGGTATCTCTTTTTAAAAGAAGAATAAATTTACGTTAAAGACAGAAGAATGGAAAAGACATTATTGAGAGATAGATTAGACAGATATAAGCTAGGCACAGCACCACAGGTTTATCTTAGCTGTATCTCTAACCACTGAAAATTATATTAAAAATTACTGCAGTAACCTGACTAACCATGCAAGATTCTTGTAAAGCAAGTGCAATGCTACACCGAGATATACAGGATATCAAATAATTGTATTTTCAGTGACTTTAGGTAATAGGTGGCAGAATAGATGTCATTGTATGAAGTGCTATTATATGTCACAATTTAAACAGAAATGAACTTCCAGTGATCAGAAGTTTACCTTTATGTGGTGATGTGTTTCTTTTGGTTATGTTTCTGCTTTTTAATAAAATCCTTGATCTGGACACACCTCTGTTGTCCATTTCTTTGCATGAGGTTTTAGTTCTCATATTCTTACATGCTTCAATATGCTTCAAATCTGTGCTGGCATAACTTTGCTAGAGATAATCTAGAACAAATTTAGCCCCACTCATAAGGTTCATGAGTGCCTTATGACTAGTATTTCTTGCATTTTTGCAGTGCATTGTCCGTAATGACAACAAAATGTGGTTGTTATTTGCAACAGGACCTATACACAGTAGGACTCAAAAATGTACAGTATCAAAAATACTGCCAGTGTAAATACATTCTAATCAGAGCTTTTATGTCTGCATAGCCATATCCCAGAGCAGGCTGCTTGTGCTGTGCTAACCACACTGATGTATCGTAAGTGACTTGTAGGCAAGGAACTGGGACAATCCACTGGGGCCTTTAGTCACTGAATCTTTTTTAATATCTATAAACATTTTCTGACCTAGTTTATGAATGTCTCCTTTGTATCAGCAATGCATCATCCTACAGGCCATGCTAACCTGTCTTACAGTACAGCTGAAGGTGGGCTGCCTTGCACAGCTCACAGAGCTTGCTGGTAAGAGGAGTGTATATTCTGTCCACTTGGCTGAACATCTAATTTAGGTTGCATATAACTGATCTTTGTAGGTAAATGGTAAATGTTGGTTTATAATTAATAGAAGGAGGTGTTGATCAAGTTTTGGGATGAAGCAGGCCTAACTTACTAAGAAGGAAAGAGATTTATGAGTCTCTCCTAACTAGGTTTTTTAATTAATATTACTTTATAGCAGCCTTAATGATACTTTTTTTTTACCAGTTTAGCTCAATAAATTATGCTTATGTCAAGTCATGTCATCTCCTAATGCTGTTCTGCAAGTAGAAAGTCATCTTGAACCCCTTAATTCCCCATATTGCATATGTTCATATGGGCTGTGAGATTTGATTAGACACAAGCATACTTCTGCTTGAATAGGAATTATGAGAATTTGCTTATGTGAATGCCTTGTCAAGCATTAACACTGAATCATATTAGTATGTAGAGTCAGTATTATTACTAGATAGTTGATTTTGCTTTCACAGTCAGTAATCAGCATAAATGGCAAGGTATGCATTTTGTTGTTTTTAGATAAATAAAATACGAGTGGAAGTTTCCCTTCATTGTTACTGTGTCCCAATTTTATGCTTCCTCATTTTGGTACCTGTATTTTGAGGGTTTTAGTAAGACTGAAGTACTTCTAAAGGTCATCTCTGTAGTCATTCCCAGTCCCTAATTGTAACTTGTAGTGTCTCATTTTTTCCTACCTTTCTCTTGGAGCAAAACTCTTCTGGAAAGAGATCAGCTTGCCTGGCATTTTAAAATTCACTGCTTTTACTCTGCACATTGAAAAGGAATGTCAGCTCTCAGTTACCAAATAATTCATATGCAGTCTGCAGACATTAAAATTTGAAAAAGGAGCAGTAGAGAGCTTTGAAGCAGAATTTCCTTTTGTTAAATTAGTGAATATGACAAGGTTATGTAATATTCCTGGGGGATAAAGTGGTGCACGTCACTAACCTTTTAGATTCAAGAGACTTCATGCTTTTTATTTGCTGCTGATAGAAGGCTTAGTACTGGATTTACTAGCAAGGTCCTCTTTCTAACTCAGGTAAATTAAGTTCCACCTAGCTTTTACACATACTTTTGTTATAAATATTGTGTATATACACAGGCTTATACCTGTTTTGTTTTGTAATGTGCATTTGAACATGTGCTGTTTTATGACTTAAAGGCATATCTGCAGTTGAGTTAATATCATGAACACTGGGTTAATAGTGCTGGAATTCCTATGGGCATGGAGGGGGGAAAAAGGGAGAATTCTTGGTCTCCTATGCATTTACTGGATAGTGAGTATTACTTAGTCATATGCTTGCATCTTTCAGTGCTCAGGTTAGCCAAATACTAGAACCAAACATTCTGATTCTCTTTTATGAACTCTAGTGTAAACTGGGATTTTTGTGTGGGAAGAACCAAACAGACCCTGAAGTAAGGGAAGATTAAGAGGCAAATGTATATGACTTTCATTTTCTGTAGCAGTATTTAAATGCAGGCTAAATTTTGTATTTAAGCTAGTGCTTATGTAGCACTGATAGCTAAGGCTGGGCACCCGACTTGAGGAATGAGAAGGCAAGAGGGCATGGCTGTGGGAGTAGGCCTGGCTTTGGGAGGTTTCTCCTTTTATCTAATCGTCTATGAGACTCACTGTGATAGTTTGCAAACCCTGGCTTCCTGTTAGGCTTAGCACAGTGTTGCTCTAATAAGGCAGTAGTTAATGGTTGGCCCGAGTTTTACACTAAATGTGCCAAAAATTTGTCACGAAACCAGCTTAAATTGTTAGTCGTTTGCCTGCAACAGTTTAAATAGAAACAGAACAGCAACGTATCCTGCTTCAGCTTCTTTCTACTTCAAATATAAATGTATTGGTCTATACTATTAGTAAAAGGCACTTTTTTGCAGGTTTTTCACATAGGTTCTTCTTATTTTTTCATTCTCTCAGTTATTATAAGCTTAAAATGAACATGTGTGAATGTGTGTGAATGATATTAGTTGGCAAATAAAAGTCTGCTGCTGTCTGTGTTAGTTCATATACCTCCCATGTCCCTAGGGCTCAGATAATGTCTGTCTCTAAAAAAGGCATACATAATCCACAATGAAATGAGCTGGTAACAAGGTTTGCAGAGCTTAAAGGTACACATTAAATGTGTGCTATTTTAACATTAGACCCTTTGGAAAATGTAACCTACCTATCCTGCTTGTGAGACATTACTTGTAAGTCTGCAGTTTGACTTTGTGTTTCAGGGAGGAATGAACCTAATGGTCAGCCTACTACACTGACGCTGTGCATTGCAGGAAATTTGAAAATACAAAAGATAGGATTGACTTGAGACATCAGCAAGTGATTTTTTTTTTTTTTGAGCTGCCTTTTTAATCTGTAGGGAAGGTATGTTCTGCAGGATTGAAGGTTGGGAACTGGAGATTACTGCTAAATTGGAAAAATAGCCCCAAACCATAACCATAACCAGAAACCTCTCTCAAATACCAGTCCTTTGTTCTGAGTGCTTTTGCTTTTAGAAGAATGCATATTAGAGAAAGAAGGTGGGGTGATGAGTGTTTCAATTGTATTACTAACATTTTATTACTTTTGTAGGGGCTGAATTTTTAAGAGGATGCTGTGATGCCTGTAAAGTAAAATTGCTTGATTTCATTTACCCAGACTTTTGGGAAACGCTTGTTTGTACATAGAAATAGTTTCTGGGAACAAAATGGATCAAGATTTTCAGCAGGACTTCAGTGGCATGGCTGAAATGCATTTAAAAGTTGAAGGACACAAACCCAATAATTTTCATTCATATAATAATAAAACCATTCCACTGCTCAGAGTATGATGACATCTGAAGATTGTGTTTTTGCCATTCTTCTTGCTGAAGGATGTTAAGGCAACAGCAGTTTTAAGATGAAAAACAGTTTTAAGTGAGAAACAGAAAAATTTCACAGCTTGTGGCTGACAGACAAGAGCTTTTAGGAACATACTACTTGTTAACTCACTAGTTTATGCAGAATTCATTAATACAAATTATTTCTTGTCCTTATAGAAACAAAACCTAATTAGCTTTTCTCACATAGCCAGTGTGCAGGTCCTCTGTAAGTGCAGGTTAGAATTAAGGTGAAACAATTACTTGTAAAATGATCAGTCTAACTGATGTCACAAATTATTACTAACGAGTAAATTAGCTGCTAATGCTGTATATAAAGGTGTTTTGAAATTTCTATTAAGTAATCTTCTATTAAGTACTACGTATATGTATATAGGTTTTTTAATATAATAACTGCTGGAGGGATTGTGAAAATAGTAACGAATCATGAAATTTACAATGCATCAATACAGTATCAGACTGTGATTAAGTGCATTGTTCATAAAAATGAACAAACATTTGCCTGCTTGTTCATTTTTACCTGGACAGGAGTCTTCACCACATTCACCATCATTAAATATGAACCAGTCTATGGCCCTTTTACTGAAAATGTATGGCATTGTCTCCTAAGTCTGTAGAATAGAGTGACTATTGCCAAATGGAAAATGGGGTAAATAAATGTGTTGATTTGGTTTGCTTTGTGGCCTTTTTTCTTTCTTGGCTGGGTTTTGGGGGTTTTTTTGGTGGTTGTTTTTAATTCAGTTTATTTGGATTTTTACTGCGTGAGAAATTTCTGAGTGTGTAATTTGACATGGGAAGAATCACTACAGAATTTTTTACTCAGAGTGAGTCCATTTGCATACCCCCTGAAACTTTTTGCTGCTAGACCAGTAAGACTGTGCTAAGTGAAAATGGTATGTGTGATTGTATGTGTGCCAGACCACATTGTTTACTCTGCTGTCAACCTACATTTCTGAGTCTGAGGTGAAAACATCTCATGGGAACAGTTGTGATTGTCATCTTCCAACTTCTATTGGTACAAAATGAGTCTTTATAACTGAAAAAGTTACTGTAATTTTTAAGGAATCTTCTCAAATATGTGTGAATGTATTAGCAAATGAGGCATTTGAAATAAGTGTCTTTGCATTTTTATTTTTTTCTGATGTCTTTATTCACCCTTGCTATATATGCTTACAGAGGATACAATATGATGTGCTTTTTGGCAGTTTTTGTCCTGACCTAGTAAAAATTTTGATATTTCAGGAATATGATGAAGTTTAGTCCTAAATTGAATTATTTTATACTAGGAACTTTCATACATCCCAAACAGAGAATCTGGAAACAAGTGTATGAGGATCTGCATCCTCCATGTATCTTTTTCATAGTAAGTTCACATGCTGAGCTAGCTGTAGTTGGATTGCAGGCATCCTTTTAGCTCTCGCTTTAAAGAAGGTGAAGTCTTACCCTCATGTTCACCTTTTCATAGAGGAGTATGTCCATAAAAATGTCGCTACACAAGAATAGTTTGCAGTAGCTGAGGAAAAAAGGGGGCTGAACTTCAAAAGTATTTTGTCAGACATTTTGAGTGCAGATGAAAAGTATTATATATCCTTAAAGCACAGCACAGAGAACAAAACAGCAACTTTAAAATGGATTATTCTATAACATGATGAAATGTGAATTAATTAATTCCATTCACTATTTCAGAATTATACTTAAACTTTAGAAAGTCAATGTAGAGGCACAGAAGGGAAGAAAGAAATGTCTTATGCTCATGCCAAGATATTAAAATGTTCCAATCAAAATGAGTTATTTTAGTGTCACTTTAAAAATACATTTTATGGAGCCATAATGTGCGAAAAAACTCCACTTCATCTGGATAGTGGTAAACCATCTCTCATTTCATAAGTTCTTGTGGCCCTTGAGGGGACAGCTTGACTGTTCATTGAAGCAGCAGCCTAATTTCTATGGGGTAAAACTCTGTAAAACAAATAAATGCAAGCTCAGTGTATTTAATGTGAGGTACCAATAAATTCAATTTTCTGTTGTATATTAAGAGTGTAATTTGAAGTAGTTTTATAGTTGTCACTTCGGCTTCTCAAGAGTCCCAGCAAGAAGGGCGTACCAAGTAAGAGATGGTGGGAGCCCTCAGCTCTACCTCAGCCAAAGCTTGTGGTACTCTTCAGAAGTCCAAGTTACAGGTATCTCCCACTCTGATTTTTTTTTTTTTCTTTTTAGCTTGACAAGGTATCAAAATTCACTATTAGTATCAATATCTGAGTGAGTACAGGTATATAAGCAAGCAAAACTTGTCTTGCTCTTGCATTTAAAAGGTAATACTGCAGCAATTTTTATTATTCCCTTAAGAAAATTTAAGTGCAGAAATATGAGATGCTGATTTTAAGTGAATTTCACTTATTTTATTTTAATTACAGTTCTGTTATTTTAACTGCATTTATTGATGTTACCAAGGAGAGTTCCAAAAGTGCTGAAAGGCTCTGGTATCATAGCTGGTAACATATTACATCTTATTTTTTGGCAGATTTAATTGCAGTGGAAGGTTTCCATATAGATTGTTGCTGTGCTTAATGAACTGTGTTGTGGAGAGTTTTTCTTGAACTATGCACTGCTGTTGTTAAGGGAGATCGAAAATAGTTGTCAGTTCTCAATCAAAATTGCCCTCATGTTAATAAGCACAACTGTGTGTGCAGTTTAATTGTGTTTGCTGTCAGAGTGCCTAGCAGCTTAGGTCACAATCAATGTCAAGAAACTGACAACATTAATTGTAGAGATAATTTGTGTCAAACCTTAATTAACAACTTTTATAAAGATAAAGGCAACAAGTACCACTTTTCATTTTTGCTTCTGCTGGGTTATGATTTCACATACCCTTACACTGATGATAGTTGCTTTATTTGTAACAATATGAACATTTTGATAGAGTAATAAAAAGAGGGATTGCATAGTACTGACCTGTCCCCATGGCAGATAATTTTATAAATTTATTTATGTTCGAAGAATAATTTATCTTCTCTGATATCATATGATGCTTAAAAAATAACTGACTTACTTCCAATATTATGTATTGGAGGAGAATTGTGGCAGTGTTTTTTTAAAGAAATGTCTTACTTATGTAAAAAGAAGTTTGACCAGACAGATACATACAGATACATACAGACACAGATGGCTAGGTAAGTGAAAAACAAAGATCAACCCATTTCCATTCTATTCTGGCCTGTGAAGCTTTTTTATTGATGTAGATAATATTAGTCACATCATACAAGAAAGTGGATTTTATATACAGCCTTAAAACCTGGTTTTCCTTGAAAAGAGTCCACAAGCTGAAAATTTCATCATTATGTACCGCTGCCCTTGTTTCCTGTGTCTAATGCTACCTATGCCTCTAATGCTAGGTGGTTAATAAAAAAAAGCTTTACTAATTGCTGGTTAGCAAAAATTCACACAGGATGGCAAAAATACTGTTGTTCAAGTAGCTGGAGCTATGTTAAGTATTCAGCCATATTTCTGCAACTCCACAATGAAGTTAATAATGCTATGCAGAAGCCAGTATGCAGTTTTTGTAAGGAGTCATAGCAGCTACAGTCCTATAGTCCTTCACCAGATTTTGGACAGTTCTACATAAGAAATTGCTGGAAAACTGGTTGTACACCTTAGAGCAGTTAAGTTTGGTGAAAGATTCTTAATTTAATTTATTGCTATGTGCTGCCTATGAGGTACTATACAGAGTTACTGTGTGCTCTTGGACTTTGTCATGAAGTGTTTCTCCTTCAGTGCTTTGAGTTCTAATAGTGAATTCACAAAATGTAAAAAAAATTAAAGGTGAATGGCAGCATGTCATTTTTCACTTGGTGGCCCACGATTACAGCTTGTGCCACAGAATCTCAGTATATAGTTTCAGTTCAGTCTCTTTACATATCACAGTGCTGAGTTAAAACAAAAAGGGTTCAAAGAGAGCAGTTTTGTGGAAACCCAGATGCTCTTCATCAGAATATATTTTTGCCTTTTTTTGTGGTCCAGACATAAGGCCTGTGGCTTGGAAAAGGATCTCTAGTATTTTCACTTAAAGTGTGTTTTATTTGCTAAGGTTTTGGCAATTTTTGACATCGGAGAAGTTCTTTCATAATTTCCCCATGGCAGTAGTAGTACAGTGTTTTGCTGGGATGTGCTCTTGAATTTTGGTTTTGGTACATTCTTTGCCAGGAAAATTAACAGAGCATAAATCTCTCTTCTGATACAGTCCCTTTTGCCTGGACTCTTAATATATAATAATTTACCTCCACCATGCAAAATTACAAATGCTTTCTCCTAAATGTCACTGATTTTAATGTCTCAAAGGTGAGCTTCCTGTTTTCATGACACCCTGTGATCACAGCAGCAAGTGGCTAATCGTGATATTAATCCAGTTGATTGATGAGCTCATTTTGCAACAGAAGTCAAATTGGATTTTTTATTTGTAATGGTGATAAAATATAATGTGTGATCTTGCTATTCCAATGCCATCAAATTTGGTTTTAATACGGATTTCACTAGTAAAATCTCTAAGTACTTTCCTGACCTTTTAGGTTTTTTAAAATAATGCTTTCTCATGCAGGTGGAAGATATCACTGGAGAAACAAAGCATTTCCTTTTTTTTAAATTTTGAAATCTTGTTGGGCTTTTAAAAAAAATTATGTTTACTGCTTGGATTAATATAGGTTTTTTTGGTTTTTTTCAGCACCACCAAAATTTACAAGAACTCCCGTTGACCAGACAGGGGTTTCAGGAGGAGTTGCCTCATTCATCTGTCAAGCCACAGGAGATCCAAGACCTAAAATTGTCTGGAACAAAAAAGGAAAGAAAGTCAGCAATCAGAGATTTGAGGTATTAGGTCCATTGTTCTGTTCCTCTGAAAAACATTTTATTCCAACTTTGTTTTTAATCTCACTGCGTGTGCTTTATTAATGGTGATTTAGCAGAATAGAATTGACTATCAGGGATAATTTGGTGGGAATACTCTAATGAAGTTCTTAATTTTGAAAACTGGTTGTGCATGGAACCCTTAAAGAGAAAAAGCTGCTACTGCTGTTTTCTAATCCAGCATGGTTGAACTGAGGTGCCTCTGTTCAGTTTGCTGGCTCATGGAGAGCTCATGAAGAACTTGAGTTGAGCAGTGGCTGATGTCTCCAAAGAGCAAACCATCTCCTTTTCTGACAAGGTGCATCGAGCAGGCTTAGTCTTTGGCTGCTTCTGCTGCCACAATTCCTTACCCCTTTTGATGAAAGAAATGAAAGGTGCACTGTAGCTCCTGCTGCTGAAGAGGAGAAGTAAAACTTGCTTGCTTTTGATTTTTTTCTTAACAATAAATTAGGAAAAGGCTTGGAGGAAGATGTTTCTCTCCACAATCTTCAGTTAAAGGAAGCAGTGAAAATAATCTGTTCAAAGGATTCTGATTATTTGGGGCAAATAAGAAAACAAGTATTGTTCCCTCTTGTAATGGCAAGAATAATTAATGTCAAATATGGATTGACCTTTAACATGAAGTAAAAACTCAGAAAATGGGGGAAGCTTTTAGAAGAGATATCAAAACTGGCACTAAGAATGTGCAATTGTCTCTTAAATGTTTTCAGTGTTAGATATGAGACTTCTGTTTGCTTGAAAACAACTGTTCAAAGATTAAAGATTTGTATAAAAAATGTTTGTGACATGAATTTTATGAGAATATTATCTAACATATAGTTATTAACATACGACTGAATATTAAAGTCTTCTATATTATTTTTTATTATAATTTTCGAAGACTGTTTTTCCTGGCTTTCAGGTTAGATTCTTTTAGAAGAGCTGCATTTTGTCTATAAACCAAATTTATTTTCTTGATTTTTGGTTCAATAAATATCTAAAGTCATTGGAATTCGTTCATTAACCATTATAATTTCTGGCTTGTGTATTTACTACAACATGAAAAACAAAATCATTAATTTAAATGTTACCTCCTAGTGCCAAAATTGTTTGCACTTAGCAGAGCATATGCAGAGCTGTAATTGGCTAGAGGGATTAACATAGAAGGTTTATCATAAATTTTACACGATTTATCCTCTTCTGTTCACAGAACTTTCACTCAAAGTGAATTCTAAACAGAGAAAGATGGTGCATGTGTATGTTTACTGTGTGTTATTCTGCAATATGTAATGGTACATCTCCTTAATATATTGCTTTCTTGGGATCTGTATACCTGTTTTTAGGGAGAATAGGCAAACATAAAGTAGTTTTATTTCCATAAAAGTTATTTGCATGTAACTATAAAAAACACCTTAAAATGTTTTAAAAGTGCCTTTAGTGGACTGTTGAACAAACAGTATAGCCAAGTAAGATGGAGTGTATTTTGAACAAATAGATGACACTTGCCAAGTGTTTTATAATTTTTATCATGTCCGCTGAGCAGAGCAGTTACAAAGTGTGCATACCAAATCATTATTTTAAACAGCTTTTCTTGCTGTTCGAAGTGAGGCTGTTAATTCATGCTATAGAATCTGTAAATAAGAAAAGAACAACAATAGAAATGAGATTCAAAAAATACATATAAAACATTTGGGAAACACAAAATGTCTTGAGATTTTCAGCTGAACCAATAAGAAAATATTTAGTTTGATTTCTTTTGCATTAATATTTTGTATATTTCTCTGAGCTACTTAATGATGACACACATCAAAATGTTTTACCTGAACACCTTTCTTCATATAGTAAATACGGCTGTAAAGGATTCTAGTGGTCCGTCTTATCCACCAGCTTTCCCAACCATGCTGGGGGTTGCTTTGTTATAATTCAATAAACTGGGACAGTCTCCTATAGGGTTTAATGAAACTTGTCATGATTACCTGTGCCCCACATGAAACCAGAACTCTTGCTCCAGAACCTGATGTATGTAGCAACTGGGGAAAAAATGGTTTATTTCCACTCTCTTGACTGTTTATATGTTTGAAGACTACTGTCATTGAAATTTCTTGCTCACAAGTTAATTCTCCCAACTTATTGACAATAGCAGTGAAAGCTAGGCAGTGCTTCTGAAATTAAAATATACAGTAAGACCTTGAGTGTCTTCTTTATTAATCTTTCAGCTTTTATTTATATTATAGATACAGACTGTAAAGGAGGATCCTTTTTTTCTCCTTTTTTCCTGCAAATTAATTCAAATAATAGGAATTATAGAAATCTGATTTAATTTGCTGAGAAGTCCTTTTCAGAGGAACTTAAAAAAAACAGTAAAGGGAAAAATAACAGTTGAAAATTGCATCACTCCACCTTGTGTGCAAAAATGCTTTTATTAAAAAATCTCTGTCATAAAAAATATAAGATCTCATCCAGTAGATGGGGAAGAGTTAGGAATTAACCAGTTGTGGTATGCAGGAAAGGGGAGAACTCATTGCATGAAAAAATAAATCCCTTTTATGATACATATTTTTGAGACACCAGACTTGAAACTTAATCTCTGCAGTATTTGCCGAATCCAATCTGCTGCAGTTGTTTTCAGTGTCTGTCCAGACACATTTATTCAGCATTCAGGTTTAAACAATAGCAATTACTCTATTTTAAGTATGTCTGTGAGTATTCAGATCCTATGCTCACATTTTGTATCTATAAATTGTTAATCTGACTGCTTAAAGACTTTGAAATTATTTTTCCCTTATAAATGTCAATTCATTGAGAATTCTAGTTATTCCTTTAATTGTGCTAACATCAGGTGGATATTTTGTCTTATCTAGATTGGTTTAAGATGGCTTTACTGGAAGAACAAGAAAAATACATCCTCTGGGCTATCAAAAAATTCAGTATCAAAAAACCCCAGGGTTCTTATCTTACTTGCACCTCTTCCAACACTTAGTAGAAACTGAGCGATTCCTACAATGAAAATAGCGAGATGCTGGACATATTTACTATAATTTCTGACCCCAGACTTTATAGCTCTCTTTTGTCATTGTGTACAGTGATCTCCTAGGTTGCTTGTGTGAAAATGAGACAGAAAGACACAAAGAGATGTGCAGATAGACATATCTGTAAATCACTTTGTGCATGTATATATAGATTATTTTGTAGAGAAAAACAGAACAAAAAATCTGACTGTCCTTTGTTTATACGTACCATGTATCTGATGGTAGTACTGATATCTCTCAATGATTTTTTAAATTTATTTTTAAAAAAGTAGATTAAAGAGATTACTTCTATTACTTAACTATAGGTCCTGGAGGTTTCTCCAGGACCTACAGAGTGTTGCAGTACTCAGCAATACTTGATATGATTCTGACTTCAGATCAAGAAGGAAATAAGATCTGTTCATTGAATTTTCTCATATAAATGTTATTACTTCTTGTGTGAATATTGCAATTTTAAAACTACATCTTAGAAGTTTTGCTGTATTATTTAGCATCCTAAATGATCACTTTGTTAGATAAATTTACTTATTTTGTAGGTTAAATACAGAGCTAAACTGAGTCATCCTGTTTGGTTCAGAAATTGCAGAGTTATTAACTTTGGTGCCAAATGAGTGAGTGAGCTGCACTTTGTGAGTAGAGAGGGAATATGACTGGCAGCAATTAAAATGAATGTAACTGTCATTTGAAGGTAAAGTTACTTTAAGAGAATTGAGAAGCATTGGTGGTGAACTTCAGAACAAGAGAGCATTAAGTCACAGACTTTTCTTAGAGCCCTCTCTGGTTGGCTTGGTTTTTTTGGGTTTTTTTTGGGGGGGGGTGTTTTTTGGTTTTGTTTGTTTGTTTGTTTGTTTGTTTGTTCATTTGGATTTTGTCCTGTATTTCTTGAAGCTATATTAAAATGTCCACTGAGTACTCACTGAAAAGCAATGTATGTTAAATGTATTGCCACTTAGACATTTTCCCATATGACTGGAATTTGTCCTGCTATATAAATTTGAGAAACGAACCTGTCTTTGGTGACTTGAATACCAACAGGCCACTGTTAATGAACAGATTAGCTGAGGGATAGGTATTTGTAACAACATCTGTGACAGCTTTTGTTTCCTTTTATAGGTAATAGAGTTTGATGATGGATCTGGATCAGTTCTCAGAATACAGCCACTGCGCACACCCCGAGATGAAGCTATTTATGAATGTGTGGCTTCCAACAGTGTTGGCGAAATAAGTGTGTCCACGAGACTCACTGTTTTACGCGGTAAGCTCTTTCTAAACATGACCAATTCACTTCCTAGAGCTTAAAGAACTGCATTGTTGTAGAGCAGAGGATCCTCTCTGGCAGAGGTAAATACAGTCCTTTAAAAATGGACCTCGCTATAGTCCCAGTGCTGTTCATTATAAACTTTAAAAAACTACTCAATTGCTGTGTTTGTGACTTTTGACCATAAAATGGTAATGTGAGAATGTACAGTGTGACAGAACAGACTGAAGAAAAGAAGAAATCAGTGAAACAGGAGTGCCACACACAACAAGTTATCAATTACTACTCAAGCCAACCACTTTATGAATGCACTTGATTCACATTTTATTGCTGCCCTGGGTACCTTAGCTTTGTTCAATCAGCATTTACACAGAAATTTGCTCAATTAACAGTGACCTTGAAAAGTTGCATGAACAGTTTTTAGATGAGGTTAAGCTGCTGCATAATTTCTCCCACAAGAAGCAATCATAAAAAAGGTGAAGGCTTGTTCCACTTTAGATATATGTCACCTGAACTGTATTACTTCAGTAAGTTTTTGAAAACAGTATTAAATTTTTTCAACTCCATCATGGGTGAGGATATTAATGTACTGCCAAGCCTACTGTCTAGATAGTACTCAGGGGAGAAAATACTAGTGGTCAAATGACCTGAACATTTTGTTTTGTCATCTGGAAATGAATAGACACTAGATTTGGAGATTCTTCGTGAAATAGCACACTCTTCAGTTTGCAGGGCTGGCTTTATGACTGAAAATTACAGTCTTGTATTTTGATATTACATGGCATTACAAGGTTTGCAAAATTACTAGGTGCCTGTTTACAGGAATTGAAGATGATTAAACAGCTTTACAGAATTTAGAGGAAAATTTGTGGAATGTGTAATTACAATATGTTTTTTTCTTGATCCTCTCTCCCAAGCACTGTAGGGTGACAAGAAGATTTTTTCTTGTTATTCTCCAAAGTTCAATTTTTACTAGAAAAAAAAAGTTTCTATAATTTTATTAGCTATTTTAATCATTGCAGACAGTTCTGACAATAATGTTGGAGACAGCTAGCAGCACTATCTGTGTGTAAATCAAAAATTAACCCTAAGGACATACTTTTTTTTTCTTAGAGGAAGTCTGGTATAAGCAAACCTTTTCAGTATTTAAAATCCTTACCTCTAATGTCATGTTTGTTCCATATATTATCTTTTAAAAATTCTTCCCAGTCAAGGCAATGAAAACAGGAAGATTGATAGATTGATGTTTTAACAGCACCATTGACCTGTTCCAAACTCCCTTAGATTAGGTTTTATTAACTGATAGTAGGACTTCTTATGTACAGTTTCCACATTGTTGAAAATAAACGTAAAATGACATATTCTATTAGAAATTTTGCAAACTAAAGGAAGATTGGGAGGAGGAGCAAGAAAAAAAAAAAAACAGGATGAAAACTCAGGTGGAAATAATATTCTTTGTCTTCATAGTTTCTTGTGATGTATTTACAAGACTACTGGTCATGAAATGTGCATGCATGTGTTTTGAAAGAGAGTGCTCTAAACCAAAGTTCTCATTTTGGCTTTTGTAGAGATGCAACAGCCCTTCATATCTCTCTACCAAGAGCCACAGCAGTTGCAAAAGATAGAGGGGGCATCTGAGTGTCCAAACTGACTGACTGTACAATGTGGTCTGTTTCTTTACAAGTCCTATTGATTATTAATAATTTTTGTAACACATATGTAGCTTTGCTGCCTATTTTTTGCTTGATAATAAGAGCAATGATAGTGGCTCAGTGCCCTAATTCTCACAACACTAGTATTGTATTCTCTTTTAAAAGCAATACATAATGATATGCATATGCAAATGTCTAATGAAAAAGTCTTAGTGATTCGAAGTTAAAATTAAAATAAATTTCAATTTTAATTAATTTTTTAATTAAGACCACTGAAATATAAAGATTGAGAATTTTATCCCACCCGAATACGTATGGCTTTTGCAACTGCGGAAATATATTTGCCCCAGGAGTAGATTTATGGATTTAATCTGAAACTGGGAACATATGAGAACTCATGAACATACTGTGACTGTGGATTTAGATAAAGGGGTAACGTCATAGAAAGCAAGGAGCCTGCAGAGAAAAAGGGCATTATTAAGAAGTTCTGATGGGGTAAAAATTTGAATTGCTAAAAATACAATGGTTTGCTGTATTGCTTCCCAAGACATGGCATAATTCAGTGCTAAGGGCTTTAGCCTGGAAGATAATTCTATTATTGCAAAGCCTCTACTTTACAAACTTACACAAATCTTAACCTTGTACAGTCTGCAACAGTAGAAAGCTGTTGTTTTGGAAAAACACTCCATTGATGATGCCTTTTTGGGAAAGAGTGTCTCTGCCTCACATAGCTGCTGTAGGAATAAATATATACTATAAATGTCAACAGGAATTGACTAGATTTAATGAAATGCAAGACAGAGTAGAGTGAGTTGGAGCTGTGGTTGCTTATGCCTTACTCATCCCTGTGGTATGTATGCGACTCTGGATTACATAGGTTATATAGCCTGGATAACTTTAATATGTTCTTTTAATTGTTCTGAAATAGTTCTGTCACAGACCCAGCTTGTCATTTGTGCCTCTTGCGAGATGTCACCCAGAGGTGGAAGTCAGATTTTACTCACAATTGAGCCTACAAGTACTGCAACCCTAATATAGAGTGTCAGTGAAATCAGGGTAATTCCAGGAGCAGAAGTGTCTACCTGCATCCATTTTGTTTGATCGTTTCTTTCACAAATCCCAGCTTGAATACTGCAAATAATTTACGCAGCACGGAACAGCAACATTTTTTTATGATATGTCTGTGTCTTTACAGCTAAATTTGTCAGTTTTTCTCTGTGGCCATGTAGAGTAACTAGTTTCATGCATTACAGATGCTACCATGTTTTGTTAGGTTCCTATACTATGACCAATTCATAGTATTTTGGTCTCAAAGAACTACAAATATAATAAATTTTTAGCTTCTAGGTCTTAGAAATTTATGGTGTGAGAAGGAAGAAGGGCAGAAAAGGCATCTACAGATGATAACATTTCAAGGCCTTACCAGAGACAAAATATTGGATCCTTTTTTCTGTTACTAGAGCGAATCAGGAAACATTCCAGGCTAAACTTGCATTTCTCAGGCTGAATACTGTGAGAGTTTGGACCAAGGATGAATGTCTTGAGATAAGTGGAAACTGCTTTTGATTTTCTGTATATAAAGAAGTTGGCTGCTGTCCATGACAGATTCATCCGTATGAAAACGTTGAATTTGAAGGGAAAGATGGCTTGAAAAGAGGAGTCTGAAAGTTGACTCTTGGAGACAGGCCAACAAGAGGAGTCAATACAATGTATTTTGGAGGTCTTTGTTTTGAATGTTTGTGCTGGGAACCATAAGAGCAGAACAGTGCTTTGATTCTTTTATTTATTGGTGCTGAATACACATGCCTTTCTAGTCAAGAATGTCAGTGGTGTCCTGGGGGGCATTAGAAGGAGCACTGCCAGCAGGTTGAGGGAGGTGATCTTCCCCCTCTACTCAGCCCTAGTGAGGCTACATTGGGAGTTCTGTGTCTGCTTCTGGACTCCAGTAAAAGAGAGATGTGGAGCTCCCGGCGCAAGTCCAGCAAAGGTCTACAAAAATGACGAGAGGACTTGAGCATCTCTTTTGTGAGGAAAACCTTCGGGCAATGGTTGTGTTTAATCTGGAGAAAGAGACAGCTGAGAAGAGATTTTATCAATGTTTATAAGTAAGTGAAGGGAGAGTGCAAAGAAGATGAACCAGGCTCTTCTCAGTTATGGTAAGCTGAAGGACAAGAGGCAACAAGAAGAAAAACTGATGGACAGGAAGGTCCATCTGAATATTAGGGAGAACTGCTTTAGTGTGGAGGTAGCTGTGCACTGCAGCAGATTGCCCAGAGAGCTTGTGGACTCTCCCTCACTGGGATATTCAGGAACTGCCTGGATGCAATCCCGTGCAATGTGTCCTCAGCTGACCATGTTTGAGCAGGGAGGTTAGACCAGATGATCCCACTGTGGTCCCTTTCATCCCTACCTGTACTGTGATCCATGTTTAAGCAATAAAAAGCAACAAGGTTGCTTTCTAAAAAGCTACAGTGGGATCTTCCTATACTCCCCAGACATCAGAGATGAAATAATTTTCCTTTTGCTGTCCATTCATTTCACGTTAAAGACACCTAAATCTGTTTTTAGGTCTTGCAAATGGTGGATATCAAACATTTTTTAGGTCTTGCAAATGGTGGATATCAGACATTTTCCCTAGCTTTAGAACAAGAATTCTGGTGTAATATATAAGACTATACATTGTTCAGGAAGAAGGAAATAGGTGCTCTCTTCTAGTAAAGAAACCAGCAGCAATTCTATCAGTTAATTTTCAGGAATCCCAGTTTTCATTTCTAAAAAAAATTAGGGTTATTTCTCTATAAAGTGTTTTCAAGACCGTGAGGGCATGTAGAAGCCTTAGCTTCAACTGCTAGGCATATGAGTAAAGCACAGAAATGTGCAGGTTTTAAGTAAAAATGTGGAGCACAATACGTATATTCTAATATTTCTTCTGTTTGCTCTGTTTTTCTTGTTGTCTGGAAAGTAAAGAGAGAGACTACAACCGGGAATTTATGCAGAAGGCAGTTTGTTTGTCTTGACCCACAATTTTCTCTTACTCTTGTTGATTTTGTTAATACTCTGCATTACAAAAATACTGATAAACAGCATTGGTGTACCACAGGCAGTATATAAGCCTGAAAGAAGTACAATTTCAGTGGAAAGCGCCTAGGGTGGTTATTCCTTTTTATATGATTAGAAAACTGATTGATTCAATGTCAAACATTCACTGCTGCATAAAGTGAAATTTAAAAAAAAGAGAAATATTTACTGTATAGTGTTTCCCTGTCCATTGATACCCACAGATATTGAGGCAATTGTGAGAGATTTTTATGAGGCTCTCAGAAGTGCACAACATTTCTACATTAAGAGAGAAAACAGCACCAAATCTAGACAAATCAACCAACCAAACAAAAAAACCCCCAAAATGATTCCAAATCAGAGATGATAAATCCAAGGTATTACAGCTTTTGTTTCTGCTGCTAGCAATAGATTCAATGATAATACAAGCTCATTTCTGTATTTTCACTTTACCTGGTAGTACTGAAACGAGAAGGAGCTATTATGAAGTAATGTGTCATCTGGGACAGCTATCTTAGGAGGGCACAGAAATTAGACAAATGGAGTGGCAGGGCTGTAGTGATGGAAAACGTGCAGTGGGATGTCTCTCATTTCTAGACAAATGGGAGGAAGGACTGTACATTTTCTGGATATTAGCTGCACAGTATGAGAAATTTTCTGTGTTTCAGCTGGAACTGTAAAAATTATGTACACCAGTGTTTATGTGAAACTGTCTGCTGTACAGTCACAGTGATTAATGCCAGGTGGTTGCTAGTAGGACAGGTTTTTGAAAGTGCAATGAAGAGAAATAAGGGAACTAAGAAAATACCTGCACATGAGCTTAATACACTGGAAAGACATTTATCTCAATCATATATTGCTTGATAAGACTTTTGAAGAGCCAAAGGAGTATCATTCTCCAAAACTTCCTGAACTTTCAGTGGTCATGCTATGTGTAGCACGTTGTGACCAGAGCTAGCATGTTCATTACAGTTCTATTTTTATTAAGCCTCTTTTTGAAGAGGAATGCTGTTGTTCCTGCTGAGAAAATGCTACTTTACAGTTTATGTTGTAAAGCCTCTCCTGGGTAGCTGTGCAGGGAGGATTAAGAAACTAAACACCGCTCCTTGAAAATCACACAATAGGATTTTGTGAAGTAGTGAAACAAAAGGAGAGGTAGCCAATACAACCCAGTCAGTACAAGAGCATGCAGATTCCTTGGAATGGCTTGTGAAATAGTACAGACTTAGAAATATTTGTCTGTAATGTTATAAACTAATTTGAAATATTTTCTTTGGGTATGCAAATGTTATGTTTGGCAAATAAATATTAACCTTCCACGCAGTACAATTTTAAATACTTAATAATTTACTGATCTTTATAAAGATGAAGTGTTGACATTTAACTAGTAGCCAGAAAAAGATACAAAAGAGTAATGAAATACGCATCTCATATTCCATAGCTGAGTTCAAAGATACTGTATGTTTCAGTTCTGTTAATTGCAAGCATGGACATGGTAGTGGTTTAGGAAGTACTGTACTTTATAAATTCTGAAACAATCAGTAAACATACAAAGGTCTAATCACTGTAAATATGTAATTCAGGGTATTGAGTTCAGTTTTTAGGTATATGCACTTGGGTGTGCTGATTTAAGAGGTGTTATTGTTGACTTTTGTGTAGTTCTTCAAAAACCATGCTGTAATAATTTAATATATATGAAAATCATTTAATAACTCCTGTTAAGTATTGTAAGAAGTTTCTGGCAAGTGCCTCACCTAGTGCTTTTTATGGTTAGCACATTTTAAAATATTGCTACTCGTATTTCTATATGCAAAATTTATAAAATACATTTTATATAAAATATATATATAAGTATTTCTTTTTTTCTGTAGTTTGAATTTTACAAATTTTCCCTTCTCTTGCACAACATTATTTTATAAGTAACCCACTACATCATGAATTTAAAGCTGTACATTAGAAAGCTTTTTTCAAGATGTAGAGGTGTCACTTAAAAAAATTAGTGAAACAGCAGTCCCAGATTTCCTGATTTTCATTGTAAATTCCTGTAGTCAAAACTTTCAGAGATCATTTACTTTGGAAAATCAAGATTAGGCTGACATAAGATCTTTAAAGATGTAATTAGAAGGTATCTGTAGATACCACATTTTTTTGAGAAATCTCTTCTAACTTTTCCCCTATATTTTTTTACTGGTGAAATTTGATTTGTCCCTTTATCATCCTGCATATTTTTTTAAGATGATTGATTGCTTAGTTGCATTTGCTAGATCAACTTACATGGAGAAAGCTTTCCTGCTGCCAGTTACCACCTATCATGTCTTTGCAAATGATCTACTTTACCTACTTCTAATTCTCAACGAATTTCACATGTCACTGACTTTCATCTAGCCAAATTTCTGTTTTACATAAAATACTGTAAAGTTACCCAGTTCAGTTTCACATATTTGGGCATAGGATTAGTTTTATTTTATGAAATATTGCCGGTAATATGAAATCATTTATGCCATACCTTTTTACGGCAGTTTGATGTTCCTAAGAGACAAAAACATTGTATTCAAATCAGTAATATGGCTAGACTATATCATATTTGTAGTTATTGTGTATATCCATGAAAGAAAATAAACTTATGGATGACGATTCCTAAAAGGATATCTCACACTTGTGATCTAAGAAGGGAAACTGAAATAATGCTGGACAAAAGCAGAGCAGCTCTGTTTAGCTTGAAAGAGTTCTTCATTGACAGTTTTGGCTAAGAATGTACACCTGTTAAATAGTTTCAGACAACTAAGCTAAGACACTTTCAGACACTTTCAGCTAAGTGACTAATTTTAGCATGACCCCCATTTAGGTATTCCCATTCTGCTATCTAATGACTGCAGATAAAATTATAGGCATTTTTCATAGCCACAGAGAGTATATGCTGCTTGTAAAATGCAAATTAAGCAATGTTGAGCAGATAAATTTTAAAACATGTTTGTTTTATACTTTTTTTTTCCCCACTCATTGATACCTATGAAGATTCATTCCTTTTTCTCAGGATTGAGGTCATCCTTACATCATGAGAAATCTGTCACAAACAAATTATAGTAAGAACAATGGAAAACTAAATATTAGGGGGAGGAGTAATATTTCTCCTACCTGCAGAATCAGTATCAGGTGATGTAAGATCAGAATTAAAACCCAAAATATCCTAACATAAGGACCAGGACCTGCTATATACAATAAGGAACCAGTTTGATCTGGTTCTCTAAAGACCCAGATAGAAGCAGCATATGGATGTGATATTAAAAATTATCTTTACAAGAAAAGGTGGAGCTTTGTATAAAAGTGTTAGCTTCTCAGAAAAAGGAAAGCGAGGCCGGAGGAAGGGTATACTTCTGTGTGATAATTTTGATTTTTTTTTAGTGCTGTGTGTCTATTTTTTATACATATAATATTTAATTTCTTCTATTTTCTGCCTGGATGTAATATAGTTCAATTTAAATGAAACTGTCATTCAAATTTGCACTGTGGTTCTTTTTATCTACTTAGAAAATGGAGGGCCATTTGTCTTTTTTAATTAGTTAAAAGAAAAAGTGCAAAATATTTTTTGATACACCAAGAATTCTTGGAATATAGTCACGTTTCCTGGGTTTAGTAGCTATGCATGAGTTAAAGGCCTTTGCCCTTGTGTAGAGTGGTGTTGGCTCAGTATCAGGTGTTGAGATTGTGCAGGTTTTCATTGCTCAGTGGCCTAAACCCACTGTCTCAAGTGAAACCAATGGAATAATGAAATCCAATGCAGTTAATCAAATGCCATGTTTCCTGTTGTTTGTATAATCTGTGGCCTCAATTTTGGATGCATTTTATACATCTGTATGTGCTCTCACTTAACAAAATCTTGTGATATTAATTAGCAATGCAGTTATTAAAGTTGCACAGAACAGAGTGTAAAATTGACAAAAGAATTCTGTGGATTTTTTTCCTGTCTTTATTTCATATTGATTTTTAAAATTATGTAATTCTAGGGATTTTCTGTCTAAGGAGATGATATGGTGATTAGTTGCTCAATCCCTGACAGTGTCATCATATCTGTAAGGAACCCAGTGGTATTAGCCGCTTGATAGTTTCAATTTAATTGTTATCACAGCAAATCTTCATATGAGATGTCTAATATCATGTAAGAAAACCAAGGCAATTACTAGAAAAAGGCACGTATTCATATAGTAGACTTGTCTTCATTTTTCCAGGCTAGCCATTTCTGTGAGCACTCATGTCTTATCAAGTGTACAGTGGGGGTGGCAGAAATGTTTGCTGAAATGTAGGATGTGTTTGACACTAGTGTACTGAGGTGACAGTAAGATTAAATACATTTTAATGTAATAAGGCTAATCTTCAAATACAGAAAAAGCCCAGTAAGAATGTTTTTTTCACATATATATGAAAAAGTAATTTAGAAATTAGAGAAAGCTTATGTAATACTTTGGCTTGCTTAGCCTGGCAATAGGTATTAAAATAGTATTTATTACTGTAATTCCTAAGTTTTCAAGGATTTGACATAAGAAGAAGAAATAAAGAGAACATACTGAAGTATTCAAGTATTTTTGGCAAACATACAGACATCGAAAGGAAGGTGAAATTCAATAGACCTTGACAAAACAAAAATATTCTGTTTATTAGGACTAGAAATGAAACAGTTCTGAAGCAATGACTTTCAGTTGATTCTGCAAAGGAAAAGAGGCTTTGTTGCATTAGTGTGGCAGGAGGTTGCAAGAACTGTGATTTAAGTAGCTCTAGGATATAAAATCCTAGTATAATATATAACACTTCAAGTATTTTCAGTGCTTGCTTTGAACTGATGTAAAGTGCTGGACTTGGTTTACTACTGTTCTATTTAACTTCATAGCAAGATGCAGTTCTTGCTACTGGTTCAGCAGCAAATTAAATTTCTTCACTTACAAATGAATAAAACATGCAAAATTGTGTCTTATGTCCATACTGATTTAAACTATTCTATTTAAATTATTTACTGTTACAAAGAATCTACTGTAAGATGTTAGATAGTAATAGTAGCATTTGACCACTTTTGTGTATATTGAATGCATCTTGTAACCTAAAGTGTCAGTGCATGCTTAATATGACAACAGCAAAACAGAATAATGAAGAAATTCTTCAGGTGGAAACACTTCAGCAAACTTTTCAGTCAAATACAGTCAAAAAGCACTGATTAGAGCCAGGTGTTTCATTAGGGCATTTAGCGCACCTGAATCTTGGCTTGTGACACTGATCTTTTGTGACATTTACATATTTCAGAGTATATTAACAATGAATATGCAAACTAGTGTTACTGCCTGAATTATTTTTATTATCATTACTGCATGACCCCTTTGCATTATCTCCCAAAGGTCTTGGGAGTCTGAAAAGGTCCCTCCTGACTGGAAACTAGTCTATATTATTCAATTTTCGTGAAGGGTGTGCAGGGAGACCCAGGAAGCTACAAGTGATAGTTCTAGCCTCAGTTCCTGAGTTACTGAGTACTTCTCAGGCATTTAAAGAACAATGCAATTAACATTGGTTCACAAATGTGATTCACAAAGGCCCTGTTTTTACCTAATTCAATATCCATCTGTGATATCCTCCAAGTGGATAAAGAGAAGGTGGTGGATGGGGCTTTTCTGGATTTTAGTAAGGCTGTCCCTCACAGCATCCTTCCGTAAAAAGTCGTCCAGTTGTGGGATGAGAGAGTTCACAATGCTGTGGGTGAATGTCAGAGCTGAAAGGATTGTGATGGGTGGGGCTATATCTGGCTGGCAGCCACTTACCAGGGGTGTTCCATATAGATATGTTTTAGGCTCAGTCCTGTTAAAAATATTTATTCATTACCTGTATATAGGAGAATGCACCATTTTGTATCAGCAAGTTTGCTGACCGATACAAAACTGGGAGTTGCTGTTGACTCTTGCAGAGTGATCTTGCAGACATTCCTAGATGGACTAAAACACTAGACAAAGATTAATGAGACAAAATTTAAGTTTATATGCCATATTCTACACCTAGAGCACAAGATCACACTGCGGGAGTTGTGACTGAATAGCAGCTTTTCCGACAGGGGTCTGGGGCTGTTGGTTGATGCCTTGAGTCAACGCTGTCAGCCAGGAGGACATATTGCATCCTGGGGAACATCAGACACAGCATCACCAGCCAGGCCAAAGAGGTGATTGTCCCACTGTTCTCCGCATTAGTGTGGCCTCACCCTGAGTGCTGGGTGCAGTGCTGGGCCCAACAATTTATAAAGGATGTGAAGATCCTTGAATGCATTCAGAGCACAGCAGCAAAGCTGGGGAAAGGACTTAAAGCCTTGTCCTCTGAGGAGCAGCTAAGGACTTTTGGCAGCCATAGTTTAAAGAAAAGGAGGCTAAGCTCTTACTGCTCTCTGCAGCTTTCCAAGGTGAGAAAGCAAGAGGGATGCATTTCTAATATCTTGTGATAAGATGCATGGGAATGATTCTAAGTGGCATCAAAGGAGATGCAGCCTGAACTGAACCTCAGAAAGTATTTCTTTAACAAGGCAGTGGAACAGGCTTCCTAGAGAGGTGCCTGAAGCCTGTCAGTGTTTATGAGGCATTTGGATAAGGCCATTAATAATAGCTTTAGCTTTCAGCCCTGAAGTGTTTGGGCAGTTAGATCTTTGGACATCACTTCCAAATGAAATATTTTATTCTATTCTTAATTATAATATTTCCTTATTATATAATATTAAATTATAATAAATATTCTTTATTTGACATTAGTTAGAACAAAGATTATTTTAAGAAGAATGCTAAAAATTTTAGCTTCACAAATCCCTTGGTTTTCAATCAGCACAAGTTCTTCTTCTGAACATAAAATCATCTTGTTCTTTCTATGCTCATTCATATTCCTAGCCTTTAAAAAAAAATGTATTGTGACATTATAGCCATATTTTTGTATCCTAACTCAGCTAAGTCCTGTTCTTCATTACAGGGAATATTCTTGTGAAGAAATCCATTTTTTATGATAACTACTATGAATGGCAGTTAAAAAGTACTGGGTTTTTTAATTCAGTGTGCCTAGCTTAGTACCAAGCTCAAAAGCTCATCTTAGCTCCCATACATTCCATTGTTTCACCTGTTGCAGTGTCATGTTTTCACTAGCCCTGTAATTTATTTTCATAAAATATATCATCTTAAATGGCATTATCAGCCAAGCTGCTAAGATAAACAAATCTGTATAGACAACCTCTATCATAATGTTCACACAGAGATTTATTTGGGTTTTGGCTGTATAGATAAGGAAGTAGGCTATCTGGGAAACCCTCTTCATTATACCTGCCGCAAAATGACTTTCAAAGAAAGCGAATTGAGAGGCTGAAAAGTTGCCAGGTCTTTTTTTTTTTTTGCAAAATGCTGCTGTCACTTGGAACTTGATTAATGGCAAGAAGATGAAGCCAAGTGCAGAAAAGCCATTAGTAAGCCCAAAAGCAATCATTTTTTGTTGTGCTGTGTTACATATAGCAGACAGAGGTTTGAATTGAGAATATGTTCAAGTCAGTGAAAAAAAGGTCGTCTTCTCTGGACTTCAAATCTGTCAAAACTTGAGTTTGGTCATTAGTTGCAAAATGTCAAAACCACAAAAGCAAGGAGAAAAACTTCTAATTTCATTAACATTTATCAAACTTGGAAACCTAAATTTAATCTTACTGGTAGTTCCTGTGATGGTTCTGAGTGCATTTTGTTTCTAAGGATACTTACATACATAAAAAAACTGCTTATTGGGATTTTTTTTTGTTGAAGTCTTGAAACAGAAAGGGAGAATGATATTTGTTTTTTAGTGAGTTGGTTAAATTTAAATTACTGTGTAAGTAGATATTCTTAAATGTGGCCTCATTTTCACATGAATGCATTATTCTGAATGTACCATTTGGTTTCAGCAAGATCTTCCAGGATATTTGGAGTTCCAGAATTTAGGTGGTTTTGGCACTAATATTGGCTGCTAACTCTCAAGAGATGGTTTTAAAAAATAAATTAATTTTTAAAATAAATGGTACATACAGTTGAAACTGCTCCCCCTGTAAAAAGGTAGGAATTTACACATCTGTGTGTATTGCAGTTTTTCTCTTATGAGTGAGTCAAATAAATAAGGTGATATTTCAGGTATTTATAATGGGTGTCATTTATTCATAGAATCAGAGAATATGCTGAGTTGAAAGGAACCCATCAGGATCACAGAGTCCAACTCTGGCCCTACACAGGACAGCCCCGAGAGTCACACCAGAGTTGTGCCAGAGAGCACCCTTTGAACTCTGTCAGGCTGGTGCAGTGACCGCATCCCTGGGGAGCTGTTCCAGTGCTTCTGGGTGAAAATGCCTGATATCCAGCCCAAACTTCTTCTGATACATCTCCAGGTCATTTCCTCTAGTTCTGTCACTGTCACCAAGGAGAAGAGATCAGTGCCTGCCCCTCCTCCTCCCCTCGTGAGGGAGTTGCTGATTACAATGAGGTCCCAACAATAAGATCTCAGTCATCCTTATAAAGCTTCCTCTTCAAACCCTTTACCATCCTTGTGGTCCTCCTTTGGACACTAATAGCATTAAAATTTTCGTATATTATGTTGTCTGAAACTGCCCCAGCCCTGGAGGTGAGGCTGCCCCAGCTCAGAGCAGAGCAGGACAATCCCCTTCTATACCTGGCTGGTGCTGCTGTGCCTGATGCTCCCCAGGACAGGGTTGGCCCTCCTGGCTGCCAGGGCACTGCTGACTCATCTTCGGCTTTCTGTTGACTGGGATATCCAGCTCCCTTTCCACAGTGCTGCTCTTCAGCCTCTCATTCCCAAATCTGTCTGTACATCCAGAGTTGTCCCATCCCAGATGCAGAATCTGTAACTTTCCCCTTTTTCAACTTCATGTGGTTGGTGATTGCTTATCTCTCTCATTTGTAGAGATCTTTCTGCAGGGCCTCTCTGCCCACAAGGGACTCAGCAGCTGCTCTCAATTTAGTGGTGTTGGCAAACTTACTTAGTCTTCTTTCCAGTCCTGCATCTGATGCTGTTTTGGTTTTTACCTTTTTTCATTTTATATATTCTCTGTATTTTACACAAATATTTGTAGCTTTGTAATTTCTTATTGTAGTCTAACTTCATTTTCCTACACAGAAAGACAAAGCATGTTCCAAAGCCCCTATCCTATTTTGGTTCTCCTTAGAATCCACGGCCAAAAAACATCTCTTCAAACACATTTTTATCAACAAGGTTCAGTCCCATCCAAGGGGGGAAGAATTTGAAGGGGCTTGGACTGGGTAGGACTTGCATCACCAGTTCTATACCTAATTGGTGCTTTTTTGTCAGTTTACCAAACTTACAAACTGTATGCACCCCTGTGAGGAGTGTGCTTTTGTGGACATTTTTTCATAACTGCCCCTGGAGGCCTTCTATAAAGATCCACTTTTATCCTAATTCCTATACTAATATTATCACAAAAGTGTGTTGTTTCATTTCTAGGTTGAAAAAGGCATCACATCAAGTAGTTTTTGAAAACGTTGAAGAACTAGGCCAAGGATGGAACCCTGTGGAACCCCACTAGTGCCAGGTCCCCAGTCTGATGTCACCCCATTCACTGTAACCCCTTGTGCCCCACCCATGAGCCAGCTGCTCACCCATCACATGATGTGTGCATCCAGATGAGGGCTGGACATTTTGTCCAGAAGGATCCTGTTTGAGACAATGTCAAATGCTTTGCTGAAGTTCAAAAAGGTTACATCAACTGGCTTTCCTAGATAAACTAAGTGGGTTACCTTTCATAGAAGATCAGATTTGACAAGCAGGACTTCCCCTATGAAGCCATGATAGCTGTAACTGATGACTTTATTGTCCTTTTCCAATTCCTCCCAAAATAATCTTCTCCATTATTTTACTGGACACTGAACTGAGATTGACAGGTCTGTAGTTTCTTTCTGTGTGAGGGCATCCTTCCACTGAAAATCAAGACAACATTCCCCAGTTTCCAATCAACTGGGACCTCTGCAGAATCCCAAGACTACTTAAAAATCATTGAGAGAGGCTTTATGATGACATCAGCTAACTCTTTGACTTTTGGATTAATCCCATCAGGCCCCATCAATTTATAGGGACTCAGGTCAAGCAGCAGATCTCACGTAAGTTCAGGGTCAACTGGGATTTTATCATTATTGGAATCATGGTCTTCCAGTTTAGGAAATGTTAAAAGGTGAAGGCAAAGAATGTATTGAACACCTTGGACTTGTCCATGTCTGTGTTTGTGAGATGACCACCCTCATCCTATAATGGGCCAGTGTTATTCCCGCACTGCTTCTTGTCATTAACATGTTTGAAAAAAATCTCATTTTATTGCTCCCGCTATTCTGTCCAGTTTCAACCCCATTTGAGCTTTGGTTGTACAATTTTTTTTTCCTACAGCAGTGAACAGCATTTCTGTACTTTTCTTGTGTCACCTGACCTTGCTTCCACTGGGCACACACCTTCCTTTTTCTCCTTATTTCCAAAAGATGCATACTCAGCCAAGCTGGCCTTCTGCCTTGCCTGCTTGGCTTCCATTATTGTTTTCAGTAGCTCTAAAGTCATTATATTTGATCTACTTCTGCTTGCAATAAGGAAACACACATACATTCTCTCAGTACCACGTGCTCAGAAAACGTAAATATATATATTTGAAATAATAAGCTAAATTTAAAAATAAATTGACTGTTTTAATAATTAAAATTAAGGTTGGGGGGTTTGATCTTTTGGGACTTCCATTTTCTAGCGTCCTTTTTTTTTTTCTCTTCGTGAGCAAATATTTACATATTTTAAAGAAATATTGGTCAAATCTTAAATACTGATGATGGGCCTGTAATCAGGTGGTAGTGTTCATATTTTGAAATACTACCAGAACAGTATTTAAAAGATACATATTTAGATTATGGTAAATTATTCTTACTTTTTAACTAAATGTTATTATTTTTTCCCCACACAATTTCTTAAGTATCTGAAGCATATTAACTCTCATGATTTACCATCTCCTTAAAACATGTGAAAGAAATGGTCATATTTCATTAAAGAAAGAGGCATACTACATCTGTTAGAAACTCTGTTGGAACTGATGCACATACCATGAACTTTTGGATACAGTCATTAAATCCAGCATTTAATCATTAGGTGGCACTAATAGTGGAATTCAGAGTCAACTAAAATGGTACAAAGTTTAGGTAATGTTTTGAGTGATCACTTCAGAATTTTGTCTTCCAGGAAGTTGATAATTAATTTAATTTTCTGTATTTAGACCCATGTTATTAATAGGAAAAAATCTGATACATGGAGCAGGAAGCTGGATTATCTCTGCTGAAGGCACAGCTAAAGTAGTTTTTTGCCTTTTACCAAATATTGGTGGAGTTTTTATAGTCTCAGTTTTGTCTTGGTGACTTTATACTTCACACATTCAAAAGGACCTGCCGATTACACTTTAATAATTGCAGTTGTAGTTCAAGGCTCCTCACCATAAGAAAATACTGTAATGTAAAAACATTTTAATTAGGTAAAAACAAACAGAAATTCAAAATCTTTATAACTTCAACATTTCTAAATGTTTAAAATACAGAGGAAAAGATGAAATTACTTAAAACAGTAATGTACGTGGTTATTATTTCACAGGCAGGTAGTTGTTCCTGACTGTTCTTACCTCTATATGATTTACTTTCTTTCTCCTGGACAGCACTTTGTTTTTCCCTTTAGAAGTGGCTGGTTCTCTTGTACTGCATGATAGTAGCACTCTCTGGACAGACTGTGAAGACAGTGCAGCAAACTCCAGCTTCCTTCTGTGACAGAGTGACTTTGTCACAGCTCCTCTGTCCACATTTCTGTCCACATCCATTTGCCCAGTGGTGAAAAGCTCTTTTTCATTCCTTTCCAGTGTTTATTAAAGCAAGGAGTGAAGGTCAGTTTTTGCCTCAAGTTTTTATTACTGATGACTGGCAAAAAAACTAAGATAATATTTTCTAAGGCAGGCCTGCAAAGGACATTGACAGCAACATACCCACTTGCTCTCTTTTAAACAAGGGAGAAAATAAATTTTTTATTTTCTTCTTCTTCACCTGGTGGAGAATGTTGTCTGTTGTCAGAATTATTAGCAAGATAAGTCATGTGCCTTTTACTAGGCAAGAAGTTAAAACCAGAAAGCTGTTGTGGTAGTACATCCTTTAGTTACCTCACCTAGATTTCACAAAGCATTTCTAGCCCAGCCACATGGGTTTTGTTCTTAATAATGAACATTGGAAAGGTAGAAGCTTGACTTTAACTTGGAGTAAAAATAAATTGTTAGATCAGGGGTCAGTGACTTGAACAGGAAGAACTGGGATTCTGGTGTTACTTACATGGGTCCTGACCATGTGTTGGTGTTTCCAACACAGCAATACCACTTCTTATGTTGTGTGACACAATATTTTTTTACCCTTAGAATTAACAACAGTTTGATTCACAAGTGGCCCTCTTGTTTCTTGCTCTGTTAGGTTTCTTTGGATTCCAAAAAGCTGCTTACACTTGGAAATTGCATCAGTCCTGATGCAAAAAAGCCTTCCAGTAAGCATTGAAAGCAATTTTTATTCAAATTGTCTTAAGAAAGCATGAATATTCAATATTATATTGGGAATATTTGCTTTTCTATTCTTTGCATATTGTAGAAGAACTTTGTGGTGTTTTTTGCAATCCTCTCATATAATAGTGCCTATTCTGAGACACTGTCACACTCATTTAAAAAGGGCCTTTGCGTCAGTAGATTTAAAAATTTTTATATTTTGAAATAAACTTTCAAATTATTAAGCATGTGAGTAGGTAGATAGTAAGTAAGTAGAGAGATAGTACATTTTAAAAGGGATAACCAAATCTTGCATATATCTTTTCTCTCTGTGTGTTTAAAATGGATGGGTATGGTATTTGTTGTGCATAGTGAAATTAACCTTCTGAATAAAAGAGAAAATTTAAAGAGATCTTTTTCAGCCAAGGTTACTGGTGAAGGGAGAATGAAGTAGTGAAAATGGTGGGCAGAAAAGGAAATCTGTATTTAAAAGAAGTATTTTTTTCTGTTGAAAAACGTCTTACCTGTTTTATGTGTTTCCTGTTGCACTTAAGGTGATGGGTTTATTTCTGTCTGTGTTTTAAATTAGCTGAGATGATAGTAAAATACATAAAAAGTTGAAGACTGTTATTGTGAAAAATATATAGCATTATAATATAATGCGATACTGTAGGACGGCAGTAGAGAGTAAGAATGAGAAAAATAAAAGCAGTCTCTCAAATGCCAAAGTTCTGTTAAACTAAAGGTGACTAATTAGCTATGAGTAAGAGACAGGATAAGGGCAAGAGAAATTCTCTTGGATTTGTCTGGGATGTTAATTATGTGATCTGGAGTCTGTGACATCTACTGCTCCTTGAAAAAAATGAATTTTAGACAAAACTGGTAAAATTTTTTGAAGTTGTAGGTGAAGAATCCTCAGAGTGGAAGAATTCGAGAGTGGGTGTCAGTGAAGAAAATTAAAGTTATTGGAAGTCAAAAATAGTGTACAGAAAGTTCATTTCATCTTTAAAAAGTGGTGCTAGACAAATTATTGTTATTACTCAAGAAATAAATATACAAGTTTCAAAATCACATTCTCCAGGTAGAAAAAAATGGAAGTTCCTACACATTAAATAAAATAGAATTTCTAAGGCAAATGAGCATAGTGAAGCCCAGCAAAAAAATACCTGATTTATTTCTGGTTTTTAAAAGTTTTGTCTGGTCCAGCTATGAATTCAGGTTGGGATGCCTATTACCATACTTCCTTATGCTTAGTTTTTGTGCATAAATTGTTTTTGGCCAGGACATGGCAGAACCTTATCAACCAAACCACATTTGAAGCACAATAGATGCCCATGCCCCTGATGTTTTTAAGTGGGCAATTGCTGTATTTAAATATTTCTATTCCAGTAAAGGCCAATATAAGGAGTGTTATTCAGTGGCAGAACTAGTTAGTCTAGCTTGTCTTTCCCTTGGTAGGGAAAAACTTTCCATTCTTGGATACATTGTTTTATAACATAACATAATAATATAGGAATGGATAACAAACGTAAGTAAGTGCACTTGCTCTGGTTTCCTCATTTTTGCTGCTGTTAGAATTGATCAGCAATAAATTGGCAATAAATTGCCCACTCTTCGCATTACCTGCATTATAGTAAGTTTGTTAGGTGTGTATTTTTTCCCAGATATGGAAGTAAGATCTCTCCAGGTGCTTGTGTAGTTTCAGCATGTCTCAAATGATACTAGGTGAATGTTTGAAAAAGAATTTTAACTAGGAGACAAAAAAGGTTCTGCTGAAGATGTCTTGGTTTAAGAATGTCTTCCCTAATTTAGTGTTGTAATGGAAACACTCCAAACCATATTCCTGGCAATTCCCTCTTCCCATTTCCCCCTACATCAGGCTGGAGAGGATGACTAGAAGCACAGAAGATGAAGATCATGGGTTGAGATAAGAACAATTTACTGGAAACAGCAGTAAAATAAGGCAACAGACAGAAGTGCAAATATATTAATTACAAAGTGTCTACAAGAAAGGCAAACTACTCCCATGCAAATACTCATCATGCAGACCCTGACTCTGCTCACTGCCTACTACCTGACCCAGAAGGGATCCTTCTTCTCCCCTCAGGATGATGTGAGGTGGTATAGAAAAATCTCTGGGTCCTAGCAATGCTGCCTCTTGGCTACTGCAAAAATCAACCCTGTGCTGGCTGGAACCAATGTAATAGGTGTGTAACCCATTCTAACCTCAGACAGGTTACTTTGTACTTAGGGGGTTGGGAGAATAGCTTTGTCTGTGAAGAACCCTGTAAATGGGACATAAATGGGCTTGTGGGGCTAAAGAATAAACAACTTCTCTGTTGAATAGACCCCTTCAGAATCATAGAACACCATCATTTCTATTAGAGCCTTAAAACCGACTATAAGAAGCTGACTATGAAGAAAAGCATTGTCTCTAACTACAGTAACAGCAGTAGATCTTGGAGTCATGACTTTGATCATCTTAGACTTCCTGAATCTAGCAGGATGATGATGTCATATCTTGTCAGAATTTGCAAGGAAAAGACTGAGATCTAAAGGTGTTTGAATTCTGTGCAGTATTAAACACAGTTTTGAATATTTTACTCATCCTTGGCTACTAATTCAAAGCAGCTATATGCTATCTTTACTAAAGATTATTCTAAACAAATCTGCACATTGTCCTCCATTATGAGTCCCAAATGTAAACTCTTTCACAGTTGATTTTGTTGTAAGGTATTTAGTTATTCTGAAATTTAGACAACTTGCAGATTTATTTTATTACATCAGTTTAGTTCCAGCTGGAAATGAGAGTCAAGTATGAATATAAGTCTTTCTTGCTTATATTGATTTTCTGTATTTGAGGAAATAAAATTAATAAACATCTTCTATCTACAAAGACAAAGATGTCTTATCTATTTCAGGGACAGAATTTCTTTGGGTTTATGTCTTCTTTGCTTGTTCAAGACTGGTATGGTGGCTAGTTCTATCTGTAAAACTCCTATCTTCTGAAATCAAGATGTATTTTTGCATGACTGTGGAAGGGCAGCCATAGATAGGCAAAGCATTCATTGCTATCCTCTAACTGTCTATTAAGATACTTCCAGTATAATTACCTGGTCTTTGTGGGAATCTGTTAGAGCTTTTCTACTTACAGAATTTTATCACAGGTTTCACTTGTAGTCTTTCCTAGGTTTAATCTTCCTGAGAAATGTTTCTGTAAAAACTGACATTTAAATTTGAAATAGGTTAAAACCTTGTCACCAGCAGTGTGATGGACAGTATGATTGGATTGACCAATAATCATTGACTTTCCATCACAAGAACTGCCAGAGTGCTACTGTTTTAACTGGAATGAGCGTGCCTCTGATTCATTGAAGTGCCACACAAAAATAACAGTTGCTTCTCATAAAGTCAACCACAAAATAAAAACATAGCCTGAGGTTATTGTTATTGCTGTTTTAAAATTACAGACCCTAGATTTACTTGTTAAGACTTGATATTTGCATTTCACTGTAATAAAAAGAATGTTTATTTGATGTCTTTTAAATGGCTGTGCTGCTCATTTCCATGAAATTTGGCAATATAAGCATGCATTTGTAAAGCAAAATGGGAACTAGAAAACCATCCTTTGGAAATGGTATCACAAACACATGATTTCTTTTTTCATTTATTTTATTGCCACTTAGGCTTTTTTTTTTTTAATTCTGTCCATTCTCATTCCATATACATTTATTTCTGTCAAGGCAAGCATGTTCTCAACTGAGAGGGTCAGTAAGCACTTCTTTTATAAAGTGTTTTAAGTCACCTCCTATGAGTTAGTAAATGTGAAGTTAGGGAGAAGTGATGAGTGTCAAACACCTATGGGAGCTAACAGCATTTCTTTTACAAAGTGTATTCTCAGTCATTTGTACTTGAGAGCTTTCTCTGACTTTTAGCAATTCCAGATATTTATGGAACTTCCAGATGTAGAATTATAAAGCTGCAATAGAAACTACAGAAAATAACAGAGCATGGAATAGTTCCACATTTCTGTTCGAGGAGTACACCAGAGTGTATTTTATAAGAGTACACAAATATAACAAGTACTGGATCTTCAAGTTTCAATGCTGGGAATAATAAATTGAAGAAGGTTCATGATACATTTGTCCTGTTACACTCATCTCTGTATCTGATCTTGGCCATTGACAGAAGAGATGTACCAAGTTATATGTCTTTTCAGTTCCCATAAAGACTCTGTTTTATGTTCTTAACAAATATCTGTGCAGTTTCATAAACTGTATAACATGATGGTAGAACAGTTTGGATACCAAGTTTCTAACATTTCTTCATCTTTTCTAATATTTTTTTTTTAAAGCTAAATAAATGTCTCTGGAGACAAAAAAAAAATTCCAACCAAACAACAAACCAAGCCCACAATGACCCAAAAAAGTATAAAATAGATTCCAAATAAAACGAAGACCATTAGTTTAGTCCAAATATTTGTGGCACTTTTAGTCTACATAAATATTAAGCTGTCAGGTAATAAAACACGCTGACTAGACCTACATTATGTCCCATTGTCATAGTTTTTAATATCTATTGAGGCACACTATTTCAGATAAAGTGATTTCTTGAAAAAGTGGTTGCAAGAATAGATATCTTTAATGGTTCCCAGAAAAAAAAAAAAATTGACAGTTTCACAAGTTATTTCCAGATGTATTGCCAAAAGAAAACACGCTTTCTTAAAAGTATTATTTTTAATGATTTCTTTGTTGTAAGTCAAAGACAGCTTGCTAAATATCAATTTTATGTTAGAACAGAATGTTTCTGAGCAAACAGAAATTTTAACTCACTGTATATTTAGGAAACAGGATATTTGTGCTAATATTTCAGTAGCTAATTTGTAAGACCTTTGGGTATATAGCTATTTAAGGAAACCAGCTTATGCCTCATATAACTGAACAGTACCTAGGATTTCCTAAAGAAAGGAAACAATATTCTGTGGCTGGGCAAACTGTGACAGCCAGAGATCAAGGCAGGAATTATTCCTGCTGTGTGCAGGGCTCGTTAGACCACATCTGGCTTACAGGTTACAGCTTTGGTCACCCTAATACTTTATAGATACAGAGAAGATGACAGGCAGGAGTTGAGGGGCGGCCAGTGAGGCTGGAGTCTTTTCCCTGTGAGGTGAGGTTGTGGCCCTGGTGCTGGTTCAGCTGAGAGAAGGGATGGCTGTGGGGGCGTAAAGCAGCATCCTCAGCTCTGCTGGGAGGGATGAAGGAGGTGCAGCTGTGCTCTTCACAGCAGCACGTGGTGGGACTCTGAGAGACAGCAGCACAAAATGAAATTGCAGAGGCTCAGGATGGAGATAAGGAAAAGCTATCTTTTTTTTCCACCTGAACAACTGTGTGGGGCCCAGGCCCAAAGGAGGATGGACGGTCTCCATCACTGGAGGTTGGGTAGCTCAGCTGGGTGAAGCCCTGAGCAGGCTGCTGTGAGCTCACAGATGAGCCTCTTTGGGGCAGGGGTCCTGAGGCTCCAGGACTGCCAGTGGGAATGAGCTTCTGCTTGTGTAGTTTACAGGGAAACATATTTCACAGCTGATCTGCTTTTCCAACTATGTTTTTAGGGCAGTGTTGCTGACAATGCTCCTCTCCATGTCTTGGCTTTCATTAATTAAATTCAAAATTTCAGTGTAGGGATGCAGTTCAATTTTATGAGAACACACAGCTAGTTCAGAAGCTTGTTAGGATATTAATTTCAAGTTCTTCACAAACAAAACAATTTCAAAAGAGACAATTTGATTTAAAAAGATGCTAATATTCCTGCTGTGTCGATTGCATTCAGAGTTGAAAGTTAGGGACTTCTTCATTACAATAATTAGCAATACACATAAAGATAAAATAATTATTTTAAAAAAAGATTTCTGCCCCCTACTGCATCTGATTAAGAGGAAGAGCGGTTTTGGGGGTTTTTTGTCCATATATTATTTATAATGATGTGGAATCAAATAGACTGCTCTAAAATTGATTTAACTCTTTGAACATGTTTTGATGAAATGTTCAATTTTATTTGTGCTACCTGTTACAATGTTACAAAGCCATTCTGAAGAAGCTGGAGTATCTTCACCTGGCATAGAATTTATTTTTTAATGAACATGATAAAGCATCCCTTTGGAGTAAGTCCGTAGCTTTTACTTTCTCCATTTCAATGTCTGGCTGTTAAAGGTTCCCAGATCATAACTTTACTTAGTGTAAGAAAATAAAATGAGAATATTAAAAGGAGAAAACATACTTTGAGGATAATTTTTTTTCATAATTTTTTATTTTCTGTCACAGTGTCTCAGTGACTTGGCCTTTGATGTTCCACAGGTCATTGAATTTTCATGTACAAACAAGAAATCTGAAGTCAGCAGACGACTTTGCTTTCACCACAGTAATTCCTTCTAAGGAGAAGTAGGGTTGGTTAGCTAAGTACACATCATTGTTCTGGTAGATCAGTCCAGCACAAGCTAAAGACTTCATTGCTTAAAGTAGATCAGTGTACTGCATTGAAGCTTAATTTGAAATTGTTCTCGGACAAACAAGATCCAGACCTACTACAATGTTTTTGCCATCTTGCAAAACTATACCACACTGTCCTGAGAGACAAAAGACTTAGGGAGAGAGGTGCAGAACAGCAATTCTTCTTTAACATTCAAGAAACTCCCCTAGTGAAGTCCAAAATGCAGTGTAAGAAACACTCATATTTGCATTTTATATGCCAATTTGCATTTATAGTCATATATTTCTTAATTGCTGCCATCTAAAAAAGCTTGTCAGTTAAGAAGAGCTTTCTTTAAATCAAGAGGCAGGTGTACATAATTCAGTGGTGTAAGTTATCCAAATGGGGGAGAGTGAGTCAGTATTCTTATTTTATAGAATATTCTTGTTTTATAGATCCTCTCCCTATATGTTTCCTTTGTGAAAGAAGCCTCCTTTGAAAGGGGCTTCAAAACACTGTAACAATGCTATAAGACTAGCCCACATCCTCATACTGCACAAGATACTTCCACAGATCCTAATACTAAGTTTTGCTCAAAATTTTATGCACAATGTGCAACCTTGATGGTAGTAGTTGATTCTGAAAGATACTGCCATGTTTTAAAATGTGTGTCTCCTAGTAGTTTCCTCTTTTGATATATAAATGTTTTGAGAAGAGAAGGAAGAAAGGAAGGAGCTCAGGTAAATTCTGCTGTCACTTCAGAAAAGACATTAAATAAGGGGATTTCAAGAAATGAAGAATCACTAAACAGCTGGTCAAACTTCAGCATCTGTAATCAGAAAGCAAAGATTGCACTTCAGTGGCAGGAATGCTTTTACTTAATTTTGAAGCATTACTTAACATCAAAAAGAGAACAGTTTTTAGACTTTCTTTTTCTTACCTGTCCATTCCTGGTCTCCGTATAACAGTATAAATGTCAGTTCATTCAAACACTTAAAACATTAAAAAAAATGTGTTAAGCTGTGTATCACCAGCACAGCTGTGGATTTTGAAAATATTGCCAAATTCATAAGTAGGCATTACCATATCAGTCAAGACAGAAAATTTGGTGTCTTAAGTTCAGTATTTTGTAAAGTCCTGGAATAAGTGTATTCATAATGATTGCCAAGCCTTTAGTTTATCTAATTCAATAAAAAAGTAGAGTAGTAGAGAAAAAGTGGTTTTGCACTTACTTCAACTTCCTTTGTTAATGTAAATATTCTTTTCATTTATTCAGTTTCTGTATAAAAAGTAAAATGACAGATTGGTATCAAAAGCCATATAGAAAATAACTACAACAAAATTCACTGTCGAACTGATAAGTTTAAATAAAAACAGATGCCATCCTATCCCACAGCTTCTTTGACTTGGCTTACTATGTTTTCTGGGTAATTAACAGAAATCAGAATCTTGGCAGGCCATTCTGTTAAATACCACAGCCTTACAGGAGCTTGGGACTTAGGTTAAACATCTTGGTAAATGCTTAGATAAAGGTGTATAGAAAGGTGTATTTAGTAGATGAACATTTCCACAAGGCATTAAAGAGTGAGTTTTAAAACTTTCATTACTGCGTCTTAAACTTGTAGTGGAAATTGTTTTTACATCTTGTTTGGATGGACACCTATGTTTCTGCTTAATACAAGAGAGTCTTTTCACACCAAATAGAGTCAAATCTGGTCATCTGATAATAACACAACATCTTATATTTCTTTTCCTTTTACTGTGCAGAATGGTTTGCATGTCCTAATCTGTTTAAAACTTTATTAATTAATGTTTCTGTCTAGGGTTTTCATGTTCTGCACACTCAAAAAATTCAAGTTATACTTTGGATTGCATTCAAGATTTATCTTTAGAAATCTGAAATATAGCATAACACGAGTATGCTTTATAGCTAGCTACGAAGATGTTGGTAGCATGACATATGAGAGTCAGATTCCACCTGTGTAGTGTGAGTTGTGTCCACTGTGTTTCACAGAGGAAAATTATAACACCCATTGCATGCTGTTAAGTCCATAGGTGAGACCATAGAACAATAAAATGGTTAATGTTGGAGGGAAATTAAAGATCTAGGTCCAGCCCCCCATGCCTTGGGAACGGACTTATCCACAAGACCAGGCTGCTCAGAGCCACGTCCAGTCTGGTCTCAAGCACTCCCCAGGTATGGGACAGCTACAGTTTTTCTGGGAAGCCTCTTCCAGTGCCTCACCACATTTACTAAGTGTAAAAGTAAAGAAAAAAGTAAAGAAAAAGTGTAAAAGTAAAGAACTTTTCCCTAATATTTAATTTAAACCTGTTGTCCTTCACCTGAGGCTTTGTCCTATCATCACCACATGCCCTTGTGTAAAGTCCCCCTCCAGCCTTCTTGTAAAGCCTGTTTGTGTGCTGAAAGGTGCTGTAAAGGTTTCCTGGAGTATTCTTTTCTCCAGGCTGAGAAAACCCAACTCTCTCAGCCTGTATTTATAAAGCTGAGAAAGAGCTTCTACAGCTCCAATATCCAAGTGTTGGGCCTGCCTGTTGTTTAAGAAGTGTTGGAACAACACTCTCAGACACACACTGTGATTCTTTGGTAATCCTGTGCAGGGCCGGAAGCTGGACTTGATGGACTGTGTGGATGCTCTCCAACCCAGGACATTCTGTACCTGTTTTCTGTGGAGATTAGTTAACTGAAGTATGCTCCATCATCCTGATGGTCTTAATATTCTCCAATGAGATTACATACACTCAATAGATTTTTTTTTAAAAGGTAAATCCCTGGAATTGAACAGGACTGACTCTTTTGCCACTTTCAAGAAGAAGAATTCTGCTGCAGTCTCAATACTATCTAATAAAAAACTGTAAAAAAATTAAAAGTGCAGATGATAAATTGATAGATATCAATCTACCTACAGTTACAGGCTGACTCATAATTCTCCAATGTACTCCAATAAGAAAAAATTAATGGGCTATCACTGGACAAAAAGCACTCATAACCAGAAGGATATTTTTCTTCTCTTACACAAAAGAATGGCAATGCTTTGCTTGCAAAAAGTCTTCATGTTCTTCTGAATAAAGAAAAATACAGACACAGTTCCTAGATGCAATGACAGGCACCCAAAAACTCTTTTGTCCAGCCCATCTTCCGATTTGTTGGAAAAGATTACATTCTGTGACTAGCAGCATGCATTTGTTATTTAACAGTATTACTGTATGCCTCTGCCAGTCTTTATCACTTTCTTTGTGTCCTCACCCAGTCTTTTCTTGGTATGTATTCTCAATATTATTTAAAACAATCATAAAGAAATAGGCTCAGATTTCTGTCACCTTTGTCTTTGTTCCATCTGTTCAATTCCCCTTTTACCACAATTTAAAAACTGTGTTAGAGATTTTTGGGTTTTATTATTCTACCCAGACCTGGAATAATTATTTTCAAATGGAATAAGCACTTGGAGAGTTGTCCATAAGTCCAAAAAACATCCTTTCTGCCTAAATAAATTTTATGATCTTGGTGTTCCCACAGCACAATCCAAAACGTTCATCTTGTCCAAGAGCTGGGAAATGGCAGCACGCCATAACTTCAAGGGCTGATTAACCATTGCCAAGACCTTAGATGCCAAATGTTTAGCTGCCAAGGTTTTCAAGGCTCTTGGAAGTCACCCAAGCTTGATTTTTTTTTTTCTGGAGAGTGTTTCTCCTGGTAAAATGGTTGCTGTTCAGTTGTGATGACAACTGCCTTGTGACAATGAATCTCCTTTTTCTAAAGAGGAGCTGGATACTTTAAGAGTATTATCAAAGACTTTATTGCAGTAGGGGTTTTTGTCTCTTTTCTCCTTTTCCCCCCTGCTCTTAGACAAGCACTGCTTTAACATAACTGGAAAAATAATACATAGTAGCTTTGTGTTTTGAAGCAAATAGTTGGTCCCTGTCTGCCTCCTGCATTTTGTCCAATTTCAGTCGTGCTAGCTGTTGTTTCTATTCTGATTTCAGTATCAAAAGTATTAAGCAAGTACAGAGAAGTTTTGATCTGGGTATTGTTACCTGTTCTTTGAATTGCCCGTCACTTTGGTAAGGTCTGTGCAGAGAATACAACCATTCTTGAAGGAATCCACATTATTTTTTCATAATGTTGAGAGGAAAGAATCTCTTTTGCAGAGATCTTTAAAGATAAGTGTTACTAAAATTTCTGTGAACCAAAAGTATGATCTTGTGACATTTCAAAGGAGAGATGCCAAACAAATCTGCATTACTTAATCCCTGTTTTTTATATTTATTGTTGTTCCACTAAACTTTTAATATTTTTGTTAGGCTACATCAGTTTCTGGTTCAGCAGAATGTACTAAATTAAGGTGTTAGTCCTTTGAGTCCTAAAATTATACTAATATTTTGGTTACTACTGCTAAATGTTGTATTTCTGACTTGTCTTAGTTGACCACTGAAAGTTAACACAAAACAAGAGATTGTTATGCTATCTGTATTTTTTAATACACCTTATCTGTGTAATTATTTTGATATGTTTTAGATAGTATGAATCTGTAAAGACTTCTGGCATAGCTGTTTTTGTCTCTCATTAAGGACAGGGAACTTGCTCTGCAGCATATGGAGGAAAAAGAAAAAACACCATAGCAGGAAACAGCAGAAGATGATTAAAAGATTTAGAGAAAATGATGAGACTGAAGTACAGCCACATAGAACATCACAGAAAAGAGCTAGTTACGAGGGTTATCAGTGAAACAAGCAAAGTTTTAGATTTTTCTTGTTAGAAGCTAAGTGATGGTGGGCTTTGTGTTTTGAGGGTTTTTTAATGAGAAACCTAAGCACACATACAGAGAGCAGTAAAGAGCCTGGTAATCATTGTAGATTAAATTAGCAGTGAAAGAAATGTGGAACTTCTAAAGGTAGTTCATGCTGATAAACGTCGTGTTTGTTTTTCTCAGCGTGAAAGGTAGAATTTATAAAATATTAATTAAATTATGCTTTCATTTGCAATAGGAAAAATGGTTACTGCGTTTAGTAATGTAAATAAAAAATGTTTTATTTATATGGAGAGGATTATTTGTTTCAAACTAGCGTGTGAAATGTGTCTCTTTTTCATAGATTATCTGAATTTCTGCTTTATTTGATCACAAGCAGGAGGAGAAGTCCATTAAATGTCATACAGTTTGCTCTGGCTAGTTATTCACATCCGTCAGTTTGGGTGTCACTGAGATTGTTGACATCCTTAGGAACAATTCTTGCACAGAGTCAGTGTCCTGGGACACAATAACACATCAAAGAGGAAGAATTAATCTGTTTAAATTGGAAGGAGATGAAGAAAGAGTCAAGATTAAAAAGACCTGAGGACAGAATAAAAATTCTGAGTAAAAATTAATACAAATATCTTAAGTGAAAAGGAGGTGAAAACAACAGAACTGCAGAGGATCAGTACAACACTGAGTCTTACTGCTTTTGGCATAGAACATATCTGTGAACAGGTTTTCAAGTATCATGAATTTTGTGGAATGTGTGTATGGTTTATGGCCAAACAAATACATTCATACACAATAAATCTCTATATTTATCTTAAAAAAGTACCAGAACAGGTAACTGTTTATTCTAAAAAATTTTGATGACCTGATGTTGTTTCTAGAAAACTTCTAAGGAGTACAAACTAATGCTGAAAGAAAAAATTACCCCGGCTAATACAGATGTGATCTTAGATGGAACAACGCTTCTTATTACATCAGCCTTATATGTGGCATGCAATGTTACTGCTCTAAGGGAGTTGTGTAGTGCCATGAAGCTACAGGACGTGTATTTTTTGCTCGATGGCTCTGAGTTATAAATATCAAGTGTATGTATAGCATACACATCTCAAATATATGTAATAGGAATGAGATCTGGATGATTTGTAAATTGTAATAAATGTGAGTTACCAGACTTGTTCTCAGCCTTTTGGGGCCTTTAATATCAGGTGAATTAATGATGTTCCCTTTTTTTCCTAAAAATAAAGTTATTCCTATCTTTTACAGAAAGAAAGAAAAAGTTTCTCTCCTGCATAATAATATTTATTAAATAATTTCTGCATGTTCTTGTGAATCATTGATCTCTGTTCCCAGGTCAGACAAACCTGTTCTGGCTATTTGATATGCATCAGTACTATGCTAAGTACTAGTGTCTTGTGTTTCTTCCTGCCAGAGATGACAGGCATGCAAGAGAAACACTTCCAAAACCTTCAAAAAGAAAACAACCAAGCAAGCAACCAACCAACTGAAAGACCAAAACCAGCAAGAAAGGCGAACTATTAACTGTCTATTTTTTCTTTTGACATTACAGAATAGTACAGTTTTAAGAGAAGGAGTAATTACTAAAGCTTTTTGCTCCTAAAGGGCTTTGTTTCTCACTAACAGCTGTTTGGCAACAACAGTTGTAAAAACTGTCAACAGTTTACAAATTAATGTTTTTTGACTGCTTTGCAAACAGCCCCTTCATTTTATTCATGAATCTTCTCAATATGTAGCTTTGAGGTACAGATGACAGAAAAACAAACAACAAAAATCAAGGTCTTCTTTCCTGGTTTTGTGATTAATTTTAAAATATGATGACATGAAAGCCTGCATCTTGTACACAAAAACCCTAAAATATTGAAGTTTCTAAAAGCCTGGAAATATTTTAGATACAAAATCTGCTAATAATATCTGGTGCTTTCTTATTGTATGGATAACAGCTGTCATGTGGGGCAGTAGGAACAACATGAAGGGCTCTTTTTGAGCATGACCACACAGTTGAGGAAAGCAGCTGATAGCATATGCACTAAGATGCAGCTGACAACGTATGACTTTTTATTTCAGCCTTTGCCCTGATATGTTTTTGACTAGTCTGTTCAGAAAGCAGCTCTGCTCAACATTAATTTTGATTCTGAACTTAATGAGTTGTATTGGGATTGTATGAGACAGAGAGAAAAACCTAGATGAGAAGAAGCATAAGTAACCGTGAGTCTTTTCTCAAGTCTGCTAGAAGCTATTTTCTTAGTGCTATCTCTTGGTATTTTGCATGTCTTCGCTTGCGCTATTTATCAGTGTACTCAATAAACTTTACTTACCTATCCTCAGCTCACAAGTGCAATACTGTTTTCTAAAATATGTGTTTGACTTTAACCAGTCTAAAGGAAAAAAAAAATGGAAAGTACCTTCACAATGGTCACCATCTAATTACACTTAAATATAGTGATTACATTTTACAGCTATTCTGACAGTAAAGTTTACCATTTAAATGTAAATCTTGACAAGAAAATAATTCAGAATTACCTTTGACTTCACACATTCTTTCTTAATATCAATGTGTTTTCTAAAGTAAAGGTTTCAGAGGTTGATAGGCTCACAGGGCTGTGATCGTGAATGGCATAATTATAATAATGTTGGCTTCTGTGAATTAAGAAGAAATTAAAAGTTTAAAACATATATGCTAAATAGCTTGAACACAACATTTTTGCAATTAACTATTAGTTGTTATTAATGCATTTCAAAAGCAGAAATATTAATGAAAACAGTTCTGTAATTATTGGGTGAAGGTTATTTCCAGGTTTCATCTGTTTATTTATGTTCTTTGAAATATGGTAGTTCAGGTATGGCCTGTATAATTTTTTTCTTGTTGCACTCATCCATTCCTTGCCTTGTTCCTTCCATTATAAGCAACTCTTTGTAGCTATCCAGATAAGAAAGGCTTCAATGAAGATAAAACACATGAAAAATTAGCTTATGCAGGTAAGAATGCAACTGGGAAGATTGTACATCATCCCAGATCCCCTGGGAGTACTGGAAAAATAGTCTTGTCAAATAAAATTTTGAATTTAAAGACCTTGTATTATACGCCAAGTAAGACTTAAAATTTTATTGCGAGCTAAAATTTAGCAAAGTCATCCGTGCTGCAATCCAGCAAAATCTGTCTGTGATTCTTCCTCTGTGTAATCCAAGCTACAGTTTGCATAACATCTCAGTTATGTTTTCACTTCATTTTCCATAATGTGTTTTCATTAAAAATATTCACATATATGCATCTAAGAAGGAGCTTCTGTGGCTTCATGAATGCTGTTATGAGAGAGACATGAGAGATCAACATATTGTTAATGGAAGTGTTGAATACTGTCTGTTTGAAGGTTTTCTGTCAAGCAGTCAGAACCAAACTAGAAAGTAACATGGAAGTCAGTGATGCAATCATCATCAGCAAAGAGCTGTCAATCTGTACTATATATAATTTATTTTTCCCCTCTAGTTTAACAGTAATCTTGACATGAGCATTCTGTAAAGCACAACTACAATTTTGGAGAGTTTTTCCCATTTACTATATTTTAAAAACATATTTGAACTGTTAAGAAAGCCTAAATCCTACATATTACTAGACTTAGGAGTTAAAGCCTTTTATGGAAGTGCTAGAGAGAGTGTAATCCTGCATTTTTTGTCATATGCTGGCAGTACAATATTGCTAAGCATAATAACGATTTTACAGATAAACTTGTCATCCTTATTCTAAAAAGAACAAAAAAGTTCCAAATAAAAAATCTGAAATATTCAGGAGAGCTTTGTATTTGATCTTATCTACAACAGCTGTCTCAACACTGCAGAAAGTCAGGCTAGTTAAAAATGATGGCCTCTGCTGTATCATGTAATGAATAAGAAATTTTATTGATAGCAATAAAACCTATGTTGTCTAGTGCTATTTCACACAAGGCTAATAACTGTTCTATGGTAGCTGTAGATACAGTTTAATATACGCATGCATTATTCTGAGTACTTCTTGGCAGTGTAGTTCTTTTATATTAAGAATTATCATTAAAATACAGATTTAAGTGTCACAGAGAAACGAGACTGTTTCTGTAGACTTACCTAGAAATTTTGAGGAATAAAAACTGCCCTGCAGAAGTAGGAGGAGGAGAGGAGATGAGAGGACATTTCTATGACATTACTTACCTGTGAAAAAGAACCAGCATAATCAACTAGCTTGTAATCCTGAAGAGAAAGAGAATGACAGAAAGAATTCTGTACAGAAAAACATCGTATATATTAGTGAGAGATGTGTGGTCATATGGGTCATGGCATCAAATGGAAATAAACACTAAATTTAAAAACCATCTGGGGACTTTTGCACATGGAAAGCAGAATATTAAATAGCTGTTTCTTGCTACATACATACCATTCATACTAATGTAAAAAGTTTCTCCTAAAAAGCTGCTTACAGTAAGCATGTGAAAGTATGTTTCTGCTGTCACCTTTCTCTTGGAGATCTTTCCTCTATCATATATAGTATTATGGGAGCAGCTCTGCTGGTGAGAGCTGAGGTGGTTATTTGGTATACTTCTAATACTTTAAAAAGTAAATCCTTTCCTAATGGAGAAAAAATCTGAATAATATTCTAGTAAAACATACGCTTCAAGTTGAAGACAGCATTGTGCAATGCATTCTTTGACATTCTGCAGCATGCATCAGCTACATCAGAGGTGTCAAGTTACATCTGGGCTAACGCTGAGGTTTAGCACATCCAGACACAGAATAAATTTGCTCACTGTGGAGTATGTTTTTATAGACTGAAGGAGCAGCTGTAACCTATGAGGAGCTCCTGTGCAGGGCCACTAGTTGCGCTCAGTGGTCCTGGTGGGTCCCTTTAAGTGAGGATATTCTACGATTCTGTGTTTCTTTCTAGGGAGTAGCTCATAATGAGATTTGTTCAGGGGCAGGGTTAAAGGAGCATTATATTTAGAGATGTTGCTAAATTTATTTAAAGGTAAAAAAAAATCAGGGTGAAGAACATGAAAGGCATGGAAAATTCATTGCTTATGCTCGCATATTTCTATATTATTAATACTCTTTTTGCTTTTTTAATAGAAAAAAACACCTGTTAAATTTGGTAAAACATATGAACATTTATTTAATGTCTTACTGTGATTGTTAGCTTTCCTGAGGCAATCCAGAAGAATGTTTGGGCCACTATGTGTGTTCTTTTACTGCACTTACTTTTTATCACCAAAGGCGGCAAAGAATTATTATTATTTTACATTTAAAAATGAAAAAAATTGAATACACTTAAATTTATTCTGAACAAATTCTACTAATGTGTTGCTAGGTCACTGTTTTCTGCTTTATCCATGTTCATCAGTCTTTTCAAGAGAAAGTTCAGGGTCTTTTATATGAAAAGGATATTATATGTAAATAGCATAATTTACTGTTAGTATAATTTAAATTGTAAGTATTGTAGAACAAATTGAATTAGACCAAAATTGGTTATTAAAGGACAGAATGACATATAAACCACAAGCTCAAATATTATTACACCAAAAATTCTTAAACATAAAAATACAATAATCCTTTCACAAAAACACTTCCTGGTATTTCCCCTTTATTCTGGTATTGTGCTCATATTTTCAGTGCTCCTCTGGGGGCTTGGAGTAGATGGCTTCAGTCTAGTAGTACAGGCTGTAACAGCAACTTATGTCTGAGAAATGCAGTGCTCATGGTGACCCCTCTTCCTCCCTCTAGGATCCGCCTGGAGTAATTTTTATGCCTGCTAGCACAGTTTTACACTTGGCTGTTTCTTCACCAATCTGCAGGTTGATGTTACATATGGTTTTATTACATACTATGCTTTTTGTCTGTGGCAGATGCTATTTCCCTCTTCCTTTTGTTGCCCGGCAGTTTAACTGAGTACTGAAGCGTTGGAGAGCTAGTGCCAGGCTGGGCCTCTTTTTTGGCAGTCCCATGGTGCTCATTTGCACAATGTCTCCACTTCTCAAAGCCTCTGCTGTCATACCAAGCCTTCTCTCTATGAATAGCAGTGCATTAGGGTCATAAATACCTCATTCTGCCCACAGTAGCCTCTTGCTATGACTGTAAAAATTGCAGCTGTAACATCCAAAAGGTAACTAAAGGTGACCCAAGTTAGTGATAGCCACCTGACAGAAGAAAAGTTTCTGTTACAGCTGAAAATGTGAGAATGAATCTGCAGGCATGTTTAGGCAGAGAAAGCCTCAGTGCTGAAGCCTTCCAAACCATATTGGAAGCCTGTTACTAGCAGAATGATAGCAACATCACTGGACTACAGTATTCACACATTTCCATTTTATGTTGCCTCCCAACCAGTGCATTTATTTCAAATGCATTGTATGAAATAAATAAGTATAAGGACTACCAAAAAACGTGTTTACTAATAGCTGTTCCTTTTATTAAATATGTATAGCTAAAATTCCCTGTCACAAAGTCATGTTAAACCCTGACCATTCTCCTGAAAGGACAGAAGTCTTCAGATGAAGTAGAAAACAGCAATCTAGAAAAGTATCAATAGGATCCATTTGAACAAAACATAGTTTACCATTTTTTAAATTCTTTGTGCTAGAAAAAGGTCTCTTTGCATAGATGAGAGCGTGTGTAATATGCTTTCCAGGGATTCTGAAAAAGAAGAAGTCAGATCTATGTCCTGTCATGGCAAAGTAAACAAGGAATGGGGGACTAAAAAAATGTAAGCGAGCTTAGAGTCAGTCACTCTTCTTCCCTCACTGAAGCCATTCTTGTAAGTGATAATACTATGGTTGTTTACTATCGTCAGAGTTGGAAAGTGAACGCTTTAAAAGGGAGGAAAGCCATCGTGCAGATGGTGGGCTGTCCTGGATGCCCCCCTCAGACAGGAGAGGTGGGCCTGGTGGCCACAGGACCCGTGTTGGGCAGTGCTCTGCCGTGCCCCTGCCTGCCTCACCGGGCTGGTCTGCAGCCACCTGCGCTTTGTGGTGCTCGCTGCTCCTTCCAGGTGCTTTGCAAAAACTCTGTTTCAGATGTTACATGGAGAGAAATTGAATTTTCTCCCACTTTTCTCACAATACCTAATGCCATAATTTTTATAAGCAGAGCCTTTTTCAAATAAAATGCCTCAGGTGGCTTATCCCTTGCCCATTTAGCTGAGCATGGACATGTATCTGAACTGAACAGGGATGGGATTACTTATATTTTTATAGGAAAATTCATGTGTATGTGTTTAGATTCAGATGCTAAGCCAACAATGTTCCAGTTCTTATTATTGTATCTCTTTTATACCAGATTTTAAATCTTTATCTCCAGGAAGTTTATAAAAATAGCTTCTCTACTGGCATTGAGATTTTGTGGTTCTCATTTTAACATTACTTTTAATCAAATTGATGAGCCATAACTGAATATTACATACTGAATTGCTAGCTTACTTGCTTATCTTTTAAATGGTGATAATCCAGCCAGTGTTTTTCATTAAAAATACTGCTAGTTTTTAAATAATTTAATATGCACTATATAATGGTTTTATTTTTGTTGTCTTTGCAAATGCACATCAATGAAAAAAGAAACAACTATCATATATTTGCAAAATTTCTTTTTCAGGATTTTTTCTTTTTTCATGTGTCAGTATATGCAGCCTTTGGATTAGCTTGAAATAACCTTCAGTTAAATATAATTTGTGTTTTTGCAAACATTTTTAAGCTATTAAGTGAATTGTTATTTATTAGTGGAACAAAGGAAAAATACAATGTTGTTGTATGTATAACTTATGTTGTGAAAATACAAGTTTGAGACACAGTGTATAGATGTGATGGTTTGCATACCAGAATATTTATTTCACATAGTTCAAATTACAAGGATGCAAAATATAGCTCTTGTTTAAACTGTGTGAAAATCTACAGTATCAGGGTGTGACTGATAGCCACGTGCTTCTAAATTCGTGTTGTTTGAAAGATGACCCAAATGCTAACATTTTTCTTGACCATCTGCAACAAAATGAAAACCATGTCACATGCTATGGCACAGATGTTGACAAAATAAAACAGTGTTTCACCATTTTTCACACTTTGCTAAATTTTGGATTTCACGGTTCAGGTTAGTCATGTTAAATTAGAAACTGAGTTACAGTATAAATATGGAAGTATTTTCAGTGTGTCCAGTGGGGTTTTGGCAGTGAGTAGGAAGATAAGACCAGTGCCAGACACAGCTGGCTCCATATAGCTCTGCAACAGATCTGCCACAGGACACAGCTGAGCCTGTCAGTGAAGCTGGTGGTGTCTCTTGTGAAAGCATATTTAAGGAAAAAGTAAAGTACTAGACAGGCAAAGGAGAAGGGAACAAAGGCAGAGTGGGAATCAACATAGGGAACATCTAGGGTAGAAGAGGAGGAGCTCCATGGCAGAGCAGACGTCTACAGTGCTGCTTTTTGGGATAGGAAGATAGTGTTTTAATTTTTGTGTTTGATGCTTACTGTGCAGACCTGTTCTAATCAGCACAAAATTTCATTAATTTTTCTTAGGTCTGTTTTGCCTACTAGAGCAATTGTCCTGCTTTCAGTTTGACCCAGCTCATTCATCCTCTTTTCTCCCCGTGTCCTTAGTGCAGAGGAAGGACTGTGAGGCAGCAAGTGCCTGGGTGGGAGTTCAGGTGTTTGCCAAACCTAACCTACCACAAGAGAGAAAGAGTTAAGTGATCTAGTGCATGTCTCATAACATATCCTTGATAGTGTAAGTCTATTTCTGTTGGTGTTTGTTGCTAAATTGATAAGTTCTTGAAGATGGCAGAATTACACTAGCTAAGGCAAGTACTGAGAACAGAAGTCATGGCCAAGCATGTGGTTATCTTTATCGTAGCAATTGTGGAGGAGAAAATAAATAGCATAATCATTGAAAGGATTCTTGTTCAGCAGGATATAATTTTCATCTGACTTTTTCGAAAGTAGTACAGTTTTTACAGACTTCTAACTACAGGCAGATTTAGGTAGTGTATATGCCTTACTGTAGTGTATGTGAAAGCTGTGAACAGAGTCCTCCTGATGTAAGCACAGAACTTCTCTACCACTGAACAAAGATTTTTGTGCTGCCTCCTTCACTGTACCTACCATGTGTTTTGGGTGTGTGTTCTCTGTGTCTGCTTCCAAGATGCTAATTCAGACTTAAATGGTTTTTTATCAAATATATTAATGAGAAACGTTAAAAAGCATACAGAGAAATAGAACCTCTTCAGGAGATTTTCTCAGTCACTCGTAATTGAATAAAGATACTACTTCATTAGCAGCTGATTTTCAGCAGTAGATGCTTAAACGTGGCTCATGCAACTCTCCAGATAAATGAAAGACAGTAGGTTACCAGAGAGTAAATTAGAGTATTAAATGACTTGGAATAGCCTTGCTGACTTTGCTGAAATTCATCCACTTTTTTAATTAAAAAAATAAAAGTGTAGTAATAAAGTTCCCCCAGTGAGGAAACTTCATGTTGACTTCTGACCTGTTTCAGTCTATGTCTGTCTATCTATCTATCTATCTATCTATCTATCTATCTATCTATCTATCTATCTATCTATCTATCTATCTATCTATCTATCTGTCCGTCTGTCTGTCTGTCTATCTATGTCCCATGTGTTTAAATGCATTTAAATTAATATGCCATGGTTTTTGTACTTCTCACATCTTGCTTTTCCATAAGAAACATAGTCAATATTGACTATCTGATTCAATCAGGAAGTCCCTGAAAAAGTTGAGCATTTCTTAAAAATATTGAATTTTTTAAAACAACATATTAGTTGACAGGTTTTATGGGGTTTTTTTTACTTTATTAAAATTGTGTTACATTGTGATAACCTATGCAATTTTCTCTTTGTATTTTCAAGAGCTCAAAAGTAACTTTTCTGAAGTAAAAATTGAATTTTACAGGGATTTATGGACTTCCCAAATTTTTTCTTCTGTTTGCATTAAATAGTGTGTGTATTCACAGAATTCTGAAAGCTTTGACGCCCATGAAAAGAGAGATTGTTCTCTTTGAAGTGGTACTATCTTTCAGTGGGAATTAAATTTCTCAAAATGCTCTTAGACTTTGGCAGTCCTACACACCATTAAGGAAATATATACCCATGTTCTCCTTTAGTGATTTCATGTGTATGAGGTTTCTGGGTTGGTCATCTGGTATTTCATTATGGTTTCCTACACCAAAAATAACAGAATTATTGTAGGAAACAAAGCTCATAAATACATTTATAGGATATACATTTGTGAGTAATTTATGCTGGTATTTCTGCATTCACTTCAGTGTTAGATGATAATGAAAAATTCAGTTGAGCTTGTTATAATTGTTAATTTATTGATATAATCTATATTATTTTAATTATTGATATTTCTTTAAAGGTATATGAGTTGGGGGTTTTTTGTGTGGGTCTTAAAGCCATGGTTGACTACCTATTCCCATTTACTTTAGCAAACCAGTTTCCAGATCAATGATCAGTCATTTGTTGCTTCTCCCTCTGAAGACAAAACTGGTTTTCAACAACTCAGGTCACATCCAATAGTAAGAACAAATCTACAGAAACAAAATCACTAAAGAAAGGGTAAAAGATGGTGAGTAGTCAGGGTCTTCACCTTATTCTGACATTGTAGTGGGGAGAAGAGAGATGGTTGTGTTTGAGTAGGAGGTTGATAATGTTTATTATCCCTGTTGTTTATTATGTGGAGTTAACCTCTAGCAGCGTGACTGACACAGGCAACACCTCAGCAGCTGTGCAGTTGCTCTGTTTGCTGTATGAACACAGTTATTTCCTTAAATTGGTTACACACCCCCTATAAAGATCTCCTGTAACATCTTTGAAAGGAATTTTGTCAATGCAGTACAGGTCAGAATATTTCTACTTTTGTGTTGTTACTTCTCTATCACTGTCTTCTGTACATAGGCAAAAAATAATCTTGGGTTTCTAAAAGTTGGAGTATATGAGTTTTGAAAACAGAAATCAATCTGCATGTAAGTGACTCTGCCTGCAGGAAAGAGTTTGGTATATTAAGAATCAATTATAATGGCCTTTTGATGAACAAACCATAGGTTATCAGTGTACTATAGCTCAAAGGGAGAGGAAGCTCTTCTTTCTAGCATACATGAAAAGTGCCTAATCCAAACCTACAGCACTGAAATTGTATCTTGTGTGAGTCAAGGTCTGAGATCTTTCTGTGTTTGTTACCTGATGCAAAAGTAGTTTATGTGGTTCATGTATAATGAGCTGGCAGTGTGTGCTTGCAGCCCAGAAAAGCCACACGTGTCCTGGGCTGCATCCAGAGCAGTGTGGGCAGCAGGGCCAGGGAGGTGATTCTGCCCTCTGCTCTGCTCTGCTGACCCCACCTGCAGGGCTGCATCAGCTCTGGGGTCCCAGCACAGGAGGAACGTGGACCTATTGAAACAAGTCCAGAGAAAGGCATGAAGTTGATAAGAGGACTGGAGCATTTCCTTATGAGGACAGACTGAGGAAGTTGTGTCTGCTCTGCCTGGAGAAGAGAAAGTTGTGTGGACACCTCACAGCAACTTCCAGGCTCTGATGGGGGCTGCAGGGAAGGTGGAGAGGGACTCTTCATAAGAAACTGCAGTGATAGGACTTGTGGGAATGGCTGCAAATAGAAAGAGAGGAAATTTAGATGTGATATCACGAAAAAATTCTTTAATGTGAGAGTGGTGAGGCATTGAAACAGGGTCTTCTGTAGGTTACGGATTCCCCAACCCCAGCAGTGTTCAAACCTAGGCTGGGTGGGAGTTTAAGCAACTTGGTCTAGTGGGATGTATCCCCTCTCATGACAGGGGGATTGGGACTCGATGATCTTTACAGTCCATTCCATACCCTTAACTTTCTATGATTCTAAGGTAATGGAAAAGAACTTGAAAATCTTATGAACTTATTTACATCTTACTTTAGTAATCATTCATTCATTCAGACAAGAGACTTAAATTGTGATTCTATAGATTGCTAAATGTTTACAAATCTGTTTATTTTAATAAGACGCTTCTTGCATCTGAAACACTGTATAAGCAATATTTCCCCTTGCAGATTGCCTCCCTCATTTACATTTACTATGGAATAGATCTGCTGAAGTGGAACTGGTGCAGGAAGGACTGTGGAATTATTTAGCTTTAGCACCTGTTGGGAGGAGCTGTCAGTCAAAGCCTGGAGTGGAAAAGATAACCGGTTTTGTTAGAAACAGAAAAGTTTGTTGTTGTGAACTTCTCATGCAAGGGCAATACTGTTAATTATTGTTAATTAAATTAACAAGAAAATAGAATATAGTGCTCATTATCTAAATAAATTTCTGGGAAATGTATAAAGAATTATACAGTTCCTGTTAAAGCATTTTAAAATTAAATTAGTGTGTATTGACTCACTTTGGATGCATTTAAATTCTGTCATCCTAAATTAATTTTCAGAAAGTATTTGAACACATTTATTTAATCATAAATTGTGAGTTGAAGGAGTAGCACTCAAGATTGTAGTCAGGGTCCTCCAGAACTGAATGCCGTTCTTGCTGCACCATAGTGTTGAATTCACATTATTTCTAGATTATTGTATGAAATGGCTGCCTTACAACTGTTTTAAACTCTGGCCTTGAATGCTGGAGAAAATGAATTGACACATGAAAAACCAAATCCAGAATAGTTTTCCTGGATTCTATTTGCAGTGAGTAAAATCCAAAAGATTTGGTGAAAGTTTCTTGTTCTGGGAATATTAAATTTGCCCTAAGGCTCTTGTACAAGAAGGTCATCATCATGCATTGAAGAGCGCAGCATGGTTCTGTAACATTGTGAAGAACACGTTAGCAGTGTTGCTACAATACTTATCAGGAAAAGCATATTTAAAGAATAAAGAATTAGAATGTTTAAAATTATTTTGAGTGATACAAATACCAAAGTCATCTAATACAATATCTTGATTTTGCTCATTGGGATTTAATCACAGTAATAAAAAATCACCATCAAATGCTTGGCATAAATAAAATGTAGCAAAAACATAAAGTAGGCATGGCTGATTATAGTCTAGAAGCTATATGTCAGTCCAGTTGGTTTTCATTATTTAGATGCCTGCTGAAAATGTTTTATTTATAAACAGTAAAACAGATTACTTAAATGCACTCTGAGACCAATTCACATGAGTGAGAAACATGAGTGTATCATCCTGATCTGACCTTCTGATTTCTTAAGAGATTCAGAAATAATCCAAAATTCGCAGACTAAAGTTCAGCTGCATCATTAGTGTTTTATTTTGCCCTGCAGTTTACCTTAACAAGTAGTCAAAGCACAGACTAAAAACTGATAAAAAATAGCACGTAAATACATTTTGACATAAAATAAAACCCTGTTCATAAATATATGTCTGAATCTGATAAACTTTAACTTGTAATTTGGCAGAACAAAACCATTTTTGCCTAGATAGGATAAAGACATTTAGATATCCAGCAGCCCACCACCAAGTATATAAATAGACTATTTGCATGTTTGAGGTGGGCTACCCGGTGTAACAGCAATGAAGGCATATGAATATCATAGCATTATATGCTGCTAAAACATTTGGGTGAAGTGCCACAATACTGGGAATTGAACATGCATGTCTCATTATGTGATCTCCGCATTTACGGAATTTGTCTCTTTATTTGCATTTTGGGGTTTTTTGATGTTGGGATTTTACCCCAGCTGGCATTTGAGCCCCACACAGCTGCCCACTCATTCCCCCACTAGTGGGATAGGATGGAGAAAAGGAAGAGTGAAAATGAGAAAGCTTAGGTATTGGGACCAAGACAGTTTAATAGGAAAGGCAAAAGCCTTGTGCATAAACAAAGCAAAGCAAGGCATTAATTCCCCCCTTCCAGTGGGCAGGCACGTACTCAGCCATCCTCAAAAAGGAAAGACACTGTCATGTGTAATGATGCCTTAGGAAGACAAAGACAATTACTCCCAAGATCATCCCTCTTCCTTTGTCCCCCATGAGCTTTATGTACTGAGCATGATGCCACACGGTCTGGAGCATCCCTGTGGTCAGATGGAGTCAGCTGTCCTGGCTGTGTCTCCCCCAACTTCTTGTGCACACCCAGTCTCCTCACTGGTGGAGCAGTACAAGGAGCAGGCATTGACACTATGAAAGCACTGCTCAGTAATAAAAAAACATCTCTCTGTTATCAACTCTGTTTTCCACAAAAATCAAAAACACATCCGTGTACCAGCCACTGTGAAGAAAATTAAGTCTATCCTAGCAAAAAACACGTTGCTATTACAGTTCCCCCCTGCCCATCCTTTTTTTTTTTTTTTTTTCTTTTTAAAAATGGAGACTGTCTTTGCTTGCTTTTTTGATGCTGGACTGTTTACTGGTTTTTCCTTCTTAGTTTTACTTCAGCAATACAGTCTGGGATTTTATTAGACATAAATAATAAGGCATACAGTTAGTTATGTGGGTAATTGGCAGCCTCATATTCCTATGTATGCACTAGAAGCTAAGTTGCTTTAGTGAAGTATCAGCAGCAAGGACTAAGAGCACAAGCTGTGGGGAAAGAAATAGTGCCACGTTCTAATTCAGCTTTTTTTCTGAGTATCTCTGCTATGCTATCTGATGCTCAGTGTTGTATTTTTACCTTGATCTTTTTCCAGGAAATTATTAACAGGTGAAAATGATTATACGATCAGTAGTGATGTTGTCATTGTAAATCTGTGCTCAGCTACTCTTGGTTTCATTTTCTGTTAACCTTAGATTATAAGAAGGGCGTGAACACTGAAACATGTTCAGATAAAATCCCAGGACAGTATTTTTAATAAATGCACATGGCATGACTATGTTATTTCTTAAAATAACTATGCTGTATTTTGAAGAACCTGTGTCATGTGTCTCTATTCAGGCACTTCCCACATACTTCATTCACATGAAGAGTGCACCCTGTTTGAAGTTTACACTTCTAATACTGGAGGAAATTTGTTGATATAAAGGAGGGTTTTGTTAGATAGAATAACCAGGGTAAGGAAAGAAAATATTGAGTAGCTGAGTCTGTAATAGTAACACTAACAGAGTTTTATTTTTGTCATTCCTTCTACCATTCCTGTGGTTTTGTGGTTGAATTGAAATGCACTTTTAATTTATATATATAAAAAAATGTTTATGGTATAATTTCTTGATTAATAAACCATATTTGATAGTAAGTGATAATTTAAATATTTACATGCTGATTCCATTCTTTTGTTTCATGAGGTTTTCTGTATGTGTGGTTGTTGTTTTTTAAAGGCTCTATTGTTCACTTGTTATCTTGACAGAGATCTTGGGAGAGCATGAACAGAAAAGTCTATGAAGTAAAGTTCACTAATGACAAATAAACATAGCTTGTACAACTTTAGTCATAAACACCAAATGGGTTTATGGCTTAAGGTAAAGATTGATAAATGGAATATGCTAAATAAAATCCTGAATAGGAACACTTGCCCAATATCTGTAGGCTATCTGTGAAACAGAAAAGTTAAAGCTTCATACTTTTATGCATTAGCCTGTGGAAACAATTTCACTTCTGAAATGCTTCAAGAACATTTGAGTATAATGGGCTTTGTACTGCCTGCCTTGGCTGTACCCTGTAGAGAGCACTCAGCCCATTCAGCTTGAACTCCATTTTATCTAGCTCTCATCCATTAATTTTATCCTGACCTTGGGCATAAAATATATGCACTTTTTATGCTCCATGCTTTTTGTGGAGAAAGAGGAATAGCATTACCCATCGATCACCATTATGAATGATATAGCTTAAAACAAACACAGGTCAGAGACAGATATGTTAAGAGCAGTTTTGTATTGATTCCATCACAACACTGAGTTAAAGGGGAAAAAAACCTCACATCAGAGTATAAATGATGAAAAGAGATTTGGAAAACAACAACAGCTATGAAGTAAACTTAAGAGCTTTACTTTAGGGTTGTTATTGGAAAAAAAAAAAGGAAAAAAAAGTTTCTATTATTAATACAATCTACCACTCTCTAATATATTTATTGTCACGTCTTAGAGTCTGCAGTGTACTACAGCAATATGGTCTGTGTGTTTTAGTGCTGCATTTTTTCCTGTTGAAAGCTTTTTTGTTAAAAGAAGCTTACACTGATTAGATTCTTTAATCTATATTTAGGTCTAGTGCTGAAATATTTATACCATACTTCTTGCTATAGGCACTTTTTATTCGTTTGTTACTCCAATCCACTTGCAGAACACTGTCTTTCACTACAACAAAGCGGTATATCTTGTTAGGATCTGTGACACTGGTACTAATGGTAAAAATTTTAACAAGCCTACTTCTATCACAGAGTGCATCTCTACTGTAATGTACATGGAGAAAAAGATATCCTATTTCCATTGAAGAAATAATGACTTAAATAATACTATTGATGGAGGAGAATTGTTTTACACTGTGAGGCTTCCCTTTGGAAAGAAGAAAATTTAGGAACTTAGAGCCTTAAGTGGAAAGATATTTTAAAAGAGCTTATTAGAAGAAAAGGCAAAAAAATGTGGAATTTGACAAATCTGTGGTAATACCTTTATGGTCTGTTTACTTACTGAAGTAAAAACATGGAACTGTTAAGTCAGAGTCAGATATTCATAACAGCCTTCCTTTGCCAGGAAGGTCAAAGTTTTGTTTTCAGTTTTCTAAGCAGTTTTCTCATATAAAACTCTTGAGTGTTCAGAATTAATTGAGTGATTCTCTGGCATTGCCATCCTCAATTCCTAGATTTTGCCCCATGACTTTTATGGTGGTTTTTTTTTTCAGTTTATAAATTGGTGCTTTCTGTTCCTGGTTATGAAGGTACAGAGGCAGAGAGGTTCTATTAACACAGTAGCTTCTCTGAGGACTAGAGGATATGAAAACCTTTTTTCTGTTCAGCTGTGCATCAGCTAGGCAAAGGAACTGCTAGTCCTGAATGTTCTTAGTGCTGGAGGCTGTCTTACCTGTACTTCCATTTTCTAGAAAATTTACACATATGTGATGCAGCAGTCATCGCTGTTGTGATACTTTGGTAAAAATTAACTTAGCTATGTCTGTTTCAGTGCTAACTTGTATAGTAGCTCAAAGCCTTCCCATTGGGTTTCCCTATTACCAGTTTCCTACAGTAGGAAAAGATACAGTTGATAAAAAAGAGGAAAACTTTAGGATTAAATTTCTTTTTTTTTTCCCATAGCTTACTGTCACATTATGCTGGTAATAAAAATTACATGTTTCCTTACACCCTCAGGTGTTTTATAAGTATTCACATATGGGCCTTCATTCATTATTAGCTATGGAATGTTTAAAATTTGTGGTGGAACCTGAACTGAGAATCATAATATTGTACTAGTTCAGTGACCCTGTCATTTAAATTTAATATTTCTTTTGGTCAATTTGTGATTTAAAACAAACAAAGCTAGTAAAATTAACATTTTGAACATACTGGTATATAGTACAGATGAAAGATGGTGTATTTTTTCATCTGGACCTTTTTTTTTTTTTGTTAGGACTATTTTATCACACACAAAGCAGTTTTTGAAAAGCAAGGTATTCCGAAATTGCAGGAATTACTCTAAAAAAGCCATTATGCTTAACAATCCTTTATTTATAGAGATTGCATGAGATTGTATTTTTAATAAAGCTGGATTTATTTTATGTAAATTATTTGGTATTTGTTATATGAATAAGCCCCAGGAAATTCAGGGATTAATTTGGCAGGTGGCCTTCATCTCATTAGTTTTTTCTTTAAAGATCTATACTACCTACTTGGTTACTTTTATTAAGCAGCTGTGAATGAGAATAAAATTTTATCATACATGACCTATGTTCTTGAGACATTTTTTGGTAATGCACTATTGCTACTGTTTGCTTAAAAATCTTTCACATGTTTAGAACAATATACCATCATTGATTAGCAGCATCTTTGTAAAATAGGATCAGGAATGATGCGTGTTCTTACATGGAGAAGTAGAAAAGGCGGTAAACAGTTGTACAATGAATCAATTGCAGATCCAGAGAGTCAGTTCTCCTGAGGCCATAGTTTTTAAAGCCGTGAGGGACTACTAAGACTATTTAGTCTGGCCTCATGTATAATAGAGGTCACAGGATTTCCCTGAATTAGTTCCTACTTCATTATCTTACACTTTTGAGTAAAACTATCAGCTGGATTTCGAATTTGCTGTCTTAAATGCCTCGTGTTGTTCCATGGGACTGTTCAGACTTCCTAGCTAAGACTTGATCATATATTTGCTTTCAGCCAGGATTTGTACAGACTTCAGCAGAAATTGAGTTTCCACAGGGATATGTGTCCACCTCCTTTAGAGTTACGTGGAGACAATATTTGAAGCCAATACTGGGTCATGAAAAAGTTGATGAAATCTGGACTGGTCAGGTTACAGAAAAATACTATACGCTCCATTGCTCAGTAACTGCTTCATCTCTTCTAAATCTTCATCCACTACTCTCTAGTGCACAGTTTACCTGTACACCCACTATCATCTTCTATGTGCCATTTGTGCTACCAGTCCTTTTCTCTCCCAGAGATCCCTGTCTGGGAAGTCAAGCTGGACTTCTGAAAGAGCACAGATCAGCAAGAGACAAAGGTACCTCTCACAGGTTTTATGCACATTTGTCTCATGTGCAGCTGAATCTTGCCACTGTAATTAGCTCCTTCACAGGGAAGGGGATGAGTAAAGTACTTTTCTGAATGATGACTGGTCATGGATGAGCTGCATCTTATGTAAAGAAAATAAATATACGTAGTACTCTGGTTTGTGTAAAATAAACTTGCAAGAAAAATTGTTTAAATTTTCACTTTTTTTTTATTCAGTGACACTTTGGAAAGAAGAGAAAAAAACCCAAACCCACTTCCCTCTGCCACTTTAAAAATTATTTCCTGGTATTCACATCCTAAAAGTTTTGAAATATACAGTAAGTTCTAATCACAGTCAGCTGTTATTCAGAAATGTGTTGTAAAATATCTGGAATTCTGCTTGTCACACTTTGGATGTGGGTGTGGTCATAATAGAAAAAATTTTTTAAAAGTCTAAAATTGATGACTTATCTCTTAAGTTTAAAATTTAAATGACAGTTTTAATTGAGCTTCCGGCTAGTACACAAAGCATTGCTCATGCCGTATAGAAGACTTTAAGCTCATTAAATCCTTAGACTCTAGTATTCAATGTAGTTAAGTTGTTAGTTAGGCAAAGTTTTGTGGTATTTGCTTTTTGTAACAGGGATGTAGAAACATACAATTAACATGAAGAAAATTATTTTAGGAAAAGTAAAACAATGACTGTGCAGTGACAGGAGAAAAGTGAATACAGAAACCATTGGAGATGGCAGGCATTTATCTGTGTATGTACACATCCATGAATATTCTTTATACTTCTTTTATGGAGTCTAAGTTCTGATCTGGGTACCTCCACTGTCAGGAAGACCTTAAGGGATGCTTGTTCTCTGCATCAGCCACATGCATGACTGAAAACAAAGTCTAAGGTGTTCCCTTATCCCTTTCACAAAAGCTTGGTTTAGAAATGCAAAGGCAATACAGGTATACCTAATCTGTCATTAGTATGAAGGCAGCTAGTCTCTGTCTAAGAGACATTAATTCAAAGAGCAATCTAGTAGATAATTTTCCTTTCTTCAACAACTTGTAATATTCTTCATCTCATAAATTAATACCTTTCTTTATGAACTACATTCATGGCTGAGTAAAGTATCTATTCTATTTTGCTTTGTGGGAATATCATGTTAATTAAGCAAAGCTGATCTATTTATAAATAAAAGCAATAAGGAAAAGCTTCCAGGAAATTGCAACTACAAATACTACACTACCAACTTACATTTAATTAATCTAATTCTTCCTTCATTTGGTGTTCTGAAATCTGTAAAGATTGTCACAAGTAGATATTTTTGCCTAAGGGAAGAAAACAATAATGGGAGGGTAAAAGGCATTTCTGAATATATCCTAAAGCATGTTGTCTTTCCTATTGTGTAATTTCTATTGCTGCTTTGTAAAGGAGAATGTTTTCAGTGCTCTTAAGAATGTTTAAAATTCAGACAAAATTAATCCAGTCATCTCAGCTGAACCTTTTCTGAATGTATTCATCACTTTTCACTAATTTTTACTAAAGTTAAACAGGGCATCAAGTGATGTATTACTAAGATATAATCCCAGACTTCTATTGCAGCCTTAAAAAGAAGAAAACACCAAACCTGACAAAAAGTTCTAATTTTATTGGCATTGAATTGAAACAAATGCCTCTCAAGATATAGAAAAACCTGTAATGAAATGCACATCAATTTCAAAAGCTGTTTTTTCTAATTATGGTTAATTTGGTGAGGGGGTGTAACTATTGAAATATATGATCAACAGTTAATATGTGTTTTGCAGTCATATTACAGTTTCTGACAGAGAGGTGTCCACTTGAAAGAAGCTGTGGTCTTGATAAAAGTGGATCAAATCCAGTTCTTGTTAGTTGTCTCTCCAAAGAGACAGATGATCAAATACACACAGAGTCCAAACTGCCATCTCATCCACTGCTTTCTCAGATCAGCACTGAAGACCCATTGACAGGGAGATGTAACAGAGCTCTCAGTGTGGAGAACACTGATGTGTGGAATGAAAAATTCCTTTTAGGGCATTAGTTTGATACTGGAGTCTTCTTCAGTGACATAAACAGCCTTTCCAATAACTTTTCAGAAAACTGAGAAATCAGGATGGTGAGATTTTGTCCATTGTTTGTTCAACAAGTCAGTGGCGAGACTGAAAATATAAGCAAGATTAAACAAGCAGCCTGTTCTGACCATTCCACTTAAGGGATATTAATGTTTCTTGAAGCAGGTTGCAGATACATACCTCACCAGATTATCATTTCTATATTAAAAGCAATGGAGAATATTGTTAACTCTTGGGCAAATCTACCCACTCATTCCTTAGTGCAGTTTTATTCCTTTGTTGCCTTACCTGTGCCCAGAAAGATTACATTCTCAAAAGATACAACAAAGTGGGTTTATTTCTTTATGCCATACAAATACCATAGTCTGATTCAAAAGATACCTTCTAACAAAGAGCATAAAATTAAATTTAAAATGTGCAAAAATTAAATACTACTTTAGTTGCATAGAAGTGATTAAATATGCCTGGAAAAAACAGCTGGAACCTGTCACTTAAATTCAGAGGAATTTAGTCTGTGGTAGTTGCTAACTCTTTATTAAGGAAGACCCTGGACTAACTAGCAGAAACTTTACTGCTTTTACTGCTCTTGAGACATCACCAGCAAAGAGAACAGACATTGCACCCTTAAAACCAAAATACTTGAAAGAATGTATGGTTTTTCGCTACAGTCACTCTATGCTATGCATAAAATCAAGAGAATTATTTCATAATTCATTTCACAGAAGTTTCTAGAGCCCCAGGTCTTTGCAAAATTTAATGTGATTTTGTTTGTGTGTGGCTAAAGACATTTTGAGGGGACTTCAGTTTGGTTCCTCTCTGTTAATCATCACCGTGGGGCGACAGCAGTCAATTGACTGTCAGTTCACTGTCACCCACAGGGTTGCTATTATCTGTGTCAGCCACACATCATGGTGTTGCAGTTTAACAGATTTTAAAGTTTGTGGTGCACTTTAGAAGGAAGGATTTAGCAATGCAGTAAGATGCTGAATAGCGTAAGCCTTCTGCCAAGCAAGTATTTTCATTTCAGATACAAAATAAATTTTCTTCAATCCTGCCTGATGCTTTCAACTGACAGTTCCAGTAATAGTCCCTTTTAGTCCTGCATATGTTTCTGATTTTACCTGAAAAACCTGAATTTCTTGAAATTAATGACAGACATAGTAATGGCAACAGAATGTTGAATCTGTAGTCTACTGTTGAATAGAAGAAGTGATAGCATTTATTTACTTTTAAAAGGGTACATATAGGATTGTGAGTATATTTAAGGAAAAATTTTTCCATTGATGAGAACATAGGTCTTGTGAAGTTAGGGCTTTGGCATTTTATTGTCAGTCGTGCTACTAACCCACCATGTAATTACTCAGGAATCATAAAACTGCATTGTATCAACATTTTATTTTCTGTAAAACAGATGATAGCGTGTAGAGATTTACAAATGTATTTTATGTAATTTCTTAATACATAGTTATTAGCTACTACTAAATTAATAGCTAGCTAGTAAATTTAAAATTATAGAATCATAAAATGAATCATAGACTGTTAAGGGTTAGAAGAGACCTTAAGGATCACCTAGTCTCAACAGCACCTGACCTGAACAGGGAGACCTCCGAGCAAACAAGGTTGTTCAAGGCCATATCCAACTTAGTCTTGAACATGCACGAGAGCAAAATTCCCTCCCTGGCCCTGCTGCCCACGCTGCTTTGGATGCAGCCCAGGACACGTTTGGCTTTTCTGGGCTGCCAGTGCCCATGGCTGGGTCACACTGAATTTTTCATCAACCATCACCCCCAAGTCCTTCTCCCCAGGGCTGCTTTCAATCACATCCCCTGCCAGCCCGCAGGTGTGTCCAGGATTGCCACGGCCCTCGTGCAGAACCTTTTGCTTCTCCTTGCCGAACATCCCTGGGCGGTTTGCATGGGCCCAGCTCTCCAGCCTGTCCGTGTCCCTCAGGCATTTATTTACTTTTAAAAAGGGTACATATAGGATTGTGAGTATATTTAAGGAAAAATTTTTCCATTGATGAGAACATAGGTCTTGTGAAGTTAGGGCTTTGGCATTTTATTGTCAGTCGTGCTACTAACCCACCATGTAATTACTCAGGAATCATAAAACTGCATTGTATCAACATTTTATTTTCTGTAAAACAGATGATAGCGTGTAGAGATTTACAAATGTATTTTATGTAATTTCTTAATACATAGTTATTAGCTACTACTAAATTAATAGCTAGCTAGTAAATTTAAAATTATAGAATCATAAAATGAATCATAGACTGTTAAGGGTTAGAAGAGACCTTAAGGATCACCTAGTCTCAACAGCACCTGACCTGAACAGGGAGACCTCCGAGCAAACAAGGTTGTTCAAGGCCATATCCAACTTAGTCTTGAACATGCACGAGAGCAAAATTCCCTCCCTGGCCCTGCTGCCCACGCTGCTTTGGATGCAGCCCAGGACACCTTTGGCTTTTCTGGGCTGCCAGTGCCCATGGCTGGGTCACACTGAATTTTTCATCAACCATCACCCCCAAGTCCTTCTCCCCAGGGCTGCTTTCAATCACATCCCCTGCCAGCCTGCAGGTGTGTCCAGGATTGCCACGGCCCTCGTGCAGAACCTTTTGCTTCTCCTTGCCGAACATCCCTGGGCGGTTTGCATGGGCCCAGCTCTCCAGCCTGTCCGTGTCCCTCAGGATGGGCCCCTTCCCTGCAGGCTGTGGCTGCCCGCGCAGGCCGCGGCCAGGGAGCGTCTGAGGGCGCCCTCGGTTCCACGGCCCACGTCCCCTGCAGAGATGCTGAGCAGTTTGGGCCCTGCTGCTGACCCCTCAGGGACACCGCCCATCACTGCTCTCCCCGTGGGCAGTGAGCCATTGAGCACAGCTCTGAGTGCAGCCTTCAGCCGGTTCTTTATCCACTGAGCCGCCCATCCCTCAAACCCGTGTCTCTCCCATTTAGAGACAAGGATTTCATGTGGGACAGTGCCAAACTTTGTATAAGTCCAGGTAGACAATATCAGTTGTTCTGTCCTTATTCTTAAATGCTCTGGCTTTTTCATAGAAAGTCACCAAATTTTTCAGGGCAACCTCCTCTTTGTAAATCCATGTTGGCTGGTACCAGTCACCTCTTTGTTTTTCCATACCTTGGCACTGTTTCCAAAATAAACTTCTCCATGTTTTTTTCTCAAACATACATGAGATGGACTGGTCTGTAGTTCCTTGGCTCTTCCCCTTTCTTCTTTTTAAAAGTGGGAGTTATATTTCCATTTTTCCAGTCACTGGGAATTTCACTGACTGCTGCTTTTCAAAAATGGTGGATAGTGTCTTAGCAACTTCATCTGCTGGCTAGCTGAGGATGCTCCAATCAATCTCATCAGGTCCCACAGACTTCTGCACACTCAGGTTCCTTAGATGATTGTGGGTCTGATCTCCTACAGCTAACTCAGGGTCTTCATTCTCCCAGTTTCTCTCATCTTGGCCAGTGTGGCTGGAGTACCACAGCACAGAAGTCATTGAGAACCTCAGCCTTCTCTTTGTCCATGGTTTCTAGGTCTCTTGCTCTCTTGTTTTTGGAGAGATTCCAAATTATCCCTGGTCTTCCGTTTCTTTGCAGTATATCTGTAGAAGTCCTTCCTGTTGTCCTTGATATCTGTAGATATCAATTCTACTCAATTCTAACTGGGCCTTGGTGTCCCTAATTTAATCCCTAGCTTCCTTCCATTATTCCTCTGTGGCCACCTCTCTCTATTTCCACTTCCTAAAATCTTCATTTCTTGCTCTGACTTTGCTTGGCAGCTTCTTATTCAGTCACAGAGGCTTCCTGGCTTTTTTGTCCAATTTTTTTTGTCCAATTTCCTTCCTATCAGGATGCATCTCTCCTGAGCTTGGAGGATGCGATCCTTGAATATCAGTCAGCATTCCTCCACCCTCCAGTGCTCTATCTCATGGGACTCTATCTGTTAGGTCCTTGAAGAGGCCAAGGTTTGCTCTCCTAAAGTCCAGGGCAGAGCTTGCAGTGAGCTTGCTGCATGTCCTCCTCACTGCCCTGAGGATCTCAAGCTCCCCCCTCCCATGGTCACTGCAGCCAAAGCTGCCTTGGAGCATTGTATTCCACCAGTTCCTTCCTGTTGGTGGATTCCAGACCTTTCCTTGGTGGTTCCTCAGTCACTTTATAAGAAAGTTGTCATTAGCATATTCAAGGAACCTCTGGAATGGCTTGGGCCCTGTTGTGTGGTCTCTCCAACAGATGCCAGAGTGGTTGAAAATCCCCCATGAGGATCAGGGCTTGTGAGCATGAGGCCGCTCCTGTCTGCCTGTAAGGGGCTTCATCCACACTATCCTCCTGATCAGGTGTCCCACTATAACGTTCCCTGTCTGTGTGGTCCCTTTAATTTTGACCCACAAACTCTCAACTGTCTTATCATTGCCCAGCTGGAGTTTCATACACTCCTGCTGGTCACTGACATAGGGAGAGAGCCTCTAATGTCCCTAGCTGGTTTTTCCTAAAAAGCCTTAAGCCTTCCATTCCATTGGTCCAGAGGGAGCCATCCCTGTAATACCAATGATATCACGTCCATGCAGCTATCCATAGTTCCTCCTCATACTATGTGCATTTGTGTATAGGTGCGGAGAAAGCTGGCTTACTGACTGAAGTCTCTGGAATGCCTTTGCACTGTTCTAGGCATCCATTGCAGGTATTGGTGTCCAGCTGTCAGGGTTGGGAAGGATAGGTGCCTCCCTCCCTTGACAGATTGAATGTAAGCCCCCTTCAGCAATCTGGTAAGTCCTGGACCTTCTTTGTCAAGTCCTGGACCTTTCCCTTCCTTGTCAAATGGACCCCATCAACCTCCAGTAGACCAGGCTTGCCAAATCCAGTCCTGTGGTCTGAGTAAGTACACTATTATCACACACTGCCTTTTCTTGGTTGACCCAGTGGTTAATTGCCTTATTTCTGAAGCAGGTTGGCTGCTCCAATTAGCTCTGGCTGTTCTTCTGGGTGTGTGCTGGGTGCATTGTCTCATTAGCCTGCACAGCTACAAAGCATTTCTGGAAGAAAATGTCTGGCTTTGAAGGAAGGCCTTTTATTTGTCCCTTTCCTCTTTTGTTGTTTTTGGGTTTTGTATTTTGTTTTGTTTTTTCACTACTTCCCACCCCCCTGTGTCAATGCACTCCCTCCCTCCTTTCCATGTGTACTGGGGGTGAATTTTTGACTCTTCTCATCAGGCTGTGGTTCCCTGCCCCTGGGATTGGAGCCCACTGTCCAGCTCTGACTCAGCCTCCCTGATATCTCTGTCTTTTGACTGTCTCCTGCACATTTTCTTGGAGTTAGTCCACCAGGACAAACTTCTTACAATTCAGTGAACTACTCCTCACACTTCTTCATACTCCTTGATCACTTCGTCATTCAGTTCTGCCACCAAGCTTAGCAGGTCATCCACTTGTTCACAGTGCAAACGTGTGCTGTCTCCACTGCCCTCTGGCATCCATGGGAAGCTCAGACACTCCCCTGCAGCTGGAGACCTGGACAGCCGTGTGTTGGTGAGTGAGGTTTGTCTGGGTCACTGTGTTCCTTCTGACAGCGGCTTTTGACTGAGTAGAAACCACGGTCCTCTTTTAGTTTGGTGGATGATGACCTACTCCCTAAATTCTTTGCCCCTACCTGTGTGAACTGCCATGCAGACTGCCATGCCACACCTTTCTGCCATGCCACTCCCTGTGTGCTTGCTCTGTTCACTGCACTCCTGGTCACTTGCACTTCATGGAGCTGTTTTAATCTCCCATGGATGCTCCTGACACAATCCTCTCCATTCCTGATTGGCTTGCAAGAGCTCCCAGGTCCTCCAGGGGCTCTGGGATGCTGATCAGATTTACCTGAAAAAAAACAAAAACACTACTTCTTCATGGCTAATGAAAACTGCTGAGAAGTGGGAATGTTTCTGTGACCTTATATCTGCTTTCCACATGGGTCTCTTGATACTGACATGTAACAAGAGAAAATAAATCAATATATTATGGTGTTTCTTTATGGAAGGTTGTAGAGAGCATTATCCAATATGACATTAAGCACTCTACTAACAATGTATGTATAACTATAGATCTACATTTGAAACATATGATTAGCAAAAAAACTCAGCCCTTTTTGTGTAGAGGTCTCCATGTTAGGATGTGATTTTTCTGTGATAAACTGGCAAAAGTTTTGAAATGTACTAGTTGTAATTTGAAACATGTCCTGTATGCTTTTGTTGCCTCTGATGTTACTACATTTCTCAGAGATCATTCAGTTGTAAGTTAAGTCCCATAACAGGTCTCTGAGTGATATTTAGTGATGGTGTTATGTACAATCCACTTTCAAAAGGAAAGCTGTAATGTAGTTCTTTTTCCTCCAGATAAATCAAGGAAAATACTGTCCCAATGCCCATCAGAAGAGGGGAGAACTGTTTGGTTACACTGTATAACTCAATACAAAGAATAGTAACTACTAAAGTACTAAATAGTAAAATACTAAAAACAGTATTATTATGGTCACACTTCTGTTGTTACTAACAGTTCTTATTTTCTATTTTAAGAGTCATCCAAACTCCATGTTACTTTGACCCTACCAGTCTTCCGATCTACTGTGTTGTCAGTTCAGATATAACTGCACCACCTAGAACTGAAAATTTTCTGAAACTCTTAGTTCCCTGATGTTTTAAGTAACACTTAGGACAGGAGTGGTAAAAAAAGCCAGCTTAGCTGCTGATGGATCAGACTGAATTGTATGTAAACTTGTAACTAATGGAATTAGAAATAAATGCAAAGTTTTCCCAAATAAATTACTGTATATTTTAACTCCACTGAATTTTATGCTAAACATATGAATTTTAAAAGGCTAATTCATGAGTAGAAAATAGCTTTTTATTTAACTAGATAAAGAAGAAAACATAACACACACAAAGGGATGACATTCATATGAGGCATTGGCTTTTTAAGGAAGGAAGAAGGGTGAAACTTGTATAAGAACTTACAGAAACTTGCTAGTCAAGAATTAAACAGCATGGTGATAACAGGCAGACCTATATTACAAATGAGTTGTTGTTATACTCTGACTTCAAAGTAGCAATTTTTTTTTTGTTTTAATTATTTTTGGATAATTTTTGTTTATCAAACCCATATTAATGAGAGTTTGGTGTCAATTTTGTGATTTGTACTTCCATCATAATATGTGCCTTCTATTCTAGACTTAAACCTAAATCTAAATCTTTGGTTAAGCAGCCCCTTAATGTATGATAATGGTACTCTAAGAAGACATATCAGTGTTTAATTATTCTAAAGCAAATTAAATAGAAGCAAAAGAGTCAATAGATTTCTTAACTGAGTTATTAGACAATGAAAATGCGGTAACATTCCTTGTCTAACCTTTCCTTTTACAATTCCCCTGTCATATGAGCTGTGAAGTTGCAACAAAGCACATCAGCCAAAATCAGAATTGAGTTTGTTGCTAGTTAAAGATGCTTATATACTCAGTGTTCATTAATTTGAAAAATGTGATAGCAATCATGATAGAAAACACAGGGGATATGCATCACTAAGATTAAGGCTGGAGAAGTATAAAGGAGTACAGAATATATGTGGGGTCATAGGACAAAAATAGTAATAATGTGACAAGGAAAAAAAAAAGCACAAAATGGATCATTGGGAAGAACCCTAAATTAAGCAGATTATTTACCTAGTTGGTGTTTCCCATTGCCGGGGTTTTGTTCATTATGTATGATCATGAACATTTTCAAATCTGTACATGAAAGAATATTTTCTTTCCAAATGAAAGTCAGCTACATTTGATTATGTCTACAGAGCATTGAAAGTGTAATCTAATTGAAATTCAATCTTCTGATCTCCAAGGACACTTCTCAAAACAAATAGACAAGATAATATTGTGATATAATTCTCCTTTTAATAAAAATATTGTGCATCTCTGCTGAAAAGAAGTGCTTCTTGGCTGAAGAGTATTAACAGGAATAATTATGTTAGTTTTTCTAAGACAAGACATGAAACACTATTGGACTATTGAAGGCAAATGCTGATGATTTTAATTTTCTTGCTTTGAAGGCCACAGTTTAATCATTCACAGTGAAGACAAATGAAAGAATAAAGTGACAGATACATTTTAGTTTTTTATGATCTGATGTTTGATCACTGACATCTTTATTTTCTTAATTTTTTTTCTTATCTTTCTTGTATTTCTGTAATCCCAATCTTAGGGTATGGTAGCAGTCTAATTTCTACACATAAATTTGGCAAGTTTACAATAACTTGCAGTTGCAGTGTTCATCTCTTGGTCTGCTCTGACTGACAGCCCAGAAACAGCCATTTAAAATGTGTCAGATTCTCATCTCTCTGTTTGAAAGGTAAAGTTAAACGGTTTTTCTAGCGGTCTGCATAAAGTCCTGAATTTTAACAAATCAACTAGTTTGGCTGTTGTACCAGCCTTTTGTCTCTGCAAAACTGCATCATTTTATCTTTGCACACTAATGGCTTACTGAAAACTGTTGCAGCTGTCAATTTACTTTGGGGCATATGATAGCTCAAAGTAATTTATTTACCAAAATAGACCTATTCTCTCACTGGTCATACTCTTATCATATATTAAGTCATTATTTTGCATTTTCTCCTGTGGAATGAATGAAAATGTTCCATTGTCATGAACAGCACTCAGGTTTTTTTAAAAATAATAGAACAGTAGATTCAAAATCCCTGTAGAGAATAATATGGTCTCATCAGCTTTCATATATTTATCTAATCTTTCAATCAACAAATACTGTATTTGTATTACAATAGCTTTCTATGTGTCCAATCAAAATTGAAGCACCATTGTGCTCGATGCTCTACAAGTCTATATGGTGATACTGTTCTTGCCACAAAACCTTAACAATGGAATAGACAGAAGCTGCTAGAATAGATAGAAGCTGCTAGCAGCTGATAGAAGCTGCCCAGAAAGCATTATATGACATCAGAATTTAAATCAACTGACCACCGAGTTGCTCACATTGTTATGTGCTATTCTAAGAACTCATTAACACAATGCAAAAGTAATTATCTAAATGAAAGTAAATCCCCAGAATAAAAAAATAAATTAACGAAACCCTTTCAAAGGGTGATTTAAAAGAAGATTTGGGGGTGGAGAGGGGAAAGTTGGTGTCAACTACAGATATATTAGGAGTGTGCATATTTTGACTCAAAATCAGAGAACACAACAAATACCCTGAAACATCAAAATGCAAATTTACATCCTGTTTATGCAGATCAATCACATTTATCAGCTCCAAGGGTAGGTAATTCCTGCATCTATCCAGTCTGCAGTTTGGAAAGTATTTATCATTTACTGCCCATATTTAAATCTTTCTTATATATAGAATCACTGAGTAAATAATGGTTATGTTGCACTTTTACTTTGTGTATACACACACACACACACACACACACACACACACATGCTGTTCCTTTAATTAAATTAGACTTCATAAGACCATGTTTCTTCATTTAAGGGTACTTTTTGGTATTGCTTATGACTGACTGAAAGACTCCATTATTCCACTACTGCCCTACTTTTGTGCTCATCCTCCTTCTCCTGAACTGCTATTTATTTACAACTATTTTCTAAGAGAGCTCTAACATTAATCTTCCAAGCTTGCACAATGAATTACTTCACTCAGGTGTTTCCTAAATTTTGGTGTTATTTTCTGAACTCTATTTACCTTTTCAGCATCTTGCAATAAAAACGAGATTTGATTTAGTATTCCCCAAGCAATATGGAAAGCAAATATGCTCTGTGACCTGATGATTTTCTGTGTAGCTGAAAAAATCCACCACTCAATTCCTTTCATTAAGAAAGTCCACTATAAACTTTTATTTTACTTCTTCACCATTATTATAACATGGAAATAATCCATGTGAAGATTTTGGTGTATTTTTTGTAATGTAGCTTCTCATAGGAAAAATGGAAAAACAAATCTGTCCTGACAGATTTTTTTTCAGGTCACCCATGGTTATGGAGGAACCCTGCTGCATTCCTTCTGCGTATTTTCCGAACAGCTGCCATTTTATTTTCTTCTTTTCAGAAGCTAGAGACAGAAAATCTATTTCACCTACTCAACAAAAAAGGCAGACAATATGAAAATCAATTTGTAAAATCTTTTATGCAAATATGTAACGTCGCCTTGTGGAGAGGTGAAGTGCATTTAAGCATTTTGAACTGTGTGTATGAAAATATTTTCTTTTCATTGTTACTGACAAAACATCCCCATTTTTTAATAGACCCTACATTTTATAGTAATTTTGTAGTAGGTTCTTTATAATAACATCCCTTCTCTCTGTATTGTGCCTATCAGTGTAGACACTGATTCAGGATTGAATTTGAATGTGTCACAATCTCTTAAAACAGCTGATTGTAAAGCATGATACACAGTTAGCTTTCATAGAATTTTCAAACTTAAAAATCAAGATCACTATTGTAAGTAGTGATATCAGCTTGAACCGCAGTGAGGATAAAATCAGAATGTGCTTAAGTTTAATCATATAAGGGAATGTAATGATTCTGATTAAATTCACAAAGTTTGCTAAAGAGTCTGCAGAGGATGAATAATACTGATAATTAAAGATGAAGAGAAGTTCTACTAAAGATGTAATCAAAGAGGTTAAATGTGCTCATCTAGACACTGCACAGACATTGTAATAAATGTCTTCAGTTTTGAAATACTGTGTTATTATAAAACTGGAAGCATATTACCAATCAATTATTCTGTGCATGGGATAATAAATAAAGAGAAGGAAATACTTAACTCTGGCGTGTTTTATTTATTTTTGTGAATATGTTTGTTTGCTGCTTTCTTTTGCTCAAAATTGCAGTCCTCAACAACATTAGATTATTTTCTAAATCAATGAAAACTTTGAATTCTTTTTTTTGCTTGTTTTCTTTTCAGAGGGATGAGAAGCACCATACTGTATACTGTAGAGGTTTTTGGTTAGAAGATGTTTTATTATACAAATTTGTGTATATATATAGGAAAAAAAACCCAATGACATGGCCATCAAAACAGGATCTTCAGTGTAAAATCTGAAGCTCTGACCTTAAAAACCTTAGAACTCAGCTCAGAGTTTTTTCTTCTGAAATTCCTCAAAAGCAAGAATTAGGTATTACTGGAGAATAAAGGCATGTATTGAACTTAACCAAAGGCTGAAGCTATTTAAAGAATTTGCAAAGTCAGTCTTGGGCAGTTCCCCTCCTTCTCCATCAGAGATGTCTTTCCTACACCCAGCAGGAAGCAAAACACTGATATTGTAGCCAGACCACAAGAGGTATGTGCTTCTTTTGAGCAACAAGCATCATCACAGTGAAATTATATTACCTTTCACCACGTGGATGCTGAGCTACCTCTGAAATCCTTATGCCAGAAGGCTTATGGTAAATTTGGGAACATGAGTTGTGAAACACATTTTCTAACATCTCTGAGAATGAGTAACTTATTTCCAGACTGGTGGTGGGGTGTCTGGTTGAGTGAATCGTCAAGAAGAGTAGAGGGTTTTGAAGTGGTTGAACTTTGTGAGAACTGGCATCTCAAGAATTACCAAGCATTGAGAACGAGTTAGGGAGCACTGAGAAATTCAAGGGCCCTTACTTTCCAGTTGCAATGCCTTTATTGGTCAGTGCCTGTATCCTGGGACAAATTGTGGTCCTTCAACCTTTCTGTCCATTGTTGTTTTGAAAGAGAAAATTTTTGAGAGATACTAAAGGGTGATTTGAGTGAAAACCCTGGCCAGAACAGATTTATTCCATGTGTATGAGTAATAATTACACAGAGAACATGGAACCATTTTTGTGAAAGACCAGCTGGCTGTGGAAATGAACCACAGATTCTAGGAGCATTGCACAGTGCACAAACTGTCTTTTGCTATGAATTCAGATTGTGTTGCAGAATTGTACCCACTGTTTTTAAACTTATATCGGGGTATGATTCATTATTGGTCATTTGCGTATTAAAATACTATTTTCTTATAGATACCAGACTTTAAAACAGTCCCCTAGAAGTCTACAGATCTTCTGAAGATGCTACTTAGTAGAAGAAATACAGAAGCAGACATGCTTGTCTCAGACTTATGCTGTTGAGGAGATCAAATTATGGTATATAATCTGAATATTGTTACCCAAATCCAGCATAATTCAGTGATGTATTCCTTACTTGTATCACAATAGCAGAACATGTGAATCTGATATGTATTTGAGTTTGAGTGTCCTGGCTGTGTGCCTTGTAAACAAGCCTCTTCTTCCTAACATCTATATGTTCACTACAAAATGTATAATCAGTTCTTCCAGTTTTCTTCACTAAAACAGAGAAGTGAAATATTGACTCTTTGAAGGCAGCTTCAAATGTTATCTTTTTCTAGGGTAAGATTTTTGCTTTTTATGTTTTTCTGAAAATCTCTGATTCAGTTTTAAGAATAACCTGTTTCTCTGGGGAAGTGATTTAAAAAAAAAAAAACAGCAAATGAATTAGCCATTAACCAAAATGAATTTCTATCCTTCTAAAACTACTTACTGAGGCCTCTCTAGAGTCCTCTATAGGAATTTAGAATATTATGTGTTTTTCTTTATTCTAGTCGTCTTTGGGTTTCAAGTTCAAAAGCTGGAATCTGTGCCTAGATGCAACCAAACATTTCTATATTTTTAAAAATATTTTGCATTTCCCTTAAGAGTTGGTGTTCATTTAAGTGAAAATAAAGTTAAGAAATAATTCTAGAAATAGTAGAATAGGATGTAAAGGAATTTTTTCATTTCTGTGACTTAATCTTAACATGAACAAAGTTGTTCAGTAATAAACCCTGAAATAAAATGTGACTGCTTCGCACTTAGTAGTTTCATTGGAATACAAAAAGAAATATAAACCATCTTTTGCTCTTAATATTCTAGTATGAGCTAGATTTTTCTTTTAAGTGAAGAAAAAAAAAAGGAATAAAATATGGCATTAGTTAATCTGAAAAGCTTGAAATGACTGTTAATATCTGTGGAGTGATTATAGCATTCACTGCTCAGAAAGAAACTGAGGCTTGTTTTTCAGTTTTTAAGTACCACATATGTCTTCATCACATTTAAATTTTGGAATTTGCATGCAGATGTGATCATTATGCTGTTTTGAGTCTGAGCACAAGTATCTCACATGCATAGTCATATTGCAGATGTTACCTCTCTATCATTTCTTCTTTCAAAATTGCATGTTAAAATTCTTCTGGGAGTTTTACCCACAGTCTTTTACCCTGTACATTCCAGTAGGTTGACACACTCCCACCAAATTTTGAGTGAACTTAGCTGTCCCTTTCCATATGAAAAGCATCTTACAAAAGGCAGAAAGCAGTGAGTCATCATAATTGTTTTCTGTACCTGCATCTTGCAAAGCATTACACACTCAAACATCTCTTAAACAACTTCAGAGATGGGAGTTTCATCATATTTGATAGACTCAGAATTGGAAAAGTAAATTGTCACACTCAGGAATAGTATTGCTACCACCAAATCTTATTTACTGTAGTACTTATTTACTTCTAGTATTTGATGCTGCAAGTAAGTAGAGTGTTTATCTGACATGATAAAGCAATACCAGAGCTGGGATAGCTGTCATATTGGAGATAAAGCAATCTATCCACACCATAACTTCATAACCTGCAATAAAATCTTCCTAAATTTTAATTTCCTCGGGTGTTTGCCAGAGTCAGTGCACGGCCTGACTTCAGACCCTTCACTGGAGCTTTCTGGCATAAAGGCTGTGCCAGCACACTTGTGTAGCTGAATGGGAGATGTGCTGCACCAGCTCTGCCATACAGACACCATGGCTCTAGGCAGCTAACCACAGCTGAGAGCACCAGCAATTTTAAATTAATTCAACAATGGGAGGGGAGCAAGGAGTTAATTTTGCAGCTAAAATGAAAGGAGTACTTTAAATTCTTATCTTTGCTTTTGGGAGATTGACAAATAGTTACAGCTCTCTAGGGATGTGGTTTTGAACAGAAGACTATAAACACTGGCTGAAAGGCTCCTCTGCTGAAAGAAAATTGGGAGAAAAAGGAAAAGGAAAAATGGTTTTAAAAGATACTTGTCTCTAGAGTAAAAATACCAGGAAGATCAGAGCTTAAAACTCAATAAGTATCTTCTGAGCATTCATCTCCATAGTCTTAAGGAAATAAACATAGCTTGTTACACTACTGGTAGAAAAATATTTAGAAAGTCAAATATACAGAAAGGTGGAACCTTACTGCAACAACATAAATTTATGTGCAGATGGAACAACAGAAATCACTTAGAATGCTAAGAATACAGTAAAATAAAATCGATATAAAATGAATGTCTCTATTCAACACTGCTAATAATACTGACACTGGTGCTATTCAATTTCTAGATCATTCGTGGGATACTGTCCTGGTTTTGCCTGCAATACACATGCTAAATATGAATTCTAGGTTTTCTAGCATCTTTTCTTTTTCTTGCTTCTTCTCTTTAGTATTATATACACATCAAGAGAACAGAAAACATACATGCCATATTGTAATAATTATTAAACAAACATCTCATACTGTCTGGGAGTGTAGTTGTTCCCTTACTTCTCGGCAAACTCCAGCTGTGAGCTTTCAGTCATATAACCTCTAAATAGTAGGCTGATCAACATGGAGCTGCTAGAACGAGCAGTAGTGGTAATTGGTAATTTTACTATTTAGCTAGTGCTCAGTACGTTGCTATAGTGCTAGAAGCTGAGTGCTGTTTGCCTCAGGATCCTATTGTGATCTAAAACATAGTTATTAGCCATGAATGTTGATAAAATACCATGGAACTTCTAATCAATTCTTGCATGTTTTTATGTTAGTTTACCTGCATTGCCAAAATAGCAACTTGGAAATTTCCTCTTGCTTTTATCTTGGTTTTCTTGTAACTAATTTTCTGTGTTGTTTGCATAAAAAAGACTGCCTGTTCAGGTCCTAAGAAGTTTGATGGCTTTGATAAGAACAAATGCTAAGTGGCTTCCTTGTTCTCCCATGATATAAGAAAATAATAATATATTTCTCTGCAGTGCTGTGTTTGCTAAGCATAAGGTTTATTCATACTATCATGATAAAATGAGGTATTCTTGATGATGCATGTCTAAATTTTCATTTTACTCAGCACTTTATGAGTCTCAGGCAGACAAGTGATATGCATGCAAGTTGACTTCAGTTACAGAGAGTGTAATATTTGTCATGTGTGTGGGAAAATTCGTAAGTGAACTGGTTTGCTTTGGAGTAGGAAGAAAAAAAGGAGATGCTATAACTAAGGAAGTGAAATGGCAATGAATTCAGAAAATGTGACAGTTGTTTTGGCAACATGCTTAAGTGTATAAATAGTTCCATTACAGTCAGTTTCCTCAATGAGACTACTCAGTATCTTTGAGTTAGGAAAATTATGTAATGAAAAACTTTCAAAGCCATTGGAAAACAATCTAGAAATAATTTTCTGCATATTATTATTTTGAACAGAATACCTAGATTTAGGAAATATGGAGGATTTTTCCATAATTCGTACTAATATGTTGCAGAATGTTGAAAATAGATTTTGAATTATCTTTTTCAATGTGCAGTGGTTTGAATATTACTAAATACTGTAGCAAATAAGAAATTAATTATGAAAGTTTTTTAAATCTACTCATTTTATGGAGCTATAAAGATCAAACTGTACCCATTTTTCACTATAATGGCTAAGTCTGCTTTCTGAAACACTTTGCAAAATCATGTCACATAAATAATATTTCTTTTTTTACCTTTATTGGAAAGAACTTTTACCCTATAGTGAAAAAGACAGGAAAGAATAAGAATATTTCTCTGACATACTCAAAAGAAATAATGTAATTTACACTGTTACACACTGACCTTGCAGATGTTAATTTAGCCTTACTACATGTTTTCCTGATATATAATGGATATACACTTTTACCTGACTCAGAATTATTAGAAAGATAGACCCCAAAATTGCAGGTAATATATCCTAACTTTTAAACCCTTGGTAGTTTCTGATATCCTATATTGAGTCAGGAAACAATAACTTACAGCTCACAGTTGGTTACATTTTTGGTTTTTGTGTAGAATAAGGTATTTTCTAAGGAATTTTAATCTTCTTTTCTGGAATAAAATACTTTGTCCAAATTCAAGCACAGCATAAGAGTGCTATGTGTGGTAGTCAGTAATTGTTTTAGGAGCATTTTCAGATTTTTTTTCAGACTTTTATTTGTGAGAAATAATGTTTCTGTGAAGCTTCTTTAAAACTGGTAGAAACATTTAAGCATGTTTGTTGTCAGTTTTTGAAGGCCTCAGCAAGACCGTATCTCGTAAAAACATTGTTTTGTTTCTCTTTTGAGTAATTAACTCAGTAATAGAAGCTCACATAGTCTTACTTCCTGTCTGAGCTGCAAAGCATGATCAGCAACACAGATGGAGATTTGTGAGATACTTGCAGATAATTTCCAAGATCTTTCAGAGTTTTTAGTGCAGAGGGAGATTTTCACTGTGTTCAGGAAAGACCTTTGTCATGTTTCTGCAGTTGTTATCTCCGTTATGTTGACTGTTGTGGAAAGCCATCTGCTAAATGCCAAGGAGTTAGAGAATTAGAAAATGTTGGCCTAACTGTTGATGAGAAAATGTTGATAATAGAGAAGCATAAACATTTTAGGATCAAAATACAAGAGATTGGTTTTTCTCAAAGTTCTTACTGGTGTTCTTTGAAGTTTTTACTTGGTTTTTTGAGGACAGTAAGATGTTAGGGTAGGGATTTAGAGATAAAAGTGTTTATGGACATACAGCTACAATAGGTCATGAAGGCTTAATTATGTCACATTAAAGGTTAAAAATCAGAAAGGATGAATATCGGGATGCATCAGAATAAATGCATCCGAATAAATTTTAAGTTTAGACAAAACTTTTCCAGAAGCACAATATTTAAAGAAAGAACAGACACACAAAAGCTACCTATATATTAGCAAAATACTTTCCTCATTCACCAGAAAAGCTGGAAGTTACAGAAAAGGCAAAAACAGCTAACTCTTCTTTTTAAAACGCCTCTTACATTTCATTTAATGGAACAGCTTGTATTGTATCAATTGAAGTGATACATACTCAAATACTCAAAGTAGAATGTCATCATGAAAAAGAGCAGAAAGTTATTTAGCACACACAGGGTTGATTTTTAAGTCTTTGGGTATAAAAAAGTCTTGGAATACTGAAATACTTTTGTGTGGTCTGAGATTTATTGCTATGTATTTGTTTAGTGGTATAAACTATTTCTTAATTATGGTAACATCTGACCTGTTCCCAAATGCTTCTAAAGAGTACCTATCAAGAGCTTCATACCTACCTCTCCAGCCCACAGGAAAAACAGTTCAATCTCTTTTCTCCAAAACACATGAGTTTTATATTGTTGTAAAATGGATGACAGATGTTACTCTTAATAAATCCAAAGAGAAACAGTTCTATTATTGAAGGCATATATAACCCTGGCCCTCTCAGTCAATTGCTTGCATTACTTCTGTAGCGTAGGGCCTTCCACTGAGTTTTGATTCACCACTGGACACATCCACATCTTCTGTTATCAAGCATTCTGTTTTCTTCACTGGTACCTTCTTCATGAAACTTATCAGATGTTAAGTCTGTTGGCAGAGCTGGTGTGGAGGCTTTCTGTGGTTACACTGGTTTTGATGTACTTGACATATACAATGCTATGCTAAGCTTACTCTGTCACACTGTGTCTGCTCAAAGGCAGGAACTGGCTCTCCACAGTTGTGTGACTTCATTAACTATTTGTGACAAAACAGTTTGTGATGGATTTGCAGGTAACTGACAAAACATGAAACTTTCTCCTATTCTTTCTCTGTTTCTCATCCCCTACCTGCCCTGCCTGACATGATGACTCTCACCCTTCTGGCAATCACACTGGACTATTCAAACACTATCCCAGACATCACTGCAGTCTGTGACTTCCAGCTATGCTGAACCACTGGGGTTTTTTTTATGTACCTGCCAGTGAAGTATTCCACTGAAACTGAAGCATCACTCTTTTTCGTTAAATAATTATCATTTTCATTTGCAGAAATTTCTTCTAAAAACTAACAGAACAAACCAAAGCAAAACCAACTGGAAGCAATCAAGTCTCATAATTTAAAAAGATCACGAATGATTGATGGTCTTTGATTAGATGGATAGAAGTTAGTGAAAAAATTAAACAGAAACCGTGAAAACAAAAAGCTTGCCTATACTATATATAAAATCAGTAATACTTGCTATGAAAATGATTAAAAATATTATGGAACACATTTTTTTGTAATTTAAATATATCCACTCAGACTCTAGACTAAAAAATTTCAGTTTACACTGCCTGTTGTGGACTTGGATTTACCAACATTTTAGAGTTAGCACTGAATTATTATTTAAATTATTATTTAAAATAATGAAAAAGTAGTTAAAATAATTATGATGTGCTTAGAGGTGTGAACCTTGATCTCAGCATATAAAAGAGTTTTTTTTTAAATAACAATTTTTAACATCCAATATTCCTATGCCAAGATATTATTTCAAATTAATGACAATATAAATTGTGTTGGAATTAGTCAAGCAAGTTGTAGCAATAGTTATAGCAAAGCTGAGTAAATCTGGTGTTGTTCTATGTTCAACATCTTATGAATGAATTCCCATATCACACTTCATTTACAGTTCCATGAGAAATATTAGCTGTTGTTTCTAGACAAATGTGAATGTGTCATGTTTAAAGTAATCTTTCTCCCTCAGCATTCCAGAGAGCCTGCTTGAGTATGCTCCGTTCAGCTCCATTCAGTATTTCACAATACCTCTTTCAAGGCCATGTGAATATTATTGTGAAAAATGTGTTGGAGGAGCATAGGACAGGAGCAAGCTCCCAACAGATGAGAGTGAGTGCTGCCTTGCATCACCTCTGCAAGCTGAAGGCAGGGCCTCTGCCATGCTTCAGAGCATGCTGGGGTGTTGAGCATTTTCTTTACACAATAACTCAGAGTACAGACATTATCTATCATTTCTAATAGCAGCAGTCACTATTATATCGTGAAGCATGTTCAATCACAGACTATTCCCACTTACTTCATCTTAGGGCAGCAGCAAAATTTCAGGTAGGACTCAACGTTGCAGGCCACAGTTCTGAACATTGGGTTTGGGTGACAAAATGAACCTTTGATGTCATTAATCTTTAAGTCTTTATGGGATGAAAACCTTGGAATGTTGACTGTCTTAGCCATGTGTGTACTATAAAGTGTTAATGTCAAGTTCTGTGTGACTCCATGTTCATTAGAGGTTTTTTGTCAGCAGTGGTTATTCAGCTTGCCAGAGGAGTGTGAAAAGCTGAATTTCAAGCAGTGTGTGTCCTCTGCTAGAAAAAAAGTCTTTCAGTATCCTTCTAGACTAGAACCCAATGGTGTTTTCCCCCTGTAGCATCCTTGTCTTTGGAGTGTTATTCTTTGGACAAAGAACTTACTTTAAGTGGGGAAACTCACCCCAAACAAAAAAGCAATTCATATCTACTCCCTTCTCTGCTTTTTCCTACCCTTGTTCTTCTCTGCTATCAGATCCCTGTAAGGAGATAGGCATCTTCTCAGATACTGATCTGCAAAAAGGAATGTTGCCAAAAGTGGTGACACACACACAAATAGTGAGAGGGATTCCTCCCTCATATTCAGGCATATGAAGAGTGAAGTCTAGAGCACACCCCACTCCCTGCACAGCCAAGCAATCAGAGAATAACTTCATCATCTACTTCTAAAGGAACTACTTCCTTCCTTCTGTTAAGGTTTCTTACAGTTTCAAAGATGCCATGTGTTGTAACTTCTACCAGTACTTTGTATTCTGTCTTTTGCTTATATATATTGGGAGTACATGATACGAGGCATTGTTTTGTGTCTTACATCTTCCAGTGATTTCTTAATTGATAAATACGTGTTCATAGTGGAGGAAAGACTTAAAAGAAGGAGAGCAAAGAAAGGATAAAAATGGGAGGTGACTACGTCTATTGCTTTTTTACAGTCTGTAATCATGTAAGCATTATGAATGTTGTAAGCATGACTTTCAGACCAATGAAGATGAATGCAGCATTGGATATAGAAAAATGGTTCATATTTTGTAGAAGTAGCATTAGTACAACACTGAGTAGTACTGAATTTCAAGCGTTATCTTCTTCGACTGCATTTTTCCAAAGTTCAGTTTCTGTTCTGACAACATATCTCGTCTTTCCCTGTCACTTCAGCAGTAACAGGACTTCTGTTGTTTGGTGGTTTTTTTTAATACTTACATTTGCTGTTTATTGAAATGATGCAGAAACATTCAAATTGCTGCATCTGTACGGGTGCATTGTTGTGCTGGGCACCAGAAAATCAGTTGAAATGCGTAGACACTATCTTACTGTTTATCACTGAATCAAAATGGCTTTTAACAACCTGAATGAAATACCCTTTGTTAAAATTAAGGAATACAGTTTCATAACCCTTATTCCTCATTTCTTTCTTTTAGGGAGCTAAGCGGTAGGAGAATCTATCTAACCACCACCTATCTCCTCTTTTGGAGCATCTATCCAACCACTTACCAAAATGAAAATATCCCCTTTCTCCTTCTAAAATGAACAAGTTTAATGCTGAAGCAGAAATGCAGAAAATAATGTTGTTCTCTTTTAGAAACAGTAGTTCAACAAAGTTAATGCTTTTGACAAGTTGCTTTGTCAGGTTCTGCAGCTGTGGCATTAATGCAGTTAGTACAGTTTCTTGTTGACAGTTTGGGCTATAGAGTATGTAGTCTGCATTAAAAACATTGGGAAAGATTATGGCATTGAGGAAACAATTCCTTGAAAGCAGTGTAGCATCAGTAACAGAAATGGCCATGACAAGGAAGGAGGGAGGGGCAGACTGTATGATCTGAGAACTCATTTGACAGACTGCTCTTCTTTCTTTCTTACTTCTTTCTCTCTTGCTCTTTTGAACACAAGAAAACAAGGTGCTTCTACCCCATTCTCAAACTGAGATGTTGGAACTTGATTGTGATGATTTATTGCTTTACACTTACTAGTATTTATTGCTTTGTACTGAATGAGTACAAGGTAACTACTTATAGAAAGTTTCATGTATTTGCTAGTATAAATATTTTAACACTGAGCACTAATGAGTAGAAAGGAGTGGAAGAAAAGGAAAATAATGTTTTTATGTGTTCTGGACCAGTCAGTATATTCAAGCTACTAACATGAAAAGTGTGCTATGGTGTACATAGGAACCTGCTGCTCATCTTATTATTTACCTCACCATAAAGCTATATGTGATGTGAGAATGTAAAGTGTGAAACAAGGACTGCCTGCATTGCACTGTTTTCCCCTTTACTTTTCAAATAAAAATAAAAAGAATATAAAAGCACAAATATTAGTGTGTTAAAAATATTGACTGGAGAGAGAAAACATGCTTTTTGTTTTCCTGATCTTGATTCTTGGTAAGCCCCAATTTAACCCCGATTTAGTGTAATCTAAATCCTAACCCTGTCTGGAAACTAAGCCTTAAATTAGAAACAGTAATCATGGGAATTCATATTGCCGCCCTTTGCAGTCCTCTTGTCTTTTATTCTCCAGTGCCAAATATATCGTATTTTCCTTGTGAATATTTGCATATGGAAATATGTGGGATGCTGTATCCTCTTTGCTTCAGAGATTTAGCATTTCTTTTCCTAAATATATGATACCTTGCTCTTAAATGACCACATTCTCTGCCTTTGTTTCGTTACCTCAGACTCTGAGTTCTCTTCTTGGGTTAGATAAGGGACATCTGGTAGAGATGCTTGGATTCCCTACCTTTTTCTTTTTTTTTTTTTTTTTTTTTTTAGACACAGCTTTTTGCATTTCCTATTACATTCCAAATGAACACAACAGACATCCAAATTTGGGCATATTGATGATCAGATGATGTACTCTGCTCTAAGCTATGACATGCCAGTGTAGAGATCTGAGAACAAAGCCTTACTTTGAGGTTTGTGTTTTCATATGAGTGATGAATCCACAAATGTTAATTCTTGCTGTTCAGATGTCATGTCATTGTTAAAGCAGAGTGAGAGGTATTTCATTGTTCGTGTGAGTGAGACAGGTCACTTTGGGAAAAGCTTGCTATGTGCAGTCTAATTTTGCAGATTTTGACAACTGCTGAAAGGTGCGAATTCCTTTTTCTTTATTAGAAGATATCTAATTTCAAAGGCTCAGTGCACTCATTTGTTAAAACAGAGAACTTATTTAAAGCTAAATGCTAATAACAATGAATGTTAACTGACTTAATGCAATGTGAAATTGCTGCTTCAACATTCATACAAATGATAATTCAGTCTAAGTGGCTCTGTGTTCTGTTATATAGACATTACTTCGCAATTTGCAGGGTAATTGCATACAGAGCTACTAAAAAAATTTGTTTTCTTTTGTATCAAAATGTGCTTTGTACATCTCTGCAGTATATGAGGATGCTTTGAAATGCATGGGTTTTGATGGGATGGTATCAACAACTGTTCTTATGTTGAACTTTTACTGATCATCTTATCAATGTCTAATTCATGTGCTAAAATAGTGTGAAATTAAAGAAAACTCCCCACCAATACTGAGATCTATTATTCTAGCGTAGACATTAGCCTGCTTTACTGATGTACAACACTAAGTATCCGTCTGTATATAGCAAATGTGAACAAAGGATCCCACAAAATAATTTATTGTGTGTTCATAATTACTTGTATTTGCCAAAATTTGCCTTGTAAAGTGTTTCAGTATGAATAATGTTTATTAACTGGCACTTCTCCGATGCTTTATATATTTAAAATCCAATTTAATTTTTATGTATAATTAGAATTGACTCTAGTTTCATTTTTTAATTCCTTTATATCCATGGTTCTTCAATAATAGTACTGAATACCAGCTTCACTGCAAAATGGTGATTTTAGTTCCTCCCCTAGTCTCTTTGATTTTACTGTTCTCAATCCTGCATTCAGTTCAGAAAGAAGAAGAATGATTTTGAGTAATACGGTCATGATGTCAAAACAGTGCAAATTATATGCTGCTGCCATCTGGAATAGTGAAAATAAAAGCTTTATTTACACTGTTCTTTGAAATAATAAACTTTATTGTGGCAGTTTATCTTCAGTATCTATAATGTATTCTGGGAAAGCTCCATGTGTGCCTTTTCTGTGAGCTTCAGAATGACTAAAATTTGCCTGTGGCAAACCTATCAGTGAATCTTGAAATAGATTCACTTTCTTTTCCTCCTGAATAGAGTAGAGAACCACCTTTCATTTGCACAATAAGAATAATTGGTTTACATAAGCAAAATTTTCAAGAGGCACAGTCAAGTTCTATGAGTACGTATTTTAATTAGGCAGATACACAGATTTAACTACAGCTTAATATTCTGTTCTATGTATGAATATGAACTCCAGTTTCATATTCTGGAACATGGATGTGTCAGTGGTGAAAATAGTTAAGGTGAAATTAAATACTTAACAAACATAGCCAGTTTTCTTGACAATGTCTGGCCTTAAGTCCTGGTGCTATTACCTTGCCTTTACAGTCCATAATCCAAAACCAAAATCATAACAATTTGCTTTGGATACCCATATCATATTGTACTGTAACTCAGAAGTCTATTCACACTATTCAGTCTTTCTTTTTAAATCATGATTGTGATTGCCAGAGTGATTCAGTAAGGTAGCTATGCAAAATTTAAGACTTCAAGGCTCAATCTGTTTCTAAAAGCTAACACTCTTCTTGCTGCTAGCAGGGCCTATGCATGGTCTGAAAGTTACCTTTTACAGAAAAAGTAGTAAAAATGTTAAGAAGCTGTGGCACAAATCCTAGCTAAATATGGCTGTCTTTGTCTTTCTTTAGCTGTGTTGTATATTAGACATGCAGGTTTTACCACAAAGGGTCAAAGCCATTGTACTGAAATCCTCTTCTTTTTTTGGGTCCAGCTTTTGCATACACGTAGTCGTACAGTACACTTGCATAGTTTGGGAAGTTCCGTTCCTGAAATTTTATGAAATAATTACATCACTAAAAAAAAAATCTAAAAAAGAGATTGCACCTTTGTTTTTGTTAAGATGAGAGGAAATAGAGTTAAGCAATGAGCAGAACAGAGTTTATAATATATAGTTGTGGCACAGCTATGATTTTTCACTTAAAGATAAGTATGCTTTCTTTTTTTGATAGAGCATAATATTAATTTATGGCTATTTTCAAGATACCTCTCCATCAAAATTACTGAGTTTGAGCCTCTAAATGCTGTTGCATTTATGAGGGCAAGCTCACCTCTAGGACAAATGCAGCAACAAGTAAAATTATGTATTTTACATTTGTTTAAGGTATACCTATATTGAAATCTGAATGTAAAGGGTAATGTGCTTTTTCCAATCAAGCTTCTTGGAAGGGAAGCAATTACTAAACTGGCAGAAAGGACATTGTTTACAGAGCATAGAATCATAAAATGGCCTGTGTTGGAAGGTATCTTAAAGGTCATCTATTTCCAAACCCTCTAGAATGCTCAGGGACACCTTCCACTAGATCAGATTGCTCAGAGTCCTGTCCAACCTGACCTTGAACAATTCCTTGCCAGGTTCAATTCCAGCTTCACCTAGGCCTTCCTGACTTCATCCTACACAACCATATTTCATCTCTCTATTCTTCTTAGGTCACCACCCATCCTAGCTTCAACTGGCTGTCCATTTGCTTCTTCCCCTTCAGTCTGACCAGCAGTTCCCTACTCAGCCCTGCTATTCCCTTGCCTTCCTTGCCCAGTTTCTTGCTCCTGGGGATTGCCAGCTCTGCCAGCTCTGTTGCACTCCCTTGTCCCTGAGGGAAGTCTCCCAGTGGATCTCACTGGCTATCTCCTTGAAGAGCTGGAAGTCTGCTTTCCTAAAGTTCAGGGGCCTAACTTTGTTCCTCACTGGGCCCATACCCCTCAGGACTGCCAACTCCAGGAATGTGTGATCACTGCAGCCCAGACCCCTTCCAACCCTGATGTTCAAGGTCAGCTCACTTCCACTGGTGCCCATCAGATCCAGGATTGTATCCCCTCTGGAAGGGCTGCTGTCTATTCCTTTGCTCCAGAAAGTATCCGTCATGCTTTCCAAGAGTCTCCTGGCTTGCCTGCAGCTTGCTATGCTGCTTTCCCAGCAGATTTTGGGATGGTAGAAGTGCCCCAGCAGGACAAGGGCCTGTGAGCATGATGCCTCCTATAGCTGGAGCAAGAAGGCTTCATCAATAGGGTCCCTTTGATCAGGGGTCTGTACTTAAAACCCTCCACAAGGTTCCCTTTGTTGCTTTGGTCCCTGATCCTTACCCACAGGCATTTGCCCTGTTTGTGGCTGCTCCTCAGAGACAGCTCTTCACACTCAGTCTACCTCCTGATGTAGAGGGCCACCCCCCTGCCTCTCTTTCCTCACCTGTCTCTTCTGGAGAGCCTGTAGCCATCAACAGTCACAGTCCAGTCACATCCCACCAGGTTTCAGTAATGGCAAGAAGGTGACAACTTTCTGGCAGCTCAGTGGCTTCCAGCTTCTGTTTGTTGTCCATTCTGTGTGCCTTGGGTGAGTAATGTCAAACTGATTGAATATACAGAGACTTGAGAAATACGAAGAGCCATGATCCAAAGCAAGGCAAGGTCATTTTGTTGCATTCTCTCTTAAGGGCTCATCTGGTAATCTCTCTCTGTAATTGTTTTCTGCATTGTTCAGATCATACGCTGACAAATAACTTCTGTGAAGTCATGCAGCAATTGGAAATTATACTGGTGCTGTACTAAATGCATTCTTTTAATGCCAATAATGAAATTCAGCACCTTTAAGACAAATAACAAATTCAAAGTATGTGGCCTATTTTTAAATCACTTGTATCTGTCATCCTAAACAAAATATATATTACATGTATAAGTCACTAAGCCACAAGGACAGAAAAATCTGACCTTTAATGGCCTCTAAAAATGACAGTACCAAATGGCTTTGAGAAGGTCAAGTTTGATTTAAATTGTTGATGAATTGGAAACTAATTGACTGGAACTGAATTTTACATGGGAAGAGCAGAATATACTGTAGTTTAGAACCTAGTGAGCATATTAATGATCAGTAAAAAATATTTTTCCTGGCCACCTCACGTAAAAATATAGAAGTACCAATATATAAAAAATTTGTAATAGTTACTTTCTCTTACTGTGGCTGAGATGCAGTTGTACAATGATTTGATGCTCAGCTTTGTTTCATAGAGTGTTTGATGATCTGTCATACTTGGTATCACTAATGTGTAAAGACAGTTGTACAAATTATGAATAAACTTATAGGGAAAAAAGTAAATAACATCCTAGAAATGCAATTCACTGTGATAAGCCATCCAATTAGAAATTTCATTATTTCCCTTGTCCATTTGATGTTGTATATCTGGGTTTATTGCCAGATACCTGAAAGCCAGGTTGGATACCAGCCACAACTGTCAAAAATATAACAGTTGTGGGTATTTGAATGTTCGATTTTGATGTTTCTCATGAAAATTTCATGAAGAGCATTCATTCAAAGAGATTGTATGCATAAGGCAGATGGATGGAATTTAATTGCCCTTATTAAAAATAAGAAAGGGAGGCTCTTTACTACTTCATCCTATTAACATTCAAGATAGATTATCTTTGTTGTGCACTTAGGTATTTGCAAAAGGGACTCTAGGGTTTTTTGTATAAGCCAAGTAGGAAAGGTAAGGACATAAAAATCCTGTTCTGTGTCCCAAGTCAAATCTTGTCAGCTAATACCAAAGCAAGGACTTTTATAAGCAGACATGAAACAAACCTTTCTTTGGGAAGAGCCTATGGCTGGTGAATGATTTGGCATTTATCAACTGATTGGTAGAAATCCTTGTTCTGAAGAGTTATGAAAGCTTTCTGGACAGTTTTGTTCACTGTACCAAGGCCCTGGAATTGTTGGTGAATTGGGTGAAGATTATTTCTCCTCTGTTCTTCCAGTTGCAGGCATTAGCATTGAAAGAAACAGATGGACCCACATGATTCCATGACTAGTGTCATCACCAAAATGTTGATGTCTTTGATAATGGGATGGCCTATGCATGAGGCACCAGCTTGCTGAATGAAGGCGGGATTCAGCTCTCTCCAAGAAGGAACAGATTATTTGGTGAAGGGCTAGCAGGGCTTATTGATAGGGGTTTAAATTAGATATGAGAGGAAGGAGGGGAAGGTTTAATAGTGAAGTGTGGGACATGCCATCCCACACGTACTAGTTAGATGGCTGAGCCAGAAAGAGTCTGGAGAGGGTAAGCACGTCAGCAGCAGAGCATCAAGACAGTCCAGCCACACCAGACAGAAAATCAGCTTCATTGGGGAGCAACTTAAAACCCCTTTGTGCTAAGACATGCAACATGGGTTGTACTAGAGATGGGTGGATGCCTGATGACTTTAATTGGCATCATGGAAACACAGGGACCTCTCTTATGACTAGAGTGTTGGGATGAAAGAATGCAGCCACTACACATCATATTTGAAAAGTCGTGGCAGTGAGTGAAGTTCCCACTAACAGGAAAGGGGAAAACATGACCTCTCTTTTAAAAAGGGATGTAAGGAAGAGTGAAGAAGTACAGGCCATGGTATGAGACTATAGGTCTCACACCAGTGCTTGTAGAGGTCATGGAACAGATCCTCCTGGAAAATATGCTAAGAGACACTGAAAATAATTAGGTGATTGGTGACAGCCAACATGGCCTCACTAAAGGCAAATCATGCCTGACAAATTTGGTGGCCTTCTAGGATTGTGTTACAGCAGTGTTGAACAAGGAAGGGCAACAGAAATCATCTACATGGATTTGTGTGAGCATGTGACACTCTACCAAATATCATCCTTGTCTCTAAACTGGAGAGGCGGGAACTTTGACAGGTGGAACTCTTGGTGGATAAAAAATTGGCTGGATGATGGCACTCCTAGAGTTGCAGTCAACAGTTCAATGTCTACTTATACACTAGTGTCAGCTGAAGATCCTCAGAGATTCATGTAGGGACCAGTGCTACTTGCACCTTTGTCAGCAACATGGGCAGTGCTCCCTTAGTGAAAATGCCAATGACACCAAGCTGTGTGATGGGGCCACCACACTGAAGGACATGGGTTGACCTTAACAGGCTTGACAGGTGGAACCTGAGGAAGTTCAACAAGGCCAAATGAAAGGTTCTGTACCTGTGTTGGGGTCATTCCAAATAATAATACAGACTTAGTGGAAAACAAATTGAGGTTTACCCTGGGAAGAAAGACAGGATATTTGTGGATGAAAAGTTTGATATGGCCCTGCAATGTACACTTGCAGCTCAGAAAGCCAACCTTATCCTAGACTGCATCAAAAGAGGCATTTCCAGGAGGTCAAGGCATATGCTTGTACCCTCTATGCTTTTGTTGTGTGACTCTCACCTGTAATACTGTGTCTAGGTCTGGAGCCTCCAACACAAGAAAGACTTTTATTAGTTAGAATCAATCCAGCAGATAGTCACAAGTTGATGAGAGGTCTGAAATACCTCTTCTGCAGAGAAAAGCTGAGAGAGTTGGGGCTGTTCAGCTGAGAAAGGATAAAGCTCTGGAGACCTTGTTATGCTTTCCAGTACCTAAAGGGAGGCTACAAGAAGGCTGGAGAGGAGCTTTTCAAAAGGGACAGGAAATGGGAGATTTGCCCTGGGCTAAAGGAGGGTAGGTTTTGATTAGATCTTAAGAAGTAAAGCTTTATTCTGAGGGTGGTGAGGCACTGAAATAGGTTGCTCAGAGATGTTGTGGATCCCCCATCTCTGAAAGACCAGGTTGGATGTATCTTTGAAATATTTGGTCTAGTGGAAGAGATTTCTGTCCACTGCAGAGGGGTTAAATGTAGATTTTGTTTAAGGTCCTAAACCATTCTGTTATTCTATGGTAATCTATGTGCACTTGTATTGCAAGCAGTTAAGTAGCTCATGAACAACACTCCCCAGGAACTACAAAGATCTGTAGGCTGTGTTTGCTTGCTACACATTTTTTCAGAAAAGTCTGAAGACTTTTCTGGCATCTTTGAAAATGTGACACTTCTTAACTAAAGACAGTAAATGTTGAACAATTTCTCCTGTTAGTTTTATTTCCTAATCAATTGCATGTCAGTAATGATTAGTTAAGACATTACATAATATGTGGCTTATATTTAGTGTTGATCTTCTTTCTTTGGTTATTTTTGATTTTCATTTTTGAATGGAATTAATATTATTTTTCAATAAAAATATTTTTGCCATTGTAGTGGAAATGAGGAGCAAGATTTTTTATTTCAAACAGGTTATTTTAGCTATGCAAACTTGATTTCTGAAAAATTTCCTGATCCTACTGTGCTTTCAGTGTTACTTGCTAGCAGGTGTCACATTATGAAGGCCAATTACTCTTGTACAATATTCTTTTAATATTCCAGTATTAACCACACTAGCACAAGGATTTTGGGCTGTATCTGAGTATTTTAATAGACACTGTTGTATCTATTCGATATCATTGTGAGTTTCGTGCCACTTTAACTTTGCTGTCCACACAGCTGCAATGTTTAGAATTTCTCAGTGTTTTGCAGTCCTATAAGGTATTCATCTTTGCAGCACTCCCCTGTAGCAGCAAAGCATTGGCAAGTCTTTCTGTAAGATGGACAACCAAAGCACAGGGGCAATAGATGTTGAGCAACAGCAGATAAGTAATAATGATAGAAGCAAGAAACATAACTTAGGTCTTCTGAGTTAGCGGCCAGATCTTACACTGCCTAATGATCCTTCCTTGTGTACTTCTCTGGTATAAAGAGAGTTTTCCTTAAGGTTGGTAGATTTGATAATGGTAACTTGATATTTCACATAAAATCGTAAGGACTCTTGCAAGAAGGGCAACATCAGTGTTGTATAGTACCTTAGTATGATTCCAATGATTGCATGCTAGGTAGTGTATCTCATATGATTTTATAATTATAAAGTTTATAGCCATTTTTAATGAACTTTTTCTTTTGTATCAGCATTTTGGTCAAATGTTTGCTGTTTACAATTACAATAATTACGTGATCACTAAATGTTAAGCAGGATGATTTGGGCTTTCATGCAGCATTGCACAACTGAAATTAAATCCCTCAATTTATAAATTTCTTTTTCAGAGGATCAAATTCCTCGAGGTTTTCCAACCATTGATATGGGCCCACAGCTGAAGGTGGTTGAACGAACTCGTACAGCTACCATGTTATGTGCAGCCAGTGGCAATCCTGATCCTGAAATAACTTGGTTCAAAGATTTCTTACCTGTTGACACAAGCAACAACAATGGCCGCATCAAGCAGCTACGCTCAGGTAGGGTCTTGTTACTGTTTCCACCAACGCCCAGAGTTGTTCTCTCTCACTTTTTCTTTCTTTTCTTTCTCTTCCTTTTTTAAAAAAATTTTATTTGTAGGTAATAATTTCTCTTTCCCCTCTCCTTTTCTGTGTTACTGAGTGTGTTGTCCATGTCTGTGATGTTGTCATAGCTTTCTATAGAGTCTGTCTCTATGTGTTTTGCAGCTTCTGTTTACTCCACATTGCTCACTGCTGTGACTGTATTTTTTAATAATTTTTTTCTTTACTGCTTTCTGCAGTACTTGATGGATCCATTTTCTCCTCTTTCTTTCTTCTTTCCTTTTAATTTTTTTTAACAAATTTATTTCAACATTGGACTTCATTCAGAAATTGCAAGGAGTACCAATGGTTATATTCATCAAAACCAAAACCTGCATTAGACACTTCAATTAAAATCTAAAATGTGTTTATTGCTGTCTTTTCCACATTTGACTTCACCAAAGATTAGCCAGTTTGGACACATCTTCTTTCCTCTCACAAATACATAAAGCACAGTACTTCTTCCCATGCAGATTTATACCTGAAAAAAAAAAAAAAAAAAAAAAAAGGAAATGAAATCTTTGGTAAATCTATGGAACAAAGTTGGGGGTTTTTTGCTGGCTGAGCATTTTTCCAACACATTTAGCCACAGTAGTGTGCGTCCACGCTAAAGCTTTATGAATCCTATATTTTCTGGATCTACAGAAGTCTGCTTTTGGTGTAGATTCCAGCTTTTGCTGCTCTTTCTCTCTCTTTGCCCCTTGCACCTCCCTAGCAGTTCTCTCACTCTCCTCCTGCCTTAGTTTATTCTTTTGCTCTCTTTAGATTAAAAACAAAACAAAACAAAACCAGAAACAGACAAACAAATCTCTAAATTTATCGAGTTTAATGCTTATCCCAAAATAAGATCAGATCATTGATCACTGGGATATAATGAGCTTTTTTCTTCAACAATTGTAGTAGATATTGTTGTAGAATCTAAGTTGTTTAATCACGTGTCTTCCCAGAATTCTCAGCTTTTGACCTGTCCTGTGATGTTAAATCGTCTTGTTAACCTACTTTTTGCTTGTTGTCAGCAGAACTGTGTAAATTAACCTTCTGTTAATGTAAATTAAGATTTTTTCACATGTGACATAGATGATTTAGTATATAAAGCTTTAACTGAAAACTTTGTACCAAATTATAAGGAATATAATAATATTTTTATGCTGTCTTTCTTCTCTCCGTATTTAAATCTCCAGAATCTATTGGTAAGTGCTTAGTTCTGAAGCGCACTTCACCCCCACTAATTTCCATATTCAGAATATTATGATTATGATTATGATAATTATTATATGATTAGTATTATTATTCTTAAAATGCATGGCATGCATTTTACTAACAGTCAGTGTAGTCACCAGACCCCTATAGTGGCGCACACGCACACCTCCACAGAAATGTTGTCTTGTCAGTCATAGCAACACCTAAAAGAAACAGTACACATGTATCACATAGATCTAGAACAGTAAATGCCATAATCCAGCCTAAACTACAGTGTTTGTTTTGAGATAGACTTCAGTATATCCTCTTTTTATATATATGTAGATATATATATTTAAATAGAATTTCCAGTATTTTCCTAAAATATGTCATAAGTACAGTTTTGTAAAGTTTCCTTTAAGTATCTGAGGCATATTTGATACATTTCTAACCCTATATAACCGAACGTCTAAGAACTCAGATGCTACTCTGAGAATGGCAGTGCAGCCAATTATAGCCTTTTTGCCCTTTGTGGTACAATGCAACTTGCTTTTATAACCTGATAATACTATCTAATATATTCCTGTTTTAACAGTATAGTAATTCAAGTTTCTCTTAAGACCTTATTTAATTCTGTAAATCTAATTTGATTCTTCTTCCAAAGCCCTAGCCTCCTTCTTCTCGTACTAATGCTTCTTCTTTCTAATCTTATTTGCATTCATATTATCCACCCAGGTGGTACACCAATAAGAGGTAAGAGTGCTGAACTAACGTTCACAGAATGATCTTACTCATTCTTTCTGTCCTTTCATCCCTCTCATCTTTGTCCTGTTTTTGGTTTTGTTTTGTTTTGTTTTCCATAAGGAAAAAACAAAACAAAATAAAAACCACGGAAATGTCCATCATCTGATTTTCTTTTTCCTTTGTCCTGTTTGGTTATGATCAGTGACTCTCATATTGTGACCTTTCTTTCTTCACATTGCCTTTTCCTTTCCCCTTTTCATTTGTTCATTAAAAAAAAAAAAAAAAAAAAAAAAAAAAAAAAAAGTGATATGCTTCAAAGAAAGCATATCCAGGTCTCCTGGCCATAGCCCAGTCACAGCGTACCATTTGTCCCTCTTTTTTCTTTTTCTTTTTCTTCTTCTCCTTCTCTTTTTTCTTCTTCTTCTTTTTCTTCTTTTTTCTTTTTCTTCTTTTTTTTCTTCTTTTTTTCCTTCCTTTTTTTTTTTTTTTTCCAACTGGAGCAAAAAAAGATCATTTTTTTTCTTCCTTAGCTGTTCTTTTCCTGGACCAAAGCCAAGATGGTCTGGAGAACAGTAGCAGACATGCAGAAGACAACATGGACTATCTTCTTTTTGTCTTATCTTTCATAAAAGGTTTTTGGTTTTGTTCTTCTTCAATCCTTCTTTTTTCTTTAACTTCATAAAATTGAAAATTATGTATCCCCCCCTAAAAGAATTACAGAAGTGTTTTTTTCCTTTTATTGTGGTTTTGCCTTTTTTTTTTTTTGGTTGTTGTTGTAGTTTTCTTTTTTTTGGAATTCTCTCACCTCTGGATTTTTGGATCTTCTAATCTACAGGCTTTGGAAATGAAAGGTTACTGACTCATTATTCTTGGTGGTATGTTGTATTGTTGGTTTTTGATTCTCTAGCAAAACTGTTTACTTCTTTTGTAATTCTTGTTTTATATTTTTCTTGGGTTTTGTGACACCACACTGCTAATCCCACTTGTGGATTTTGATGGGTGTCTCAGGAGGGGGCCCTCCTATGGTCCTCAGCAGTGGTTGGTTGGTTCTTCCTTGTTGGCGTAGACCATGCTTTTGAAACTTTTTTGTCTTCTAATTCAACTGCTCTTTGTTTTTCAGCAAACGTACTTTAAGATTGTAAGTTGCGGAAAACGGTGTCTTTCTTTTCTTATCAATCTGCATGTCTTAAAGGAGTTTTATTTCTTTAAAATAACATTTTGATAATTGTAAATGACTAATACAATTTCTTTTTTTTCACTTCAAGCAGCCTTTTTGTTCTTGCTGCGCATTTTTGGCTTTCTTCAGGAGAAGATTTCTTGAAGTCTGTCCTGCTTTTTTATGAGTACCACCTTTTGTGCTACTTTTGTTACTAGATTGAAACAATTAAATAAAAAATAAAAAACTATAATGACCCAACTATTTAATCTCTATTGTTTTATTAAAAGCCATTCTTCCTTGAAGCAGTCTCACCCATCTTCATTTAATGGTTTAGGAATTAGTATTGTTTAGACAGGGTTTTGTTGTGTTTTTTTTTGCCAAATGCTAATTGTTTTCCTGTGCTAGCACTGATGATGTGAAAAAAATAATCTCTGTTTTTTTCATTGCATCATTTTCTGTCTGTGCACCTTAGCAAGAAAATGAATCGACGTTGAGTGGACCTTCGCATACAAGCTTTTCATATTGTTGAGAGGTGTATTATTATGGATGTAAAAAGCCTTCTCTGACCCTCTTTTTGGCAATGTATTTTATATTCATACAGGTGCCCTCCAAATTGAACTGAGTGAAGAATCTGACCAAGGCAAATATGAGTGTGTTGCAACCAACAGTGCGGGTACACGCTATTCTGCCCCTGCCAATCTATATGTCAGAGGTAGGAATGACATAACCCTGGCATCCACTGTTCGTGCAGGTTCAGGGCTAAGATACTCTCAGGATCTGTACAGTTACCACTGTAATGATCAAAATGCCATGGTAAATGTGTCAATTGTAAAGCTAATTTTAAACTGTAGTGGAAAGGCTTGGGGTTTATTTTGTTCTTTTAAAGCACTCTTGAGTCCAGTCTATCCTGTGGGTTAAGGTTTGTAAGTATATTTATATTTTTGCATTTTAACTTCTGGTTTTTTCCTGCATTAAGTTAAATTGTGCTTTGCATTTATTTTCTTGTATTTGTTTTGTTTTATTTTGCTTTTCTTTCAAACTCCTGAAGTGACTGCTCTGTGTGCCACTAATCAGCTGAGTGTAACCCCGGGGCATTGAGGCATATGCCTATCTGACCTCTGCTGTCTAACTGCAAAGGAAAGGCTTCTAACATTATAACTTTATGTATGCAGAGCACAACTGTATTTTCTTCTTTTCTCTTTCTTCTTAATATATATGTATGTGTATATATATATATTTTTTTTTTTAGTGTAGACTTGTAAGTGAAGTGTAGTCCTTTAGAATGATAGGGGTCAATTGGCTATATTATTTTAAGAAATTGCTTTTGTGTATGACAGGTATGACTAATAATAAAACCATTATATTCTTCTGTATGGTGGTAAAAATGGTTATTAACATATCGAATTTTTTTTTGGTTCAACTAGAAAGAAGGGCTTTGTTTCAGGCAGTATTTCCTACGTCTGACTGATGTAGATTTCTGTAAAACAAAGCCTATTACATACATACATACATATGTGTGTATATATATGTGTGTGTGTGTGTGTGTCTATTATATAAGGGGATGGGCGGGGGAAATAGGAATGAAAATATAAACAGCTTAAACCTTACTGTAGGATGGATGACCTTACAGAAAATGCCTAGCCTGATTTTGAAATTTTTTTAGAGCTGATTTTTCTATCAACCTGATGCATTTTCATATGGTGTTACTCTTTTGGCTAATTAAAAAAGAAAAAGAAAGGAAAACCTTTCATAGTTATGACATCCGTAGAAATTTGTTTGATCTTTTATTTTCTTTCTCTTCTCCTCCAACATACTGACTCTCCTGTACTGCATGAGGCATGTATACCTTTATATCCAAAGGAAAATTTCAAAATTATGCTAGCTATTTTTTCCGTTGTAGCTGTGGAAAATGCTAACTTTTCAAGATGAGGTAGGAAGGTTTAATTAGAGCAAGTAGCGATGTTCAAGTAGCAGTTGAAAGCCTTGATATGGCCTTTTTACTCTCTCTGTGTTTCCCTTGTTTTTCTCCTTTCCTCATTTCATTGTGTTCTGCATCAAACCCCCTACATCCCTCAGAGCTGCGAGAAGGTTGGTGTGTTTTTTACTTTTTACCCACCTTACAAAACTATTAATTAAACCAATAACAAAGAATACAAATGAAATGAATGTAGCTGCATTGTGGCATTTTTTAAGTTAATGTTATGTTTAAGCAGAGAATGCTCTGGTCATGGCTTTTGATGAGTGCTGGTATCTAACTGTTGTGCATGACAAGAGAGAATGAACCTGGATGCATGGCAATCTCTTTAGCTTTTAATACTAACGTCTACTAAACTTGGTCAGTGTTCCTGCTTTTCTTCCCTTTTAATTTCTTGTTCATACTGATGCCTGCTTTTCAGGGAATGGTTTCAGTAGTTGCTTTTCCAAATAGCCCACGCATGAAGACTAAACTCTCCTTTGTCTATAAGGATTTTGTTCAATACAAGAAGTTGCTCATTGCTTGCTGTTTGCTTTGTGTGGCCTCTGTGAACTGGCCGTTGACGGATGTTTTGCTCTCTGCTTGTTCCCCTTCTGCCTGTCATTCACTCATGAGGCCATTGCAGTAAGCCCCTTCTGAATCCATAGAGGATCACAGAAATTTAATCAAGCCTGGAGGAAAGGTTTCAGATTAATATAGTTTTCCTGTTGGTTTTTTGGGGTTTTTTTTTTTTTTTTTTGTTTTCAAACTCACTCATAGTCTTATTCTACTTCTAATGTTTTTGCTGAATTAAAACTGTGTTTAATGATTAGCCTCTATTAAGGCCAAATAAATACAGTTTCGAGTACACCATCCAATGAAAGGCCTAAATACAAGCCTGCCTCTGTCAGCTCCCTCTGTCACTTCCACCTCCTACACACATGTGCACACCACTGAGAATATTTGAAGCAGGAACACTGATCTGTTATTGCCTGGTAATTTTCTCGGTGTTGTGTTTGTTTAAATATTAACTACTCTGTTAGTGAAATGTCCTGCTATGTGTTTAAGGTTGCCACCCCTTGCTATCAATACAGAAATGTCTAATATTATTAATCTTTATTTTGCTTTCCCTAAACTGTGAGCATAGTGGAATCCTGAATGTTAAATATTCTGCTATTTCCCCATTCTTCCTAGCAGTTGTTTTTTAACCACCTAAATTTAATCTAAGTTCCTTCTCCCTCAAATGCTATGCTCCTCTTAAACTCCTGTATCTGTAAGCCTATCCTATTTCCATCGCTTTCTAGTTTCTTTTCCTCACCCAATGGGGGTTTTTTTTTGTGTTGTTTTCTCTCTGCAGTTTTTACTCAGACATTCCCCTAAGCACGATTCTCTACAGTTTCTGTCATTTGCTTGCCTGCATGACCAAACCCAGTACTTTGTACTGGCTTTGCCTAGTTTCTTTCTGTGACTCTGTCTCTTTTTTCTATCTGTCTCTCTTCTCTCAATATATATATGTATATGTATATTTATATACATTTTTATATATGTATACATATGTGTGTATATATATATATATATTTGAATCTGTGTGCAATTCTATATTTTTTCTATGTTTGTTTCAGTGTTAGCGTGAGGTCTTGAGGCTGCATCTACTTTGAGTCTGAAAGCAAATGAAATTGCACTTTCAATTTATTCTAGGCAGTGTGTTCCAGGACTGTGATGTGACGATGTGGTGTAGCACATTTATTCACATCAACTGGAAGCATGCAGCATTGAAGTTGGTGATCAACTCAAGCATGCTGTTGACCTTCCAGTTTTCTTCTGTGCATATATATATGTATCGGCATAAAAAATGCATATATATATGTGCGCCTGTGTGTGTGCGTGCACGTGTGCGTGTATATCTTTTGCATGGTGTTTGTGTATTGTTAGTATGTAGTTAGTTACATGTGGGGCCCTAGGAGGTCTGAACCAGCCTTTGTATGAATGTGCCTAATAATATCCTCAAATAAATACAGAATAAATCATACTGTGTGCAGACAAAATTCATGTTTAGTCTCTTATTTCTCTTAATATTTTCTGGCAGACTGGAATAAATGCTAAAATATTAAATTGTGTCTGTACACTGCATGCTGTCCTTATGCAAGACTCAGTTTCCTTTTTTGTATATGTTATTACCTTTTTTTTGTGTTTTGTTCCAGTTCGACGGGTCCCACCGAGGTTCTCTATACCCCCAACAAATCATGAGATCATGCCTGGCGGGAGTGTAAATATCACCTGTGTTGCGGTGGGATCACCAATGCCATATGTGAAATGGATGCTAGGAGCAGAAGATTTGACACCTGAGGATGATATGCCAATAGGGAGAAACGTCCTTGAGCTTAATGATGTCAGACAGTCTGCAAACTATACTTGCGTTGCTATGTCTACCCTTGGTGTTATAGAAGCAATAGCGCAGATAACTGTCAAAGGTATATCTCAAGCACATTTATTTGGACACGGTTCTGTCTTTTATTTCATTCATTCTGAGCAAACATATTACACTGAAAGGTCTAAATGCCATTTGTCCTCTTAAATCAAGAGGGTAAATCATCTAACCACTCACTAGCGTAAGACAAAATACAAGTTCAGACAGCAGTAATAATCACTAATTGAATAATTAATATTTATTAAAATAAGTTAGTCATAATTTTCCATTACTCTTCTGTGTCTAGCTCCCAGCCTTCATTTCAGTTAAAGAAATTGTCTTGAAATGTTGTGTTTCCTTATCAACAGCAGGAACCTTTAAGAACCAGTCATTTGATTTTTAGAATTCCTGGGTGTCCAAGTAGCATATTCACTGAGTAATTGAAAACAAGACGTTCAAAAAATATCTGAAAATTCAGTTGTAATTGTGAATTGCCTTTCTATAAGATTCCTCTTCTGGATATGGTTATGGATTTATTACAAAAGTCAGTATCATTAATTCATGACAAATTAACTGCATTGGACAGAACGTGAAGATTTTCCAATAGATTTTGGAGGAAATCGTAATTGACAAAAGCTTGCTCTGAACAGAATATTCCTTCTTTCCATTTTGTCTTCCCCTTTTTTTTTTGTTTTGTTCTTAGTTATTGTTTGTAAGCTTTTTATTCTAATAAAGAATGTCTACTGTTACGTAGTGCTAACTGTATTTTTTGTTATGTGTATTTAGCCTTACCCAAACCTCCTGGAACACCTGTGGTGACAGAAAGCACAGCAACTAGCATAACGTTGACTTGGGATTCTGGAAACCCTGAGCCAGTTTCGTACTACATAATCCAACACAAACCCAAAAACTCAGAGGAGCCATATAAAGAAATTGATGGGGTGGCCACAACACGTTACAGCGTGGCTGGCCTGAGCCCATATTCAGAGTATGAATTTCGGGTAGTTGCTGTAAATAACATTGGGCGAGGGCCCCCCAGCGAGCCTGTGTCAACAAGGACTTCAGAACAAGCACCTTCAAGTGCACCACGCAATGTACAGGCCCGTATGCTGAGCTCCACCACCATTCTGGTACAGTGGGAAGAGCCCGAGGAACCTAATGGGCAAATTCAAGGTTACAGAGTTTATTACACCATGGACCCCACTCAACATGTCAACAGTTGGATGAAGCACAATGTGGCTGACAGCCATATTACCACTATTGGGAATCTGGTACCCCAGAAAACATACTCTGTGAAGGTTCTTGCTTTTACTTCTGTTGGGGATGGACCACTTTCTAGTGACATTCAAGTCATCACTCAAACAGGAGGTAAGCTAGCAATGAGCAAAATTTGTGAGAGAGAGTTTCAGTTTAAAATGTTGCGAAAAAACTACCCTTCAAGTATAGCCAGTTTATTCAGGCAGTTTTTGCAGATAACCTTTCTCAATTCCACAGTGCAGGTTATCTTTGCAGAGTGGAAATTACCCCATCATGCTTTCTTTTTTCATCAGTGTCAAGAACTACATCTGCAGTGCAACTGAAATCTCAGGGAGACCTTCATCCTGGGGTGGCCAAATCTTACGGCTTTTGTTTGGCAGTGCTCTGTGCGCTAAACCTACTTCTCAGTAATTCTTCATAGCTTTTTTTGAGATGTTACTTGTGGGTTTTGGTGGGTTTTCTTTAGGCAACATGCAGTTCTCCTATGCTGAGTCACTCTAGGGAATATTGCTTTCAGAAATTTAAAATGTATGTGTACTGCATATGTATTCAAATAGTTGGTAAAGATTCTGAGAACGCAGAAAACGAGAGCATTAAATACAACCTTTGTGTACATTCAAGCAAGCAGGTTTGTACACTTTGGATTTATAAGTCAAATCAAAGCTGCCCCAACAAAATGCATACCACAGGGTCACTGTTTTCTTGGTTTATGTTCGCAGTTAGGTTGTTTTGTTTCTGTTCAAGAACTTTTAGGTCCATGAATTAGTTTTACTAGTAAAGGACAAGCAAGCACAGTAAAAAACGTGGCAGAAAAGTTTTTATGAAATCTAAAGTGAGAAGCTCTGGTAGAGTTACACTGCACAAAGTATTTTATTGTAGCAATAAGAACTAAAGGGTCCTTTTGTCTAGCAGTTTAGAGAAATCTGTATGAAGTATTACTGTAGGCCAGCGATTTCCTAGAAATATATAATAGTACTTGAATTTTTTAGTACAGAAAAGTTTCCTGTTGCAGAATTTAGCATCCCTCAAATTCTTAAAAACAGATCTCTAAAGTATAACTATAGACAGGTATGTTTCATCCAGTTTTTACATCTGCATTTTACCAACATGCATTTAATAAAGACAGAAATTGATGTATTGTCATGGAACAGTTCTAGGTGTTGTGTTGCACAAACATCTAGATGTTACCTTTTGCAGTATCTCAGCTAAGAAGTTACAAAGTTTGCATATGAAATTGTCAATATATACCACAGTTTTGTTTTGGCATTTGTAACCATTTTCTAAAATATAAAAACTAGAGAGCTAGTTTTTATATTGACATCTGAATTCTGATTGAATCCACATTCATGAGGCTTTTCCAGAAGAAGGTTTAGTGAGCTCCTTATCTGTGTTTTCATTCACAACTGTAAAACTCTTAGATTAGCAAGTGTCTGACAGTGGCTTCCTCAGTGAAGGATGAAGGAATCAAAATAATGAGCACTGAGGCTCAGCTGGACTGGCCCAAGCTACATTCCTTTCTGAGGTCACTTCAGAGAAGTAAGCATGTCCATCTGTTTCTGATTACTGTTGCAAAAAGAAATTGCAGTAACATTAACAGTGCTGGAGTGTTTCTCAATACATTATTTCAATGATTAATTGTGACTATGTTAAAGAAATTGAAAGAAAACAAAGAATGGGGCATACAGGAATCATGTTTAAGCACTGACACTTCTACTTGAAATACAAATTGGTTTAAGTCATAAAACAGAAAGAAAATACAAAAGTCTAGTGAACTTGTCCAGTTCAGGGTATGGTTAAAACTAGGATTTGCCCATTTCTCTATCCAGTAGTTTCTCTTCAGTGAACATCATAGAAAAAAATGCCCTCCTTGCCCTTCTCTTCCTGATTTGTTTTTATGTACATCTGAATATGATTGTTTTAGTTAAAATCTCTCCAGATTAAACACATTCCAAATATTAAAGCGAATATAAAGTGCCATTTAAGGTCAGGGAAAATGGATTTAATGGAAACATTTTAAAAGAGTTAACGTAAGAATGGGATGCTGATTACATTTGGTTGATTTTATTTTAAATAAATAAGCCTGCATTATATATATATTTAGCTTAACCCTCACTTTGGGGATCTTAGAGCATATATAAAAGAAAATCTTGCTGGCAAGTGTGACTTACAGGCTCTGTTAGATGGTTCAGAGTTTTCCTGCCTTAAGTGTGTTCTGATCTTTGGAGTGAGATTATAAAAATGACCTATGTGTTCTTAAAAATAAGAGAAATTTTTATTTTCTTAGTATAGCAGAATTATTCTTTTGAAATGGGTGTATGAATGGCTTCTTTCTTTGAAGATCAACTGAAACTCTGCTGGTAGTTTAGAAATTTAGATTTTTAATTAAAATATTGACTGGGAGCATGTAGTTTGAGGGGAAGTGAAGGATATATTTTTCAGACAACCAGACACTGAAAAAAAAAACCCCAAAAAATTCAGTTTCGGTGTTCAGTATTTTTTTAAGCATTTGAAGGCAAAGCCATGTCATATTGCCCAGTTGTTTTCAGCAGTGCTGTCTTTATGGTAAAAAGACCCAATTTTAGCAGATTCTGTAATCAGAAAAGAACTGTGGAGCTAAGTCTTTTGAATAAAAGGAAACCAATTCCAAAATTTAAGAAAATCTTTACTCCACATTTTGGGCCAAAGGATTAGATTATGTTGAGGATGGAGTTAGGACTGGTGTCTTATGTAGGTTAATTGACTTACCAATTTTAGAATAAAGGAAGATTGATGTAAGTTCTAGCGCGATACTTCTTTTGGTTTTGTTTTTGTTTCTCTTCTTGTTCCTGTTCTTGTTCTTGGTCTTGTTCTTGTTCTTGTTTTTGTTTTTTTACTTTGTTAGAAAACAAAATTTGTTTGTGTCCAGTTTAGCTGCTCAGGACACACTTTTCATAACTCCTTTCTGGCCTTAAACTGGTCGTAAGAATGTGTACTCTAAGCAACATCATTTAATCTGTGTGTACCAAGAAAATTTGGAGTTTTGAACTGTCTCAATTTGGGTATTCATTTAATTTTTAACCTGCCAAGAGAGGAGACCTACTAAAAGAATTAAGTGAATCTTGTTTTTCTTCTGAGCTTAGATAGGAAGACAGGAGAGAGTACACAAGGTCTATTGCATAGTGGATTACTGGAAAAAGAGCTAGGGGAAAAAATTAATAAATATTCAAGGAAATGAATGTGTACCTGTTAGCATATGTTTCTGTGGAAAAAACTTAAAACACAAAACATATTAGTCTTAAATGAAGGATTCTCCATTATTTGAAAACTGAGGTTTATTATAGTTGTTAAAGGGTAATGCTCTGAAAATAGGAAAAAGGACAGTAATGAGAACCTCAAGTATCTGACTTGCAGGGCACATAAATGGAGCCTTAGATTCAACAAAATTAATGTTTCTGGAGTTCTTGTGGTAAGAGACGATTAGAAGTTCAGAGAAAGAGTTGGTAGCAAGGAAGTACTGTTCTGTGTTGTAGCAAGCTAGCTACTTTACCAGACATTTAAATTTTTTTTCATGAACACATGAATGGGGAGACCTGATGTGTCTGAAATCCCACAGTCCTAGCCTAATGTCTTTTGCAGCATTTCATGAAATGGACTTCCACATGAAAAGAGTTGAGAGCATGTACCTAGAACCTCAAAAAGCAAGAAAGCAGGTGGGAGAAATTTAGGGTCAAAAGGGACCTCTGGAGATCATTCAGTCCAACTCCTCTGCCAAGGTAGGGTCACCTGGGGCAGGTGACAAAGGAACACGTCCAGGTGGGTTTTGAGTGTCTCCAGAGAGGGAAACACCACAATCTCCCTGGGCAGCCTGTTCCAGTGCTCTGCCGCCCTCAATATAAAGAAGCTCTTCCTGAGGTTGAGGAGAAATTTCTTGTGGTTTAATATATGGCCACTTCATCATGCTCTCTGTGTGCACCACAGGAAAGAATCTGCCATCGTCCTTGTCGCATCCCTCTTTGAGATACCTACATCTATTGATGCTGAGGTGGGGTATAGGATAGCTTTTTAACTGACTTAAATTTTAAAACTTCCCTCAAAAGATATTTATGGTCAGGTAGAAAAGACTATTTCAGCTTTTGAATGACTCCCCTACTATCAATGCACAGGTAAATTTTGTTAAGTGTTGTAGTCTCTATTTTACTTCATTTAAATGCTAACAAGATGAGTTCAGTATTGAGGATCTTAGCCTCAGACACTGATAATTTATTTCTTCACTGTGTTCTTCAGTCATTCAGACAGGACCAGGTAGACTCTGTCTTTAAAACTGACTGACATGTTTATTTTATTCTCAGGGCTCCCCACTATGTCAGTTAGAGATAATATTTGAAGAAAGTGATTTATGGATTTGTGACTATTTTTCAGATAATATACTATGCTTTTTTAAAATCTGAAATTTATAGTAGTTAATTATTTTGAGTGCTGTGGTTCTTTGATACTGCAAACCTCAGGTATCTTCAGACTCAGAAGAGATACTTCAGTTTTAGCAGAGACAGGGAGAATACAGTGCACATTTTATTTTGTATGTTACCCATTTTATTTTTTAATTATATTCTATTAGGACTTGTTATTTCAAAAAATATGTATATTGTTTACAAAGCAAAAACTCTGGAGCACAGTAGGTTTTCTACTGTGTAAGAGTTTCTCTATTGAGTTTTATGCTTCTTTCAGAGAAATCAGAAGCATAAACTCTTGGTCCCTTTAGGTTCCCTACTGATTGTAAATTCTCTTGATCAATCTATTGTCCTTCGCAAAGCTGGTTTCTTACTGAACTCATGGACTTTTACTTTGTACTGGGTTCATACCAGAGCTTATTGGCAATAAGGTGTGTTTAGTTTCTGTTATTTTGGTTTTGTTTTCTTTCTTTGTCATCTTTTCTTATCTGTTTGGAGCAATGCAGACTTCACTGTCACCTTTTTCTTCTGTCAGTGTTTACAGCATCAGAGTTGTCTAACTGTGGTTAAAAAATCCAAGGGGAGACTAAATTTTAAAGCAAGATATTATTTGACAAACAGCATTTGGAAAAGTCCAATTAGCCATCAGCTTGTATTATAAAATGATTGAGAATTACAGACCTAAGATGACAAAGGGTTTGGGTTTTCTAAAAGGAATACTTGGAGAATGAGGGTCTTAAAACATGTAGAGAGCCAGGAAATACCCTTAGTTCTCCATCTGCTGCCATATTTATCATAACAGATGGTACCAGCATTCATATGAGTCACTTGACTGATCATTTACTATGACTGCCTGGCTGTGTTCTACAATTCATGTGTCCATACATTAAGTGCAGATCATAGCATTACAGGACAATCAGGCTGGCAGGATGGTTATCTGAGGAGGTGTCCAGCCACAGCCACTGCCCAGAGCAGGCTCAACTCTGGCGTCAGACTGAGTTTCTTAGGGCTTCACCCACTTGATGTGCAAAACGTCCCAGGGCTGGTATGGTCCAACCTCCTTAGGCCCTGGCTGCATTTCTGCATTTTCCTGAGCCTCTCATGTTTTCAACTTGTGCCACTGCCTCTCACCTGCCACTCTGTGAAGAGCCTGGCTACATCTCTTCCATTCCTTCTGTCACTGCTGGCTCTCACTGTTGAGAGCCATCCTTTCTCCCAGCTGGACCCTCGCCAGCACTGCAGCCCGTCCTTGCAAAATTAGAATCTGTCACAAATACTTAGTTGATGTTTCCTCTAATGGCTCCCCATGCTTTGGGATCATTTCCTCTTTGCACTTTGCAGGATCCAGGCAGTGTTCTCTTTTTAGACCAGAAACCTTTTAAAAAAGCATCTAATTAGTCCTGTCCCTTTTTATTCCTGTAAAAGAGTTGGTCTCCTTTTACTCTTGCTCACCCATTAAGCCCACTCAGGAGCTGGAAGAATATGCACTTCATGTAGAAAGGTTCTGTTTGTTGAAAGTTAGATATCAAATCTGCACCAGAATACACAAGGGCAGTGTTGTTCTCAAATTGGTATCCTGTAGAAGTCTGGGAAGATAAAAATGAAAATATCAAATTATTTTAATAGTTAACTCTCTGAAGTTTTTAGGTCTTTTACTGTACTAAAAGAACATACTTGTAATGCTGTCATAGAATTCTTCCCTGATAAATGTTTGTGAAACCATCATTATTGTCACATCCTACTTCTTACACCTGTTCTCAGTGTGTTGTAAGAAGTACATATTTTTATTTTTCCCTTGAAAAAAAAATGAGAGCATGTCATATTTCATTCCTGAGCAGCAAGAAATGCTGTGGAAAACTGTTTCATGCCTTATCAATGGCACTATTAACTGGACATAATGTTTTAGAACTTGAGTGCCAAAACTATTGTACACAATCCAATGATAGAGTTATGTTTTCCTGTCTTTTCATAGTCAACCTTATCATTTGCTTCACATTTGAAGAAGTAAATTAGGATAACATTTAGTATGGATAATTTCTGTGACCATTGCACAAGATATAGCAACAGAGAATATTATTGACTAGTGCAGTCAGAAGTGCATTTTGCTTCTTGCAATTAGAAAGTGTTGTCACTCTATTCTTAAATATACCAGTCATTAAAGGGTGGAAATACTTCAATTAGTAAAGAAATTAGAAATTTCACTGAGAAATTAGCTGAATATCTCTTCACTAGGTTATAACTACTTCAGGTTAAACAAGCTGGGTTTTCTGTGTGGATGTCTTCTTAAAGATCAGGATGTGTTTACTACCTTTCATTTATGAGCTGAGAAAAAAAATGTAATGTCTGGAAATGCATATAGTAGTTTTAACACTTTATTCTAGACTATTTCAGCTAATCATATGCTGAATTAGCTTTTTCTCACACAGCACAAATATATAGATGTATATATTTGCCATTTCACATATAGGTTATTAGATTGCTGGTATTCATCACCAGGCATCTCTTCAATTACATTTCAGTTCTGTTTGCTTTATTTACACTGCAAAAGCATTTATTTGAAATCCTTGATAATTTTTAACAGGTGAAATAAATGTATCATTTTACTTTTTCTGTGCTTAGATAATTTTGTTTCATAGTTCTGTGAATACATTTAAGTTCAGTAAGATAAATAAAATTGATACAGCATGCCATATTTGGATGTTTTAAAAGATTTGAAAATATTGAAGTATCCAAATAAATAATTGGCAACACTGCTCAACTTTTCTTTAGTGCCTGGTCAGCCATTGAACTTCAAAGCAGAACCTGAGTCTGAAACAAGCATACTGCTTTCCTGGACACCTCCACGGTCTGATACCATTTCAAGCTATGAACTGGTTTACAAAGATGGGGAGCATGGGGAGGAAGTAAGTGGCAAGATTGTACATCTTTTAAGTCATCTTTAATAATTTGGACATAAAATACAGCAATGGTTTAAATTTCATATTTTAGTAACTTATTTTAGTAGAAATGCCTTGATATTTAGGTTTGTTAAGCTCAGCAGTTAGCCTAGTGACAGACTGAAAGTGTGTAAACAGCAGAAAATGTTGTCAGTGATTACCAGCCAGTGGAATTTTGCTGTAGATGGTAATGAATCCTCCACAGAAATTCCATCCAGTTTCAGACAATAATTATGTCTCTCTGAGCCTGTTTGTCCATAAAGCCTTGGAAGCAAAAATATTTGAGGACATTTTATGGACCCATTAAGCCTTTTTTGAACTTAACGCCTGAACTTTGAAATCTATTTTCAGCCTTAGATAATTTTTGTTTCTCTGTGCCATTGTATAAGAGATTTCTTGAGTTTTTCTAATCTTTCAGTAATAATTGAGAGGAATACGGGAGTTTTTCTCTAAAATTAAGATTTGCAATAGACTTTTTCTGTACCATTAAAAATTTTCATTAAAAATTTTCAGACTGTGGGTGTCTATCGTTTTTATGTCATAAACTGTTCTTCTGGTAGGGAAAATGCCATATTAACAGGCATTACAGATCAAAAAAGAAGCCAGGATTCTCAGAAGGGCACAGGAGATTGTCAGCCTCATTGGTGTCTCCTGCATCTTCAAGTCCTTGCTGATGCTTCAACTGAGCTTATGTTTATGGCAGCTTCATACATTCACTGTGAATTCATAACCTTATTTTGTGGAAGGGGGCCAGGTCTGTGTTTCACTTCCAAGTAGAATGCAGGCTGCTGCTCTAGAAAGTTACCCTGTGGAAGAATTTGCTTTTAATAATTTGAATACAAATTTAACTACAAGGTTAAACTCAAGATAACTTACACTATACAATCACTGATGTAAAAGACAGTTATAGGTAAGGCTTCATTCATGTGGTATTGTCAGAAAAGCCTTTCATAATTCGTATGTAGATCTTTGTTCCTCAAACAGTCAAGCTTTGTTTGTGGCTCTGAGTTTCACCTGTTAAACTGTTGACTTTAAAAAATAGTTCATTACTGTTTGTCAAAAAAAAGTATTTGGTTTTAGTTTTGTTTAGTTTGGTTTTGTTCTGCTTTATTTTCTTGAATTTTATTTTTTCTGTCTGGTTTTATCCCGGTACAAAAGCATGCAGGCAATATAGGAAAGTCAGAGTCTCTGAATACTAACCAAGACATTGTCATATTATGTACATTTAGCAACGGGTTTCCACTGAGCCTACTACATCGTATCGCCTGCAAGGCTTAAGGCCAAACAGCCTGTACTTGTTCCGCCTAGCTGCACGGTCTCCTCAAGGCCTGGGTGCCTCAACTGCAGAAATCTCAGCCAGAACCATGCAGTCAAGTAGGTGTCTTTCCTTTAAATATTTATTCTCTTTGTTTCTATTAATCTCAGTAGCCCAGGTAGGCAGAAACAGAGAAAAAAGCAAAATACGATATTCATGCTGCTTGATATAGCAAAAGAATGCTTAAAATATGAAGTTTTGAGGTGTATTGTGATCAACTTGATGAGTGGCTTTTACATAGTTTCAAAAAACAACCCAAATAAACCAGTGTCTAAGGAGGCAATATAAAGTTGGCATAATGAAATTTTATTTTATAATAAGGTGAAATGTTGCATCATGCAATAGGTGTACATTAGTAAAAGTCCTTAACCAATAAATTTCCACCTCTCTACTCTGCACGCTTCCTAGGTTTTTTTCTGCAGCATCTCCCTGAAGTGCAAAAATTTGTATCAAAAAAGTGGATCAAGTTGAATATTTCAGACTGTACCAAATATTTCTTACCAACTCTTCTGTAGTATCTTATTCTAATTTTGTTAAATTTTCTTAATCTGGGCTTTTTATGATGTTCAGTCATTTTCACCTCGAGAAAAATGCTTTGGGATGTAAAAATTTGTCAGGGACTTGTATATATACCTTAAAACATTTAATTAAGACTTAACTAGAACAATCAGCTATGACATCCAGAAGGGTTATTCTTTCCTGATAAGTTAGGTTTTCCTGACAGTTTGCATTACAATGTGTCATTGAAAAACTTAGTACAATTCTATTTGTATTTGTTTTAAATTAAATTGCCTGTTCCTAAAGTAAGATAATTCAAAACAGAAAATTCAGTTTCTCAGCTGACATTAGTCTTTTTAATTTGCAGTCATGACAGGTGACTGTGCCATCATTCCTTGTTAGTGTTATGTATTAATATCAATTAGTGTTACTGCAGACACAGTGCGGCTCACCTTTAAGCAAAGCCAAATGTGTTTCTGAAGCATTTCTAAGGCACTTGGAATAAGCACAAAAAACCACATGTAACGGAAGGTTAGTTTTAGATATAGTGGCAAGGCAAATTTTCAGTTTAGTAATTCAGAATGAATAATTTGATTAAGAAATAGGTATTTATTTATTCTGGGATCCATTTCAACCATTTAGAGTGCTCATTATCTTATATTGGGTGAAGATTGCTTAGGCTGTATTCAAAGCAAACATCTAGGAGCTGAGGCTGTGTATTCCTTATATAAGCACATTGCCATTTTCTCTTCTTGCATATAATGTGATGTTTATGTCAGCCTCATGTCTTCAGATAGTAGTGAAATCCATTTGATTTCAGTGGTCAGATCCAAGTTATTTGCTGCAAAGATTACATTTGTTTTTTAAAAATGTGCAATTAAGAAAAAATATATATGCCTGAATAAAACTGGTTAGAGTAGCCTTCAAATTAGCCCCAGTTACATAAGTGCAACATTTTGCATTTTCAGAGTATAATGGATTAAAAATTAATAAACTTCTGTGATTTTATTAGCAATATTCACCAGAATGTGCTACTGCCTTTCATCTTTGTATCAGAGGAAGATGCTGCAGGGATTTATTTATTTTTTGTAAGACCCTTAAGGGACATTTTACGTGTGTTTCACTTCCTGCACAAGTTAATGGTAGAAGGGGATCCATTTCTTTTGAGTAGTTGATTACTGAATTAGTCTATAAAAATAACCCAAATGTGTTAATCCTCATCTTCTCTTCCCTCCACCTCCTCTACTTAATTAAAATTCTAGTAAATTCCCTCCTATCTTCCCTTTGGAGAAGCAGCGTACCATACTGAGTAAAAAGCCATTGATCCCTGTAGAAAGAACTGTAGGGAACCGAAGGATACATGTGTAAATGCAGTAGGTCACAGCAGGGTCCTAGGCCTTCTCTGTTGTTTTAATTTTGTTTGATGTGACTATTATAAGTACGTATAAGTATCCATTTGTTTCTTTTTTCCCTTAAGAAACTGAAAGAAAAGGTGGAGAGGGGGATGTAAAGGGGCAAAAAGATCTTGCACACAAAATTTATGTTTTTTTTACAAGACGGGGCAGAAATAGGAAAGGAGTTCACATCCCTCCTTCTGCTAGTGAGTTTGAATTATGGCTCCTTTTTTGGTGCTCTGAATGATCTGTTAGTAAGCATAGATTTTGGTAAGTCAAAGTGCATTTAAGCACATAAATGCATACCTAACTTTCAGTACTTGATTTGCCTCACTGAAAGCAGTGGAATGACATGCATGCTTAGATGCTCTGAATCTTGGGAAGGTAAACACACTAACATACTCCTTTGAGACCAAATGAGTAAAGGTGAGCATTTCTGCTCTGGAAGACTGGTGGTGCTGACAGGAGGTGAAACAAAGTCAAGAAACTCACATTCTGAGGTGTCAAGCTTGTAAGCTCACTTTGTAAAATGAATACCTGCTTTCTTTACATGTTGTTTGGGGTAGATTTTTTTTTCTGTAGAAATAATATACATTATTGGTAGGATTAATTCTTTGCTAGCAAAGGTGTCTCCAAGAGGAGTTAAAAAAAAAAAACTGACAGCTGATCTAGGGTAAGTACAAGTTACAGTCAGAATCAACAAGCCTGTCACTTTTTCCTGGTAGGTAAATCTTTGACTAAGACTTTCATCATCTATGGACTGCATGCTCATAGTATGTTAGCTACAATAAATGTTTCAGTAAATGCTTTCAATTTGAATGTAATTTATGGTTGACTTGTGACAGGCAGACTCATTACAAAAATAAAAAAAAAACCCAATAATTTATTTATGAGAATGGAAAGGCTGCAAAAATGGCAACCTATGGAGCAATTTCTAGCAATTATTGCAAGTTTTTAGGAGTTCTGTTGAAGATTTTCTGCCTTAAGGAAAGTAAAGCCACTTGAAGGGGATGTCAAAATTTGTAAGTAAATACATGTGTTATTTAAAATGTTACAGCTTGCACTAATTGCAAGGATTGTAAAGATAGATCAGTAGTCATAGAGGTATCACGTTTTTGTTTTATTTCAAGAAGAATTTTAATTGCAGGTAGGTAATATTATTTTGAGGCTTCATTTTCATATATTTCCCCTACATCCTTTTTCACCATTTAGTTTGCCTGTTCATTTTCAGTTTCCTCATGTTAATAAGCCAAGGTGCATATGATTATCTGACGTTTTGCTTTTTTGAGTTTCTACTTTTTTTATTTATTATTTTCATTTGGTTTTCTTCTATTTATTTTTATTTTTTCTTTTTGTTCATTTTTTTCAATCACTTCTATCCTTCCACTCAAATCCTCCTTTAACCCACTACTGAAATTAGAGCCATCAGCTCCTCCTCAAGACATTAGTTGCACAAGCCCCAGCTCCACTAGCATTTTGGTAAGTTGGAAACCTCCACCGGTGGAAAAGCAGAATGGCATTATCACTGCATACTCCATCAAGTACATTGGAATTGATGGAGAAGATGTCAAGCCCCATGAAATTTTGGGAATTTCCTCGGACAGTACCCAGTACCTTTTGGAACAGCTGGAAAAGTGGACTGAGTACCGGATCTCTGTGACTGCTCACACTGATGTTGGACCTGGCCCAGAGAGCTTAGCAGTATTGATTCGGACAGATGAAGATGGTATGTTGCCTCCACTACATCAGTTTGCACCTCTATGACTCTGTCATCTGCTGTCTTTTGTATAGGCTAACAGTAATTTTTTCTGCTCCTCTTTTTTTTTTTTTTTTTCTGAATATAACCAGATATTTTCACCCTTTGAGCTTTTTATTCAAAGACTGTTCTTTCTACACCATTTTTCTATTTGGTATTTTTGTACTTTTTAATCAGAAAAATTTTTTGCAAGTCACATGAATCTGCTGCTCCTTTGAGCCCATACATATCCTTCTTGCTCCTCCTTTAATGAAAAATAACTCCTAGGGAAAAAACTTCCTGCCTTTTCCTTGATTTTACAGTCATTGTCATTTTTAAACAGTTATGTGTATAAACTTTTTTTCAGGTCTTGGTTTTTTGGTTGTTTGGTTTTGGTTTTTTTAAACTGCTTTCTTCTTCCATATTGTGCTTTTTGATTTGGTGGTTTTTTTGGGTTGTGGTTGGTTTTTTTTTGTTGGTTTTTTTGGTTTTGTTTTTTGATCTTGGAAAACTGATGCTCCACACATTTTCTTTTCTTCCATTCTTGAAAGCGTCAGAAGACAGCCTTGTAATCAGCCTCCTTTTTATCCTGAGGAATAAACAAACCAAAATACAACATAGAACTTGACAAAAATAAAAGGGCAACTTTTTTTTTAATCTTTTGTGGTTTTGTTATTATTATATTATTATTATTTCAATGATTAAAATCTCTCTTTGTACTATAATGCTTTGAATCTCAAAGCATCTTCCTTGGCTTTTGTACATTTTTACATGTTTTTCTATTTCTCTAATACTCCTTTTTCTTCCATTTTTTGCATCAGTCATGTTTTTTGATCTTTTCACTGAAAGGTAGAGCAGATTTGTTGAGCATCTTCATTTGCTGAATGATTTGTATTCTTCAAAGACAACATAGTGAGTCTGCCCTTTCTTTAAAAAAAAAAGGCATGGGTGGGACAGGTGGCTGTAATTCTCTTCTGTCCAATGATGTTGTTCCAGTTCCTAGTGGTCCTCCTCGCAAAGTCGAGGTGGAGGCTGTCAACTCCACTGCTGTTAGAGTCTCATGGCGCTCGCCTGTGCCCAATAAGCAGCACGGCCAGATACGAGGCTACCAGGTGCACTACGTGAGGATGGAGAACGGAGAGCCCAAGGGCCAGCCCATGCTGAAAGATATCATGCTGGCGGATGCACAGGTAACTGGGACACTCCATTCTTTCCTGGGTCACAGCGAAAACATTTCATTTACCAAAGAACTGCCTCTTGTTGTTGAGGGTCTTTTTGCTTTCTATTAAGCAGTCTACCAGCTAGCGTTTTCTGTGTCTATTTTCAAAACCTTTTTTTCAGAACACTTGCATTTAAAGGTTATTGGTCCAAATCAAGACACTTTCTTCTCTGTTGATCTGCAACTAAATGCTAGGCTGTGTCATTTTTCTGATTCTGTTAAACCTGGAGACTTAACATGTACTCTGAAGTTCTAAAGCATCAGGGTGATCTGATCCAGAGTCAGTGAGTAAACTCTGCACAGCCTGATCCACCCATCTCCTATTTCAGTGTTTCAGTGAAGAGCCTAGAATCATTAGGAGCCTGTGTGTTAGCCTGTTATTAGTGTTTCTCTGATTGCGCAGAGAATCTCTGTTTCTCTCTTGTACGCACCTTACTACACAGTTCACAATAAATTAATGTTCTTAAGGCAACTTTAGAAACCACTGAGGTATTATAATTTGCATTATTCATATCAGGAGCTTCAATAAAATGAGGAACTTGGTTTGAATGAGTATATGGTTATTTATATTGCAAAATTTCCCATCTATTTTAGAAATTATGAGAATACGAGATAATGAAAACATCCAGTTTAAAAAGCTTCTCAAACTAGGATTTAACTGATTGAGTTATACCAGCACTCTGTAAAACTTAAGATTTACAAAGCTCCTGACACTGAAGGAGTCATCCTATGGGAAACTATTATCCATTATACATGTCTCACTGCTAGCTCACAGTTTGGAGTTATGACTGGATTGACTGGAAATAAAAAGAAATTATTAACCTAAATCAAAGACTAAAATCTGTTTTGTAAGCATTTTACATGAGTAAACCAATAGGGGGTTGTCTTTTTTTTTTTCCCTTCAGTTTTGGTTCTGAATTTCAGATTTGCAGAATCCTCTTTGGAGAATAGGTCTCCTACACCTGCATTTTGCTCATGACCCTGTTTGCAAAATACTGTGTCTGTTTCTGGAGGATTTTGCTGCCAGTACTTACTTTCTTATTTTGGAAAACATGGTGTTCTTATGGTTTAAATTCAGTGGAGACAAATATGAAAGTAGATCAGGAAGTGGGAAGGGAAAGGACATGCTAGTATGCTTTGGTTCTCCTTTTCACGAATTTTTGCTTTCAACCTCTCTCTGGAAGGGGATTTAAATGATTTTAAACATTAGAAGAACTGGAGACTAGATGAGATATTACAGTCCAAATATCATAAAGGGAAAAGTTGTATTTCTTCTTTTGTCAAGTATAGCTCTGACCAGCCCACTTGCCAGTGTTTCAGGAAGAATAGTCAACTCCTTTCTCTTCCCACCACTCCTTCCTGCCTGTAGTACTTCTGTGATACGTGTGAACAAGGCTAGTGCAAGTATGAAGACCTTGATGGTAAAATATCTGTGTGGTTTCAAAACTTAATGCATTGAATTAGTTTAAGAAATGGAAGTAAATAGCCTGGTAACTTGTTTAAATAAGCCAGGTAGCCTTTAATTCTTCCTTGGTAACTTTTAATAAAACACTATTATGAAATGGTACTACATGGTACAAGAGGATGCATTACTTCTTTTAGTCAGTGAAAGAGAAGTAGCTGGATTTTAGGGAAAACGGAAATGGAATTTAAAATGCCTGGCCTGATTTCATTAACCAAATTTCATGTGATTCTACATGGATAATTCAAACTGTACATGACTTTTTCAGACATCTTTCATATTCATTTTACTATAAAGAAGAAAACTTTATCTCAACCAGGCTACAAATCTCCTTATTTCTTTTGTTTTTCCTTTTGACTTCCTTTACTGTAAATTAGTGGGAATATGATGATACTACTGAACATGTAAGTACTTTTTGACTGGGCAGAAAAACGTGTGTTTTGGTTGAGATTTTTTGTCTTGCTTGTTTGCTTGTAGCACTGTATGGTTTTGTTTTGGGTTAGGGGTTTTTTTTTAGTGCTTTCTTTGGTTTGTTTTTTTGTTGTTGTTGTTTTGCAGGGTGCTTTTTTGACGTTTGCACAAATGCATGTTCCTAACATCAAGGGTTTTCTCTCATGACACCTTTTTCCTTTGTTGTTTTGTTTTGTTGGGTTGGTTTTTTTTTTACCCCAGGGAGAGTAGGGTTACTGTTGCTTGCTGGTTCTGGGGTTTAGCATGACGCCAAAATGTACAGCACTGATTTGTGTTTTCATCTTTTTGATGGCTGTCACTAACTTTGCCTCACAATTTCTTCTTTACAAGGTGATAGAAAAATAAAACAGAAGTGATTCAGAGTTACATACCGATAGTTGTATTTTTCTCTATTCATTTTAAGATAATTTTTTTTGTGTAACTGAAAGTAGAAGTCAGTTGTGCTTTCTTTCGTATAAAATAAATACATGCTATCAAGAAAGCCAGATGCTCTGCAGTGTCTAGGCCTAAGTAATAATGTTTGCTGTATTCAAACGAAACTTTCAAGCATTACATACAGCATAGCTCTTACACCATGAAGTACTGGTTGTTTTAGATGAAATTAATGTCTTCATAAGTCTCTCTGTTCTGTGGTTTTGTGGTGGTTTTTCTTTTTTGCCTTTTACAGTTTAATTCTGGTAGTACCAGGTGCAGTTTACTTGTGAAAGACATGAAGTCTTCCTTACTGATTTTGACCTTACAGTTCAATTAAATTCTGAGATAGAGTCTAAGAAGCTGATCTTTTGATAGTAGATTTTTATGTGTTGTTTCATTCTGTTGTTTGGGGTTTTTTTTTCACTTGAGCTATTTTGCCCACTCATTCTGATCATTACCTAATTATTTCTATATTGCTAATAACTGACTGTAAATATAATGCTGAATTCTAATCACATATTTATTAAGCTCATATCCACTATCTTGAAAAATCCATATGCTATGAATAGTCTGGCCCATAATTTTTATATTAGCTTTTCATGGCTGTTGCATCTGAGGGATGTGTGATTGCACATTTGCTATTTATTTAGGTGTATAAATAAATATACACCATCCCTCTGGCAGCACTGAAATATGGTGCAAGTTCATTCAGCCATATGAAAATGCAAAGGAGTAGTCCAATGGTTACTGGACTACTGGAAGCTGGGGACTCCAGGACCATCATTTACCTCCCAAATACTGTCCTTTTATATTTATATATATAAGATTTATTTATATTCTGAGTGTCAAAACTTACTCCTCTTGCAGTCTCTGTAGCAGAACATAAGTTTAGTGCATTTCTCATGCACCATTCAGCATCTTCTGTGTGGATACACGTGTGTGCACACACACATATGAAAAGATACCCCCTTGCTCTGAGATTTACAGTTTGATGTTGCTGTTACTTAGGTCTAGCTGAGGAGATACTTGTTTTGTAGCTGCTGTCATCTGAGGGCCATCAGATCTATCCCCTGATCAGATTTTTAGTGTTGTTTTACATAGTTCTTTTAGAGCTGAAGGGCTAGTTGTTTCTGAAGTCCTTTCAGGTGTTGAGCAGTGCAGTCTACCCAGTGACACAGGTTGCAGTGAAAGTGTTATGGAAGCAACAAGGCTTTTTTTGTTCAGCTAAACCATCATTACTTAAAAAGTGTGCATGTAAATGCACACTTTTTTTTTTTTTTTTTTAAGTAGGCATTTTAGAACTATACCTGTGATATCCTGCTAATGGTTAAGTTAAACTGAGTTTCTCATTTCTGCATGTGCATGTGTTTCCCAATGTCAGTAGTATTCCTCAGGCAAGGTATTTCAGAAGACTTCTTTCACTGTTCACACCACTAAGCCTTTGGCTTTTGCTTTAAACTACCTGAGGTATACTGTTTGGATGTGTACTGTCCTTTATTGCTTAAGTGAGTGAAATGTTTGGCATTATCAAGTATTTCACACAGTACAGTCTGTTGGTGCACTCACATGCTTGCTATCACTGCCAATAGCTCAAAAGTGTAATATAAATGGGTTTCTAAAGGATTCTGCATTCTCTTGGCAAACAATCTATTTTAAATTAATTGTTCTTATTTTATTTTCTTTCATCTTAGGAAATGATAGTTTCTGGGCTTCAGCCTGAAACCACATACTCTTTCACTGTGACAGCCTATACAACTAAAGGTGATGGAGCACGCAGCAAACCCAAACTTGTATCTACTACTGGTGCAGGTAATACTTATACACAAATTGAGCTCTAAATGAATCCTTTGACTTTTTCTGCTACTGTTTTTTTCTTACTGTTTGAAAATCTCCTGTTGTGTGAAAAGTGTTTCTAGGATATAGGATTTTCTGTTTCAGTATTTGGACCTTCATTTATTTAGATAAAAATAAAGCAGTGACTCTCTTTATCCCTTTCTTAGTTCCTGATGAGGTCACTTTATAGTTTTTAGTAGCTCTTCCACTAAAACTGGTGTCTTCTTTGAGTGGAAAAAATAGAAATTTTTCCTCAGCTCAGAAGGATATTTGAAAAACTTGTAAAGGGCTTTCATAATCTTCATGAAAGTAGCAGCACTGCTGCCTGTTAGTAAAAACATTGAAAGAACCCATCTGTATGACATTCACAACTTATCTCAGAAGAATGTAATTATTAAAGCAGAGAATCCGAAAACAGAATGAAACTCCATCCTGTGAAACCCTGAAGCCCATATTGATTCAGGGGTAATTTTAGGAACAAACTGGGGCAAAATTCACCCTGCCACTGTGTTCAGTCTGTGTTTGATCTCAGGTGGTATCAAAGGCTGAGTATCCTGATTGCATAACCAGTATAGCAGTTAGCACAGATGGGATGAACCAAACTGATTTTAGATGAGGAACTTTTTTTTTTTAATGTGTGTCTGTGGCACAGCTTAACCCAGGTTTAGTGTTGTGCTTACCGACAGGTGCTCACAATCTGTAGGTATTGTGTTCATTTTCAGGGGTTTGTAGTGCAGCCATTAAGGATATTCTATTGCAGTCACATATAGCACCATTAAAAGTTCTCTGGATAACAATGTATTGTTTATGCTAACAGATAAAATTCAAAAGGTATGTATATATATTTGTATTTATAGTGATTGATTCAATTTTTAAAACAATCCCTGAATGCAGGACACATCTTGTATTAATATCAAAACCATCTATATCCTTTTCTTGTTAGATTCCTTGGAAAAATCTCAGTCTTGGTGGCTAGATGCACAGTGCTTCATTTCAGGTGTTAGAATACATTGTAGTCATTACTCTTGGCTATTGCTGAAACATACTCTCTAACTTCTTATCTTTTCTGAATCCTCATACTCTGAGAAAAAAGGTGATATCTATTTATGTCATATATTGGAACTTGATTTAAGAAAAAAAGGCACTTGATCCATTACTCTTTTTTAAAGCTCAATTCCCAGTTTAATCAGTTATATAAATTCCCAGTTTAACACAGTTATATAAATTGAGATTTTATTAGGTCCTAGACATAAACATAGGTTATGGAAATATGCTTGCAAGATTTAAAGTTTCACTGCATTTAGTCCTTATTGACTGTTCATGTATCATTCTACCAAGAACTCTGATGCTTCTACTTAAAAAAAAGACAGAACAAATCCTATGTCCTATATGAACTTGATTGAAGAGCAATGGAGAATCAGAGGCATGTGTATGAATGTAATTCATATTGCACTGTTCTTGTCGTTTGCTTAAACCTGTGAACAAGTGATGTTTGTTCTTGGGATTAACAGCTAGTTACCATTCTGCTCCTTCATACATTCCAGATTGTATGAAATCTCTTCACTTTGTGTTACAGCTTGCTGTGTTTGAGCTGTTTTTGTAAGAAAAATCTGTGTGCAGATTTTTGAAAAATGAGACATTGACTATAGTCAGTACCAAGAGCTTCCTGCTCACTTTCTGTGAGAATACATCACACAAGGGAAGGAATGATGTATTAACACCAAAGGGTTGTAGGTCTGTAATGCACTCTCCTATTCACTTTCAGTCTCCTTTTTTTTTCCTAGAAAGGTGCTATTGCTATTGGAATACTACAATAAAGAAAATGAAGGATCTGCTTTCTAGCCTAACTTTTAAAGTTTGAATGAGATTGACTGAGATTATATCTGTAAAAGATATGAAAGGAGAGTAGATATTTAAACTTTTACTAGAGAAACTATCTGTAAAGTATTCTGTGAGACAATAAGTAACTCTTCAACTGTCCAGTTACTGATACAAAAGCATAATTTACATTTTATGCAGGAAACATTCACCAAGTAAGCCTATAGTATGGTAACTCAATTATTAGTATAGTCACTGAACATAGCTGATTTTTTTATTCAAGAGTGTGTTTTTGTCTTATGTTCGATTTCCTTTCCTCACTGTTGAAATCAAATGGAACAAAAACTGTTACTGAACATTTCTAAATCAAAGCACTTACTAGATTACTTGGGGCAGAAATTACAAAATGTATGATAACAAGACCTTGATAAAAATGAAGACTTACTAGTCAGTGATATCATACAATTTTTAAAGATTTTAATCAGACCTTTAATTTCTGTGTCACAGTAGTTGAAGAATCTCATAGGACAATAGGTTGTCTGTTACTTGTCTTTTGCTTTCATACTGGACAGCACTCTTGAAATACAGATTTCAGCTAAAAAATGAAGGTTTGTATTAAGACAGTGGTGTACTTTTAGCAGCTAACAGAAAACACTTATTTCAGGTAATTTGGCAAAGGCAGCTTGCATGAGCTTCTACGAGTGGTGGCAAAGCATTGCAGCAGTAATATCTGTTGCAAAAGGGTGTGTGAAAGATGTCTTGCTATTTACTAATGAAAGAGGATTTCACTAGATCAGAGAATATATTTTATTTTACGGACAATTTCACTTCTTTTACACTCATGGAAAATTTAGATTATTATCAGAAATTTCTAGACAGAACTGTTTGGTGACGCAGCTGTATATACAACTGCACAAAATCCTGTCATTTGTCCTAAAAGACTGTAATATTCATAAGTAAGTCATACTGAAAGTAAATGTTAACTGAAAGCTGTCTGGAAATAAAAAGAAATTTATCTGCTTTGCAACATCAGATAGGCTTTACAGTATTAAAAAACGTTACCATTGTTATTTACTGTTTTAGTCACAGGGTATTTTATTGGATAAGTAAACTTAATTAGTTCCCTGGTTCTGATCAAGAGCAAGTATTAGTTTCTTCCCTTCTCTGTAGTTATTCACAGGTTAAAATGTCATTCTAATTGTGAAGTCTGCCCCAAGAACACAAAAAAAAAAGGCAGTTTACTACAAAAATAATTCAGTTATACTTTCCAATAATCTCTCCTCTAGAAAGCTGAAGGGGTATTATTCATTTTAAGTAAACTATTATTTGGTGCCAGTAATAGTCAGAATACAGAGAAAAATATGGTCTGTAAAAGGCCTTCACAGACTTCTCTTTGTTCCATAAAGACTTAGTTATCATGGAGGAAAAGTCAGAACTAATCAGAGAGATATTCTTTACGCAGCAGAAAATGTGGGAAAACACTGACAAGATTCCATAATAATGCTGCCAGGTGAACTCAACATTTAAATTTAAAGAAATTTGGAAAATTTATATAAAACCTACCTATAATTCTTACAAAATTAGAAGCAATGCCATGACTTATGACAGATGTAATGAGGAAACAGCTTACTAAATGCAGAATTTTCTTCAAGGCATGCTATTCTTCCCTCCTTATTCCTAATTCTTTATGCAATGGTAGTTAGACCTTCTGACAAAAACAATCTGATTTGCTGGCTGCCTGAGAACTGAAGATAAGTAATAAAATCTGTTGAAGTGTTTAAATACAGGAACCAGAGCTCACAGTGCAGCAGTTAAATTCACATGGGAAGGCTTCGAATGCAGATGAAACTAATTAGTCTTTGTTGAAGACTGCGTTGTCACTGCAGAACAACTTCCAAAACTATTCTGGTCTCTTGACCTGTCAGGCATTGGTACTGAATGAGCACCAAATTTCTAAATAGTTATGGATATCTTTCATTATCTAATAGATCACTGTAATAGAAAAAGACTTTTTTGAAATACAGGTATTAATGAAAATATAAATGAAATGTATACAAATGGATGTGAATAAATTAAAATTAATTAATCAGTTAAATAGAACCAGTAAATGAGAATTCATATTGGGACTCCAAAAATGTACACTACATAAATTTTATAATGGTGCTTCTGGCTTGATTAGGATTCCATCCTCTCTGGACTGATTCAATTCAATTCCTCCTCAATGTCCATACCACTGGACACATACCAGTCTGAACTTCTCTAAAAGACAAATCACCAGTTAGACCAATGGTTCCCAATTAAGGTTGTGAATGTATGCAGTGTATAGGTTCAAAAAGCTACCAATTTAGCCTTCTTCAAAAGAAATCCAGTTCATGTGCACAAAAACTATGCTGTAAAATAAATCATATGTGATAAGCCATGCTGGAAAATAATAAATTCCAAACCTCTCCACACTGAAAGGGTGGAGGCAGAAGTGATTTATGTATGGAAACCAGAATGATAGGGTTCTATCCCGTGTAGTAATGATTTTTGAGGGCAAGGGTGTTCTGACTTTCTGACTTTTACTACATTTTTACTATTAATGATAAAGTTATGTTAAACTTATCTAGAAACTTGTTACTTCTTCATTAATTATTTTCCCATTTACAGGAAATGTGCCTTGGATTAAGTATATGAAAACTTATGACAGTACTTTTTTTTTTTTGCAAACAAGGATTTGTGAGACAGGACCATTCATAAGACGTTTGTTGGAAGTTTACTTCTTGACTTGTGTTCCTAAACCCTGTGCCTCTGAATATGCTCTGTATTTAGAAATAATGGTAAGGGAAGAAAACAAAAGCAGTAATATCTCTACTGTTGCAGTTCCTTATAATGTATTACTAAATAGTGCAGGAGCCAGGTACTATTTCTTCATTAGGACAGTAACATGTGGAACTGAGAATGAGGAAAGAGAAAATATATCCTTATTCCTGCTAAAAAAACTAGCCTCAAGAATTGTAGGTGCAGTTGTGTTTATATCTATCCTCTTCAAATAACATTGTGCTACAGTTCCAGGCAAACCTCGGCTTGTGATTAGCCACACACAGATGAACACCGCTCTAATTCAGTGGCATCCTCCAGTGGAAACTTTTGGCCCGCTGCAGGGTTATCGCCTGAAGTTTGGTCGCAAAGACATGGATACATTAACAACCATGGAGTTCTCAGAGAAGGAAGATCACTTCACGGCCACAGACATTCACAAAGGAGCTTCTTATGTCTTCAGGCTCTCAGCTAGAAATAAAGTGGGCTTTGGGGAGGAGATGGTTAAAGAGATTTCTGTTCCTGAAGAGGTACCCAGTGGATTTCCCCAGAATCTCCACTCGGAAAGCTCTACTTCTACATCAGTTCAATTAACTTGGCAGATGCCACTCTTGGCAGAAAGAAATGGCATTATCACCAAATATACCATCTTGTACAGAGATATCAATGTTGCTTACCAGCCAGTTGAACTCCCTGTTGTTCCTGCTGATACCACTATGACACTTTCTGGCTTAAAACCAGATACCACTTATGATGTAAAAGTACGTGCCCACACAAGCAAAGGGCCTGGTCCATATAGTCCAAGTGTCCAGTTCAGGACACTACCCGTGGATCAAGGTAGGATTTGTCTGCTTATGGCGTTGACCTTTAAAGGAGTATTGGTCTTTGGATATCAGTGTATTTGAAGGTGTAAATAAAACTGACCGGCCCATTCATAAAAATAGGTTCATCAAACACAAAAGGTAAAGTATATAAATCTTAATATGTTTTGGATGCCTTAGAATTCAGTTGTCCCTTGCCAAGCAAGTTCTGGCTAACTTCTTCACAACATTTTCAGGTAAGGAAAATGTGTGTATTGAGTTGCACTAGATAAGAGTGAGAATGAGTTTAAATGTGATATTTAAATATGAACAAACAGGTAGGAGAATGAATTCTAGGTGATTTTTGACCTAAATGGAAAGCTAATACTCCCAAGTAAGAGTGGAAGAATAACAAGTTCTAAGCTCCAAGATATTGTTTATATACATTGTTTCTTTTTTTCCAGCAGTGTTTGCAAAAAATTTTCATGTTAAAGCAGTAATGAAGACTTCTGTTTTGCTGTCCTGGGAAATTCCAGAAAACTACAATTCAGCTTTGCCTTTCAAAGTAAGTTACTTTCCATTTGTACAAGAGAAAATGACAGAAGCTAGACAATGTATTTACCTGATTAAGTAACTTACTGAACATGAGTCATGAATATGTATTGGGTGTATCCTTGTTTCTAAGATCGTTAATTCACCACTGCAGTATTTTAAAGAAAACAGTGAAACAAAATAAAATTTTTTTCTTCTTTTTTTCTAGTCCTTTCAATAAAGAATGCAATAGAGTACTATTTTGGGTTTTGCCTCCTCAGTGTACAGCAGCATGTTTTTGATTTGCAGTTCTTTTACTCTACTAGGTATAGCTTTATCCAGATACAGAGACTCAGAGTAACATGCAGTCTTGCCTGGAATTTCTTCTGCTTCATTCTTAATCACTTGTGTCATCTCAGGCAGTGGCAAGTGAAGAACAGTATTTTAGGAACTAAATGGTACAAATACCTTTCTAAATAAGGAGTATGAATGAAAAAATCAAGATACTTTTAACAAGAGTACCTTGCTATAAATTCTGGGTTCAAGAAAATCTGCTTAGTTTGAAAAAGTGAAATTGGATTTCAGGAGTGTTTACATTGCTTTATACTAATGTAGTGCTTTTTTTTTCCCTGAAATTGAGAAGCTTACTTTAAGTAGTGAATTCTTTACTGCTTTACAGCCTAAAATACCCAAATGAATTTAAATTTATTTATTATTTAAATTTATAGCTAGGTTGATTCTTGAATTCAGTATGACACCATCATTTTCCCTCTCCTAATAACCAAAACTACTTTTGTGTATTAACTTAGATCCTTTATGATGATGGAAAAATGGAGGTTGATGGACGTGCTACTCAAAAGCTGATCACAAACTTGAAGCCAGAGACGTCATATTCATTTGTCCTGACAAACAGAGGGAATAGTGCTGGGGGTCTTCAGCACAGAGTAACCGCAAAGACTGCCCCAGACGTGCTTCGCACCAAGCCAGTCTTCATTGGAAAGACCAACTTGGATGGCATGATAACTGTGGAACTTCCAGAAGTACCCTCAAATGAGAATATAAAGTGAGTGAATCAATGACATACTGTTGTCCTTAGCTCCAGAGAGATGATCATTCTAACTCTTGATGGTCGACCATGGCTTTATTCTTTATAGCAGTACAGAGACTACAGTATTCTGCAGGAGTATTTTACCTAATATCAGTGTAATATTTGATATAGTAAACTGGGAGGTGCTGTCAACTCTCTCAAGGGACAAGAGGCCTTACAGAAGGATACAGATAGATTGGAACACTGGGCAGTCATGAGTGGCATGAAAATTAAGAGCAAATGTCAAATTCTGTTGTAAGGATCCTTGAGTGCATTCAACAGGGGGAAAAAAAGCTGATGGGATGACTGAAAAGAATATCCTGTAAGGACCTGCTAAGGTTTTTGAGCTTGTCTAGTTTAGAGAAAAGAAGGCTAAGGGATGACCTCCTTGCTCTCTGCAGTGTCCTGAGGAGGGGAAGTGAAGAGGGAGCTGCTGATCTCTTCTTACTGAGATCCATTTATAGAACATGAGGCAATGCCTCAGAGCTGCATCAGGGGAGCTGCATCAGATGTATTAGGAAGGCATTTGTTTACTATGAGTGTTTTCAACCTGGAAGAGGCTTTCTAGTCAGGTGGTTAATGTCCCAAGCATGTCAATGTTTGAGAGGTATTTGGATGATGCCCTTCATTTGTTTTAACTTTTGGTCAGCCCTGAAGTGGTGAGGTAATGGGAAGAGATGATCACTGTTATGTCAGTTCCAACTAGAACTCTTAAGTTTGTCACATAGCTGTGTATGTAAGACTTGTGTAAAGACTGATTGTCCTTCAGTTTGCAGATTTTCTCACAGTACTTTTGTGTTTCATCGCAGACTGCAAAATGAGGGATGTAGAAAACCCGTTATATTTTGAACAATATATCATCTCAAAAAAAATGGACACCCATCAATGTACAACTATCCTGCTGTAGCTCCTTGATGTACTCAGACTGAGTCACTCTGGAATTATACTGAGTTTTAAAGAATTGATACTGCACTTAAATTATTTCAAATTAATTATTTTTGATAGTTTTAATCAGGATAAAAATACCTTGTCCTGATAAAGGATAAAAATACCAGTATTTTTATCAGGATAAAAATACTGGTCTCAGAAAGAAAACAAGAAATTTTGCTAAAAAAGTTAGAAGTTTTCCAGAGGTTACGTAGATTTTGGAAGGAAACAGGTGGTGTTTAAATTTAAACAGAAACAGGACTAAAGACCTGAGAGAGCACATGGTCAGCAGGGATTAGAAAGGTTAGACAATAAAGATTGTCCAGGAAAACATGAAGCATGATAGAATCAATAAGTGTTATTGCTCTGCTTATAGTGATTCTTGTTGATCTGTAAGGTTCCCATATGTAATGTAAAGGAAATGGGGAGGAAAATCAGCCAGTCACTAAATGATGGGAATTCAACTTGTCTCTCCCTGGTGGATTTTTACAGCTTTCTAGAAAGCTGCCCCCTTTTTCATTACTGACTGAAGATTTTGAGGCAGGTAAGGTCAAGAAATAAATGACTTTGAAACATTAAAAGGATGACAAACTGAAAAATGTAGTCATTATCATTAGATTGAGTAAGATGCGGTCAGTAACAAATGCAGCTAAGGAAGACTGAAGATGGAATGAGTCAAAAAAGATTTATGAGGCAGAGCATTCACAAAGAGAAAAATGTGCAGGATAGCTGATCTAACAGCAGCAGAAGACAGCACTGGAATAAAAGACAATTCCCTTCTTTTTATATAGTGTAAAAAATTAAAGAGGCTAAGTGACATCAGAAAAGGTATATTAAATCTATAGGGTCCAACTGCCAATTTTGCAAATAATGTATCTCCTATTTTTGCATTTATTTTCTAAGATTTGATCAGGCTTGATAAAATAAAACACTACAACAAAGATTGACTTGACCCTTGGAGCAAGCATACCAAAGCAAGTACATACTGAACAGTAGGCCTGACCTGATGCTTGCCCTAATAAAATAAGTAAGGTTATTCTGCATTAGTCTTTATATGGGAAGAACAATTTCATGTATTAGTCATGTTGACATTTTTAGACATGCTGCTCCTCTTTTGGTACATTATATGCTGAGGATTGTCCCTAGCTTACAATGAAGTACTGAGAATTTTTCAATAGTACTAATTATTTTGCTCTAATAAACTAATAGTTTGCTCTAATGCAGAATAGGTAATGAGATTGAGGGTAATATTATAAAAGCCTTTGTAATATTTGTAATTAAAGAAGCTAGTATTTATCAACGTTTTATGGTGATACAGGATAGAAATTGGTGCAGAGCTCACCTTATGATTAGTAAAATAATCTCTTTTGCTCATCTCAAGGGAGCAAGTTCTTAATTTTTCTTTCTCTTAGTACTTTGGGCTATTTCCAAAGCAATTTTTATGCATAAAGGACAGTTCGTATTTCTCTAAATCTCTTACATCTTTGAAAAAGTCTTAAGTAAAAACAGAGTTTTGTGGAAGACTTTGGCCTCTCAAATACTCAGTAGATAAAACAAGATCCAAATAAACCCTTTATTTCTTACCCTCCTCCCCCTCTCCTCTCCCCCAGGAAAAACTCCAACCTAAAAATAAGCAAGCAAATAACAAAGTAAACCTATAAAACGTGTTTTTCAGGAGATGCTACATTTTGCACAATTAACTGAAAATCACAGAACTTTATTGTCCTTCACAATTTGCAGCACTGCATACTAGTGTGAAAATTTTCATTTTCCTGCTTACTGTTTATCTGCTTATTCTTTCAGTTTAAAATACTCTGTGTGTGCTGAGAGTCTTAGTGGATTTTCTAAGTTATGAGAGGGAGACTTCTGTGAGGGAAGTGAAAAAGAGTGGGAAAGTTGCAATTACGTGCTGGATGTTCTTTGATTGAAAACAAAAATGTATGAATGCTCTGTTAGCTAAAAAAAAAAAGATTGAGAAAAAGAAAAGGAGAGGTATGTGTCTTTGATGTTTGAAAGGCATACAGGGATAAGTTCTCATTTCTTTTTGTCTTGATTCTTAGACATCTGTTAAAGAAAGGGTATGTCATTCAGTGTTTACTAGGATTTACAATTCAAAGTATTTTTAATACACCAGTGCAGGTTTAAAACCGGGGGTCAACCAGCCATACAGATTTAAATTTTTTTAAAAAATTATTTATAATATTGTCACTATAAGAATGCATGCTACAGATGTTTTTTGAAATACTGGAATACAGCAAATGGACATTAGTTAAAAATCTATGGGCAACACTGCTTTCCAGTGCTCTTGTTGGAGCTTAGCATTTCCACAGAAAATTTCCTTAAATTTCTTAACACAAATATTAACGAATACACGTACTCTCTACGGGAGCTGAAAACCCACGATTTTGTTACATTTCTTTTATGGGAAAGAGATTTAAATAAGAAGAGATTATTAAAATTGATCAATGGCTTGCAATGGTATGGTAAAAATGATAGTTTAGAGTTGACTTAGACTGACTGAGATGGTTTTGAGCCAGTATTAAGGCAGCTCCTTTTCTGTAGACCCTTTGTTAATTACTTAGGATTTTCAGCTGCATTTCATGAGTAAAATTAATAGTTTTGCAGAAGGTTGAATGGGTTGTAAAAAAAAAAGCAGACTGGAAGAGGAGACGGCCCATGAGACACTAAAATTATCTTCCATAATGAGGCCCCTTAATAAGCTTTTGTTACTCGAAACAAAGAAAATGTTTCTTTCCTTCTCCCCTGATATGGAGAGAGCTTGACTTTGTAACAGGCATGTTTATCAAGAAGACATATACTACCCTGAATGTCCTGCTGTTGAGATTCCACTGCTTCTTCCCTCACATTAATGTGGAGTTTTGGATGTGCCTGACACATATCCAGGCTTTGTGAAGTATGCAACTAAACTAGCAGATCTCCATCACACTAGAAAATATAATTTACTAGTCTCCATGGGTGGGGAGGAAGAAAATATTATTATGAAAATATTTCTGAGCAAAACTGATATATATAATTTGCAAATCCTAGATATAAAGAGAGTATATATCAAGCTCTCTTGCCTATGACTGTGAACAGGATACTTATGTAGATAGAGCTAATGGCATTTGATTGTCAAAAGAAAAGAGAATATGGGTGCATATGGGTGTATGTCCTCTTTGCTTTCTTTTCTCTTTATTATGATATTGCCATTAAAAAATAATTTTTTAAACCTACTATTCTGATTATACATTAAAATGGGAGAAGATAGGTTGGTAATTGAGATTTAAATATATGGTAATATATTTCAATTTAGGGCTTTGGGGTTTTGTTTCAGTGTGATGGTGGCAGGGCACACATAACCTATGGTTCTTGTATTTCATGTCGGCATTTTAGTACATTGTAATTAAAGTTTTTTATAAATATTTATATGTTTGCACAAAAAGGCAGGTAATTGGTGCCATTTGTTTGTCAAATGCTTTACAATTGATGTTATTTCAAGAGTGTGAATGTTTACAGCTATGTTTGGAAGACTGCAGTGACATATTAATGTGCCAAAGATTATTCTCAACATACCACTTTTCTCTTTAGTTCCTCTAAACAGACCCGCTCCATCAATTTATCTCTTCCTTTTCATTCAACTTCTCTTTTGTCCATCTTTGTCATTTACAGAGGCTATTACATAGTTATTGTGCCTTTGAAGAGGTCTCGTGGAAAGTTTATCAAACCATGGGAGAGTCCAGATGAAATGGAATTAGATGAGGTACTGTATACGGTTTGGGTTTTTTTTCTTCTCCTTTATTAAAGAAGTAATCTTTCTACTTTTAGGTAATTAACTCACCAGTTTTAAAAGTTTTGTCAGGATACTTTGTGTTAGCCTGTGGAGACTAAAACAAATATTCAGATTACTTACATGAGAAGGCAGTAAAGACATTAAGTGGAAATAAAGAGCACAGTGTCTTATATTTGTTGACACTAATATTTTATTCTTTTTCTATAGTAAAGAGTGATGCAAAAGTGCAGGAGGTGAAATGACTTGTCATCAAAAGCTTAATCACCAACAGTATGAACTGTAATAAAGGTCTGGTTCATTAGAGGGGTGTTTACTAAGTCTGAAACAAATGCTAAATTGCAATTTGCACCTCAGTTTAACATTTGACCTTCTGGTGGTGTTTTTACACCATTGTCATATACTGTAATACCTCTAGTGAGACATAGCCTCCATTCCACCAACAGTTTGTGATCAGAAATAAATGCATGAACAAGGAAGGAAAGAGCAACATTGTTTCATCGTCTGAAACTATAAATTACCTTAATCCAAAGGGAGGAATTACTTTCATTTTAGAAACAAGCCCAGCAATGCTAGAAGTCAATTCAGTATATTATTGATATAGTAATAACTCTAGGAAATACAATATTCACCCCCATTTTCTGTTTTACTGAAAGACAGTAAAGCTCATACAAACTTGTCCTTCTTCTTTCAATCTGTAAATCTGTAGTAATGCTATTTTGTGATTTCAAAACTATTTCAAGGGCCCCTTATGAGAGACTTTTACAAAAAACAGGTGGTGGTATTATTGTTCTCATTGTATCTGGCCAGAATTTTAGATAACATTCAAATGCTGTGGTACTTTGTACGTGTGATATGTCTGCAATTCAAAGACCAGAATGAGGTTTTTTTACTCCTGATAGAGTGTTCTTTTGACTGTATCCATTTATTTTTGTATTTTCTCTTGGTGGATTCAAGAGATTTATGTTACAGAGACAACCTCACCGTATACTTCTCCATAACACAGTTACTGGGAAGTGTTGATCACCTGTGAGCAAGCATAAATGTTCTTTTCTATCCTGCCATTGACAAAATGGATATAAATTTCAAATTTTGCCCCAAAATATAGGGAAAATAAAGATCTTCACCAAACTAACAGTGTTGTAGAAAGTGTTCAAAATATAAATGGAATTATTTCAGTCCTTGTCACAACAACAGGTAAATCCTTAATCAGAATATTAAAAACAACTGTTCAGAGGAAGGCATGATGGCTAACTGATTCACCCCTATGTTTCTTCTTGACCAGTTTCATTTATGTGATGATCTCACTTCATTCAATTGCAGCAATGGCTCGCTTTGATCTATTAACTTCTTCCCTTTAAAAGAACTTTGATTGTAAATGCCATCAGGCCATGATCATAGTCATAGGTGACATCAAATACAGTTAAACAGTAATACTCTGACAGCCACATCCATACAGTAATGGAAACTGATTGAGTATTACCACCCACTTTTAACACCCAAAGGCTGTAGTCACATTCAGCAGCATTAATAGATTAAAGGACAGGTGCCAGATGACATTGAACTTTCTGGCAATTAAATTCTATGGTTCCTGCTGATTCTCATAACAAAGGGTCATTTTAATCATCCTGCAAGTTGTGTTGCCTTAGTCGGTATAACAGATTGATAAAGAACATTTATTAATTCAGAAATATTTGTGTCAGGATGGGTTGTTTCCCACTTCTATTGATATAATTGAGACCACATTGTAGAATTAATGATGGAAGAAATAAGATATGCATTGACTGGAAAATGAAGTTATTTCTGGTAAAGAACTAAACCCCTTGATATATCTTTTACAATTGCCACCAATACATATAGCAAGAACTGAGCAGGAAAAAGCATTAAAAGCAGGCAGCAACTGCCTGCTTATATATATCATGCTAACTCGTTCAGGTTCTATTACTTAAAAGACTGGTTTGCTTCCAGTTTTGGAAAATATGCATTTTATCAAGTGTGCTATTCCTGACAAGTTTGTGAACACAGTGCCACAATAAATACATTTGGAAAAAAATAACAATGACAACACCAACACCCCCACACACAAAAAAAGAACCAAAAAAACCAGCAACAACAACAAAAAACCACCCCCCAAAAAACCAACCAAAAAAAATCCAAAACAAACCACCAAAAAAACCCCAACAAACGAAAAAATAAAAAACCACACCACCACCCCCTCGAAAAAAAACACTACTCTGAGCAAATAGTTCATGATGATCAAGTGAGGATACTTGTACATATTTATATTTTTAGTGTGGTCTCAGATATGTGTCTGGTACCAGAATTGGTTGGGTAATAGATATTTCAGAGAACTATGTTCCAAATAGATTTTGTAGATTGTCAGAAGGAAGGTATTTGCTAATAACACAGCTCTTGAGTATAACTCCATTACATAATTGAGCAGTCCAAAAAGACTCTTCAGCCTTATTGTAGTTACCTAATCTTCCTGCTCCTTGAACCTCAGCTCTGAAAGAACTAAGATAGTTTTAAAAGAGCAGATAATGATGTTTGGTATCTGAAAAAAAAAATATTAGAGATACAGTCCTTTTTTACTAACTCAAAATTTTTTTTTTGGCTATCATGAGGTTTAGTGACTTTAAATAGACACATCATGCAAATAAATAAAAAGAAAAAAAATATTATGATTTGCAGTAAGTCTTACTGCAAATTACTTCATATTACTTTAGATCTGTAAGAAGTAAAACCTAAATTAAGGTTACCATGTTAAGTCTTAAATGAATTCAGTAATTTCATTGAAATCTGTGTATAGTTTACAATAGGAGATAGATGAACAAGTAATGATATTTGGCAACAACCCCATTTCCATATGAATCATGAATGAGGTTGGAGGTTCACCTGAGGTCTACTCAGTCATGTGTAATCAATGCTACAGACAAAGTTTTTATCTACACACAAGCACACCTGAGTTAACTGGCCTTAGGTGATGTATAACCACGTTTGAAAAGTTTAACTAATTTTATTTGTCTCAGGCTAACTAATTTTTAGCATTCATAGCCAAAACTCAGTTCCTGATCACTCTAATACTGTACTTCATCATTCCATTTTCTTCCAATATTTATGTTTTCTGTTACTATTTGAAATGTGAGAAATTCACAAGATCAAACATTTTTCTTTGCCTTGCAATCTTAATCTAATTCTGATTGCTGTATACCCCTACAGTACTTTGACATTTTATTATGGGTCATTTATAATCTAAATTGTAAATACACTGTAATCTGGAAACACATGATAAAGAACAACGAATTTAATTGTGGCAGACACACAATTTTAATTCCAGTGGAAGAGGTGCATGGAAGTATCAGTTACCCTCAGGGACAGCACAAGGCGTACACCTCTACTAGAGCTATTGTGTTTGTGGTTCCTGACTTTAAGCTAGCATGCACTGTTACTACCCCAATACTTAGCTTCATGTTTTGGCAGACTTCCAGATAGCCAGTGCTCAGCCCTCTGCATAGCCATTTTTATAAAATGTGGCATCATACAGAGAAAAACTTTTCATAGTGCTTCCCTCAGCAGATCCTATAAGGGCTGGTCTAACCTGGAACAAACTTCGATTTTTCTCTGCCTAGTATTCTGCATTTAGTAACTCTTCCCAGGGCATAGGAAGCTACCAACAGATGTGAGAGTCACCTTCAATAAAGTAACTAAATAGAAATCTCTTCAATATTACGGTTCTCTGCTGCCCTCATTTTTATACGATGCAAATAGACTCTAGCTGCTCATTAAACTGTTTAGGAAGAATGAAAGAGAAATATGGACTGCTGATTGGAATAGTGTCCTTGAGTAATGAATAATGATTTCTAGTCTCAAATTATGGCCAGCTCTTTTTTTGCTCAGGGGATCCATTGCACTGTACCAGTTTTTGTGTCATGGCATTGAAATTGATAGAGGTAAATGGATGTAAAATCTCTGCAACAGGGCATAGACACAGCATTAGAGCTGGAAAGCAGTTTACTGCATAGATGTTTGAAGATATAACATCCAAATGCCCTCAATGTTAAGGAAGCCTGGATTCAAGTGGCACACACAAAACAATTACTTGTTTTCATATGTGTCTGCAACCTTAAATTTAGTCAGTGAGAAGGATTATCAAATTATTCAGTATTGAAAGCTCCTTTCTGAGGAGCAGAGCGAATATTAGGTTGCTTTACGTGCATTGCCGTTGTTAATTGTGTAATTGCAAAATAAAAGATCCCATGAAGCTAAGACAAAAAGATGTGGTCACTAAGCTGTGGCCTAAAAAAAGAGTGCATTTGAGATGGTGAAGGGCCTTGAGGGGAAGCCATATGTGGAGTGTTTATTCAGCCTGGAGGAGACGGAGGAGAGACTCCATTGCAGTTACAACTTCCTTGTGAGGGGACATGGAGGGGCAGGCACTGATCTCTTCACTCGGTGGTGACCAGAGACAGGACCTGAGGTCTGAAGTTCTGTTAGGGGAGGTTTAGGATGGATATCAGGAAAAGAATCTTCACTCAGAGGGTGGTTGGGCACTGGAACAGCTCCCAGGGAAGTGGTCACAGCACCAGCCTGACAGAGTTCAGTGCTCGCAGGCACAGGGAATGACTCTTGGGACTGTCCTGTGCAGAGCTAGGACTTGGACTCAATGGTCCTTGATGGTCTCTTCCAACTCAGCGTATTCTGTGATTCCATGATTCTGTGGAGAGCTTCCCTGACTAAACGTACTTTGAAATTAATATATATAGTTAAGATTGGATTTTAGTATCTTTTTTTTTAATCTCCTTCTCCCTCCAGAGAATTGTCTCCTTCTCCTAGAAATGAATTTTGTGCTAATTTGATGTATTAGAAGTATTAGTGTGCTGAAAAGACTAACATACTTAGAAAAATTTGTGATTTAACTATAAGACTACAGGACATTGTGTAAGCTTCATAAGCAAAAAACAAAGGGAATCACAAAGAGACTTTAGAAGTCATAATTGATCACACAGAAGTTCAGACTCCTTGTAATCAAATCAGACTAATTTTTGTGGAATACCAATATATGTAAAGCAAAAAAATGTATTGAAGAAGCATTTGTCTGATTAATAAGTAATTTGTCAACAGATTATACTAGCTGAGATTAAGTTCCTTTATTAGTAAGTGTATGTTTTCCAAGTTAGAGCCTAGCATCTAATCTTGTACTGATGTAAATTTTAACTTTATCAGAAGTGATTCAGTCACCGTTCCTGGAGGTATTTAAAAAGATGTGTAGTTTTGGCAATTAGGGACATGGTTTAAGGGTGGACATGGATTAATGGCTGGAATCAGTCTTAGAGGTCCTTTCCAACATAATTGATTTTATGATTCTATTCTATGACTCAATATAGAGATAGATGATAGATAGATAGAAAATATGTAATATGTTATGTGTTTTTATATGTCCCCAGAGAAAATATATTGTTTTCTTATCCTGTCCAAACTTCCTCCTAGATGCAACAGTATCTAAAAATTGTTTTATGTTTGTTGTCTGAGCATTGCAATTGCCTCCTAGTATCTTATTCTAACAAGAATGTCAAGAATTTGGAAGATTTCGCAATTGATTTAGTGATACTGCTATATCCCATGAAATGTGGATAAATCGTTTTTTTGTAGTTCCTGGTCATGCATTAAATTTTCTCATTACTCTGTCAATAAGTTACGTTAAAATTGTTTACAGTTATCTTTCTGTTCATGCTTGCTCTTTCTCTCCCCCCCCTTTTTTTTCCCTTCCTTCATTTTAAAGCTGCTTAAGGAGATAGCTAGGAAGCGCAGAAGCATTCGTCTTGGGAGGGAAGTTGAATTAAAGCCATATATTGCAGCTCACTTTGAAGTTCTTCCTACGGAATTCACACTGGGGGATAAGAAGCATTATGGTGGATTTGAGAATAAACAACTGCAGAGTGGTCAAGAATACGTCTTCTTTGTATTGGCTGTAATGGAGCACTCAGAATCTGTAAGTTAGTTAATGTTTTTCCATGTCAAAATTACCTTACACAATCATGGAAGCATTTTTTCAACACTTATTCCACTTCCCTAAATCTTTTTTTAAATCCTATATGTCAGAGCATCTTAAAGTGTTTCCTTACTCAATGCCCATTAATTCCTTGAACTCTTCTGTTCTGTTCGCACCTTTGTGTATTGCTTCAGTGTATAACTGAAGCCTAAGAGTCACCTTTTATTGGCTGTGTCATGATCCTTTGAAAATTATATTGTGTATTATTTTTGACCATGGACACAGCTTCTGAGACATGATCTTTACAGCAGCATCTTTCTCCATGTATTTAAAAGAATTTAAAAGCTGTCTTTTGATGCTACCATTGAATAATGGTATAGGATATACAGGGTTCTTGGAAAGATCCATTGAACTAGAGACATGCACAGCTACCCTCTATAGTTACAGTCATTCCATAACAATTTTATCTGTAAATTGTTAGAAAGTTAGAAAATAATTCAATAGTAGAGAAAATTCCTAAAAAAAAAACTAAAAAATGAGCTTTCACTTCTCTTTACACAATTAATTTTGTAGTCACATCCCTTTATGCATGAATTAACCTAATGCATGTAATGTATTAAAAAAGAAAAAAAAAGACAGATGTAAGACTTTTGAAAGATGCAATACACATTAGCATTTTAACATACAGTGTGTAATACAGTATGTTTCTAATTTGTAACTTAACCTGACAGGTACATTTGCAGATTCAATCACTTGAAACTCCAACACCAATAATCTGAATTCTAGTCAAATGCTTGCAGTGTATAACGCTGCAATTGCTTTCTTGCTGTCAGTGGAATGTGCCTACTTAAGCACAATGAGGAGGTAGTTCCACTTTGAATACTTTTAGACACATAGCTTCATTTGAAAATAAAGTGCCTCTTGCAAGCTCTAACATAAATCAAAAGTTCTCTTTTCACTATTTGACATGGGCTTCATAGACAGATAATTCTGAAGGTGTTGCATCAGAAAGGTTCAGATTGGAGAAGGTAGACAGCTTTTTACTATAAATTAAAAGAGGCCATAAATCTGTATGTCATAAATTACCTCTACTAAAATGGATCTTTTCAATATGAAGTGCAGTTTCTTGTGTTTTTTATATTAATTAAGGTATAAATTACCTAAATGTATTGCTTTGCTAGAAATCAGGATGAAAAAGCAGGAAGAAATAGGTTTGTAAACTGACACATACAGCAAAATGTGTATAGGGTCCTACTCTTGAAAGACTTCAAAAGGCATTACTGAACTTAGGCTATCAATAAGACCCTTCAACATGCCATCTGAAACATTTATGTGCTTGAGTAACATGAGGTAGTCAGAGACTGTGGAGAATTTTTTAAGGGTGTGTGAGATTCAGCTTTCAATGATTTTCAATGCTCCAGTGTATCAGCTCCCAGCATATATAGCTGATTTTCTTCTAGGACTACAGATTCTGCAGATATAACTTGAAAGGGACATTTTTCTTGATATTCAGATGTTACATTTTACAAAAGGCTTCTTATTCAGAGAGCACAAAATTTCTCTCTTGATTGGTAGAATAGAGAGCTTGAATTAAAAAAGGTCATGGGAAGGTCTGAATTTGTTTAACTTAGTAAAATGGGAGCTGGAGAGCTATGATTAAAATCTATAAATATGTTAAGAATGTCATCAAGAGGAAGGAAAAAATAAGATAAAATTTTAAAATAATAAATGAGTTTAAATTTTTCATTAATACAAGATGGTTTAAAATTGAAAGTGAAATCCTATTTATTGAAGAAAAGGTAGTAAGTGTTTATACTGTTACCCTCAATATCCCTCTATATCTGTTTCCAGGCATTTTTGCTGTCCACTCCAAAGGAAGAGGGGAAATACAAAGAGTTTATCTTGTATCAATGAACCTTTTTTTATTTCTTGAGAGTACTAAACCTGGGGGAAAAAAAATCAGCCTACTTGGGTGGTTCAGGAATGGAACGTGAAGACTCCCCAATTTCCAGACAATGATCATAGACATAAAACAGAGGGAGGTTTTGGTGCCGGATGCCAGGTGTAGTAAAATGCTGTAATATAACTGGAGATTGTTGGCATGGGTGCTAGCTCAGTAACACTAAGTAAGTGGCTCAGCTTTGCCAGTCCTAATCCTGTCTCAAACCCAGACATTGTCATAGCCCAGAGCCCAAAACAGGGCCAAATGAAGTGTAAAAAAAACATGTCTTCTTTGATAACACTTGTCCTGGCTTAGGGCATCTTTCAGAATGCGGTGCAAACATAAATGGAAGCTAATCTCTTCTCCCAGTTATCTTATTCTGTTTTAGCTGACATTTCTGATCTGCCACAGAATCAAGCTTCTAAGTCTTTTGCAGGAGCTGTAGTTCAAATCCTAGTTTAATGCTGATGAAGACACACTAGCACAAACGAGAAATATGTACAAACAATTTTGCACTTCTGACTTTACTATAATTCAAACTTCTTAAAATGATCCAGTTTCAGCAGGCTGTGACTCTTCAGCCTCTCCAGTCTGTAATTTTAACTCCGTACTCAGCCACAGATGAAACATCTCAGGTCAGACAAGAATAAAAAAGAATTCTCTTATCACGGGTTTTATCCTAGGCCAGCTGGCTTTACATCATCTAGTAAACCAAAGATTTTCAACAACCTCCATTGGTTCCTAATTCTAGTTTAACCCTTATGAAACTAGAGTGTTTAGCTTCCCTTTATATTCTACAATGGATTCTCCCATTTTTCAGTCTTAAATTCGAGTTGTCTCCACCTTGGGTAGGTATATTCTGTCAGACAGTTTTTGACTGGTCAAAATGCACAGTACTATCGTTGCAAGACCCTTTTCAAGGAACCTCCTACATTCAGTCCCCTTTATTTTTATCTATAGCAGTCTTATTATGTCACAAGTACCCTTTCATGTTGTGCAGGAAGAAAGTGTTAAGCCAATATGAAACTAAAACAAAACTCAAAAATTGGTAACTGGTGGGCTATAATTCTCAGTGTCCTATTCATTTTTTCATTCTCTGCTTAGCTTGCAAAGTGTTCTGGGAGGACTGTGCTACGTGATTTGTCTGCAGGTCATTTCTAATATGTGGAACACAAAATAAAGATGACAATAACAACACACTGTTCAATTTGCACGTTTGTGTATTTCCTTCAAGAAAAATAACATTTCCAGTTTGCTGTGTTCATTTCATCATTACCCTCTTCTATACATTTATTTTAGATGTGGAATGGTTAACATATTAATGCATTGCTTTGTGAAGAAGAACTATTTTTATTTCTACAGACCATGTATGCAACAAGCCCATATTCAGATCCTGTTGTGTCAATGGATCTTGATCCCCAACCAATTACAGATGAGGAGGAAGGCTTGATTTGGGTTGTTGGACCAGTTCTTGCAGTGGTGTTTATCATCTGTATCGTTATTGCTATACTTCTTTATAAAAGGTAGGTTTACCTTTTAGTTTTCTTGCAAGGTATGTCGCTTTCCCTCTATATTGGTTACTTTGTAGTACTGTTCCACACTGTACTTTTGCAATACAATATTAACTGTCATTGCTTTGGAACATTTTGAAATTTATTAATGGCTTCCAGAATGCTGCAGAAATTTTTAACTGAAAGTTTTCAATAATTACAGGTATGTGAGTACATTTTTATGCTGATTACACTATATTAACACTATTGCATTTAAATGTTTTTTCCACTTTGCATACATTTGTATGCAAAGATACATTTGTATGCGAAGAAAGTAAATATGTGCTTGCACATAAATATGTATGGAATTTGCACATTTGACTTTTTAGAACTTGTTTATAGATGTATAATAGTAATGCATTAGGGGTTACATTCAGCTTGTTGCTAAATGTGATTTTCATCTCCATTCAAGTAATTTGAATTTCAACTTTTGACAGTTGGCCTCAATTTGGCAATGTATCTACATGAATTTGGAGCTCTGATGTGAGAGATTAAAGAGACATCAAATAGCTGTTTTCTACTAATCTTGCAACGAGATCAAAATTCACTCATTCTTCTTTCACTCTCTATGACACAGATTTAGTTTTGCTATTACACAAAGGACTTCCCTTTGCCTTACAACATACTCAGTGAATATGATGCCATAATTTATATGTAGCAGCCTTTTACAGTGTAAATGAGTTAACATGGGTCAAGATACTAAACCAAAACCAAAGAATAAAACTCAAAAAGGTTATTTTTGATCTTTGTATTTAATTCCTAGTACATTCTTGAAATATATTGATAAAGTAGATTAGAGGAATATTACAAAGATGCTGCCAATTTCTGAGGAGGGGGCACACTAGGGATAATTTTATAAAATGAAGTATGTCTTCTAAAACAAATGGCTATGATGCTATTACCTCCATATAAATATTTAAATCTGAGCCTGTATGCTCTTCCCACATTTGGTGTCTCTGGTCAAATACCTCTTAAGTTTCATGAAGAGAACTCTCTTCAGGTTTAGGAAAGAATTCTCTGTTTGGCAGTCAATAACCACTCCAGAGTTAACTTCACCTTTTGATTCCAAATAGATATACACTTAGAGAAATGTTTCAGGGCTAGAATCATACAGCATCTGTTGCTTGCAGATACTATGTCTTCTGAATGCTTCTGGTAGTTCACAGCCAATCAAATTAGTCACGAGCTCTGTTTTTGTCAGTCACTTCAAAAACTGGCCATTGGAGATGTGCTAAAAGTGAAATACTCCTTTCTTCTAATTATTTTAAAAGTAAATCTTCTCCCATACTAAAAGACAAATCCGAACTATTGTACTATGAACAATAGTATATTAAGCAGATGTGCAACTAGTTTGAGAGTTACTGATTATATTTATGGAACTAAAAAAATAATCTTCTAATCTATTACCAAAAAAAACAAAAAAGGGAATATTCCACATATGAGCAGGTAAAATTTGCTCATCAGTAGTGTGAAGAGATTGTCATTCGCTGAGAATGGGGGACATGTTTTCCATCTGTTATTTACTACTTGTACTGGAACTGTTTGGGCAACTGTCCATATGTATTTATTTATTTTTCTATTTTCAGCTGTTTACTCTAATTTGTTAAACTGCACTGATTTGGCAAATACCTCCAAGAAATTATGACTGCAGTTTTAGCAGTCTGTGGTCCTCTATGAGCTTTTATTTCTGTAAAAATATAGTATATAATTGGATATTTTTTCCAAGAGTAGGTAACCTGAATGCAAGTTTACTGCTAGATTTTGATAGATTTGCTGGCTGTAGAAGAGCAGTGACAAGACAGTTGGGATATTTAACATATTGCTTCAAGAAAACAGTGAAGTTTAATTTGTGAGTTAAATAGACCTAATGTGGCTACAGGAGTTGGATGGAATATATTAAAGAAACAGGCAAACAAGTAATTTTTTGGATGCAGAAAATTTTACAAGTATATTTCTAGACTGTATTGGGGTGTAAGTGCAATAAGTATGATAGCGAGAAAAGAAAATGAAGGTAGAGGGCATCAGTCTAGTTATGAACATATATGCAAAAAAAATTACAGAGGATTTTGTAAAAAAATGTGCAGTGCAAAGAGGATGACCAGTAAATGACTGTGTCCTCTGAAGTGCAAAGAGTAGTAACTCAAATAAAGGTCAACTATGTTTAATTCCCTTTGTCCATAGAAACCTTTTTGATCAGACTTGGACCACTAAGCTCATGATTTACAATACTGCTTATACATTTTAATTACAATCACAGAGAAATTACGACTGCAGTTTCCAAAAGAATAATTTTATGGGGAGAAGCCTTCCCCTTCTTTAAAACAGGCATTATTAGATAGAGTGGATAAGTTTCATGGGTTGGTTTGAAGTATATTAAACTGTTCCAAAGACAAGCAATACATGTTTGAACTCTTTATTATTTGTTGTTAGGCTGTAAAAAGGTTATTGCCTCTGCGTTTACTTTTCTTAAAATCTGAAAGCAAAGATGGACAAGTTTTCGGATCATATATTGGAATATAGCCAAAAGGTCATTGCAGCTTAGTAAGTAACAGTAACAGATGAGAATAATACTGAAGAGTACCTTTTCTTGTCATTGGTATAATAGCCAACACAGATGAGGCCAATTATGGAACCAAACTCCATATTTATTTTATGGAATTTTACCATATTCCATATTCCATACCAATTCTGCACACTCCTGTGTGCAGAAGAATCCACAGATTCACAGAATCAAAGGGCCATACCTCTGGAGTGTTTCATCTCAACTCTGCTCAGAGCATGCTCACCTGCAGCAGTTTGCTGAGAGGAAAAGTTTTGTATAGCTAAGAATGAAAACTCAATGACCTTTTTGGGTAACTTGTTCTCATATTCAACTATCCTCACAGTAAAAACTATTTTTTCCTGAATTACGGTTGACTGTGTCTTGGCAAGTGGAACTGACTTGGCCATTAACCAGTTCAGTGTTCTCTGTCCTTGCAGCAGTGAAACCACCCTGCAGTCATAGTAAACATGACACCTATTTTGTAGCAAATCTTTCCATCTAGTAAACTTTATAAACAATCAAATCAAGAGATTCAAGTAAATTAAATAAATCTTGCTTCCTTTTTGGCCATTTTCTTGTTGACAAGAAAATAAATATTTTCTTTGTTCAAAGATGGAGTATCTTATTCAGCACAGTAAGATTTGCATCCAAAATCTCAAACAAAAGCATACCTAGATAGATAGATACATAGATAGATAGACAGGCAGATAGATAGATAGATAGATAGATAGATAGATAGATAGATAGATAGATAGATAGATAGATAGATGGTGTAAGTCCTTGAGGAAATAATTAACCATGAGAAGGTCTGCTTGAGTCACAGTTTACATATATTTTGTGTGTTTGATGGATGTTCAATTACATAGGGTTAGGTTGATTAGGAAATTAGTGAATGTTAAAGGGCTCTAGAATTTGTGTGATGTTTCTCAGAAATGAACAAACTAGAGAGAAAAGTGATTGTCCCCATGATGCATCCTGTCATCTCATTCTCAGGTTTTGGGTGCATTTTTCTTTTTTTGTTTTTTTTTTTAACAAATTAATTTATGTGGATATTCCTTGTAGTTTTTAAGAAATCACAAATTCCCTAATTTCAGTTTTCCACTGATGAAGAGCAAAAGGGTTCCTCATTCTAGATTTTTGAGTTTCTAAGGAAGTTAAAGCCATCTTGACAGACTTTGTATTGTTTGCTTTTATAAAGTGCAGCTTTTTGATTTGCTTCAGAAGATTGTAGCCTAAACTTAAATCTTTTGAACATAGTAGCTCAAGAACTCTGAATCATAGTGTCATAGATTAGTTTGGGTTGGAAAATACCTTTAAAAATTATCTAGTCCAACCCCCTTCCATAAGCAGGGACATTTTCATCTAGGTCAGGTTTCTCAGAGCCCCATCCACAGGCCTTGAAAGTATCCAGGGATAGGGCATCCACCACCTTCTGGGGAATCAAATTAAATAGTGCTTCATAGTCTTCATCATAAAAAAAGATTATTTCTTCTGGCTAGTCTGAATCTACCCTCTTTCACTTTAAAACCGTTACCCCTTGTCCTGTCATTATGGGCTCTACTAAAAAGCCCTGTCCCCATCTCTTACAAGAAAGTCCTTTTAAGTACCAGAAGGATGAAAGCGAGTCTTCCAAAGCCTTCTCTAGTCAGGCTGAACAATCCCAGTTCTCCCAGCCTTTCCTGTTCCATCTCCCTGATAATCTTTGTGACCCTTTTCTGGATCTTCTCCAGCAGATCCATGTCTTTTTTGTACTGATGATCCCAATATTGCATGCAGCACTCCAAATGGGGTCTCACCAATGTGGAGTATAGAGGCAGAAACACTTCCTTTGAATGCTGGTCTCCCGCTAAATCTTGAGCTATAAGAAGAAATATGCTTTCAAGAGAAAAACCCAGATGTTAAAAATATTTTTAAAAGCACAGAAATGCAAAACAGGAAAATGGGAAATCTTAAGTGATGATGAAGAATTTTAAAGACTTTCTCATACTGTGTGTGTAATGTGGTCATTGCAGAGTACAAGCTGTTAAAATGTTTGTAGAACCCATGTTTATTATGATCAACACAGAGAAAGATAAGCACTGTAGTTATAGTGTCTGTGTATAACAGAACACATTGGTGAGAGATAGTAAATTATTTTTCCCGTTTACCTAAACTTTATAGATCATAGATCACTATAGATCTGTACAGATCACAGTAGACCTCTAGTACATGGCATTCATTCTAAATCTAAAAAGGCATGTAATACTTCACTGGAAAAAGATTTATGATTCCATTTCTTTCCAGAGTACTATTAAAAATTTCTTGCTATTTTATTACCTGGTTTTGTAAAACAGTTTTAGAAATTTTCATTTCTTTTTATTACAATTTTTTAAATTTAGTGCAGGTCTTATGTGTCTCATATATCAAACCTTGTTCATCACTTCGTTTTCTCTTCCTCTTCTCCCTTTTTCTCCTTCCCATTCTGCCTTCCACTTTCATTTTTCCTCTCTTCCCTCCTCTCATCTCTATTCTCTCTAGAAAGTAAGAGGGAGCGACATCTCAGTGAGAAGTAATTTTTCAATGTAATGTTAACATTACTTTCATGGCTCAATTTAAACACCCATTCTCTCTCCATTGTCTCACTGGTTAAAATTTGAAGTCTCATTTCTTGGCAGACAGAGGTGTATTTTTCAACAGAAGATTCACTTTGGACATGACCTTGGGTCCTCCCTTTATTCTATGATTTCCAAGCATTGAATATTTTGATGAGCTGTCATGGCTTAATTTTGGTTAGGTACATATCTTTACTGCAAATCAAAATTTCTTGTATCTCCTGTTTTGATGATAATTCAGGTGTTGGTGGTCAACTAACATTTCACCTTTTCTTCCCTCCTTGCTGCACTAAAATGGAGCAGTAAACCTGACAGGTGAGAAGTGAAAAATAATCACTCTTCATTTAATACAGAAAAGGAGAAAAAAGAGAAAAAAAAGTCATCATGATAATGATCTAAGACAAAGCATCTGTCAGTCTTAAGTGAATGTAGGCAGTAATCTGTCAATGAGGGCAAGTGCAAGATTTGCTATGTTATTTACAGTGCTGAAAAGTAATGTAATACAAGCAGCAGATTTTCACTGAGGGTTTTTTGTGTCTCCATGGGGTTAATTTTCAGAGCTCAGTAATGCTCATATGATTTCATTTGTGTTTTAGTGATATGCAAACAGTGGTTGTGCACAATAATCAAAGTTCTTAAAGGAATCCATGGTTGTAGTTGAGGCATTAGCTGCTCTGAATCTTCATAATGTCCCATATACATAAACTCCACTGACTTAAAGTTCTACCAGTGAAAATGATGCAGTGATATAATTTTTCCTTTCTGGAATTTTTTTGCCACCTATTTCAGAATCGTTGCATAATCTGGAAGAAATGAGATGTCTTCTACAGGCTGGAGAGATTTAAAAAAACAGAATGTCTCTCCAATTAATAATTCATAATAAACTATCTGTTATTCTATAAGTACTCAAAATATTCAGATACATGATTAGAAGAGATTTTTTTTTTTTATTAGATTAATATGAAATTGCAGCCTGGTACTAACTTCCAAGTGGAAAAAGTTAAATGAAACTTGTCCCTGGACAGTTCCAGAAACTTAAGGACACTTAATACCCTTAGACTTAAAAAGAAGGAAGTACAGGGTAAAAGACTTTTTGAAAGCTATATCACACATCTTAAGTAAGATGAAAAAGCACTAGGGCCAAGTGCTAATGTGAAAGGAGTTTGGAATAGTAAAAATCAAAGGAAAGGAATCTCAAATGAGTTTATATGTACTAATTTTGTTCTAAGGAGACTAAACACAGAATAATCAGATTTAAATTTTTATTGCTTCACTAAAGAGCAGTTAATACATATGTTAAGGTATGTGCTGGAGAACAGGTGGAATGTTTTTACAGTAAAACTTTTTCTTTTTTCCAATAAAACCATAGAACTAGTGACTTTCAAACATTCAGGCAATGATATTTGACTTTTTTTCATAACTTTTATAATCTCACTGTATTTCACATGGTCTTCCTTATTTCAAAAGCAGCAAGAAATTGACTGGAGTAATAACAGATTTATCATTGTCACATTGTGAGTCAATGAGGAAAAAGCAAGTGTTATGTTAACATAAATATTGGGCACCTGGAAAACATTCTGCTATCGTTACCCTTAAAATAATCTCAGTTCTGTTTTCACAACATAACTCTTCCTCTGTTTGCTTCTTCATTTTATGTTACATAAAAAATATCAGCCACATTGTGTTTTCATTGAGGACCCCACAGATAACTTAGGAAGAAAGATTCCACTTTCTGTATAAAAATGCAGAGTGGTAGCTACTCTTCATGTAACACAGTTCTCCATGTTTTAACATCATATACATACAGATAACAAGTCAGTTTTAGCAAAAATGTCAGTGAGAACACATGGATTCTGCTTCTCACTAGAGAATGGGAAACATAGGCAACTTTCTTTCTCTTTTATCTCTTTAATTCTGCCTGATTTTTTTTTTGTTTTATTTTTCTTCCTTTGGAGTGAAAGTACTAATTTGATTAGAAATATTCATACAGATCTAAGCCTTAAATATATGTAGACCTGATAAGACATATGAAGATTGCCTATTTTAGCTCTTATAGAGATGAGAGGAAACAGAGCAAATTCTTACATCCTAGAAAGTGAAAAGAATAGATGTCTTCTTGAATAGGTGTCTTCTGTACTGTTCTTTCTCCTATTAAAAATACCTAAAGAATGAAAATTATTTTTATAGTAATGCAGAGCTATGTGTATAAGGTAAGAAATATTTAATCACAATTACTTGGGATGGTCTAGCTCAAGAGTTTGCTGCTTTTTTATAAAGGAAAAAAGTATAAGGTATAGCTAGGTAGCATTTAAAATAGGAGAATCATCTGAATTTTTATAGGCTTAATGTTATAAAAGTAAAGTACTAGGATGGCCAGAAGGATGCTCTGAAAGAGCAATTTAGGGCAGAATGCAGCTATTTTCTCTCTGACGATTTTACCACTGCAAATTGTAGGTACCCTACCCACCACTCATAATTATTTACACTGCATCAAATACTTTTTCAGAAATAAACATCTTGCCTTTAGAATATAATGCCAAAACATTCAGGCACCTCTGTGAAGCTAACATGTCTATCTTCTGTTTATGTGTATTCACCTTCTCCGTGCAGGAAGAGGGCTGAATCTGATTCTAGAAAGAGCAGCATACCCAACAGCAAGGAGGTCCCCTCTCACCATCCCACAGATCCAGTGGAGCTGCGACGCCTTAACTTTCAAACTCCAGGTAAGAGGCGACAATAACTCACTGGGACCTCTGTGATCACAGATGATTACTGATGCTATTACAGAAAAGAAACATGGATTGTTTGGAAATGTGTATTTTGATTGAGGGTTTGTGGGGTGGTTTTTTTGGTTTTTGCTGCAAAATGTATTTCTTCATTAGCTTTTGAAATAATTAAGTAATTTTCTTTATTTAAAAAAAAGCCTGCTTGAAAAAAAATCTGAAGTTTTGTAAAAAAAAGCCCAAAGACACATTTGCTGTATGAGTGTGCTTTACTTGCAAAAATTCCAGCTTAAACCTAACAATGCTAGAAAATATTACTTGGAAATGTACATCCCTCTGTTTATTAATGATATTTTTATGGACGCTTCTTTGTAAATAAGCTTCCCTTTTAACTAATGCATTATGAGGTAATATATTAACATCATTGTGAGTTCCACTGGTTTGCAAATGTACAATACAGAAGAGAAATACATAACTAGATAAATGGTCTTGATGTTGAAAATAAGGCTGTATGTTGTGGTCAAGGAGGATATAATTATGTCAGTAGTTTGAGGTCAGAAGGAACACACTCTCAAATACTCTTAATTTTTTTTTCATTAATCACTGTTTTATTAAAGATGTTTAATCTGATAGTAAAGAAGCACAAACAGAGAAATATTTTTTAAAGTATTTTTATCACCATTGCAGAAGTCAACTTTTACTTAAATTGGCTTTGTTTTGATTAAGTTATGCCCCAGTAGACTTGTTTTCTACTGCAATATATTTGCATGGATTCTGATGCTAATTAGATGCTAAATCTTCCTGAGCCTCGTGTTTTTGTCAAGCTTACTATCTTAAGTAAAAAAGGTAGTGAATTCAAGTTCATAAAAGCAGGTAATTAAGTGTTTGAGATGCTGAGAATTAGCTGCTGAAGTTGACATGATAAATACCATTAAAGGGTTAAGTGAACATGCAAATCTCATTCCTGATCTTCTAAATAATGACTGTATTGAGATGATGTTGCCCCAGAAGGAGTGTGTCTGCAGAGTAGTGAATGTGGCTAAAGACCCACACTTCATACACATGGCAGAAGTAGAAAGGGAAGAGTCTGGATGCTTGAGTTTTGCTCCAGCCTTGCTTTTTCAGTCTGTTCCAGTACACTGCGCCTAGCAGCTGGAGCAAATCAGGTGTGTTTCAGGAGCACATCTTCTAATTTCATCTTAGTGTGGGAATCTTATTGACAGGCTCTGGGACCTGTGTAGCATAGGAACGTAAATACAGTAAATGCAAATAATTGAAAGGTTTTATTCAGTGTCCTTCTGAGGCTACAATTTCAGTGGCAGCTCATTGTTTCTGGGTGAAGTTTTTATCTGTTACTCAGCACTTTTGTGAGTTTTTAAAAGAGTGTTACAGTGAAATAAATATACATTAAAATCTTTTAAACGTGAAAAGAAAAAATACTGTTCTTGAAGTCTAGCTTATGCCTAAAAGAAGTAATTATTTGTATACAGATATATAATGAGTAGAGTAAATGGCTTACTAGAATCCCAGAATTGTTTTGTTTGGAAAAGATCTCTAAAATCATTAACCAATCCAAGCACCTTATGTTCAACAATAGGCCATATCCTGAAGTGCGACACTCACATGTTTTCTGAGCACCCGGGGACAGTGATTCCACCGCTTTCCTGGGAAGCCTGTTCCGATGACTCATGACCCTTTCATCATGAAAAATTTTTTCCTAATATCTAATCTGAGCCTCCCCGGCATACCTTGAGGCCATTTCCTCTCCGTTGTATCACTTGTTAACTTGGAAAAAGAGATTGCCCCCACCTGGCTTCTTTCAGGCAGTTGTAGGGAGCATAGCGTCTCCTCTCAGCCTCCTTTTCTCCAGGCTAAACACACCCAGCTCCCTCAGCTGCCTCTCATAGGACTTATGGTCCAGACCCTTCCCCAGGTGCATTGCCCATCTCCAGACATGCTCCAGCACCTCCATGTCTTTCTTGGACTGCTCCAGAACTGGACACAGGATTTGAGGCGTGGCCTCACCAGTGCTGAGTACGGGGGGACAATCCCTGCCCTGCTCCTGCTGGCCACACAGTTGCTGACAAAAGCCAGGATGAGCCAGCTGCTCAGTGACCTTCCCCAGCATCAAGGCCAGGTTGACAGGCCTGTAGTTTCCTGGATCATCCTTCTTGCCCATCTTGTTGATGGATGTCCTGTTTGGAAACCTCTAGTCAACAGGAGCATGCCCAGTTAGGCAGGGCTGCTGGTACATGAGGGAAGGAGGCTCAGTGAGTACTTTAATCAATGCCCTTGATACCCTTAGGTGTATCCCCTCCAGTCTCACACAGTTGTGCATGTCTAAGTGGTGTAGCGGGTTGCTGACCATTTTTTCCAGGATCAGGGAGACTTAATTCTGCTCCCCATAATTGTCTTCCAGCTCAGGGGGCTGGATGCCCACACAGCAGTTGATATTGCTATTAAAAATTTAGGCAAAAAAGGCACTAATTTCCTCAGCCTTTACCTCATCAATCGTCACTATGTTTCCCTCTTCATCCAATAAATAATGGAATAATAACAAGATAGATCAGCCTAATTTTCTGCACTCCATTTATTTAGATGCAAAATCTTATCTATTTATTTAGTATTCATCATAATTAAAATGAAACATGAGGGAAAAAATCCTGCTACCAAGTGCTAACATATAAAATTAATTTATTGTAATTAATTTTTAATTTACATGGAGAAAGTAAAGTTATTAAGAAATGGCAGAATTTGTGGCACTTGTAGACACAGTAATTCCACGTCATTGATTTGAAGAGACCTGGAGACAATTTAAGGCATACTTTTTCTTGCAGGGCTATAGTTTATCTGTGAAGTTTGCAGTTTTCTGTGAAGCTATTTGAGCAGAACATCTGTGATCTGTTTCTACTGGAAACTGCTCATCTATAATTCTTTTCACAGACTGGAGTACTACCTTATTATTAAAAATACAATACACCAAATGATGTTCTTTTTCCTTATTATTTTATCTCTTAAGGTCCCTAGACACAGGTCAGTCCATTGTACTATTCAATCAAATACCAAAGGAAAAAAATCTTACCCAGTAGATTTGTCTTACTTTGTTACACTGTTAACTTACTCTCTTAACATGTTCTTAATATGTAAACAGTCACAGTGAAATCAAGCTACAGTTCTTTTGTTAATAAAAGCAGAATTTCACTTAAATTAACTTCAATTAGGGCTACCATGTCATTAAAATCTGAATAAATTTAATATAAGTGTTTAGATCCTACTGGAATATTTATCCATCTCCCAGCCACCAACACAACATCAAATAATATGCAATAATTTTTTTTTAAATAAACATAAAGAAACTACAGAAAGGCTATACATTCAGGATATCTGCTGTGTTGGGTTTGTTGTTCTTGCACTTTCAAATATATGGGTTTTATTTTCTGCAAGGTAGCAGAACTAGATAGGGAGGTACTGCAAAGGAGGTAACTGAGGGAAGGGGGTAGAGCTGATGTGGTTCTGTGTTGGGTACCTGAGAAATCTGCTATTGCCTTCATAAAATGAGGCATTTCTCAACATTGCCTGCCAATAAAACAGAGGTCAGAGTGGTGAATATACTATAAGTACAAGTGCATCAAGGTAGATGATTTGACATAGTTGCTATTCTGATGATTTATTTCTTTAAATTATGAAAGCATCCACAGTTTGCTTGGAGCTTTCCAGGCAGACCAATGGCTTCCAGTGGGAGAGGAAAACAATTTTTAATGAATCCATAATGTACAGAAGTGTTAGAGAAAAAAATTCTAAATTACATTGGCATATGAGACACTCCTATAAAATTATGGATTGCCATAAACTTTAGTACATTAAAAGATTTCTGAACAGCCACATTCCAAAAATCCTATCAATCATATATTTTGTATAAGGAAAGACCTGATTGGCTACAGATATCTAAATCATTTGAAACCTAAGTCCTTGGGGTAAATTTGAATTTCTAACCACAATTTTAAATTACTCCCAATGCAGAAGATTAGGTATAGATTTTTGACACAAAATATGAGAAAGCAATATTTTATCTTTGGTGATATTTAGACAATCATTTTGGTACAAATATGTTGTACTTGTCATAAAATTTTCAATTCCGTATGAGGATGTTATAAAATTTCACAGTCTAAACTACCAGCACAGGAAATGTATTGCTTTCCTTTCACTTTTATTGTCTACATTCTTCAGTAGTGTAAAGAGATCTGAAGGGCTCAAAGCTAAAGAATTTCCTATCTTACCTTGTTCAGAAAGGGTCAAATTTATTTCTGGCTTCCCTCCTCATTGGATGAAGTAACTCCATAGATAAATTTCACACTTTGCCTTGACATTTGGAATAGTCCACAGTTCTGTATCTGAGACCAAGATCCCAGGTCCATGTGTGTTATCCAAAAATGTGTATGTGTTAGATAAGCCCATATGCCAGTGAGTGGGTCACAGCAGTGCCAAGTTCTCTTTGAGTAAACACAAAAATACCCAATGTCTCAGTAGGATTTCATTTTTAAGTCTGTTATTCTTCCATAACTGGAATACCTGAAGAAAAGTCTGTCTCATTCTTGCCTTTCTACAAGTTGCCTATGAAACGCAGAATTAAAATCATTAACCTGGTGCACAAATTTTAGAGGTCTCTGTGCCACATGGGAGAGTTAAGGTAAAGAAGGGGTAATAATTAAGCCTCACAAAAGGTTTCATCAAATATGGCAGCCCAGTTGTGCAGAGGGAATTTAACTGAAATTAAGTAGTTTGAGTGGGTTCTGAGAGATCCAAGGCTCAGGCAGACTTCAATCTGCCAATCAGCCAGAGAAATAAATTGAATCATGCCTCAAAAGCGACTGATTTTTTTATCCCCATTTAACTATAAAATGTGTCACACTTATAAGTAATTTTTGTAATTGGGTGCCAATTAAACAATTATCTCATTGTATCTTATGAGCTAAATAAGATGCTTTTAAATGCAAGAAAAATAAATAGAGTTATTACAGCTCTAAATTAAAGACCTTTCTTTTTTAATTAGATAAGTGCTCACTTATTCCCTGAGTTGCTAAGGAATTTCCACAAACTTATTTCCATGATAAAGCAGAAAAAGCATAAAACATGTTCAGAGGAAAAGGGTGCAAACAAAAAAAAAGGTGGAAAAAGTGATGTCTGGATTTAGTTACCTGCTTTGCATGACAGCAGAATATTTTTTTGCGCAGTTTATCCACTCAACATCTGTTTATGAGAATTATGCCAATGTTGAAGGAAGTACTGTGCTTTGTCTCCATGGCAAAAACAGACTAAAATGCTTTCTCATAGTGAGCCATCATACAAATAGCTCTTCTTATGCACATCTCACGTGGAGGATTTAGGCACCTAAGAGAGGTACAGCTTACAATGCAAACAGCACTTCTCTGCTATCCCATTTTGCTTTGAAACCTGGAGGAACCCAGAATCTGCTTAGCGAGAAGATGAAGTTGAAAAGTCTTCTCTTCACAAAAGTTACCCCTTTTTTTTTCCTCTGAATTTTAGACCATGGTTTTTGTAACATCTTACTGTATTTGACATTTTTATATCAGGATCTGGAAATGAGGTTTCCCCTATTCTCCCTATAGGTGACTTTTACACATCTCTCAGAGGTGGTGCTTATGCTACAAGGCTGTGGAGCCTGCAGTGCTCCTCGTTAAAGCTCAGTCTTTGTTGCCGAAAAAGATAAAATGTTTTCATTCCAGAATAATTGATCAAGTTTTGAGGAACATAAAATATTTTTGAATAAAAGTGGCATAATTTTGCAATATTATATATGCATTTGCAATTATTTTAGAATAGCTGTTGCAGAATGATATATTTCTCTAGAGATTGTCTTGTAAATTTGTCTTTGTAATTTCATGCTCTGGCCTAGTTCTGGCTCTGTGAAAATGAAATTTTAAAGTAACAGTAATTTTCATGTACTAAAGGCATTCTTGTTAAGTTTTCATGAATGCTGAATTCCTACTGAATAAGGGTCATCCTTACTTTTTTCCATTTTCCATGTCAGAATTTAAAGTAGGTATTTTTTCCCATCTTTTTGATAAGGATAACTCTCAACAACCACTGTTACTTATTACTTCCTTTTTCTATAAAGGGGTATCTCAATCAGCATAGATTCGTATGTAAAAGAGTGTTCTGTAAATTATCAAATAAAAATGAGACATTTGTAAAGTCACAGACAATTAATTCAATGTGGACCTAACGTACCGCTCATTTCCTAAAGAAATTTCTGCGACAATTATGTGTCACATTTTCACTTCATGTAGATTATAGTCAGTATACTAGCAGATTTGCTCTTTAATTTCTGACTTTGTTCTTGTTTATTTTGGGTATGTGAACCTACAGTTCCAAATTGGTAAATAAATGTATGTGTCATAAATGTTTCTAAAAGTCTTTATCATAAAACCCTGACAGCAAACAAAATCCTAAATTAATGCACTAATGACAAGCCTAAAACACCCACTTGATTAGCTGTGATAAGGAAATATAATTAACAGGTTTAATGTCTCTTAATATGCAGATGATTTCTGACCTTGCTCTCTTAGTTTTTTCCTTGAAATTGATGCAGAAATAGTATTTCATGTTCCTTAGTCATGTATTTACCACAGATTAACCAGAGAATAATTCTACACTGTAATCAAACCATACATTGTTATTTAATTCATGCAAAGGAATTACTACTAGGCTGCATAAGATCAATTACATTTGGCAATCTTCTACCAAATCTGGTTATAAAAAATTTTAATGGGTACAATTTCAACTGTGTTTTGCATGTGGTGGTTTTGGGGGTTTTCTTTTCTTGAGTTTTCAGGTGTTTTTATCTCTTTTTTTTTTAAGGAAAAAAAAAAGAGATACCATATTTAAAAGAGAATTTGAAAGCATGTTTCAGCATGGTATTTCTTTTGACTTTTTAGCATGTCACAGGACCTGTTGTAATTTAGCTGTATTTTGTCTTTAAGTTTTTGTGTTGTCATGACGTATGTTGATTGGTGTGGGAGTGTGTCATCAAATAAGTGTATTTTCTTATTTGTAACCACAAAAAGAAGTGAGTTTAACTGTATTTTAACTGGGATCTTTTGAGTCAAGTTCTACACCTGCTCAATTGAAGCCTCATGCTTTTGCATGAGGTGTGATGACATCTTTGGATGTTTATTCATAGCATATTCAGTTATGATTCACAGACTGATTACATAACAAAAGCCCTCCAGCAGTTCTTTTAAAAAATAACTACTTATATCAGTAGAGCCCATTTTATGTATTTAAAGTATGAAAATAGAACAAATGCTATTACTTTGTAAGTTAACTGCCAAATATTATTTGAGGAAAGTTATTCAAAGTGTAATTGCTGAAAATTAGATGTAGAGGAAGGGTTTAAATGCAGTTTAAATTTGTCAGTTTCTGAAATTGTAAGTAGTTCCTCTTTTTGCCTTAGAAAAATTTACCTTCAAATTTCTTACTTAACACAAAGTGTTTAATGTGAAATCTCCCCTTGGAAATGTCAACTGTCATATAGAGAAGTGTATAAATAAAAATAATTAAAGAATGGGTGTTCAGCATCTTTAGAAAAATATTACTTCACAGTAAGTTAATTATTATGACTTGTGTTCACGATGCTGGTGATTTAGTCAGGTTCATTGTGTGATGGGTGAGTCTCACACTCACTGGGTTTATGACCTTTATATTTACAGTAGGGTAACTGCACCTTTAAATATCTTAGTTGAGTTGCCAGACGCTGTTTTGTGCATGTCTGAAGTGCCTGTATGTACAAGATGATTGATTATGATGGTCTACTGCTGTTACTAATTTGTTTCCCATTTCCAATTGGCTTTTACTTTTTACAGCTTTGAGCAGTAATTCAGTCCCCTACGCCTCCCTGATTGGCTCTGTGTCCTCCCTCTCTAGCCAAACTACCACTCAGTCCTTATATGATAATAACTCTCTCCCACGATTCGCTCGAAAAGGTCTAAACATCTTTGTCTCTATTATTTTCTCTGTTCAAGCACTGTTTTAGATGTACATCAGTCCACCTCCATTTCTGGATCAATCTAGAGTTCTCCTGTGCCTTTCCACCCGCATATTTTCCATAGGGGTGCTTGATCTGGATCAATCCGTCTAATTATTAGATGACTGATCTCATTTTGAGAGTAGCCAAGCCCTAAATAAAATTTGTAAGAAAATGGGAGAGAAGCAGAGCTGCAGCAAATAAATTAGTACTTAGAGACTAATTTTTTTATTTGAAATTTTTAAGGAATCTACCCACTGATCTGAATATTCTGCTTTGTTAGTTGACTGACAACTTGCTTTAATGGCTTACCATCACAGATGTGCTATGAAGATTCCCTAAAACATATATATAGGGTCAGAAGAATTAGGGCCAGTGCTGCTGGACATAATTTTGGAGTCTATTATGATGCTTGAAATGTCAAAGAATCCAAAAGAAAACAGGAATTAAAAACAAAATTAGAAGAATTAAAGGAATTAAAGCACATACTGTAGTGTGACTGTGTTGTAGCCACATGGTCATTTTCAGCTATGTTTAAAGAAAATGCTAGTCAACTGTCTTAGGCATGTTCTTGAAAGTCACGGTGACAAAGCAAACTGCATTGTGCAACATGCCTTCCAGCTTGAGCCCCCTTGAGTCATCAGTGTTTTTCCTTTGTAATTTCAAGAGATCCTGGGGTTCACTAGCTTAACTTTTTCTTGCCAGCTCTGATCTCTTCCCTAAGCTATTGAAACCTCACTTTCATTTTAGGGTGATAGTCTAAAGTATGAAGAGAAGAATGTAAGCATTTTGGAGAAAGCTCATGAAGACTGATAGCTTGAAATAAATATGTTCACAAAATTTTGCCTGTCAAATCTTAAGCTGGCAGATTGTTCTAGTTGACCCCACATCTTTTCTGTCTTTTTGGTTTGTTTTTTTGTTGTTTTTTTTTTGCCTTGCTGTCCCTGTACCCCTTTACACACCCATCTGTACTTCCAATTCCAAGCTCTTCTTCTTTTTCACTTAGTACCTTCATCAGTGGACAAAGATGTTTACACCTGAAGTAGATTGTAGGTACTTTTAGGGGTTGATAAATGGGATTTCAGATTAAGCATATATTAAGGTACTAGTGCAGTCAGCATGTGAGTCCAGCCAAACTGTACAACCCCTGCCTCTACAATCTGCTACTAGTGAAAACATTTTTGAAGTTCTAATTGTCTTATGTCCAATGTTGTCTATAGTGACTGTTGTCTTAAAGCAGTGATGCATGTTGTTCTAGTCATTCATAGCTGCATGTCAGTCACCTCAGAATTCTGTAAAATACTTAAGTATTTCTAATTTAGAGTACACAGTCTTCTATACCTTGATGCATTGTTGTTGTTGCTGTTATTATTATTAATCTTCAATCTTTCCATTTCATTGCTTTATGCTTTATTTTATAAGTTAGTTTTATGTTGGTTTAGGTTTCTTTTTTTTTACTATTTCCTTTGCAGCTTCAGGTGTCTCTGGTTACCTTGGTAACCTTCATTATTCAAGTTTGTTTTTCTTGATTATGCATAAGTCACTTTGTTTTCTGTCAAAACACTATTGTTTCCCCTTTAGGGTTCTTTCAGTGTCTGTTTCTCAGTTCACATTTCTTCATCTAATTCAATAGAGTTTTCATTTCATGCATTGCAGTAGAAGGGGTTTAAAATGACATTAAGAGTCATTACTCAAAGCAGAGGTCAACATCAGGTCTAACTGTTTCATTTTTCCATGCCTAGCTAAACTCATTGACTCATATGACAGTAGCTCTTTCCTCTACACTAGGAATGTTAGCTTTGGGAATACATTTGGTGACTTTTTTAATTTGGCTTCAGAGCTCATCTATGCAGAGCATGTCCTGCTTTGAGTAACCAAACTATATGCCTGCTTCTCTCACATATGACATCTTTACTACTTACACATTTATAGACATTCTAACTACTGCATTTTCTAAATTTTAGAGCAATGCTATCACTGCAGTTCGCTTTAAATTTTGTTCTTCTTTCTTGTTCAACAGGTATGGCCAGTCATCCCCCAATACCTATCTTGGAACTTGCAGATCACATTGAAAGATTGAAAGCAAATGACAATTTGAAGTTCTCACAGGAATATGAGGTAATTTTCCCCAGTTCTTTACCATTCAAATTTTAAATGTCATGCTTGCTGTTTCCCAAGACTTCTGTCTGATATGGTACCAGGTTTGTATGATATTAAAACTGTGACCAAAAAAAAGGTGTAAAATGGCTACAGTGGTGGGTTGGATCCTTTGCTTATAAAATCCTGTTCTCTTTTTATAAGGATACATGTCTGGCAGATTCCATGGACACATACTTGAAATAATGTGTGAATGATACAGCATAGACTTGTTTTAGTATACAGACAGTTCCCTTCCTGCAGTTTAAAGATCCTTAGATTATGTATAATGTTGACAGGACACACAGAGCAAAAGCTCCAAAGAAGGTTCAGTCCACTGCTTTAGTTTTTTTTACATGAGATAAAAAGGTTTGCAAGTGCTTGTTGTCTCTTCTAGTGTAGCAGTTTCAGGATATTGTATTTTCCTCCTGTCAACAATACCACTCTGATAAATTGTGAGTGATGGTCTAGAAGAGCGTGAAAGAATGTGACAGGAAGACAGTAATCATTTACCAGTAATCATTACCACCTTGTCAGTAACCCACAGAGTATATGGGTATTGCTGTAGTGGAGGGTAACAGCCTCTCAGGTCAGTAATTTGTGACTAAAGGGACATAGGGAGCCATCCATTAAACCTGGTAAATTATAGTTGTTACTTTAATGCCAAAATATTGTCCATGTCAAAAATACCTGGATCAAGTATACACTGAACCATCAGTAAAGAAGTGCTTCTATAGATCAGCTATAGGTGATCATGTCAGTGATCCAAGGATTAACAACAGCACCCAGAGGGATCACCAACACAGTATTTTCTTTCTGGTCTGTTGTGTCACTAATCCTTGCTTAAAATCCTCCAACACTTTTTCAGCATGGTGAGGTAAAAGCCTGAGTTGCCCTTGCTTTTTAGGGACTGCACATTAGTTGCATTTGAAGATTTGTAAGGACACTGGCAGAGCTATAAAAAACACTCAAGATGACATTCACATTTTAGTTTCGTAGTAACACGTTACTGCAGGGTACATAGAAGCCATATATATTTCCATTGTATTTTAAAAGTCTTGACAGAAGATGTTAAAAATTAATACTAAGTACTGTGATGAAGAACTACAATTGCTTATTTTTTAATTGAATGTAGCATTCAGAAAGTCCTTAAGACCTCTTTAAGAAATAATCTCATTAGAAATTAAAAAGAAAATACAGTTTCAACAATTCCTGAAATAAATTTGTTGAAGAACAACTTAGGATTGCTGTTCATTGTTGCTGTCACATAAAAAATGTGGGAGAATCTCTGCATTTTTCTATGTGTAAACCCTATGTTCTTAAGTATGAAGATTGTAGCATATAAATAATCAGGCCATAATAAAAGATAACATTTGGTACAAATTTTAAAACCATTTTTTGTTGTACCATGGGCAAATTAATTGTTTTTTCTATGTAGAAAATCCCAAACCATTTACAAGTCATATAATATAGTATAATTTCTATACAAATAAAAAATTCAGCTGTACTACATGTTGAACATGGTGGGGACATGACATGGTTTTCTTATGCTGTATTAGAAATCAAAAATTTTGGTGTTTTGTATTACCTCTTTCTCACTTAAGTAATTAAAATCATTGTGAGAGTGTGTTTTAATAATTTATAGTCAATATTGAAAAATAAATTGCATTATTTATTTCTTAATATCTTCTGACCCTGCAGAAGTTTCTCTAGTCTCAAGTATACACTGAACCATCAGTAAAGAAGTGCTTCTATAGATCAGCTATAGGTGATCATGTCAGTGATCCAAGGATTAACAACAGCACCCAGAGGGATCACCAACACAGTATTTTCTTTCTGGTCTGTTGTGTCACTAATCCTTGCTTAAAATCCTCCAACACTTTTTCAGCATGGTGAGGTAAAAGCCTGAGTTGCCCTTGCTTTTTAGGGACTGCACATTAGTTGCATTTGAAGATTTGTAAGGACACTGGCAGAGCTATAAAAAACACTCAAGATGACATTCACATTTTAGTTTCGTAGTAACACGTTACTGCAGGGTACATAGAAGCCATATATATTTCCATTGTATTTTAAAAGTCTTGACAGAAGATGTTAAAAAATTAATACTAAGTACTGTGATGAAGAACTACAATTGCTTATTTTTTAATTGAATGTAGCATTCAGAAAGTCCTTAAGACCTCTTTAAGAAATAATCTCATTAGAAATTAAAAAGAAAATACAGTTTCAACAATTCCTGAAATAAATTTGTTGAAGAACAACTTAGGATTGCTGTTCATTGTTGCTGTCACATAAAAAATGTGGGAGAATCTCTGCATTTTTCTATGTGTAAACCCTATGTTCTTAAGTATGAAGATTGTAGCATATAAATAATCAGGCCATAATAAAAGATAACATTTGGTACAAATTTTAAAACCATTTTTTGTTGTACCATGGGCAAATTAATTGTTTTTTCTATGTAGAAAATCCCAAACCATTTACAAGTCATATAATATAGTATAATTTCTATACAAATAAAAAATTCAGCTGTACTACATGTTGAACATGGTGGGGACATGACATGGTTTTCTTATGCTGTATTAGAAATCAAAAATTTTGGTGTTTTGTATTACCTCTTTCTCACTTAAGTAATTAAAATCATTGTGAGAGTGTGTTTTAATAATTTATAGTCAATATTGAAAAATAAATTGCATTATTTATTTCTTAATATCTTCTGACCCTGCAGAAGTTTCTCTAGTCTATGTAAGCAAGAAAACTTTTAACATTCTTTCTTTCCTTCATTTATTTGGGGTTTTTTCCTCTTTTTTTTTTTTTTAAGTCTTTACAAAACATAAATCATACCATCTGGACCAGAATGGTCAGACATTCAAGATTAGAATATGGGCAACTGTGGGTCACCTTCAAGCTTCATTCATATTGCTTTGCCCAAGAAGGTTCAACATTTATCTTTGAAATTACGGCTTTAGACATACCACTTATTTTCCATCTAGTCCAAGATTCGTCCATTTTGAAATAGAATTAGTGAAAGCACTGCTATTTGGTTTCATGGTCTAGGCTAGGCAGTGGACTAAAGCTGCAGTTTGATGATCACTGTAAGTCATCTCCGTGTCTTGGCTGTGCATTCCTGTTGTCTCTCTTGTGCCAGTCCTGGCACTAGCAGATGTGCAGCTGTTCAAGGATTATCTCAGGAAATAGATTCAGCTGAAAACTAATTGTTTTATTTTTCTTTGCTGCTTTCAATTGGATCAGTTCCCTGAACTAGCTCACCACATGCCTGCTTAAGCTCTAGTGCCAGCAACGGGAAGTGGTGGGTACATTTGTGGTCAGGGATTGGGACCTTCTACTTCAGCAGCAGTTCTCACTAATATCCCTTAAACAATCTTTTTAAATCTGATTGCAAGGCAGAAAGAGGTACAGATGGTAATGGTTCAGTCATTATCACTTCAGATAGCACTAGAGCTGGTGAGACAGAAGGAAAAAGAGAGACTTCTCGTATTCAAAAGTTCAAGGTGTAACATGCAGCACAAAACTACTGACCTTTATTGATACCAGCAAAATCCTCCAATTAATTACTGTTTATGGAAGCAAAGAGTTTTCATCAATTACCACTGATGATTTTGGTGGTTTTTTTGATAATGCCCTTTCCTTTTTGGCAATTGTTTTATTTTACTTTTTATGGAATTGTTTGCATTGCATGGATGAAATTCTTCAAAGATGTATTGATTGTATGTATATATTGATTGTATGTATGTATACTGTAGTAAGTTATAACTTCGTGATACTATAAAGTAAAATATATGTTGGTGGTTTTCTGACAGACTCTGACTTCTCTTCCTTCTACCAGGAAGTTAACTCCATTCCAAAAGGATGTTTAAAATATTTTTTAGCACAATCTACTTCAGCTGCCACTTCAAAAGAACTACTGGTTTCACCACACAACCCATCTTTTAATTTTCTAAGAAACATCTGGTTACTTGTTCCCCTTCCAGCCTTGCTCAGGTTCCATCCACTTACTTTTGATCAGAATTTCTAGTTATATGTTCTTTAAGGCTCAGTGCCATCAACTGGACAAGCTCCTACTGCAACAAGTTTTCAGAAACTATTCCATAGTGCGTTCTTCAGGGCATCTATCCCAGCTCTTACAGGATCTCAGCAGAACAATAGAGATTTCTTCCATTGTACTTTACTCACAAATTTACCTTGAATACCATCTTCTAGGGGCCAAGCCTCAAGGATTATTACTGTGGCAAGATTCAAACAAACTTACAATTCATGTGTTACATAAAATTGTTCTGTAGTGTTAACACAAGATAGTGCTATGACTCCTCAAAGAGGTTCATTTCTGCTTCAAAATAAATTTTTCATAATCCTTCATTAATTTTTTGTTAGTTTGCAATCCCCAAGCCAAAAAAAATGTTGATTTACTCTGTTAGTATCAAATATCATACCATTAATGTCACACACTTATTTTCTGTTCTCTAATTTAAAGGCAGGATTGACCCCAGCTGATTATTGAGAAGCTTTTGCTGACTTTGGCAATTTCAGTGGTATTTTTATGTAATGTAAGGGTCCATATGGACTTGACAGCTGCTAAGCAAAAATCTGTGTTTATAAGATACTGACCTTTATATTGTATCTCCTTCTTATCTGAGACTTCAGAATTTAAAAATAAAAAGTGGTCACGGAGATTAGCTGAATAAATCCAGTACTGTTCTGCCTATTTTATGATGTATTTGTAAGGTAGTTTCCTCCTGTAAGGCAGAACAGAAAATATATTCTTCCAATATATTCCTCCTCAGATTTCTGAGACTTGTAAAAATTTAAGAGCTCTTTTCTGAGGTTCGTACATAGAACTTTGCACCCTTAAGGAAGTGGATTCAGATTCATACTATATTTGCATGAGAATCTGTCACTACAACACAAAATTTACGCTATCAGGCTCTGCATGATTTACTGTGAATGTGTATGTATGCACTGGTTAACAAATGTTACAAGAAGTTGTATATAATTTAATGTTTTCACTCATCAGGTTTCTTTCTGTAAATTGCAGCCAGTCTTTTGCTTTAAAACTGAATAATGGAAAACTTTTGACTTTTTTTATTGTAGCTTTTCAGAATCAGTTGGTTAAATTTGTGATGGGAACACAGCTTACTGAATATGTTACATTTCTCTTTTTGCATATCGAGCAGCAACAACATAAACATTGGATACTAAAACAAGTAAATATTGTATAGTAGAACCACATATAAAACTTATTATCAATATAATACATTTTAGAAGTCCAGGTAAAACAAATAATCCACTAAATGAATCTCTATCAAAGAAACAGCTGCACTTAACTGTTATATCATTGTAGGTAAAAGTGACTCATGTGGAAAAATCAATTCTTTTTCCAGAAAAATATGGTTTTGTTCTTTTTCCTTATAATAGTTTTCTCTTTCTAATATTACAAACATCATTTATTGGGATTTTCTAACTTTACTTTCAGAGGATGTGCTCCCTGTATTGAGAAACAATTAGTGTAGTCAATGAACGATGAAAAGTTGTCTTATTAATAGCACATACACTTGCATTCACTTAGGTTGTTTGGTGCTTAGTTCTACCTAGGGTAGTATCCAAGCCAGAAGCTTAGTTATGGTAAAGGACTTCAAAGACATAGTGCAGGAATTTGAAATCCTGCTAGTCAAGATTTAGAGTGTGGTATTATCTCCTTCCTTTGTGCTGTGAATGCTTCATTGGGATAACAGCATTTGTTTATGCTTATATAATTAATGAAATAAAAGAAAGGTGGTGTTACATATTAGGATGCAGTGTTTTGATCTGATAGCGAATGGTTTTTTGCCAAGGAATTTCACAGACACAGTTTAGTTAGTCAAATAACTGCCTGAGAGGAGGGTATAGCCAGATCGGGTTTGGCCTCTTCTCCCAGGCAACAAGTGACAGTACAGGAGGAAATGGCCTCCAGCTGTGCCAGGGAGGTTCAGCTTGGACGCCAGGACTTTTTTACTGAAAGCATTGGATCAGAGGGAGGTGGTGGATTCAAAGACTCAAAGTGTTCAAGAAACTGGGTGTGACATTTAGTGCTATGGTTGGATTGCCGATGGTTAGGCAAAGGTTGGACTCAATGATCTTGGAGATCTTTTCCAATACTAATAATTTAATGATTCTGTATTGCGATAAATATCAGTTTTATTTTGCCTAAAATAGCAGTGATATGTCTAGAAAGAGAAAAGCAGTGTTCTTGAAGCAGGAAAAATTATTCGAGGACAAACTAACTAGGTCATTCTAGATAAAATTGAATTTTACAGGAGTTCTTTAGAGGTATTAATTTGCAATAATTTTAGGGGCTTATGGAGAAAAATCACTTAAGAATTTAACTCTACTCTTTCCTTGGAATAAAAGATGTGGACAGTGTTTTAAAAACATGATGAAAAGTATGTTTAAAATTCAAAGTAGCATAGTGTCTCATGTGAGGCAATTATAAAGTTTAGTTTATAAGACCTGCTGCATTTCATACACTATGTATAACAAACCAGCATGAAGCTTTAACCACAAAAACATTTAAACAAAGCAAAGTTTTTCATTATTCAGGTATTCATCTTGTCCTGATATTTATTTTCCACCTGAAGTTGACTGTAATCCCCAGTTTTCAACACAAAATTATTTCCATTACAACTGGTTATTATATCATGGTCAAACTTTTTTAATTGCAGGTAGGTTGTGTTTAAACTGGTGGTAAAGAAATACAAACCAAAATGATTAATTTTTAAAAACTAGGCATTTTATAGCTTTTTGAAATAAAGAATCTCCTTCAAGGATGTTTTCAAATAATGCTTATTTTCCTCTTTAAATTTTATTTAGTTATAAGCTTATATAGCTTGTTTGATTCCACTGGAATCAGGTTTTTCATAATTTCATTTAGTCATAGGAATGTTAGCTTGATAATGTGGAGAAAATACAGTTTTTTTTCTTGAGGGAAAATTTAAAGGGCTTTGGAAAAAAAGCTTTTTCTATTTCTTGCTACTCTTGAACAGTTAGGTCTCTTCCCTTTGAGAGTTAACAGAAAATGAATTATCTGCATTTTTAACTGTTTTTAGGACCAAAATACAAACTCATATTCGAGTTCAAAACAAGTCTTACCCATATGTGGAGGTTTCCCCCCATATTCTTGAAAATTATACCTTTTGCAGTGCAATGGGGAAGTCTCTATCTTAATTAAAAAACCATAATTCCAGTTGACAAATTGCCATGATCATGAATTAATGTTCATGCTTCTAGCATTCCCATTTTGGTAATGCAGTATGTAAATCTGATTCTATTAGCAAGTCTCCTGCATAATACAATAGCATTCTATTATAGATTCATCAGCTATGGTATGAAATTCTCCTCACAGCTGCTGACAGTGGTAAAAGAGGGTCAAACTGTTCATTTCTCTGCATAGCTGTGTACCTTCACCAGTTGTTCTGAGTCTGTTTGGGTTGACAGGCTCTCAATTTTTATTTTTCATTCTACTTTGCCTACCTGGTCCTAGGTTTCTCTGTGAAGCAGTGGTCATTGGTGATTTAATTCAAGCCACAAGCAGTGCAGCTACAGTGCTTGAAAATGCTTTACAGGCATGCTTCCTTCCTCTTCCTTGTGAAAGCTGTACAGTATATATCCATCCCTACATTCAGCAGAAACCTAAAACTGCTGGCTTCTAATTTGCTGCCATAGTGACCCTTAGAAGAGCTAAGGGTCCAGAGCAGGCAGGCACATATCACACAAGGAGGCGTGGCATTTTGTCATGCTCCTTCCTTCCTTAGTGCTGAGCCAGGTCTAGTCCTGGAAGACACATGAGGGAACATTTGCCTCTTGTTTAAGTGGTGTAAAGGAAAACTGCACAGTGAGTGAGCAGGTATATCATTTAGCAGAGGGGGATTATTTGAAATTCTTCTGGTTTGGGTACCACCAGAACATTTTGGTTATCATGATTATTAGTCAATTAACTATTTTATGGATGGTGCATTGTGGTAGTAAATATTGCTCCAGTTTTTTTCCCACTAACTGATCATGCTTGTTTAAGTAGCCAGCCATTTAGAGCACACTAGATGAAAGATTTGTCAAAGCATGAGAGGCAAGTAACTCTATTACAAATATTTTTATTTCTTTTGCACAAAGCACTCATACTACACAGTTATGCTGTGAAAAAATGCACTTCTTTATTAATGACAGCTTTATTGAAGGCAAGCTTTCAGAATGAAAATACTAGAAATCCTATTAAAGTGCTATCCATTAAACCATTAAAGCACTCATTAAAAGTGTTAGCACAGGCTTGTTATTCATGAGTTATTGGTCTTTCACACTTCTGAAATGTGTCTGCCAATACCACTCCACTCTTTGTTGAGAGTGTGGCTATTAAGTCTGAGGAAATACAGATTAACTTTCTTTTGACAAAATGGTGCTTTATGGGAGGATGGTATGGCCACAAAGTGGTTCAGATTGGTGAGGAAAATAAGAAAGATTAAAGTTCAATCCATTTGCCTGTTTCTGATAATTTATGTTAACTATGTCTGCATGTAGACCTAAATATTAATCACTAAACTACACCATCTGGCCATACATCATACAATGTGTATGTTTGGGTTTTTTCTAGATATTGAACAGTAGCTTTAGAATGCTTAAACATTAAGGAGTGGAAGAATTATACTGAATACTGAACAGTTGAAGCTAAGCTTTAAAGTTTTCTTTCTGTAAGTTCACATGAAAAATAGGTATAATATAGAGCTGAAACTGTTTCTCATAACAGATAAGAATCTCATACCATCATTTTCAATGTATATGCAAAATCATCTTTTTATATGCAAAAGTGCAGTTTTAAAAGTACTGTTCACAAGCATTTTTTATCATTATTTGTTACATCCTGTTTAGGTTGTTATGATTTAAAGCCAAAGTCCTTCAGTCCACACTAAAAAATAGCAGTATGTTAGACAGCCAGTTTATCCTGTTATTTTCTAGTTTTCTTAAGTAAAGAGAAAGTGTACCTGACATCTGCATTGTGAAGTAATTTCCAGGGTATTTTGGCTGTGTAGGTAAAAATATAAAAGACAAGACAGATGGTCTGCTTCAGTTATGTTTCTAGAACAATGCAGAGTAGTATGTTTCATTCTAAGGCAGTGGACTGTGGTTTGGATAGCATGTTTCCATGTATGTCTCTCAAAAAATACTGTCTGGGTAGTTAGAGATACTATAGATGTGCATTATTCCTGGTCAAGTTGCCAACTTAATTTTAAAAGTTAATTCACGAATATATAGTTAGCATCTTCTGTACTGTGTTTATCTTCTAAATTACTACTAGAATTCTGAGATAAATCCATAAAAATTATTTTCCAAATTTCTGAAAACTTGACCTGTAAATAACCTGCATAAGTTTTCTTATTCACTTCCATTATCTCAAAAAAGAAAAGAGGGGAGACTTGTGCTGAGAGAAGTCATTATGTAAATTTTGTTACTTTTCAAGTCATATGATGTTAAGTGAATTGTTGGCCTGCTGATAAAGAGGTATATTATGTCTTAAATATAGCGCACACATATATATATACTCTTCCCAGTGCTGATGGAAATGCACTCCAAATTCTTCCTCTGTACCTTTGATGAAATAAATAGGACTTAGAAGTAAAGATAAAATACTTATGTTTTTAAATTACACAGTGCATACCCACTTCAAAATTCCACCAGCCATCCTTCTCAGAGCATGGGAAAACATTACTAGAATGTAACTAAATTGTAAGTAAAAGGAATAAAAATTTAACTGAATGAAATTGGAGAGTAAAATTGTACCATTTGCTTTATTGATGAGTAAGAATTTCACTTTGTAGTCAGAAAAAGTAATATTTTAGTTGGAGAAGGGTGAAATACTACTCTTGGACCACATCACTACCTTTATACTTAAGCTCAGCATGGAAGTGATGTCTACCTTTGCATGTGGAAAAATACTGTTGGGGAATAATTCACTGTCCCTTTATAGGAAAACAAAATACAATATGGCTCAAAAAAATCCATCACCAGTTTTGCAAACCTCTTAGTATATTTAGATGGTTATTTAATAAGCTCCTAATACTACTGACATTTTAAAATATGTTGATCATAGTCACTCAAATTTCTAAGATAGTGAATCCAAAGAGTTTGGTGTCAAAAACTGTGTAGAACCTTAAAAAATCAGATTCTTTCAGAGCTGCATTTAAGAGTGCCCTTTTAACTGTTAGTAACACATATAGTGATACAACTCGTGTATCACATATAATGATACAATTAGGGGGAAAGCGGATAAAGCTGACATCCTGCTGGGAGTCAGTCCATCCAACCAGGAAGAAGTGGTGGACAATTCATTCTATAAACAGCAAGAGAATGTTTCTGGATCATCAGCCCTAGTTTTTGGTGGTGATTTCAATTTGCTGGACATTTGTTGGGAACTCAATACAGCTGAAAAGAGGCAGTCCAGGAAATCTTTAGAGTTTGTGGGGGACTTTTTGTCACAGCTAGTGGGTGACCCCACCAAGGGAGGGACTATGTTAGATTTGTTATCTGCCAATAGACCTGGGTTGGTGGGAGATGTGGTGGTTGGAGGCTGCTTAGGGCACAGTGATTATGAAATTACAAAACTCTCAATATTTGGTGAAGTCAAGAGGAACATTAATAAGACTTTTTCATTGGACTTTCAGAGGGCAAACTTTGGCCTGTTCAGGGGAAGTATTCAGAGAGTTCCTTGGGAAGTAGTCCTTAAAAATAAAGAAGTTCAGGAAGGGTGGGCATGCCTCAAAATGGAAATCTTGAGGGTACGGGAACAGACTGTCCCTGTGTGCTGAAAGACGAGATGATGAGGCAAACACCCAGCCTGGGTGGGCAAGGAGGTTCTGCTGCAGCTCAGGAATAAAAAAAGGATGTATTATCTTTGGAAGGAGGGTCAGGTTTCTCAGGTAGTATTTAAGAGGGCTGCTAGAGTATGTAGAAAAAAATTAGGGAGGCTAAATCTCAGTTTGAACTTAAAATGCCAACTTTTGTCACCAAGGATAATAAAAACTCTTTTTACAAATATATTAACGATAAAAGAAAGAGTAAGACTAATCTTTGTTCTTTATTAGATGCAGAAGGGAGCTTTGTTACTGCTGATGAGGAGAAGGCAGGGGTGCTTAACACCTTCTTTGTCCCAGTTTTTAGTGAGAAGACTTTCAGGAAAACTGTCCTCTTGGGTTGCTCAATGATGTGAGGGAGCAGAATGGTCCCCCATTATCCAAGAGAAGGCAGTCAGAGAACTGCAGAGATGCTTGGATATTCATAAATCCATGGGACCAGATGGGGTCCAGCCCAGGGTCATGAGGGAGCTGGCAAATGAGCTGTGAAGTCATTCTCCATCATTTGCCAACAGTCCTGGCTCACTGGTGAGGTTCCAGAGGACTGGAAGGTGGCCAGTGTGACACCCATTCCCAAAAAGGGTGAGAAGGAGGACCCTGGTAATTATAGACCAGTCAGCCTGACCTCAGGATCAGGTAAGCTCATGGAACAGGTTATATTGAGTGTCATCACACAGAACTTACAGGGTGGCCAGGGTGTCAGACCCAGCCAGTACAGGTTTAGGAGGGGAAGGTCATGTTTGACCAACCTGGTCCCTGCCTGGTGGATTCAGGAAAGGCTGTGGAATGTTGTCTACCTGGACTTCAGCAAGGCCTTTGACACTGCCTCCCACAGCACACTCCTGGAAAAGCTGGCAGCCCATGGCTTGGACAGGAGCACTCTGTGCTGGGTTCAGAACTGGCTGCATGGCCGGGCCCAGAGGGTGGAGGTGAACGGTGCTGCATCCAGCTGGGCCCAGTCAGCAGTGGTGTCCTCAGGGCTCTGTGCTGGGGCCTGTTTTGTTCATTGATGACATGGATCAGGGTATTGATTCTTTCATTAGAAACTTTGCAGATGACACTAATCTAGGATCATGTATTGATTTGTTGGAGGGTGGGAGGGCTCTGCAGAGAGACCTGGAATGGTTGGATGGATGGGTGGGCACAGTCTAACAGGATGAAGTTTAACAAGTCCAAGTGCCAAGTTCTGCATTTTGGCCACAATAACCCCCTGCAGCATTACAGGCTGGGGACACTGTGGCTGGAAAGGGACCTGGGGATGCTGGTGACAGCCAACTGGACACGAGCCAGCAGTGTGCCCTGGGGGCCAAGAAGGCCAAAGGCATCCTGGCCTGTGTCAGGAGCAGTGTGGCCAGCAGGAGCAGGGAGGTCATTCTCCCACTGTACTCGGCACTGGTGAGGCCACACCTCGAGTGCTGGGTCCAGTTCTGGCCCCTCAGTTTGGGAAGGACCTTGAGATGCTTGAGCACATCCAGAGGAGGCAACGAGGCTGGTGAGGGGCTTGGAACAGAAACCCTGTGAGGAACGGCTGAGGGAGCTGGGGGTGTTTAGCCTGGAGAAAAGGAGACTCAGAGGTGTCCTCATCACTCTCTACAACTCCCTGAAAGGTGGCTGCAGCCAGGTGGGGTTGGTCTCTTTCTCCAGGGAAAAACTGACTGAACCAGAGGACACAGTGTTAAGGAGCATCAAGGGAAATATAGGTTGATAGTAGGAAAAAGTTTTTCACTGAAAGAGTGATAAAATATTGGAATGGTCTGCCTGGGGAGGTGGTGGACTCACCACCCCTGGGTGTGTTTAAGAAAAGACTGGATGTGGCACTCAGTGCCATGGTTTAGTTGAGGTGTTAGGGCAAGGGTTGGACTCGATGATCTTTAAGGTCTCTTCCAACCTAGTGATTCTGTGAATTTTGTGAATTCATATGAATCATATTCAAAACATAAGTAGAATTTTCATGGCCTTCATCATGATCCCAAACATTTAATTTCTTCCTCATTCCTCTAAACAGTCCCAGTTCATTTCCTTTTGAGGGAGGATTTGCCAAGGACTCTGTCTCAGTTGTTGTAGGTAAAGGGTGAGCCAGAACCTGAGCCATCCCACTCCTCTAATCTCCATAGCTAGGTTATGCAGGACTTTGTAATGTTTTTGTTATAAAAGTTAATTGAGCCTATGATATTGGTTAATGGGATAAAGCACTTGTCTTTCTGAGGTGTTTGTTTTCCCAAAGACAAATGCTTCTTTATCAGGCAGACAGGCAAATTATTTTTTTTTCAATAATCTCAATAAAGTAGCAAATTCATTCTCAAAATATTAAATAAATAAATTGTGTAAAATATGAAAAGATGCATGAGAATGAAGCAATTTTCAGACTGGCCAAATTATCAGTCTAAGGGACAAGTCCTGGTTAAATCACATTAACTAATTTCACACATGCTTATTGTCAGGCAATACCTACTCTAATAGATTACAGGTCATACCCTGGGAAGAGTCAGCAAAGCTGTTGGATTGATGCTGTAGTGGCAGTACAGATCTCCTGACTTGTGCCATGTTGCTGGTCTACTCGTGGAAAATGAGAACAGTGTTGGTGAACTGCCCCACCTCATCTTATCTGTGTCATCTTTTTTTTATAGGTTACCACTAGCTGTCATTGGGAGCTGCCAGTCTTACCAGGATTAAACAGAGTGCATAAACCTCAAGCCATAGTTGTGTATTCATATTGATGAAACCATTTTAAGGTCTCTAATGTTACAGGAAGGGAAGGTAGAACAATAGGTGATTATTCATGACTTCTTAGTATGAGATGACCTTTCACACAGTCACTATCATAGTGAGCATAAACAGGTACCATCTGTTACCTATTTTACATCCATTTTGCTGCATAGATCATTCAACCATAGAGGTAAAAATACTAGAATCTGAAGTTTCCCTAGTGAAGGATGAAGAAGTGTGGTGAATGCTTGTGTAATTCCACCTGGAACAGAAAATAAATAGCAAATCTGGAAACATGTAGTTTTTTTTATGAATAAGATTAGTTATGTTTATGAATAAGATATCATTAAAATTTCAAATATGCCTGAATTGCTTACTTATTTATGACTCAAGGAAATGAAAAACAAGTTCCTTTATGTTGTCTGTGGATGAAACACAGCTAGTTTCCTGAGCAACACTAGTGCCATGGATTGGTCTGGCATCAAAATGAAAGAACAGAAACATTTTTTTCTTCTGAAAAACTTCTTCAGGAACTTTTGGAGTTTATTTAGTAAACAGGACAGGGAAATTTTTGAACATGTGTTCTTACCAATAAAGGCAAAAATATTTATTCCCCTTCATCCCAGTGTTTTTGAGATTTATGATATGTATTCATTTTCTGTTAATCTAGAACCCCTCACTTTCTGAAATGAGTAAAAAGATAAAAGGGTGGATAGCTTGCTTGTCTGAAGAAAAATCCCTGGATTTTAAAAGCTTGTGGTTAAATTCCTCATAGAAATTTCAGATGCATAAATACAAAATGGGTAATGTAATATGATCTAATATGTTGCAGTGTGTCCTGAAGTAATAATTTTCTTTCAAAAGGAAATTATTTCCAGCACCAACTATGGGATTTTAGTTTCTAATTACCATAAATAAAAAATTTACATAGTCCCTAGCTGAAAGTTTCCTTTCCTTTTTTTCTCTTTGTCTTTTGAAGTCTATTGATCCTGGCCAGCAGTTCACATGGGAACATTCTAACCTGGAAGTAAACAAACCAAAGAATAGATATGCGAATGTAATTGCATACGACCATTCTCGTGTTCTACTCTCAGCAATAGAAGGTAAGGAGAACTTTAAAATTAAATTAATTACATCCTAAAATCTAGAATGATTTTACCAATCAATATCTTTAAATAGTAATATAAAGAAGTGTTAATTAAAGTACTTCCAGTAAATTCCTGTAATGACAATCCTTTTCTGATGCTTATTGTCAGTAATGTATTATGAACTTGCAGTAAAAAGTACATTCATGTGTAACACTGAGTGCATTAGGGCCTTGTGTATATGCCAGTGAGTTATCTGAAGTAAATTAATATTGCTGCTTACTTATGCTAACACTAAAAAGCAAACATAGCAGCAAACAAAAATACTTGAGGCAATTGTTGATCAACGAAATTATCAAGATATCTGCTCATTGACTTCTACTTTGCAAAACCTTATTGTGGGAAAAAAATCAGTTCAACTTAATGTTCTCTGGGGAAATTTTAAAAACTTTCGCTTAGAACTTTAATTTTAATTTCCAATATAAATATTAAACTAGAGTTTTTAAACAAATGCCCACGTGCAGGCATTTTTGGGAGTATCTCAGTGACTAAAGATTGAGAGTGTCATTTAGTGAAAGCTTTTCATTATATATTTCTTTGTTACAAAGCTTTCCAAAATCATAAACACTTTAAAGTTTTATCTGAAGCAAAATGTTACATGTAGCCAGTCCTAGGTGTTATATCTGTTTTACCAAGCATCAGGACACACTGGTTTTCACTCAGAGGATGCTTTTTAATTTTTTTCCAATTCTGCCTTACTATTAAGCTACTTCCTAGGCTGAAGATGGATTTTCAGTTTATACTATGTTGTTGACAGTCAGGTATTAATGATGGCCGTAGTCAAACAAATTATATATTTAAATGACACAATTTAAATGAAAATAAGGGTTGTCTTTAGTTAGCTCAAGAGGACTTGCATACGATACATAAGATAGAGGGATCTGTATTCAAGGTCATAGTTATTTCAGTCATAACATCGTACAAGTTAAACTGCAAGAATTTTAATTTATGATTATAAACAGCTGCTTATCTTTGGCTACTCCTGACCTAAAGACACTGGATTTATAGGTGTAATCCACTTTAATATTAGCTTCTTGGTGAAGAAAAAGGCAATCCCACTGACTGAAGTTCAGATCATTCCTCATTCATTGCAGCTGCATACCATAGGCTTTGATAATACAGATAAGAGCTTCTCAAATGTATTAGCAAATTTTAATGATTACCTTGAAGAATTTGCATATGATAAGCTGCTTATATTTTTCCACCTTTGAGGTTCATATAGCAGTTCTGACACGATTTTTTTTTTTGCAACATACAGTTTTTCATATTGCCTTGTAAAAGAATATGGCTGTGTAGAAACCTGCCTCTAGCTGTCTCAACACTAAAGAGAGGCTATTCTGATTAGCACGATGTGTGATGTAACTCAATAAATATAGCCTTTCCTGTCTCACTGGTCCAGACAAGAGGTCAAAGTACATGGTCTGAATAGGTCAGAAACAGCAACTGGACGGGGTTTCTGAATGGTATTCTTCAGAAGAAAATGCTTAACTGGGAGATAAGTCTAACTGGCAAAAAGAGGACTCAATTTTTACCAGGGATTTTGTTTGGAAAAAGAGTTGTGTAAAGGAGGAGACAAGGAGAAAAAAAAAAAAAAATGAAATCAAATTTATTTGATAATTTATAGATTAGACAACTGGACTGCCATATTTCCCTGAAATTTGGTTCTCTTTGAAAAAAAATTAATATATTCAGAGAATGAGAAGAAACTTTAAGAGGCAAAGCAGAAAAATGTTAGCAAAAATAACTGAAAGTATGAAATTACAAAGTTATTGGACTATGTTTATACATAAGTGATAATAAAAATGCAGAAAAAAAATTTACATTGTACCTGGAAAGGATTGAGTATTTTAAGGAGCAGGGACAAAAATATAGTTAAACTGTAATGTTTGTTTCCATTTTTTAAGTAAGAAATACTACAATGTGGCTAAAATTTTTTAATCTTTTATAGTCACTGAGTCTACAGAGAGAGAAGTATTATAACCTTTTGTAATATTATTGTTGGATATAAGACCACAAATGCAATATTCACCCATTTGGTGATTTGCATGATCTTAATTTTTTTCCAAGTCTTTAGATTATGGTGAAAAAAGCATATGGTGAATAAATCAAATATTAAATGCCTTTTTATAAGATGATATTTAGTCTTGAAAACAGAAATAATTTAATATATCAGTATCCCTTTAAAAATTATTATTCCTGGGATTTTACATGATTGGGTAGATGAAATTTTGTGTATGTACCTTCAAAAGTTTAATGAATTGGTTTTAGCATTTAGTAAAAAGTACTTGTCTTTCAGGTTTTAAGTAGATATTTCAGATATGAAAATACACAGTCTGGCCAGCACTTTATTCAGTTGATAGCTGTGTTTCTTTTCATGTTACCAGGGAAATAAGTATTTGGAATATTACTTAAAAATTAATTCTCCTTTACCTATGTTACTATACAACTTAATCCGGACCTAAATTTGGACTACAATATTTTTTGTTACAACTGTTTGGAGAATATTTGGTACATATATGCGTGTACATGTACATGTACATGCCTACACACAAGCCTCATCTGCATTTCTTCGGTGGTCACAAGAAAACTATTATTAGTGTGGTTTGAATAGTAGCTGTGCCTTTCTAATGACAAGATCTCCATTTTACACCTAGACAGTTGCTTGTTGTTAAAGACCAAATATATATGAAGAAAAGACTAAGCATCTGCCAAACTGTAATCCTACACTGATGAACATTTAGCATCTTAACAGTGTTGCAGAAATATGGAATGTTGTAGTTGGTATTCAGAATGAGACACAAGGCCAATTTTGTGCCGTAGCAGAACTCTGTAGCCTGTTCGGAGTGATTACTAGAAAGTCTTGAGAAGCAATTAGCAGAGATTTGAAATTACTTCTTTCCAACTATTGATAATATCAAATTCTTACAAATTGCATTAGCCCTTAAACACAAGGCTTACTAACACTTTCAAAGTATTTATTTTGGTACCCTTCCTTCATAACTCCTGTTAAAGCCTTGTTTTAAATCCCCACTAAGTTCATGACCTCTCTAATTACGTACAGTATGGAGTTCCACAACATAATTACTCATTTCATAGAAATACTTTTGTATCACTGTTTAAATTTATTACATTAGATGTTTTTGAAAGAAAACCCAGGTTGGACATGGTAATTTGGTTTGCCTCCTGAATGGAAAATTTTACTTTGCAAAATTTTGTTCCCATGTTCTTGAAATCTGATTGAAGTTTTGAAATCAGCTCATATTGTGCTGTCTTTGGCTGTTTCTGAGATGGACACTTGGAATTTTAAAGTATAATGACAGAATGTTAGAATGCAGTGAAGTTTATTATATGCATCCAAATGTATTTTAGGGAGAATTTACTGATCAAAAGACAAACAGATTGAGTTAAAACAGCTAGATCTGTGATCTTCAACCTAAGAAGTAAATAAAAATTCAGGGGGTGTGGAGGGAATGGATAAACATTCTGCATTTTAAAATGCCTCGCCGATTCTTTTAGAAGATATTAATGACTAAAAGTCTGCTATACTGCACAATGGCAGTTATTAAAAGAAAAAATACCTATCATATTTCAGCAGGATAATTTTTTTTATGGGAAATTTAGTGACTTTAAAATTCTGCTAGAAAACTAGAAAGCTCTGACTGTAGTACAAATGGTCAAGAAAGAAATTACAAGAAGCTGCTAATATTCTTATTTGTCTGATGGCCGGTTGCCAGTAAATTTGCTTTGGTTATGCAGACCGTCATTGTAAGACTTAGAAATTGTTTGGAGCATTGTAACTATGGAAGAGTCATGACCTGTACAAACTATTTGCACTCTGTCACATTGCATTTATGTTGCCTTCTGCTAATAATTGGAACTGAATGGCCCCTCACCCTACAAGTTTGGAGTGCCTTAAAAGCAACAAAAGTATTTTGGTTATGGATACAGAAATACCCATAAAGAATATGCATACAGAAAGATAGGTGAAGTGATTTCATGGTGTTAGGGCCCCCGTGAAGTAGATTTCATAGTGTAGCTGTCGTGGGGCATGTCTTGGCAACAATGCTGATACAAGCTGTAGGTGTATGAGCCTACTGATACTGTAATAGTTATAACTTAAAAGCTGCCATTCTTGATACCCTTAAAATTTACTCAGAACAATTTTTCCTGCATGTGTTGACATACTTTCCGTTGGGAAAAACTCCAAGAAAACATCTGGTGGCTTTGTTCTTCAGTGACTAATGAAGATTTGGTACATGTTTACTGTGAGCGCTCATATTGAAACTGGGTTTTGCAGGAAATACCAAGCCACATATAATTTCATTACATATTAGTAAAGACACTCGTCATCTCTTTGAGTGCATAATTTAAGTATAAATTAATATTTCTATTCAGTAAAATATTCCTTTGTCTGTTAACTGCTGTGTTACTCAGTGTTAAATAGATCACTAAACCCAGCTTCAGACAGCAGTAAAATAATCACAGTATGATGACATCATGTTAGATTTCAATATCTGCTTTGTAGTATTGTGCAACATACTGCCATCTGCACATACTGTCATGCATTGTGGATCATTTCCTGATGCAATGCTCTTACCTATGCCTCTGAGGACCTGCACAGAACAATCTGTTTATTTCTGTTATGGACTTCTGAATACTAGACAGTTCTTAGACCAAAACAAAACAAATTTGTGCTTAGTTGGGTTTTTTTTCATAAAAGAGGTTCTCCTTTTTCCCATGCCTTTCTGCTGGTCACCTGCCAAGTTTCTTTTCTCACCTGCAGGTCTTCCAAATTTCTTATCTTGCCTGCAGATCTTCTACACTCTTAGTTCTTCGTTTGCATACTTACATTTCACTTTTGTCACCTTTTCCCTTTCCTTTCAAATACTTCTCTTCCGTCCTCTAAACAATCCCTTTCTTTGTCAGGCCTAATTCGGCATCTTCTGCCTATCCCTTTCTGGCATTGCCTTCTGTCCATAAATTCTCTCTAATTCAACATTTCTCTTTGAGATCCCATATCATTCATCTTTTCCCTCTTCACCAGAATCTCCCAGTCCTCCTAACAGTCTATTCACAATCCAGCTATCTATAGGTTTTCTTTTCCTGACATTTCCTTTTCCTTCTTCATCCTTCATCTTTTCCTTTCCTTCATCCTTCTAGGATGATATGTAGAGAATTTTCCTGTCTTTGTAAAAAGCTTTCATTTTACAAATATTCACTACTAGAGTACTTCATTGGTGTTGTGCTGTTCCGTATTTCAGTGAGTTCTTAAAGTACAGATTTGTGCTTGGACCATTTCAATATGATTATTTGCTTAACTACATAGATTTCATGTAACAAAAACATCCACAGAAGCACTTGTTACTAGCACCTGTTCATTGGCCAAGAATGACAGTTGATGTAATTTTTTTTTGGATTTCAGCAAAGCTTTTAATACCTTCTCTCATGGTATATGTTTTTGGACAAAATATCAAGCATGCAGCTGGATAAACACATCATGTGATGGGTGAGCAACTGGTTCACAGGTCAGGCACAAAGGGTTGCAGTGAATGGGGTGACATCAGGATGGGGACCTGGCACTAGTGGGGTTCTGTAGGGCTCCACCTTAGGGCTGGTGCTCTTCAACATCTTCATAAATGACTTGGATGCAGGACTGGAAGGAATACTAGCCATGTTTGCAAATGTTACAAAATTGAGGAACCTATTGACTCCTGTGAAGGCAGGGAGGCCCTACAGAGATCTTGACAAATCAGGGGGCTGAGCAATCAACAACCACAGGAAGTTCAACAAGATGAAGTGCCAGATTCTGCACCTGTGATGGGGCAATCTTGGCAGTACAAACAGGGTGGAGAATGAGATGCTGGAGAGCAGAAAAGGACCTGGAGGAGCAAGCTGAAGATGAGTCAGCAGTGCCCTGGCAGCCAGGATGGACAAACCTGTTCTTGGGAGCATCAGGAACAGGGGCAGCATACAGGGGGCCAGACATGTCCTCAGGGGCATCAGACACAGTATTGCCAACCAGGGCTGCTGTCACAACCCATGGCAGGGGGCACATTGTCATGGTAAGTTCTCACTTGGCTGAACAAAGAAGTGGGACCAGGAGTGAGGTCTCTTGTGCTTTTGTTCTTAAGGCATGCCTTAACTCCAACAATCAGACAACTATTTTAGAGTCAAAATGTCTTTAAGAAGCCTCTACATTCTTACATTTTGCTTCCATAAATGTGGTGCCTAACAAGCCTTAATTTTGTACAGTACACTAATATAGCTCTCACCTCCTAAAATTACCCCTCAAAGGTGCTGTCTAACAAGCCACAACGCATGTCCACAATCTCCCCACTCCTGCAATAAAGTTCAGTATGGAGCATGAGATAGAATGACAAGCTGTGGTTTGATCAGACAAAGCAAGAAAGAGAGAACAAAGAATATCACCCCAGATTCCACACTGGTCCTCCCATGTGGATGGTGCAGAGCTGGGGTGATGTGACAAAGAAAGCAAAAGAGATGAAAAAGAGAGGACAGCAAGGGCCTGATCTGCATCCTTTTATAGATAACCTGATGCATGCCTCTTATATAAATTAGATTTTTCTCACTGTTTTGTTCACACATGCACAACCTGTTTGTGGTTTTTGCTCTGGCATTGTTCAAAACACCAGACATTGATTTAAACCAGCAGTACAACTTCATCAACACTCTGAGTTCATTGTGGTATTTTTCCAACTTGTTTACAAGCATGACAGAATTTAATCCTATTACTTCACACTATTTATGCACATGACTAAAAGCACGTCTTAGGGAAGCAGTGCAGAAACAAAGCTTTATAGTTTAATTTATTTTAAATAGAAAGGCTGTTCAGTACTCAGCCTTTATAAAGGCTTGAAATAATTTCATTATTTGATTTCAGTTTGTGAATAAAATGTGAAGTCTAATTAAAGTCATTTAAGATTATAACTCTCTTCAGGAAATCAAGTGAATCATTCCTAGGGTCTACATTATTAGCCTTGTGGATCTGAGTCTATGTTGCAGTAAGCTGTACTGTCATCTCAGCTCATGAGTTCTCAGCATAAATTGAGAGCAATACAGTTCATGAGGTTTTTCATCTTCTGTACTTTAATTGTGGCGTTGGCTAATTTTATTTCATTGCTCATTCACTTTGACTGTGTAAAAACTAAACTTTGTTCTCTTGAGATATTTAAAAGTGGATTGTCTTTTGTGCTGAACTACTCATCTGATTCTTCCCCCATTGTGCTTAACTCCTGTCTGGCTAAATTAAGAGATTGCAGACTCTGGTCATTCATCATCATAGTTGAAAATGCTACTAGAAAATAGTTATGGTAGAATCATGGTTCAGGAGCTTGGTCTTTAACTGACTTCTTGTGCAGAAACTGTGTCTCTGCTTTCATGAAACTTATAAAAGTCAGGTTATACTGCATAGATTACCCTAAATTTATACTTCAGGTATGCCATCCTAAAGGTACAATAAATCCCACTGATGCCAAAAGACTTAGGTGAAGTTCATATCAATTTTACAGAATTTGGTTGCTTTGTCCCTTTTTTGACCCATGCTTTTACAGAACAACTGACCTCTCTTAACTATGAAACCCAAATTTAAGTAATGATGGCAATTGCTGCTGTGCTTGTGGGTATGTTGCCTTCAAGCTATGGCAGCTAACAAAAGTTTGCAGGATTTCATTGTACTGCAGTCAGACTGGTTGTCATTTGATTGTTTTTGCACTATTGGACTTGACACAAAATTGTTCTGTTTTCTCAGCTCAGAATGAGGTTATGGCCAGAAAAGTCATTTCAGAAAGGGAAATTTTAATATTTAGATTTACTTGTCTTTGATGATTTTTTATTCTTTGTCATTTTAGATATTTACAGATATTCAATTGTTGTATTTGTTATTTTTAACAAATTCATTAGTCCTTTCATGATGAGGCACCTTCCCTAGAGGGCTTTAAGGATTTTGGAGCAGGATGTGAAACTGAGGTCATGCATGAAAATAGTGATGAAAAGAGACTCTGTGAGAAATGGGTACAATACTTAAAGGAACTATGAGAATGGATAGAGAGCAGAGAACATCCTTAATGGATACTGTGTGAGAGAGAGAAAATGGAGCTGGGCATTCTGAATCAAGTTGTTCTCTTGATCTCAGCAGATCACATATTATTGAGTATTGTACAGTACTATTGAGTACTGATTCTGCCAGTGATAAATGCTTCATGCACACCTCAGTGCACATGTTGAAGCAACATGTTTTGTTGTTTGTTTTTTTTCCCCCAAAACTTCATTGGTGAATTCATTAATAGTCCCCAGGGCCTGTGGTAAATGGAATTTCATGTCCATGTCTCAAGTATATCCTCATTTGGTGCAGTGAAGCTGACTTGCCATGTAAAATAATTTTTCTAGCTAAAGGACATACAGAATTTTTTATGTCCACTTTACAGAAATAAAGTGGAGAAACAAGTGACAATTTCCACTTCATATTTGAAGAAATCTTCCTTGCATTTGTCAGTAATTCTTAATCTCAATTCTTTTTGACTTGAATCTTAGATCAAGTAAACTGTAATCTGGAAGCTTTTCTTCATTCTAATTGAAAGAATTAGAATTTATTTAATTTAGAAGTTATATATTTTAATATAATTTGTCAATAAATTCAATACAAATTAGCAAGTAGAAAGAGAATTTACAATTTTAGGCATTCTGGATTTTTTTTACATCAGGTACTAGTACTGGTTGCTAAAATTTGTAAAGATCATTCTTTAGGGAACAGCTTGCAATAGTTCTCATGCTTAATTTTCACACTGAGTTTGTGCATTATCAGTTCCAGAGGACAGCTTTCCCAGAAGATCATTTAACCACTTTACAGAGTGTTGTTTTTCATTTTTTCCTCAGGCTTTTATTTATAACATGTGCTTCAAAGTATGATACCAGGCATCATAATAGAATTCTAATTTATGCAGAAAACATTTCTTACCAGCTTTCTCAGTTCCTTTGGTAATAATACCCAGTTGGTGTAGATTTCTCCTGTTGGTTTCATTCTTCTTTCTCATCTGTTTTGTGAAAAAAAGTTTTATTGTCTTGATAAAGGAAGAAAATACAACATTGTGCCTAGCAGTTATACTTCTATATCATTAATTCCAATATCCACAATAAGAAGTGTCATGTAAAACAGCTTCAAGTCTACAAGAGTGATGCTTTTGAACTCCATTTTCTGACTTTCATGGAGGGAAATCATGCTTTTCAGCTATGGACTATGCAGGTTAACAAATTTTTTATTTTGTTTCATTTTTCTCCTGAAGAGACTTTCAGTCAGGTCAAATCAGTCAGACAGTCTGCCTGTGTCCATTCTTGCATCTTGCCTGAGGAGTGCCATTTTCTGCCCCTCTCATAACCCTGAAGTCACAAGGTCTTTCTATCTCTGAAATATTTTGTCAGGTTTTTCTTCTAATTGTGTACAGAAAGTGAAAACAAATTAAAAATTTAGCTTAAATATGATTTGAACATATGAACATATATGGAACTTTATCAGGAATGAAGGCAATTTTTTTTACTAGACTACTGCTGCAGTAACCCATAATCTGAATAATTTCCAGATTATATTGGATTTTACTTACTGTGACATTTAGTCTGTGGGTTAATTTACTGCTAAGTTAGTAGTGGAATGAAACATTCAGGTTTACCCTGAATAAGTGTTGAAACAATGAAAATTGTAACTTAAAAGGAACAGTCCATTTTAAAGAGGTACCCGTAATTTCCATTCAAATTAAAAATATTTTGGATGACATTTTCAGATGTGTGCTACTTATAGTAAGGAAAAATAGGAGTGTGCAGCTCCGGTAATGCCTGATTTGGGATCACCAGCAGGAGATAATGCATCAGAATCTATCTGAAGATTTTGTTTCTGACAAAGATCTTGGGAAATATTTATTTACAGTTTATTCTGTTTCATAGACAAAGAAACTCAATTTTGTTGCTTTGATGAGGGAAAACAGTCATAGTTGTAGAATAAATCTGGAGCTGGTATCATCACCTTGACTCTTTTTTGAAAGAGTTTGTGGAACCTCCACCATTTCTTGGGGTTGTAGAGTTGTGTGTGGCAGATTGGCTGCATAAATATAAATCATTCATTTCTGCTCAAATAAGTAACTTCTGTCAATTACTTCAACAATCTTACTAAGTTGCAGATGACTATATTCAGCTAATTAACACTGCTTTGCCATTCAGCCAGCACTGAGATCTCACGTGAGTATCTCAGTTCTTTCTCTAGTCATCAGTTAAAACAACAGCAGGGACATAAAAATGGTTTCCTAAGTGCTTTATCTTTCAGCACACATGTAGACTGAGTTGAAAGCTGGGCACTGCACTGCTGAATTCAGCAGTGGTCTGAGAATTCCAAGTCCATTTTTAACCATTTCCATGACCATGCCTGCCTTATTAGTGGAGACTAGTAATGTGACCTTTGCTACAGGCACTACACCTCATGTTCCAATCCAGGCATCCTATGGCATCCCCTGAGTTATATAGATAGCATTTAGGAACTGGCCTGCTTCCTATGGGGCTCTAAGAATGCACATGTGTCTGGTAGACACAGCCAAAGTTCCTGTATAAGTCTTGTCCAAAATACCTGAGCCTCAAGCAAATAATGATATAGGTCCCATGTGCACATAAGTCTTGGATCCCTCTTCTTTTAATGCTTTTAATTCTTATTCAGTGTTGCAAAGCTCTTTATTTCATGCATACACCATATAGAAAATTTCACTGTTTCTTAAATCTGACTGACATAATGTGTTTTGTTACAATAAAACTCATAATTATCTTAGCATTTAATGGAGAAAATTAATATAGCAGTGATATTAATAGTCTTGATGATATATTTTTTCCTTACGTATTCAAAGGTATTGCAGTGACCTCAACAAGAATGTTTGAGGAGCCTACTCAGGGTGTCTGATTGAGACTCCTCAAAGGGATCTGTCCCAGGTAGCACTGCCATATTTTGGGTGTCTGCAGGCAGCATCAGACCAGCTTTTAAATGCTGCTGTGTTGGCCCCCAGCTCCCTCTACCTGATACAGATTTTCAGGCTTCTTTTATACTTCTTGTCACATGAAGTGTCTTGTTTCAAAAGAAGAGTTCTTCCCAGAGAGACCACCATGCCTTTTGACTCCACAGACGGCTTACACTCACGTGCAAGCACCCATGCACTCTTTGGCACACCACAGCAAGCCAGGATTCATCAAATCCAGTGTCATGGGATTGTGCAGCCCTTGTAAAACAGGACAGCAGGGAAACTCTGCCCTGTGTTTTCACTGTCCTCTCTTTGCAGGCATCCCGGGCAGCGACTATATCAATGCCAATTACATAGATGGATACAGGAAGCAGAATGCTTATATAGCGACACAGGGGGCATTGCCAGAAACCTTTGGTGACTTCTGGAGAATGATGTGGGAGCAACAAGGTGCAACAGTCGTCATGATGACAAAACTAGAGGAGAGGTCCAGGGTAAGGAAAACTTATGCAAGGTTAATAATATTGTACCTGAGCTACTACTAATGTGTTTTGTTTCCTTCATGTATGTTTGTCTGTCTTCTTTATATGTGTAAAAACTGAGGTGATTTTTAGGTTACCACCAGTTTAAAGTGTCTTCACCACACAAATTACATATATATAGGACATCTTGCTTTCACTATGAAACCACCAAGTCATGACATTTATTTAGGTTTTTTTTATACTCTGGAAAATTTTTAATTTTTTCATCACAATGATTTTATTGGGTTTTTTTAATCATGTTGGAAATCTTACAAGGTGACCAAAAGAGTTACTTCCTCTGTAGTAACAAGAATATGATTGTATCATCCTGTTATGAGGAAGTTAGTGTATGTCAACAGCATTTAGTTCTATGTTTTAAATTGTATAGATCCACCATTGTTTAACATCAATGAGAGTTTGGATTTGCTTGAGAAACTTTTTTTTTTGAGCACATGCTGGTAGCTAGGAAAATTACAACAGCACATACAATAACAGAACACAAAATTATCCATGTTATTTCAAATTCATTTTGCTGACCAAAGTAAAATTAGGAAAGTAAAGCACAAAAACATACAGATATAGTTCTGATAATAGCATGATACTATTCAAATAATAAAACTATAGATTCTATTATTAGAAGAGTTATAATAAAATATGTGCTACATGTAAAGGGAAATAAAAAATAGCAATTAGGTTTTTAATAAGATAAAGAAAGTGATAGAAAGTGGAGTAACAGATCATGGTGTGTTGAATGAAGATTTACTAGTGGGTCCATATTTGGTGGCATTTATCAATTCTGAGATTGGATGTTATTCGAGAGGAAACAGTAAAAGGAAAGATAATAACAGAAGAGAAGAGAAAGATGGGGAGAAAGCAGTCAATCAGGAAGACAAGTATTTAGCCATCAGTGGTGGATCCTCTCTCAAACTTTTTCTGCAGTAACAGTATTTTGTGTCAAGAGGTACTTAAGTTCTCATGGGTTGTTTGTCATACTGTTACCATTGCTGGGAGCACACATTGGCTAGGGAGAGTGCTGCACAGCTGGTTCATTGCTGAGCTCTCTGCAAACACATTGATGTGGCCTATATCATAAGCCAGAAACTTCAACCAAACGTAGAAATCAGAAACTGAGAGAAAGAAGTGTGATTCTGACATCAGTGATAATCACTTCCCTTGGGTCCCTGCCAACAACAGTAGAAGGGTTTTCAAATCCAGGAGGTGAATAACAAACAGGAGTGTCACAGAAAAACATTGCTGCAACCATTCTGAGGTGCTCTGCCCTAGAAGCTTGCGCGAAGGGAAGCAGACTGCAGGACTGCAGGTGGAAGGTGGAAAAAGCTAAGGTATCAAAGGCTCTGTGCAGTGAGTTAAAAAATGCCATAAGTATGGGGGATCAAGAAGAGTTCAGCAATATAGAAAGACTTTACAGAGGAGGACAGAAAATTTATCATCCAGACTGGTTTTGAATCAGTAAAAGTATCTTACAGAGGTAACTGGATAACAGTTGATATTTCAGTAGTTCATGGATGAGCTCTGTTTCAAAATGAAAATATTTCAGCATGTGTCAACTTGGAACAGGGTGGAGTGCACCATAAAGTCTAATGCTATACTGTGTAGGCATTGATGTCTTTTTCATATGCTTGGATACCTATAATTGCAATGATTACGTAACTTGAACCTCTTGGCAGCAGTCATTCCTTTCTGGAGGCTTACCAAAACATATATATTTATTCTTTTACCCTTTCTGCCACTTCTATAAGTAGAGTAGGCTTTTTGCAGTTCAAGCAATGTATAGCATTCTAATTATAGAGTCACTTCCCACATATAACTTCAACCTACATTAATACCACCAGTTTTACATACCTGATGGCAATTAGTACATAGCACACAGTAATTTTAGAATAATTTTTAGTTTTATCTTGGGTCTACAGACCTTGTCTAGTCCAGGCACTGCCTGTTTGGAATTGAGAAAATGTAATTCTTCCCATTTCTTCACTAATTAATTCTTTAAAATTGCTGGTAAATGACACCAGAGCAAAGAAAAAAATCATTTCCTAATAAGCAGCCCATTGCAAAAGGTATATTTAAGTACTTGAAAGTTTATCTTAATACTGCAGGCCACAGACAGCCACTGTCTAGAAGGATGTTTTGATGTAGCTAAATGAAATTCTTCTCTTTCTCTCCAATAATTGCCTGGCAGAGTTTTAAGCTAACTCTAGCCTTTATTGGCTGCACCCTAAAAACACACTGATCAGAATAGTAATCACCTCTGTAAGTGATTAGCATTCAGAAGCAATAGATTCTCTAAGTGGAATGAGAAACTAGACATTCTAGTCAGTGGATTGCTCATGCATTCAATGCTTATATTTGTGTATTTTTTGTGCATAATTTAGCGCCTTTCTGTTCACAGGCTGAATTTGATGCATTCATTGCAGAGCATTACATACCAGCTATCCAGTACGTAACTCAGCTCCCAGTCTCAGAGTCAGCAGCTCTGTGAATATGGCATACCACTTACCTCTTCTAATGCAGTAGCTGCATGTAATGTAATTAATGGTATTGATGGTGAGACAGCAGTGGGAATCCTTGTGCAAGGAAAAAACCCAGTGATGACATTACATTGCTATTTTTTCTTGAGCTATCATTTTTATATAGCATATTCTTGTAGAAGAAAAACAAGTGAGATTTCAAACATGAAATATAAGCACTGTTACATATCATTAGGGATGAAGAGCTTTGCTAATTTTGTTTCTCTTTCTCCTTTGATTCTGTTTTGATTGCTTTTGTGTCTTGGCAGCCTGATCATTATTCCTGCTGCAAGGCAAGATTGTTTCTCCCTCAGACTTTCTGCTTTCCATTTTCCTGTCGTCGTTTCTGTTTAGCTAGCTTTATTGCATTATGTAGTCCTGCAGCCTGGTATCAGCCTTTATAACCTGGACTGCATAGATAAAGATGAGGATTTTAATTGCATCTGCAGAAACAAAGTTGGTTCATTAGCATGTGTTAGATGTCTGAGTGACTTCAGATTTGAGAATGTTCATATTTTACAGCTGAGTAGATCAATGAAGATGTTACAGTGAATTCATTATTCATTTGTTTGCCTATAAGGAAGCTGCAGGAAGAAAAGATCTTTCACTTATAACCTTTCACACTTAGTTGGTTTCATATTAAATGTCATTACCTGAATTTCCCTTGACCTAAACCAGACTGTAAGAGAAAGTCAGTCTCATCATTCAGCTACCATGAAAATAATTTGTATCAAAAAGGACTACACATATTGGCAGTGCATGGAACAGTATTAGTGGCATTTTTGTCACAGATAGAAGTATAATCTTAGTGAAATAAAACAATATTGAAGGTTGCAAATTTGAGATTTAAAAAAAGCAGTTGTGTGTTATACTAAGGAAACATGTAAAACATGTAAAACTTTAATGTATGATACCTCTCTTTCCAACTTCTCTGTCATCTCCTCTAGTGCAAGCAGTACAGATGAAATTTTGTTGTTGTTGTTGAGTTTTGGATGTGGTTTTTTTTGCTCCTCTCAACTCATTGGATGTTCTGAGTACTCATGGGCTGTAGTGAACTGTGTGAATGATCAGATGAAAAATCTCTATAGCAAAACATAATCATGTTGCCTCCGACAGGATGCATATAGTCCTTCCTCCTTTTTCAGGGTAGGATACTGTTGTAGATTGTCCACTTGCAAGAGGATTCAATCCTTTCCTTCTTTGCTTTGTAATTCTGTATTTTGAATACATTTGCTATGTTATCTTGGGACTGATGGAAAATATTTCTCTCAACCTCATTACAATATTTTCTGTGTTGAGACCCCATTGTCTAGGTTTAAAATCTTTTGACAAAAAAACCCAATCAGGTCAAAGCTAAATGAAAACATAGTGACAGTATCAATTATGCAAATATTAGAAGGTAAATAACAATATAATGTCAGTATCAAGTTGATACTGTGCCACATTCTGAACTTCTTTACTGATGAGGAAGGCTTTAGTTTTCATAGTGTTACTATCAGCTTCATTCAAATTTGCTAATGACTAAAGGAATACATGAGAGAACTACATTTGTGCCATTCTGTTAGCCTGATCCAAACACCTATTTGACTACCATGAAGTAGATATCATCATCAACATTATAAGCAAAAATTATCTAAAAAACTATACATGTAGAATAATCATCTTGGTTTGTAAAGGTTTAACATCTTGAATCCTGAGTCTTCATTGGGAAAGGGGAGATCAAAACAAGCCTAGTAGGAAAGTGATGTATCCTGTCTCAGATTTATTCCCCATTATTGACATGGGACTATTTGCATGGGCCTATATTTGTTCCATAAGAACATCAAAAGATAATTGAAAGTCCTTGGACTTATTGTCTCTCAACTTCTCACTGACACCTCAGAAAGTCAGAAGAGATGGCACTGTCACAAGAAAAGGTAAATGGACTTTTCCTGGTATTGCTGAAATGCTAAATAGGAACTCCTGTTATTCAAGTGTCAAGCATCAGAACACTTGTGTCTGAGTATTTCAATGAAAATTTTATAGATTTATAGGCTATTCCATGTGTAAGAAAAATGGAAAACAGGTGACAGTAGAAATATCAAGTAGGTAAAATAATTGTTTGTGGTTTGTTTTGCTTGGTCGGTTGATTGGGTTTTTTAAGGAGGATATAATAAATTAAATCAGGGAAGGTTAATTCAAGTTCAACTAGTACAAAACCCACAATGACTGGAAAATGTAATTGTACATTGGGACTCCTTGGTAAAAACAGCTTTTAAACAGACATTGGCAACCAAAGATTTCTAAGCCTTGCTATAGGAAAGGAAAAAATAAAGGCAGGTCTGGGAAGAGCACTACATTTTTCTACTCAAAATGTGCGTGTTGCTAAGAGTTTTCTTGAATCCTGATTTGTTGCTGGCAGAGTAGGTGCTGATATCTAATCTATCTGACTTCATATGTAAGACAAAGCAAGAGTACATGCCCCAGAGTAAATAATAAGCACAGAAAATGAAGAATGCAGTTTTCTTTACTGTATGCTATGGATGCAGCAGACTTTTATGCAATTGTGATGAAGTTAGTTTACATTTGTTGTGCAGGGCTTCTGCAGCAAATTTCAGACCTTCCTTCCTAAGTATGTTTGGGTAATACTGGAGGTATTACCTGTCAAAATACTGCCTCAAAAATAAGTGACAGTTAGACAATTTCACTAAAGGAATAGAGAAGTCAGCAAGAGGTGCACTTAAAAATTAATTTGGGAACATTTTCAATACAGTCCCAAATGCACCTGTATTCTACTGTATTTAGGCAAAATAGAATTTATTTTTGTAGAAAACTTTCACTGGTGTTTTATATGGGGCAGCACAGGTGTGTAAAAATGTGTTGGTTTTTTTAAGTTGTGAAGTATATTTATACAGGAAAATATAAAAAGAGAATTTAGCTATGCTTTGTAGCAACCAAAAAAATCATGTCTTTAGCTGGTAGGTGGTACGTTAGCATATAAGTCAGCAGATATTAGTAGATAGGACACATAGCTGATGGCATTTTTTCATACTAAAATGTATTGTTTTACTAAAGAGGAATTAAATATGCAGTTTGTCATTGTTCATTCCCTAGTTTTAATGGTAAACCAATGCCTTCTGTACCAATAATGCACTATCAGAATTTTATTTCACTTCTTTAGTGCTTGCTGCATGCTACGATATGAGTCAGATGATGAATGAATGAGAGAACTGAGAGAAAAAAAAGGAAAACACAAAATTAAGTACACCATGTGTTCACCAGATTTACAAAAATAAAAATGTGTAGGTTTGTACTGGGTTTTTTTTCACTGTAACAGAATGCCATGGCCACAGTCCAAGAATTCCTACACCATCTTACAAGGTAGAGTCACCACTTGTAATGTCAGAATTGTAAAACTCAGTCATAACTGTTTATTATGGAAGGATTCTCAGAGGCACAAGGGCAGGAACATGGTCAGCTCTCAATTTCTATGACTGAAATGTAGTCAGTCATAGGTGCTTAATGCATGCAAGAATCAATCCAATAAAGATTAGAGTTTCTTTTTCTAGGCACATTTCAGGTAGAAGAGCTGTGCCAAGGTTCCTAACTAAAATACAGACTGTGAATATCATCCAGTATAATAGCTGTGGAAATGCTGTACCCTATAAGTAGGGTTAATAGGCTCAAAGTCTGGTTATTTCTGCTTATATATATTTGAAGTTGAGAACATACTGAATTAATGCCCCATGTGGAAAGATGTTGGTAAATTAGAGAGAATCTAGAAGAGAACAGTGATGATCAGATGCTGGAGAAATAGTAAGATTTTGATTTGTTTTATATAAAAGACAGTGAAGGAAATCACAGTAGTCTTTCAGCATGTGAAAGGCTGTTAAAAAATTCCATAGTAATCTACAATTTTCCCTGCCTTTGGGGCTTTAAGGAGGAAGAAATAAGCTATGCAGTTAAGATTATTTATATCGAATTATTAAAGAACTTCCAAAATGTAATGTCAAGAATGGAACAAGCTTTGTAGGAAATGGTGTGCAGTGTCTTCCATTGTAGCTTTCAAGGACTATCTGCACCAGTGTCTTACCTGAAATGGTCTCTAGCTGGCAATACCTGGTACTGCCAAAAGTATTTTTCAAGGCAACCATCTAGGTTTTTTTTTGTGTTATCATTCCGTGTGGTTTCTTTTAGCTGTTAGGATAAACTGATGGTTTTCTATAAAAATATTATTTCCCTGAAGCAAGTGCATATATAGCAAGTGGTTTAATCAAAACCATATTCTAACTCTGCAATTTGACTTTATTTTCTTAATTACTTTGCTTTGTGCTTGAGGTAAAACATATACTACTACCTCATATAATTCTTCTCTTAATACAGGCAGAGGAACTATTTCACATATAGAAAATGCCCATTGACATTTTGAGTTAAAAGATTAAAAATTCTGCTTGTTTTCAAAATTGACTGAATGTAGAATCTTAGAATCATTAAGGTTGGAAAAGACCTTATTGAAATCCAACCTTTTACCAAATACCACTGTGCTCACTAAACTATATCACAAAGTGAGATGTCCAGTCATTTTTTGAACATTTCCAGGGGTGGTGACTCCCCCACTTCCCTGGTAAGCCTGTTCCAATGCTTGACCACTCTTTCAGTGAAGAAATTTTTTCCTTATATACAACCTTAACCTCCTTGCCGCAGTCTTTTCCTGTTGCTGGTTGCCTGGAAAAGGAGATCAACCCCTACCTCACACAACCTCCTTTCAGGTATCTCTAGAGCACAATAAGGTACCCCCCGAACCTTCTTTTCTCCAGACTGAACAGCCACTGTATCCTCATCATCACTTAAATTTGAGAGCCTTCACTGGCTTTGTGGCCCTCTCTGGACACATGATTAGTTCATGTTTGGCTTAGCATTGTAGTATATTACTTCAGCACATGGTGTCTGTCAAGCAATTTGAGGCTTGAAAATGTCAGAGAGTGGATATAGTATTGTTTATCAAAAAGTGATCCCACTTTTCCTTATTTAGCAGATTATGGTGAAAAACTCAAGGCCAGTTGCCCTTTATGGCAAGCAACAAATAAGGAAAATTTAAGTTCTTCTAACAGGTGTGTCTGAAAAAGAATATTATTTTTAACCTTTTACATAATTTGCAGAGCTTGTCCTGTGTTCTAAGTTAATGGATACAGATGGATACTCAGGTTGGTAATCAATGCTTTTGCTAGGGGAATTTTCTGGTTCACATAACAGGAACTGTATGAAATACATTTATGAGATTAAGAATTTCATCTATGTATTAAACTAGCTATAGAAAGCTAACCTTGAGTTGAAGTTGCATTCAAAACTCAAAGTCCAGATTGAGACCTCTAGGTCCACGAAACACCTTCCAGTGTACCTTTTCACATATTAGTTCTGTTTCAAGTGAACCAAAGACATAATAATAATAGAATTTTTTTGATCTGATGTTTCTTTCTTTTGATCCTTTTGTTTCACTGATATTTTACATAATATTCATATCAGCTTTTAGTTAGTAGCTCTCTTTTATGGAAAATAGTAGATCTTCATTACAGCACTTGAATAGCAGGCTGAAATGTTCAGTATGTTCTTCATCCTGTAATATCTTATTCAGTGAAAGGATTATTCAGACTGCACAGAGTGATCAGCCTTGAGTACAAGAGGATGAAACAAAAAGTAGTCAGCACATTCACTTTTCCAGTCAGTCCATTCATTTAGACCTTTTCAAGACATTTTTGGAAAATCTTGCTGAACTTAACTGTTTGACAGGCTCATCCTTCAAAACGAATTCATTAAAACCATGCCTTCCCTGCTGTTAGAAAGAGCTCAAAAAAGGCATGTCACATTGATATCAGCAATACAGTTTTGAACTGTTCTTTGATTGTATAGATAAAGATGAAAATTGAGATAGAGAATACTTTTAAACATTTCCAATATTCCTTTCAATATCTGTTTCCTTTTGTTTTAATAACCATACCACACTCTTTCATAAGGATCAGAATGGAAAAAATCTGGGTATAATTTCTTTAATTAATCAATTATCTTTCAGTGTTAACTGTTTACCTATTAATCATATCTCAGAAATTCCAGAAAGTAGGGGAGTCATGAGGGTGTATATGAAGCCTTAGTAGAGAACTAAAATTTGTTATGAATTGATTAGCCTATGGTTCATTTATGTTGCCTCCAGATTCTTACTGGAATATTTTTTGTGGCTACTGTAATTAAGACCAAAATTCAAAACTTATTTATGACTATGAATTTTTATTTTAATCTTTCATTGACTGAACTCAATGAGTTGCACTAGAGCAAGTCTTGTTTAAATAAAATCGAAAAACTATACTCTGATTTTTTTTTTTAATCTCTGCATTATAATCTCAAATACTATTGTCAGTGTCTTTAGGCTTTAGAGTCAAATTAGCCTAATCCTTCGGTGGCAAGGCATTGCTGGGAAAAGAAAATGGCTTCGATGTAAAATCTGTTTGGAGACAAAACATCAGCTGAAATGTCTGAGGCAGTAAATTAGCTGATAGGGTTTGAGACAGGTTCCACCAGCAACAATTGGCACTACCTTTCTTATTGCATAATTATTATTACCATTCAACATAATTTATTATGTTATTCTTCTGTTTTTGAAAGAAGGTCATCTGAAAATACTACAGAAAATTCTGTCTGCAAAAGTCTTTTTAGTAAGGAAACCGGAGAAAGAAATTACGTTCTACTGATATTTTGTATTCTAGATTCAGCATAATTAATACGCTATACTTACAGCAAATCATGTGCTATATGTATTTGCCTTGCACTAGTTTTCTGTCTCTTTCCTGATCTTTTTTTGTTTCGTCCTTATAATCTTAGATGGCTTGTAACAGCTGATTCATGTGTTAAGAATCACCTGAAGGAGCTTTTCAGCATGAATGATGGAACTTTATACTGGAAAATTATTTCTCTACCCTTGAATGTCAGGAATCTTTGTATTCATATGTTCATATGGAAATACACTTCCTTCAGCTCTGTTGATGCATAGCAGCATGTTCTCTAGTGTCTGTGACTTGTTGAAGTGTGAATATCCAGGAATATTAGGAACTCTCTAGCTGAAACCCTTCAAGTCTGAAAATGTCTCAAGTTGCTCATTTTTAATGAAAAAGGATGCATTTACATTTTTTTACAGCTTTGCTTTCAGTGAATACTTGTACTTCCATAAAGAGCAAGGATTTGCATGGTCTGAATGGAAGAAATGTAGAGAAAGAAAATATGTGTATGTTTGAGAGGCAAGTTAATTGAATGTGCCTACCATTAGTTATATATTCTATGGTACCTAAAAAGATTTCTTTTATTGTATTTAGTCATTTGAGAGCTGCTCTGATTTCATATGTAGTGATTTTGGCAGTGTGCAACTCCGGGTCATGGGTTGGGAGATGCTGTCAGGGAGCAGAATGGTCCCCCAGTTATCCAGGAGGAAGTCAGAGAACTGCAGAGATGCTTGGATATTCATAAATCCATGGGACCAGGTAGGATCCATCACAGGGTCATGAGGGAGCTCGCAAATGAGCTTGTGAAGCCACTCTCCATCATTTGCCAACAGTCCTGGCTCACTGGTGAGGTTCCAGAGGACTGGAAGGTGGCCAGTGTGACACCCATTCACACAACGGGTGAGAAGGAGGACCCTGGTAATTATAGACCAGTCAGCCTGACCTCAGTACCAGTGAGCTCATGGATATAGGTATATTGAGCATCATCACTCAGAACTTACAGGGTGGCCAGGGTATCAGACGCAGCCAGCACAGATTTAGGAGGGAAAGGTCATGTTTGACCAACCTGGTCCCATTTTATGACTAAGTTACCCACCTGGTAGATGTGGGAAAGGTTGTGAATGTTGTCTACCTGGACTTCAGCAAGGCCTTTGACACTGTCTCCCCCAGCACACTCCTGGAAAAGCTGGCAGCCCGTGGCTTGGACAGGAGCACTCTGTGCTGGGTTCAGAACTGGCTGCATGGCCGGGCCCAGAGGGTGGAGGTGAACGGTGCTGCATCCAGCTGGGCCCAGTCAGCAGTGGTGTCCTCAGGGCTCTGTGCTGGGCCAGGTCTGTTCAGTATCTTCATTGATGACATGGATGAGGGGATTGAGTCCTTCATTAGTAAATTTGCAATTGACACTAAGCTGGGATCATGTGTTGATTTGTTGAAGGGTAGGAGGGCTCTGCAGAGAGACCTGGAATGGTTGAATGGATGGGCAGAGTCTCATAGGACAAAGTTTAATAAGTCCAAGTGCTGAGTCCTGCATTTTGGCCACAATAACCCCCTGCAGCATTACAGGCTGGGGACACTGTGGCTGGAAAGGGACCTGGGGGTGCTGGTGACAGCCGACTGGACACGAGCCAGCAGTGTGCCCTGGGGGCCAAGAAGGCCAAAGGCATCCTGGCCTGTGTCAGGAGCAGTGTGGCCAGCAGGAGCAGGGAGGTCATTCTCCCCCTGTACTCGGCACTGGTGAGGCCACACCTCGAGTGCTGGGTCCAGTTCTGGCCCCTCAGTTTGGGAAGGACCTTGAGATGCTTGAGCGCATCCAGAGGAGGCAACGAGGCTGGTGAGGGGCCTGGAACAGAAACCCTGTGAGGAACGGCTGAGGGAGCTGGGGGTGTTTAGCCTGGAGAAAAGGAGACTCAGAGGTGACCTCATCACTCTCTACAACTCCCTGAAAGGTGGCTGCAGCCAGGTGGGGTTGGTCTCTTTCTCCAGGGAACAACTGACTGAACCAGAGGACACAGTCTTAAGCTGCACCAAGGGAAATATAGGTTGGATATTAGGAAAAAGTTTTTCCCTGAAAGAGTGATAAAGTTCTGGAATGGTCTGCCAGGGAGGTGGTGGACTCACCATCCCTGGATGTGTTTAAGAAAAGACTGGATGTGGCACTTGGTGCCATGGTTTAGTTGAGGTGTTAGGACATGGGTTGGACTCAATGATCTTGATGGTCTCTTCCAACTTAGTCACTCTGTGATTCTGTGATTCTGTGATAGTGAAAGTAGTAGTAAAAGGTATGTTTTTCAGTACTTTCATTTACATTTCTCTTTTAAAAAAAAACACTCCTAGATCACCAGTGAATTATTTCACATTCATGTGTCTGCTTCATTCATCTTGCCATCTTTATTTGTAGGCAAAAGAACATTAGATATTTACACTGAGAAAGCTGTTCTTATGTGCAGTTAGTGGCACAGAAAATCTCTTGTTGGGTGCAGGTGAATATAGTCTGCTAGGGAAAACATCAACCCTTGGAACTCAGAACTACATGGATATGAGAAAGATGATGACTATGAGGTGAGGGCTTATCAAAGGTATATTAGAAAATAACTCACAATAAAAACACTGTAATTGTAACTCTGGAGAGGGCTAGTAATATCATCACCATACTTTGCCAAAATACTTTTTTCCCAAATAATTTACAGAAGCAAGAGAGAGATGGCTCTTACTACACAGAAATTAAACAGGCCAAAAAGCTAAAGCAAGAACACATTTCGCAAAAAAAATCAAAAGTGACTTGTTGACATTTAGTGTCAAATTTGGGGGGCTGAGATTCCTTTTCTGAAAAGAACATAGGATATATAACCTCTCCCACTTCAAGAGCTGAAGACTGGGATCTTAACATAGAATAAAAGGTTTGGAAAGAACTCTGTCTCAGAAAGTAGTGTCTTACCAATTAACTTGTATTATCTGGTCCTCTGCTGCCAGTGAAGTCCGATAGAAAACATGGCTTGATCTCTCACAAAGATAAATTGGACTCTAAATTGTTAGGAGTATTGGGAATATAAGGTTTATGATCACAGAGCAAAAGAGGGTAGGAGGCACATAAGGACACATCTCTGAAGAAGACCTCTTGATCTGAGAAAAATCAATAGGCAAAAGGGACAGAAGATGCAGTTCAATCAACTTACGCTTCATGTGCTCTTCCAGAAGGTCAAATCCACATCAACCTGAAATCAGGTTTTCTTTCTAAAAGAATTGATACTTATTTTCATCAGTTTCCACTTTCAAATAATATATATACTACACTATAAATTGAGTTTCTTATTGAACACTTCCTGTCTGCTTCCAGCAGCAGTCCTCTGCATCACGTAGGTCTCACAGAAGGTATTTTAGAAAAATTATACCATAATTGAAGCTTATGTTAGATAAACTAGTACATTAAAAAAACAAACAAACAAACAAATGAAATCTCCACCTAAAGGAGCATGCACATTTATTTTTTTCCCAGCCTAACTGAAAAATAGCCTTCTAAGTCTGAGTAAATTCTTAACATTAGATTACTCTACAAAATAAAAATAAAACAAACATTTTCTGTTATTTTTAAGGCAGTCAAACTGTGTTGTTAGCAAACTGCAAGGTGGGTAATTTTTCAGGAATGCTTTCTGGAAGCTGGTACTGCTTCTATAAGCATATAATTTATATGTGAGATCTGCCTGGTGAAGAAGAGAACATATTTAGGCATGCAAAGGCACAGCTACAATTTTCTCTCTTGTTTGAATTTAAAAAATCATTTTTAATAATTAAAAAAACCTTCAAAAAACCCCAGGTTTAGTCAGAGTAAACCTGTAGTTGCTAAGATTACAAATTATAGTTATTATGTATCCACACTTTCTATGAAAAAGTTTCCAAAAACATTCCATTTCATGGGAATTAATAAATATTAAACCACAACTTGTTTGTTTAAAATACAGGGAACCAATATAGACATGTTGCACTGTTTCTATATTAATTATAAAGTGAAGCTAGATTTTCTGTAATTATATTTAAAAGTCTTAATTGAAAACATGCTTTTTAGTTTGATTTACAAAGACCAAGGGGGCTAGTACTAGGAATCTTGCAAATATATACTGGATATTTGTGAACTACTTGCAGTACTTATTCTTTCAGTAAGTCACATGAAGTAATTATTTATTTACCTAATAAGAGCATTTTTGCACTATCAATCCCATTTTTAATAGAGCAATATCAATAAACATTTTTAGTTACTTTGTTGCAATTCGTTATCTCTAAACTAAATTATCATTGCCTGTATAAAATTGGTTCCCTTTACTTTGCCACTAATTAATTCTTATTGCCTGCTTCAGTGGGTAGAATTTTTTTCATCTCTATCTAGATTACTTGTTCTCAGACTGTGGTTTGTGAGCCATTAATGATCTGTGACCTCTGAGCCTCCAAATAAAATGATCTATGAGCAAAAGCTATTTGGGTCTGGAGAGTTGGAGAGCATACCAAGTATTTTTTCAATAACTATTTTGCAGGATGAAGAACCTGGAGAACACATGAGTTTCAAAGATGCATATCTTAATTTTCCATTTTGGGGAAATAATCAGTTTTCCTCGTGGATTAGGATGACAATTCACATCTTTTTACTGCAAATATTATGCAATATTCTGCTTTTGATGTTTGTTACATTTAGTGTAATCTCATTGAATTTTGTATGTGTCTGGCTTGGAGTGATTAATGAAGACATGTATTAAAAAAACTCAATGTGTTGTTACTGGACTCAATTTAAATTTATTTTCTGCCTGTAGTCAGGGCTAATTGGTAAGAATGTATTGTTATAAATAGAATAGAGATTGACTCTCTGTTTCACCCATCAAGCCACTGACAGTAAAATGTTTTAAATTACTTGACTACCATACTGCTTTGTACTACATTTTTGGTGGGTTTAGGGGTTCAGCATTTCTGTTTTCTGAACAGTTATCATTGAAAATACCCTTTTTAACTGAAACAAATTATTGGGCCTTAGAAATGGTGATAAAAACATGGTTCTCTTGTGTGTCACCTTACACAGAATTATTGCATATTTTAATATTCTAGACTGTGGCATTTTAAAATTAGGATTCCTCTGAATGAAATGTTTTGGTTTTTTTGGATTTGATGCATGAACTCTCCAGCAAACCATTTTTTTTAAATGCCTGTGGACCAAATTTCATGATATGCTTCTTCTTTGATGAAGGAATTTTTTTTTCTCACAGTCCACTTAATATTTGCTGATGCCCTTTCATTTATCAGTGTACAGAAATTATTTCTAAAAACCTACTTGTTTTTACTGAGCTATATCTCTACATAATAAATACTACCATCAAAGCAGTAGTTTATAAGTTTGGGGACTAGTGTAAAATATGGCAAATATTTTAAAAATGTTCCACCTATGTTGAAGTACTGTATTAAGTTATGGACTGTGAAAAGTGAAGGTATAGGTCATACTTTAAGCTACTATAAATTGTTTTTTTCTTCAGTGTATCTGTGTTTATTAGCATTTCCCAATTATATGTCCTACTGAACTTGCCCATTATGGAAGACATTTTTTAATCTACTACCAGAAGAGCAGTTCCTGTGGATGATAAAATAAATTTCTTGTGTTGGAAGTTGGTCATTCTATCTCCACATGTTTTTAAAGCCTATGGTGATATACAGTCAGATATGTAATAAATTTCAGTATTAAACGATAACATGTTTTTCACTGCAGGTGAAGTGTGATCAGTACTGGCCAAGCAGAGGCACAGAAACTTATGGACTAATCCAAGTCACCCTTTTAGACACTGTTGAATTGGCAACATACTGTGTTCGTACATTTGCACTTCACAAGGTATACATACTTATATATACTTATTATATGCTTTTAAATTTAAAGGCTGGCAGTTTTTTTCCCTCACCTCCCATTCCTTCCTTCTTTTCTGTCACTGGCCTCCCTCCTGTCACCTTGTGCTTCTTTTGCTTCCTGCCTTACCTGTGTACCTTTTTCCCTTACTTCCTTATTCCCTTTCTCCCCTTCTCCTCCCTTCTAGCCTTACCTTTGTTTACTTCTAACAGTGCTGAATATTGAGACTTCTACAGAGTATATGTTCCTGATAGCATGAAGTTTTGTAAGTTAATGCAGAGCTCTCACCATGAAAAACCTGAATACTTGTGGTGCACAAGTGTGCAGTACATTTAAAGATCTTACATTGTTTGAATCTGTAATTTGGATTTTCCTCCATAGTTCTTTTTCTTGCTGGCCCCAAGTATTTAAACAATTTTCACTGGTATATATGCTTTAGCAGTTGTTTTACTGAAAAGTGCTGATATAAGCTCTAGTAGCAATTAGGTCATGAAACTTTTAAATTTCACAGAATGGCTCAAGTGAGAAAAGGGAAGTGAGGCAATTCCAGTTCACTGCCTGGCCTGACCATGGTGTCCCAGAACACCCAACACCATTCTTGGCTTTCCTGCGACGAGTCAAGACTTGCAACCCACCTGATGCTGGACCTATGGTTGTGCATTGCAGGTAAGCCCAGAAGTTTCTTCAAAGCATGGTATGTCAAAACATAATCCTGTTTTGTTGCAGATGAAAGTATGATTTTCTTTCAAATAGACTTCTGAGTCTGTCAAAGAAAAAGGTAGTTGCATTGCAAATCAAGTATGGCACTGCCAACTTGGGTAGGCTAAAATTATTTGATTTGATCTATGCACAATTAATTTAATTTTAGTATGTCAAAAGGTCTCCAGGGAGAATGTCTGCAGGAGAATACAAATGTATCTGTGGCATTCAGAATGTGGCGTGAAAAAAGAAGAGGATGGTATTGGTTTAAGACCCTAAGTATTAAAAAAAGTATGTTTTAAGCAATGAAACAGTTTTTGAAATTATTACTTACATTACATTGTGTGAGAAAGTAGCAAACATGGGAATTAAGACTGATAAATTCAGGTAAGACCTGGATCTGTATTCAAGGTTGAATCCCCAGTTCAGGACTTTGAGGAGCTGAAAATGCAAAGAATGTTGCAAAACTGGGGAACAAGCTGAACCCAGTTCCAGGAAAATTAGTGCTCCATGCATTTTTCAAAGTAGCATACCTGTTCAGGCATTATAAGGTATGAATTAATAACAATGGAAGAAAAAAGTTAGCTGCTTTTTGTGTGGGGGGACTAAGGAAAATGAAGAGGAAGATATACAGCTTTTTTGGAATTTGCTGAACAGATCTTTGAGAAAGCCTTAAAATCATGTTGATAAGGACATTATCAGAACATGTATACCAATTCTGATTGAAATAAACTCCAAAACGGGTTCCCTCATTCCAGGGCTATAGTTTCACACATTGTATAGCTGGCTGTTTAGCCCTTTTCAAAGCAAGATCCTAAAATCACTATTTCTTGTGAACTTCAGTTTGGAATACCTTCAATTAGTAAGGCTGAGAGCTACTATACATGGATCTCTGAGGTTATAAATGCTTAGCATATTTGAAAACCAGTCTTTTTTTTTTCATCCAAAACCTGAGGAATAGTAATTACAGCATACCACCATGGCTAGTTCTGACTTCTTATATTGATAACCCATCCATGGAATCTGATAATTTAAACTCTTTTAAAGTGATTGAAAGAGTCTCCTGTAAACAAGATGGAAAAATAAATTCAACAGGAAAACAAAATAAGCAGAACTTAAATGTTGAAAGGCACAGACTGTTTACAAAATACCAGAGAACATGGAACACAGATATTAAATGTTTATTTAAACACCAGGATTAAAAATGTGTAATAATTATAAATAACAACAGAAATATATTCATAAAGCTTGCTGAGTGTTTCTTGAATGGAGATCCATATTTTTGTGCTTGCATTTACAGGGTCTTAAAACATTTTGGTTATTGTCTAGGATTTTAGATTTCCTCAGATACAACTTCTTTAGCTTCATCCATATATAGCATACTCCAAAGCTGCTCAACAGTGAACATGCTATATGCTACCTCAAAACTAAACTTAATAGAAGAAATTAATTTTCCCACTCTGGAAAATCTCCTCATATAATAGCCGAAATTACCACTATGGAAAAATAGACAAATTAAATCAGTTTTTATGGTTAGTCATTGGAAAAGATGAAATAAAAAGCATTGCTTGTTATCACTCAGTGGTACTGATGAAGCACAAGGCACTTATTTTCTCTTTGTCATTAGTTTTGCATGCACATTTCATTGAAAGTGGTGGTCAAGTTAGGTAGTATGATTTTATGCCTGAGGGACTTTTTTATCCCAAATTCCTATTGATTTATGTATCAATAATTTATCTGCAATAAGCATAATCTGCTATATATAAGCTTTTTGCCTTATGTATACTTACTAGAGACATTAGGATTTCAGTCACTTCATACAACCTAGCCTCTAAAAAACAGACTTTCACATATCCTATTATTTTCGTAAGGTTCTTAAATTTGACTCCTAACAATTTGTCTATGAACAGAATTAATGTAACCAGGTTTCTGAAAAAATTTAAAATGTATGTCTCTATAATTAAAACAGGTGGGACATTTAGCATAAAGTGTTCTGGACAGTCCAAAGTTTATTAATGTGCTAATTAACTCCTCAATGTAATGTGTTGACTATCCAACTGATAGACTCATGAAATAAAGTGTTTCTCACAATAATAATGTTAACGTGTCACTTTTCAGGCATACTGTAGCAACATAATATTCAGTAATTTGTATTGCCTTATCATTTTACATTCAACATGATTTTGTTGGGCTTATCAGTGACAGGAGTCAGATTTCATTAATCCTTGTGGGCCCCTTCTAACTCAGGTTATTCTGTGTTTCTATGATTATTAAATTAGTTCAAAAAATCAAAAGAGGAACAACTATAGAGCATCACCACAGTATCTTTAGGCTAAAGGATATGTCTTTCATTCAGCAATATGAAAATTCTTATTTGGTTTGAAATTGAAGTACTGGACATGCATAAATTTTCATTTCAAGCTATATAAAATGAATTTAAAACAGTTAAGTACAAACACAGCACATTACCCGGTTTTTAATTTGAATCTGCTTTCCATTTTTTTCCTTCTCTTCTCTGTTGCTCACTTTGTAAGTTTCTCCATTCCAATCTTTCCTTTGCCTATTATAAGTCATTTAACACTTTTATCATTTTTTTCTCTTCATATCTGGACTGATCCTTATTCTGTGGATCCCTCTAAGTATATTCTAGTTGTGTCCTTCAATTTCATTGTTTTATCAAACTTATTTTGTTGTTGGTATCACATTGCTGAACCATTTAATGATATATGATCTACCTTTCTTAGTATTTTCTCTGAAGTAAGATCGTAATTCTAATGGTAATTGTCATTCTAATTTTTGCCAAGCATCTCCTTTTACTTTTACTGCCCTCTATTAGTTGGTGTTTTCCACTGAGATATTTTTCTGTTCTTGACAAACTTCTTGGTTTTCATTTATTCCTTTCCTGGCCCCTAGTCTGCCTCTACATCCTTTTTAATATTCCTCTTGTCCTTGTTCTGTATCTTGTCTGTTATTGTCTCCCATTTTGTGTTTAGGACTACCTAAATCCCTTTTCATTAAATTCCCCCTTTTCATCATCCGAATTTAAAAAGTACTTAAGACTTTTCTAACTAGATCCAAACAGTATAATACAGAACTATATCTTACATCCTTTGCCTGTGGTAGACAGTCTTTTTAACAATATCTCACGGAACGAGTAATCCAAGTTTAGTTTCTAGAAGAAACACAGGATTTATAGTGGCAATTTTAAGCCATCTGAGACATCACTAATACCTTCTTTTATATTTCTTCCAGTACCTACCAAACTATCAGAGCTCAGGAAATTCTAATAATCACATTACAGAAGTATAAACAGAATGGGAGCTGCCTTTCAAAATGTATTTGATAAAAAGAAGGAGTAGGCTTGAAAAATCTGTGGAAGCCTTTTTCTGCAAACTTTTAAACCATAGAAGCTGAAAAACAAAGCTATCGACAGTACAGGGAGAATTTATTTCTCACCCTGTGTGGGTGAAGAACACAAGAGCCACCTGTCTGTGTTTTGATGCTTACAGACTAACCCCCTATTTATTCTGTATTCATAGGTATGTATTGCAAGTGAAAGGTTTAGCCCAGGATTTTCCTTACTGCATTTCTACCCATCTGCCTTAATAATGACCAGCAGTTGTCTTTCAGTCCATTTCATGTTAAGGGATTTTTTATTAGTTTGCTCCATGATTTCAGGGTACAGCTAAATGTCCAATAGGGAATCAAGGTAGATGGAGGTGCAGTTTACCAGTGACACCAGACAAGTTTGTATCAAAGCCTCATTTGTTGGTAAGCTATTTTAATATCCTGTCCCTAGTAAATGGTTTTTGAATGTGTGAAGAGTTTGTTTAATAATTACAATGTGCTAAATGAGAAGAAGTCTGAGGTGAAAACACCGGATTACTGAAGAGCCCACCCAGTAGATACTTGAATACCTTCTGTTCACATAACAGTGACCAAAAAAACATAGTTCTATCTAGTGAAATTAACTGAGAATGTACACACAACCATTCTACATTACTAAACTTGATGATTTCTGATAAATGTATGTCAAAGATATGCAAATGAAAATATTTTTAATAATATTTGTGTGATAATAGCAAAGAAATACATAATTATATGATCAGAATTTCCAAAACTGGTAATTAGGTATTACTGATGTATATGCAACAGACATCTTGGCTTGTCATTTACACATCTACTTTTGATAATGATTTGATTGCCTGTACAGTATTGAATTTAAATCTAATATAGAAGTCAAAACCATGTTGAGAATTTCATAAGGACATTGTACCAGTCAAAGCTCTTACTTGTTGCTGTGGTTTAACCTCAGTCAGCAGCCAAGCCCCACACAACTGCTTACTCACTCCTGTACCAGACGGATTGGGAAGAGAATCAAAAGAGTAAAAGCTAGAAAACTCATAGGCTGAGATAAAAGCAGTTTAGTAGGGAAAGCAAAAGCTGCACACACAAGCAAAGCAAAACAAGGAATTCAGTCATTTATTCAGTACTTCCCATGAGCAGGCAGGTATTCAGCCATCTCCAGGAGCGCATCACTCATAATGATGACTTGGGAAGACAAATGCCATCAATCCAAAAATCCCTCCCTTCCTTCTTCTTCACCCCTCTTTATATGTTAAGCATGATGCCATATGGTCTGGAATATCTGGTTTTGGTCAGTTTGAGTCACCTCTGTCTCCTCCCAACTTTCCATGCACACCCACATTCCTTGAGCTGCACCACACACTGAAACAGATGCAAGAAGTCTGGGAAGAAAATAAGTTGTAGTCCAGCAAAATCCAGCACACTTGTGCAAAAAAGTTGGCAGGATTTTTATTGGAAAAGGTTGCTAAAACATATTCACGGGTATGTTAATTTTAAGGGGAAAAAGACATAGATCATTGCTGAAAGAATTATGGAACACCAAGGGAAACATCGAGGCCTAATCTAAATGCAGATTTTTTTTAATTTAAGTAATCAGATATTTTGTAAGGACTACCTCCATGAATTGTGTAGTTGTCATAACATAAATGCATAATTGCACTCTACTCTTTTCCCAAGAAAAAAGATAAAGTTTTCTGGCTATATGTACCAGGGAAGACAGTTTAGTAGAGTCTCAGTCAATGTTGAGCTAAATGTTCCATAGTCCTTATTCTTAGTGAGAGATTTGGAAGAGAAAAGCAGATAAATTAAAGCTGAATAATAAAAAAAAAAAGCCCCAAAAAACGAAAAACCAAAACCAACAAAAAATCTACAAATGAAATTTAGAACTCCCTTATTCGTATAAGTACCTACACTTATTTGTAGGTACTTTACACAATGGGTTGAAATCTTGGTTGGCTTAGTTAGAGTAACTTGTCTGAAAATTTTTCTGTGGTGGCTGAAACAATTGATGCCCATAGATTTTTTTTCATTTATAGTTATATTTTAAGATTACCCTTTCAGTCCCTTTCCACAGAAGTTGAGTAATACTGCAATCCCACTGGTCTTTCTGCATGACTTGCCCTAATTTGCAGAGCTGATAAAGAGAAAATTGTTTCTTTAATGAAAAAACGCAGGCTTAATTCCTAGGATTCTGCATTATGAGACACTAATGCGTGGTCTAACGATAGTAGGGAAAACACGACTAATGCGTGGTCTAACGATAGTAGGGAAAACACGTTTTTGTTTGAAGTTGGATTATTGCAGGCAAACAGGTGCTAATCAGATCACATAAACCAGTACTGCAGGGTGTTTGGAATTTTATGCCACTGTGTTTTCAAAACATCACAGAAACTTCAGTAGCTGGTTCAGTAACACTACCTAAAAGCTTAACATGTTAGTGCGATCCCATATGTTTGAGTCTTTCTTTTAATACCAGCACCAAGGGGCATATCTCTAAGACCCTTTTTCAAGCTTTGGCAGGTTCTGTTAATGCTGCTATTGCTAACAGAAAGACTTGGCTGTTTGGAGGAATGTGACTGTTTTAAGTAAATCTGTGTCTGACTACACTAACATAACCAGTTAGCAGAGTGAAAAACAAGATAATTTTCAAAAAATAACAAAACACCATATGATACTGTATTTCCTAAAGTAGAATTCTTGTTCAGTGTATGTGAATAAAAAATAGAATGTTTAAGAAAAAAAAATTAAACTTATCAAAGGCAATGATTTTCCAGTGGATTATTTTATTTCATTCCTGTATAGTTTGAACTGGTTTTTTTGCCATAGGCCTTACAAGTGCTCATTTTTTAATCCTTGCAGTGAGTAGGTTGCAGATGACTGCCTATCCTTTTTCACGGTAGGGGAAAAAACCTCCCCAGTACATATTCAGAAACAACACAAGTAAGATTGAAAAATACTAGAATCTTCCTCATCTCTTCACTTTCCCTCTCCTGAGAACAAAAGGACCCTTCCTAACTTCCTTGGACAGCTGAAAGCTCTAGAGAGGAAAAGGCAGTAAAAGCATTTTAGTATGACAAATATTTTTAAATCATAAATATTTTAAATTTTCTCTGTTTTACCCACATGTCTTTATCCAGAAGTTATTGAGTTGCTTCTGTGTATTAAACTGTGCTGGATATCATCTATTTTGTATATGTACAAAAACACTGTAAAGGTATTTACTCTTCAGCTGTTAGCTGTGGATCACTGTACATTTTATAAATACTGTTTTTTCTCATAGTCATTGTTCACTAATAGAAAACAGAGAGGGATAAGATTACTATAGGAATCTCATATTGAAAAGATGTCTAGTTGTTGATCCTGCTTAGGATATTTAGTTCCTCTTAATATAAAAATATGGGAATAAGTTAATGCCCATGTTTTTCCTTGTATTTCATCTGTATTAATAGTCTCAGCTACTCAGACTAAGCAATCAGAGAAACTGGCTGGCATTAGTTTCATTTCTACACATACCTTTATTCTTATAAGTTATTTAATTTCAACATACACAGGATGAGGCTTGCAGTGTTTATGCCTTGGGTGCTTGATCTCTGTTTAAGTGGAACTGGATTCACTTGATTTATAAAATTTTGGATGGTTTCTCTGTCTTTGATCAATTGTTGGAATTGAAGAATCTACTGGAAAAAGAGAAAGAGTCTAGAAGAAAAGTTGATAAGGCTAAATGGATGAAATTGGTATAGCGAGACACTCCTTGGTAATTTTATAATGAATGGTATTACACACATGGACAGGAGATGTCTCAAGTAGGAGGAGTTTGGATTTGCCTTAATATTTTCACCATAAAAACTTTCAAGGTCATGAAAATGCAGATTACAGAAAGCTTACTGTTGGAGACCCTGGATATTTTATGCTGAACATGCAAGACTTCTCATGTAATTATTGGGATATGTTCATGCAAGTATACAGACAAGAGGTAGTGTCTCCATCTGTATGCTGATTGAGAGAGTGATGGATGGGTAATGCTGGATTTTCTTTTTCTCTGTTTCAAATTTGAGTGTCACTAGTTAGAATAATTTTGATAGTAAAGATACTATTGCCTGACTCATATTTTAACTTAGCAGTGTTCTTTTGAGCTTAGGTATCTAAATTTTTTTTATTAATTGATTATGAAAGCAATTTTATTATTTGCTTGTGAAAAACTGGGAGTATGAACATGATAAGAATTAGCACACCATAGTTAATGTGATGGCATGGAAGGTCCTATAAAATCAGCCTTGATAGATTTTTTTCTTAGAGTAGGAAAATACTATGCTATATTATCTGTAAATCTTCCATGAAGTGTCAAACAAAACACTTTCCAGTTTTGTCTTCAGTTGAACACCAGTTCTTCATAGCAAAAAAGCCTTTCCTAAAACCTGAACTGTAGTTGCTGGATGTATAGTATTTATAAGCATTAAAACTCAGAAATGATCACTGAAAACATTATTAAAATTCAGAAACATATAAATAACAAGTAATAGGAATATTTTGTCATACAGATTCAAATAATGAAAAACATGTACTTGTGGTCTCTTTGATTAAATCCATCATATGTGTATAAAGCCATATTTAGTTGGCACTTAGCCTGTGGTTCAGGGATTATACTCCCCACTGGTGTGACTCAGGGCTGGATTATCTTTTGAAATCCTAAAAAGCTGCTGTGACTGCATAGGGCAAGATTTGTTTCTGGTAGCAGTCAGAAATCTGTAAAAGAACATAGGGAATGCTATTACTAGATAGAATCAGTGTTCTGTCTAGACCAGTATCCTGTCTCTGACAATGGCAAATGTTAGAAATTTCAGGGGAAAGTACAAAACTCCAATGTCAACAATATTTCAGTAAAGTTTCCTCTCCAGCAGCAAGCAGTTAGTGACTAGTTTAGCCCTGCTTCATGAGGATTTCAATTATTTTTCCCTTTATTCCTCTAGCTACCTAGAAAAACTGGTGGATACTTTTTTGCTTATATTCATGATTGTACAGGCATTTCAAAGAACAAAACCAGGCAGTATTAACTATCCTTTTCCTTTTTAAAGTAGTTTCACTCATATCCATTAGAAGATATTTACTTACTTTTAATTTGAATGTGTCTCTTTATTTCACTAAATGTCTTTGGATAAAAGGGTTAAAAATGTTTTTTCATGTTTTACATGTCTACAAATTTTCTTGAGTTCATCCATCAAAATATTGTAATGCATTCCAGTATTTCTTATGTGGGGGGAGATGGAAGGGAGTTCTCACATCCTTGGCATTTTTGCTGGCTGTCTCTGTTCCCTCCTTTTGTGACATACTCTTTTTTGGTAGCCTGAGTAAAAGTAAGTATTCTCTGGGAATTTTTCTTTCCTTTTTTTTTTTTTTAATAAGAGGTAAGGCAGTAAAAATAGTTCCATGATTATGCCACATTTTATTGTAAGTTTCCCAGTGGACATACTGAGGCCTGACTTCGTTTTGGCCAACAAATGGCTTCAATTGAGCAGTTCTGCTGAAGACTGATGACTTTTCGCTGGGTAAAATAACCTGCCCCTCATTAAAATGTAATAATTGTCTGTAAGATTTTTTCAACAAATGCAATGAATTTTCCATGTGTTATCTCAAATTACAAATATGTTGCTGCTGATAATTATTTCCATATATATATTATCATGTCCTACAAGGCCTGTAATTTCCTTTGACCTAAGCTGTAGTTTGATACATTATTTGATCAGCACTCTTAGTGAGTCATTTTATCCATATGTATTTAGTTAATTGGTTATTTTTCTCCCCACCCATGTTTATATATAATATACTCTACAAAGGAAAAGGAAATCTGACTGCTTGCAGCTGAGTCTAGTAAAAGAGCAATTAGGTTCTATCAGAGCCAGCAGCTGTCCGTAATGAATTCTGAATTAAAATTATGAGTGAAGAAAATAATCCAGCCATCTGCAGGAAATGTGAAAATATTTTTATAACCCAATAGCTGAATTCTGGAAAGGGGTATCTCTGAGATTTCCCAGCTGTACCTACATTAAATTCCGGAATATCCATAGACACAGAGTATGCTGGAACACATTGCATCAACTTGGCTAGCCAGTGTGTTTGGCTAACTTCGAACAGGCTGTATTTTTATCTAAAGCAATCAGCATGAAAGTCTCTTTAAATCCTCTCCCCACGTCTCTAGAAGTAAAATGCAGCTTTAAAAATAGTCCTGTTATCTTTTCATGGAGGCTTTCCAATCAGTATTCTGCCCTGAATATTAATCTTTCTTCATTTTTTATACTTTTAGACTTAATTCAGGGTCTCATCACTTATTATCAGATTTTTTCAGTGGCTGCTGTTCCAAGTAAATTCTGCATTGTGAAGTCTATTTTTCTGTCACCTGAATTTTAAAAATATCATAATGCTATCCAGGCTTCCTTTATAGCTACCCTGAAACTTCTATGCTAAAACTCCCAGTATTTCCATTCTAACTTGCCCACAATTTTTGCACCTAAGTTCAAAATCCTGAAAAAAAAGGAAGAGATTAGTGTCTAACCTCTAAATGACAAGTTGTGATTAAGAAATATGAAATGCATAGTGGTATTAACCTTTCACAACCTGATTTTCTGTGTTACAAAGAATTCATGATGGTATAAAGATTTCAGAGGTTAAGAATTGTTGTAATGAGTACCAGTAACCAAGCTCTTCAGCGGTCAGTGGAGTTTTGTCAAATATTACAAAGGGTATTTATTTTTTTCACTGCTTCATCTATAAAAAACAGGACTAGCCTTCATATGAGCTCATCAGAGAAGCCTCTGCATTTTTAACTGTTTTCTACTGTGTAGCATCTCATTGCATTAATACTGTATTGCAACTAATTAATTTTAAACCAAATCTAGAGGTGGCAACATCAAGTTTGTCTCATGTTCTGAATGTATCCTCTAGGTGTGTTAGTTTTCTATTGAAAAGGAAGAGACATTCTAAAATGGAGATCCAAAACAATAGGTCTACTACTAAAGTCATATTAGCTTCAAAGTTCAGGACTAAATTGCTGGTTATTTCCAAGTGTTCAACGAAGAGGAAAGTGGAGCAAGGGAGTGAGAAAAATTTTTTAAAAAGATTTGTACACAGATTAATTTAGGCCTGTGAATTGTGGTTGGTACTGCAAAACCAAACCAAACCAAAACAAAACAAAAAAGCCAGTGTGGACTAAAGAGTCCTGGTGATAACATCTTTCTTTTACGTTGTGCTTACCTGATGAAGTCCTGTGTCTGGGTGACAACCTCAGACTTCTACACTGTTCCATCAGTCTTAAACCCAACCAGAAAAAAAATCCCAAGGGAAGCTGCTGTTAAGAAAAGAAGAAATTATTGTACAAATAGGAATACAAAACACCTAGAATCAGGGGAGGGTCCCGAGAACTCTGAACTCGGTATTAGTTTAGTGGCTAGCAAGTACTTTCAAGGTCTTCCAGTTATCCAGATAGCACCGGTTCACCTTCTGTTACTCACATGATAGGCTGATAGCTCTTCTCCATGAAAATGTAATCAAAGCACACAAAGAAATATTCAAAAGTATGAAGCTACTTCTCAAAACATTCCACCCTGAGAATGCAAAGCAGGTTAACTGCAAAGAAAGGAACAAATAATTGTTAGCAGCAAGCAGAATAATTTCTGTCCATTGATTTCTCTGCTGTGCTGTAATCTTCACTTTTATTTATTGACTGTAGGACCACAGTGTACTTCCTCTGCTAAATTACTCAGAAATAGCTTTTTTTTTTTTTTGTATTTACTACAGCTGTTCAGGTATGGATCTTTAATTGAAGGTAGCAAGTCACAGTAAGATGTGTTTTTAAAATTAACCTTAAAATACTTTGTTTTTCTAAACTCTATTTCAGTCAATTTTAGAACATTCTTTCTTTAGTGGAATGCATAATGTCAAGAAGGCATTGTACATTGCAAAAATGCAAAGTATACACTGAAACTCAACAAATATCACAGAGAAGATATATTTAGGATAGCTACTCTTTGATGATAAATGCAGAAATCAGTGCATTCATATATAAGATTGTATTTAGAGGAGTAGGAAGATAAGAAGGAGAATATATGAGACCTGAATAAATTTGGAAATAAAAAAATCACAGTAAATCCTTGTACACAGATAAAATAGTACAGAGGAATAAAGTTGATTTTAATGTCTTTTCTTTATATGACTGAGTAATTGAAGAAATCAGATAACATAGTGATTAAGCAAGGTGTATATGTAAAAATCCTCTATGAAAAGCAGGATTATGGCATGTATTGTTATATAGAATCAACAATCAATTCTGAAGGAAGACCATGATGAGAAAAATAAGAGATATGAAATAAGGGCAATGAACTTTTCAGTTATGTACAATTTCTGCTGTTCCATCTCATAAGCAGGACAATAAGAGATTTTTTTCACCAACCATTCATGATTTCAGGAAAGAAACAGGTAGAATAGTGATGATAATTTGTCCCTTTCAAGAAAGAAGAAGCAAGTATCACAATTAAGAGTGTGCCTTTTCAATGGTATAGTTACCAAAGGTGTCAAGTACCTGGTAGCTGAAGTGTTGATTCAAAAGAAGAGTTCTAAGATTATCTGCTTTACAGCTGGGAAATGGAATGTTTATGCCTTTTATAAATATGTAGGATCACGACACCAAATTTAGACAGTGCATTTCAGTTTCTCTCCCAGGACATGCCTAGAATGTTATTTTTCAGAATCCCTATTCAAATTCCAGCAAAATCTAATAAAATTATTTCTGTAGGGAAGTTGTGTCTGTAACATACTGGTTAATAACCCTTAATTGATCCTTTCCTCTCTGAATTTCTTTTGTCGTGCATGATATTTTGTAACAATGTGTTTCACAATTTAATTATGTACTACTTTAAAAATTACTTCCTGTTTGTTTGAAAGTCTCATCATTTCATTTCATGATCCTAATTCTTATTTGGCAAGTAAAGAACAAATAATTTTTGTTTCATCTTCTCTATGTAACATTAATTTATGACTGATGAGAGGATTTGAAGTGCTCTAATGGAATGTCATTGTTAGAAGGGTCTCTTAAATTTTTTGTTTTGTTGAACGTTACAAATGCTACATTTTTAGCCTGCATGGAAAAACTCATCTTTTAAAATTATTTTAGTAAACAATTATTTCCTATACATGGAATTTGTTAGAGAAATTTTTAGAAGTTTTGATTCTATGTGTTTTAATATTTGAGGGTTTGTTTGTGTTCAAGTTACGATCTCATAAGACAGCTTCTTATCCTTGATCTCTCCAGAGCTGTACTTGGGATTAGATGAAGAACAAATTTACTTCCTGAAATTATTATACTTTTCCAGGTGCATATTACAAAAAAATGTGGGCTTAAATCTGGGGCAGTTATATTTGAAGAATTTATGGTAATAGTAGAATTCTGAGAATGTACAGACTGAAATGAAAAATCTTATTAAAATGCTTCCTTTCTTACAGGAAGAAAGAAACTTGGCTGACTTTTGGGTTTGTGACTATCCCATGCTTTTGTCTACTACCTATGAAAACTAGGGAGAGTTCTAGACTGAACCTTATCTGCTTGTAGTGAAATATTCTCCTGTTCTCCAATTTCTTTTGTTCCATGTTCTTTTTCAGACATTTTATGGGACTTCATTGATAAATATGGCTGCCTTCATGCATAGCATAGGGATAAAGAAAATTCAGTCAGTGAAGTCTTTGGTAAAGCACTGCATCCAAGAAAGTGCTGAATACCATTCTTGTTGTCTGGTATCCAACCATAACCACAGTGAGAAGGAAAGAAAGTCACTGTACATTTCCACACACTGCCAATAAATTCTCAAAGGTCTCTTTTAGGCTGCTGTATAATTCTTGAAGCAATCCAGCATCTCTTCTAAAACGAAATTTCAATTTACATCTTTGCACAAAGTCTTTATGTTATTTTGATCAGATGTTTCTTTTCAAAAGGATGTTCAGTGGTTTTATAAGGGCCTTTTTTTTTCTGCTTCCTGGCCAGGGGTGTTATTTTCTGCTCTGTTCTAATTTGCTAACCACAAAATGGGAAAATAATCTAAATATTGCTCTTGTCAGAACTACTACAGAATTTCTATGGGATCAGAATCTAATCAATCATTAGAAGTTCCTCAATAAAATCCAGATCTTTTTATATATTTCCCATATCACAACCAATTTAATGTACTTTCAGTTTATAAATGCAAGCTTCATTCAATATGAAACAGTAATATTCAATAAAATTTTCCCCTGATATGAGTCAAAGATGTCCTACATGATTTTGGTCCATATTTTACTGTCTTTGCTTCCAATTAAATGATCTGTGAATACTGGTAATTACACTGCCTTCCTTTGCCAAATCACTGAAGTATCGGTAAAGGGTCATCATTTAAACAGCTACAAATTAATCACAAAAGCCAACCTTTAACACATCCATACAGTGATTTGAATTCAGAATGTCCCCCTTATGCCTCTTCATTTTCCTTTTTTGAATTGTAGCTATTGTAGCTGTATTACATCACAGGACATTAAGCATGTTTCAGCTCATGGGACTGAGTCAGTCATGATTTTAGAAATTGAAAGCAAATGTTATAATACTGTAAATGACAATATTTGAAGCAGCAACAGTTTCCTAATAGGCATGTCTATTTAATAGATATCTAGGTTTTCAGATTGAAAATAGTTCTTTCACTGAATGAAATGAAAATTCTAATTTTGACAGCGACACCAGAACTTGCAAACCAAAAGGGCAAGAAAGCCAATAACAAAAGTAGAAATTATTTGTGACGTTATTCTTATTAGCTGAATTATGGTTAGCAGATGGAAGACAGGGAATTTATTTTTTTATATTTCAGTGGCTTGTTAGTAAGGATTCAAACTGTATGGCTTCCCAGCAGTGTATCATACTTTATTAAGAAGGCTGTGTAATAGTAGAAGAGAAAGAGAAATGGGATAAAAAATTAGGGTATGATAGTTTCTTTTATATAATAAGCTATTGTAGTTTGGAATAGAAGGTTCTGGGGGCAGGAAGGGCACATTTCAAAGAGTTAAGTTAACACCTTCATAGCACTGGTTCCATTTTTATGTGGAAAGTCGAAAGAGTTGTCTGGTAGACACGCATCAGTCTAATGGCAGAACTTCAAATGTAGTGAACGCCTTAAAAGAGTAAAACATCTTGCTGGATAAAATGGTCCAGAGAGATGTGTGTCAGAAGCCCAAATGCCTCCATAAATATAGTGTGTCACCCCTTCATCCTTACCATGAAATGAGTGCATAATAATGTGTTTGGATCTGCTTTCATGATCTTCACAACTTCTGCATAATTCTGTAGACTAGCAAATATCTTCTGTGCTAGAGTATACTAATAGCTATTACTCTTTGAGTTTGCTCATGGAAAAAATAAATATATAAATGATAATAAAAGACATGAAAAGAACAACTGAAAATTGTTTATTCCAGCTGAAGGTGCAAGTTTTTAACTGGCTTGGGATTTTGCAGTTGTGGTCTGCAGGTACCAGTGACCTTTTTGATGTTCAATCTGAAAAATGGCATATCCAGTTATAAACACGATGTTGGAACAGCAGTTTAATGCATTTTAGGAAAAAGAACCATATTCTAGGTTACTGAGTTTCATGTTTCATGTTTCTCACTTGGCCCATGGTTACTAAACTGACAAAAACTGAATGTGGAGTAATTATTGAAGGAACGGTTTAAATATTATATAAACCAATCTGACATACAAACGTGTGCTACTTCTGTTGATTTCCATTACAAGAACAAAAAAAGCCCAAAGAAAATCACAGCAATGAGATAACTTTTTAAGGTTTTCTCCATGATTTTTAGCAATGTTAATGTCAACGGGTTTTCCTGAAATGCAGAGTTTTATTATACAAGGTAAATGAACTATAATTTTTTCTTTCTTTTTATTTTTCCTTCTCTACAATTCCCACTGGTGAATATCACTGATAGGTAAATTTTCTTTAACTCAGAATATGGGTTAGTTCTTGTCAGAGTGGAATCTAAGTTGAGATTGATGTGCTTGGTCTATTAGCAGAAGTTCTCTGCTGCTTGGAGGAGTAATCCTTGGCAAGAACATGTAAATGATTAACAATATGTAAATCTGCTGTCTTAGAAAGAAGACTTGCCTTATGTTAGATAAAATAGCTTTCTGTTTTGTACTTCCTTCTGATTTGATCATAAGGAAAATCAGTGTTACTGGTAATTGACAAAGATTCTTAAGAAATAAGAAAGAATAAATAAATAGAAGAAGTAAATGTTTGACCTTGCCTATCAATTTCAGGATGGACTTAGAATATTTAGTATCTCTTGAAAATAGAGAAACTCTGAGAAGTTCTGGCTTAATAGTTGTCCTCTAGAAGTTTGATTATAACTATTTTTGTTTCTTTCTATTTATACTCAAAAATTGCAGTTCATAGTGTTCTTAAATATTCTTAATTTAGCTAATCTCAGTGTCCTGAGGGTTTATAAACTGTTGCTTACTATACTATGTGTTTCATTTTCAGTCACTAACTGAAAAAAGTTAGGCATTTAGAAAGCCTGGGACTATAATTCATTGTTGTAGGCATGATGTGATCCTGGACAGAAAAACAATGTACAAATCCCATCACATTTTAAACTCCAGTTTAGTTTTGCTATATATGCAAGTAGTTGCAATAAAACTTCATTAAGTTCAATCATACAAAAAGGTGTTCTGATTTGATTCACTACAGTTTGCATCCAAACAGTTGAATTTTCCCCAGCCTACAGCTAGCACAGCTCTCTAGTCATGGGTCTGCATTGCAAAGACTAACACTATGTCCTAGCCAAGTGAAACAGCAGAGGACAGAACAAAGTGTGTTAATAGAAGCCCCATTAGCAGGGTTGGGAGATGGGTGGAAAGTTTACCAGCAAAGTATAATAGAAATATGTAAGACACATTTTCTGTTAGATTATTGTTTGCCAATAATTTTACCTCTGTAAAGAGAATAGCAACAACAGCATGTTTAATGACTTAGAAATCATGCTACAAATAAAGCTTGAATTCTTAGAGTATTTATCATCTCCAGTAATTTCCATTTTTAAGAACATACATCTTGAGAACATGCTGCAAGGTGTTTTATTTCTGTTATAGTCAAACCTGAAACTGCAAGTTACAAAGATGTCATATAAAAGCATTCTGTGTTCTCAATTGCTTTTAATTGATATTTAAGGAGTTTACTTATTTCAGGGCACCAACTTCTTTCATAAAAGCTGATGTTCATATTCAGAAACATGGGCTATTTAAAACAGCATTACAAAAGTTTAAATTTTGAATGATGTAAAAGTAAGCACAGTGAATGAAACAGTCCATGTTTTCTCTCCCATGTTCATTTCTTTTAGTGCTGGAGTCGGCAGGACTGGCTGTTTCATTGTGATAGATGCCATGTTAGAGAGAATAAAGCATGAAAAGACTGTAGATATTTATGGCCACGTAACTCTGATGAGAGCACAGAGGAATTACATGGTTCAAACTGAGGACCAATACATCTTTATCCATGATGCACTGCTGGAAGCAGTGACATGTGGAAATACCGAAGTGCCAGCCAGAAACCTGTATGCATATATCCAGAAGCTGACACAGATAGAAACAGGCGAGAATGTCACAGGAATGGAACTGGAATTTAAGGTACTGGGATTTTATGTTGTGGGTAACCAAAACCAAATGATGTAAAACTGAAGCTGCTCTCTTTTCCACCACTTGTTTCCAGTAATCAGAAGAAAAAAGACTCCATTAGACTAAAATTTTAAATTAGGAAGATGGTTCTTTCTAAAAAGTACAATTCAGTTCTCAATGGGTGTCTGGATAAGAACCATTCAGTTGAGGGTGATTCAACCATGCTGTTCCTTTATTGTTACTATATCTTGAAATATGTGTTTGTGTAGTGATTTAATACTGGAATTTGTCCAAATGCACCAATGGAGCAGACATTGTACTTTTAAAAGGTATTAAAGAAGCTTTGCAAATATTTGGGTAATGCAATAGAATATGGAAAAGTAAGCATCTGAAGTTGAAATTATTCATTAATGGCTACTGAATAGAAATTATAAAACCTGATAGTGTCACTTGTCTTTGTTATACCTGGCCTTAATTTTTTTAACTTGTTTTCAACAGCGTCTTGCTAGCTCTAAGGCTCACACTTCAAGATTCATCAGTGCCAATCTTCCATGTAATAAATTCAAAAATCGCCTTGTCAATATTATGCCATATGAATCCACAAGGGTATGCTTGCAGCCTATCCGAGGAGTAGAAGGCTCTGATTATATTAATGCCAGTTTCATTGATGGATACAGGTACAAATAGTGTTGTGTTCTTATCTTTAATGTTTTTAAAGTTTAAAAAATTGTTTATGTAATTATTTTGAAAAAAACAAAACTTAGTATAGAAATCTAGTAATTTTTTTGTCTGTTCAGGGCTTGTTTGATTGGATGTTTTTTAAAATTTTAATAAAGGGTTTATATTTTTTTCCCCATGTAATATAGAAAAATTTTGTAAATTGCATGGAATCTTAAATATTATATTTTTATCTGTGTTTAAGCCACTGAGAGCTTTCAATATGCTTTAGGTGCTGAAAGTTAATGAGACTGGAAGCATGATCATGATTTGGACCCCTATTTTTTCACAATTTTTCTGCTTAAAAGGATATATAGAAATAAAATAGAGGAGATACATTCTGTGTGTCAAGGTGATAACCTACGGTCCTGGGACACTGCCTAGGACTTGACCTAACCAACAAAGGCCTTTTGTATATAAACAGATCTGCAGCCCACTGGTCTCTTCATGACAACATGGAGCAGTGTGCCTTCAGCTGACTTAAAGCAGTTGGCTGAAAAAGACATGAAAGGGAAACGGCGTTATTTGCCTATGTTTGCCATAGTTTAGGTGTGCCTGAGTATCCATATCCACAGAGTGAATTTTCTGAGCCTCAGCTAATAATTGAAAATAAACTTCATCTCCACTATCACCCACAAACGTATTGCTGTTGCTTGAAAGAAGCAAGAGCAACACAAGCTGGTGATCATCTTATAAAGCTGTTGATCCAATCTTTTAATATTTTGGTGGTAGCTTCCCCTAGTAGGATATTAGGGCCTGGAAATTCACACTCCATTCCCAAATTTTCTTCCTGCTTTACTTTTGCTGGAGGCATCAGACTGTTGAAATGAAGTTAATAAAGAAACTGCTTGATGCTATAATTCCTAAACTTAATAGATTGTTAGACAGTTATTTCTATAAAATGAACCAGCACAACTAAGTGTTTCTTAAGTGCTTTTTACAGCACACAAAATTGAGCAATTAGAGTTGCATTAAAATTTAAATAATAATGATAAAGTCATACATCATAATATTAACAGAGTAATTTTCCTCTCAAAGTTCTAAAAATAAAAAGCCATAGTTTGATTAAACAATCATAATAAGGTTTTAATGTGCTCATTATTAACAGTATATACATTTTCCCTCCAGATAACGTTTTCATGTAAGCAAAGAACATGAGTATAAATCCAAAATAATATTGTTAATTTACTTTTTTTGTTTGGTTGGTTGTTGTTTTTTTTTTTTGTTAACATAGACAACAAAAAGCTTACATAGCTACACAGGGTCCTTTAGCAGAAACAACTGAAGACTTCTGGAGAATGCTCTGGGAGCATAATTCTACAATTGTGGTCATGCTCACTAAGCTACGAGAAATGGGCAGAGTAAGTACTGCTCTAATATTTCTTTACTAAAATGTTGGTTACAGCAGCTCTTTTCACTAAAATACTTAATTCCTAGGAATATCTAAAATGAGAATTTTGGTTCCTTCTCGTTTTGAAATAGGAGTGGCCTTCCTGGTCATAGGTGTAAATTTTTCCAATGTGTTGCCATGGACAAACTAGACATGGTATGTTTGTGTGGGACACATTGAGATTCAGCAAGAGAGACCATTGCTGTCTATTGAAAAAGAAGGATCTCTCTTTTGGAAACTTCACTTTTGCAGCATCTTGTAAAATGTTAAAAGAAAATGTGGTGTTTTTTAGAGTGGAATGTCTTCTGTGTGTTCTGTGCTGCACATTAAAGTTTCATCCCCCAGTTTACTGTTCTAAACTAATTTCATTGGTACTCTGTCTACTGGAAGGAACAAAGCAGTCTGCTATCTGGACAGGATTACATCAAGAGAAAGTTGACATCTGATAAGTGAAATCTGAGTTAGACCATGTGTCTGAGAGAAAAGAGATTATTCAGGACATGGCTAGTGGATGCAGAGATAGAGTAGTGACTGAGGCTGGGGGGACTTGCTCCAACAAGCAAAAAGGAAGAAAACTGAAGGTGGTATCAAGACTTAAATCAAGAAAAAAATTCACCACTGAAAATTAGATTAAGGACAGCTCTTGTCACTGATAAAAATGAGCAGAAGTACAAGAAAGTTCAGATATACGGCAACCAATGAGAAACCCTTTACAATGCAGTATTAAAGATAATTTTTTACTCTACACCAACACAAGCAGCTCATGTTCCTGTCACTATTGGCACTTTCCATGAATATTATACTTAGCTGGGTAAAAAAGGGTTTATACCAGTTTATGGTAGTGCTCTCAAGTAATAAGAAATGTATTTTACTTTGTTATTTTATAGGAAAAATGCCACCAGTACTGGCCTGCGGAGCGCTCAGCCAGATATCAGTATTTTGTGGTAGATCCAATGGCAGAGTACAACATGCCACAGTATATTCTGAGGGAATTCAAGGTTACAGATGCAAGGGTAAGTCAACAGATCATTACATTGGTTCCCATAAGTTTAAAAGAAAATGTTTATTTCTTTCTTTTTTCTGTGTTTGGTGTTTTTAGAATTTTTATTATCATTAAGAAAACCCAGAGATATACTTTCTACAAGCAGTAATAAAAAATCAGATGAAGTTATTTTTAAATAAATGGGATCTTTCTGTAGGAATGATTGACTTCATTCAGATCTAGCGTCTGGGCAGCACAATTTTATACTTCTGAACTATTGGTGCCAAAATTCATTCTATTATTTGAGAACTATTTTCCTCTTTTGCTTCATTTTCCCTTTGATCATTATTGGGTACAATTTTTGCAACATAGAGTGTTGTTTTGTTGTTTTGCACCACCCTTGAGGCTGAGTGAGTATGAAGGTTAATATACTGAGATTTTAAAACTGCAAAGCAAATGACATTCATAAGAAAAGCTGGACAAGCTTTGCACATTATAATTCGATTTTTCATGTAGTATATTTTCAGCTCCCTAGTATATCTGCAGAGTAGATACATGCAGCTGTGACCTTAGCATCCTCATTTTCATCCTTCATTTCTTATCTGAATTCCTCAGTCCAAAACTGAGTACTCATATAAGATTAAACATACATAAACTTTTAATATATATTGGGCATTTCTCAGACTTGATTTCTAACACTTCAGGCTGTGTGGCAGGAAAACATACTGTCAGCCTCTGTTTCTGTAGTCACTGTGGAATAATACTTGTTCAAGCAAAATAGCAGGATGTAATGTCCAGGAATATCGTGAGTGGCTACTCAGAGTTGCCTGTCAGCATGTGAAATATTAAACTTCTTCATGGTTAGCTAGACCACTGCTTTTATTGTGAGCATCAAGTAAAATTGGGTAGCATTGTTAGTATTGTATCAAGTGAGCATATGAACCTTTTGTTTGGCAAATGACATTCAGGTGTAGATTTTTGTAAAGGAGCTGTAGGTACATTGGATCTGATTTTCATTCTATTTGAAATGTGAATCATATGACTCATATCTTCTCTAGCCTATTTGTGCTTAAGAAAAGTGGAGAACAGGCTCCTAGCATCAGTCTTTACACACACTTGCAAGCAGAGATAGTCAAATCCAATTTCACTGCAAATATCCTGATAGTTTTAATTGATTTTCTATTTAAAGTCTGTCTCAAGTTGGGAGAGTTATTATGTGACATAGTTCACAAAGCTCTGATCACAAAATTACAGTTATTAAAAAAAACCATAGCTGTAATAGAAGTGTCCCCAAATATTTTATATTTTAAAAAAAGTTCCTTCAAGACTTTGTATTGAAGTAGAATATTTAGGCAAGTCTGCTTACCTACAGCTATCAAACCAGTAAAGTGTCAAATAATTAAATAATTAAATTTACCAGAACTAATTTTATTTGACAAGATATTAAAAAACCTCTTTGAGAAAGAATTAAGCACATTGAAGGTCTTGATGTAACATTTTACTGTCACATGTTATTGCTTCTCAAGTTTTAGGAACCTCTATATCTTGATGCTCCAAATGTTATGAAACTCATCAGTGAGCTGACAGCACCATCCTACATTTTCTAGTTATGCTGGAAAACTACATCTCCTTCCAAATTTACTGGAAGAAGTGGGAAATACTTACCAAAATGTACATTATAGTTTTCCTCTACTTAGGCTTTTGTGGCTGTCACACCCAGTAATTGAAATCATTTAAACTGTTGCACTCAAAGAGTAAATGCTGGAGTGATTGCAAACGTCCTCTCTCCCTCTCATCTCCAAATCCATCTGTACTGTTATAACACCATCCATGCTCAGGCAGAGCCAAGATGACCAGTTACTCCACAAGGACAAAAAACAAGGGACTGTACCTGTGTAGGTGCCAGCAGCAAGTGTCAGCTGTGGAACTCTCTTTTATTTCTGAAACTGAACTGTGAGTTGTTGTATGATGAAATTGACCTCAGTAACTGTTTTCAAGTTATTGCTTCTAACTGCTTTGTACTCACTTTCTCTGGAAACTCAAGAGGTCAATATGTTGGGCCAGTCTTATTTAAGGCTAAACTATTAGGGATGGTTGTAAGAGAGTAATATCAATTCTAAAGAGTAATTAAAAGACAATTGAATATCCCCTGTGAGGAGGAAGAATAAATCCAAATGGTCAGCCACTAAACAGGATAAAAGATTGAAAGCCCGCTGTGCTACACAGGGATTTGAAAGTATTTATTTTGATACCTAACTGTGCAAACTGTCACAGTATTTAAAAGTAAAGATTTTAATAAAATTTGGCATTTGTATCTGGACTGCTGTTGGCAAGAATCTCATTAAAAGAAATCAACACTCTTTATAATGTCAGTAGCAGAGGGAGATGTAAGAAATTGCAGATCAGTTCCCCATATGCTTTAATGCTAGTCTAACATAGACTAAGTAACTTTACTTCTCTGCTCATTAAATTATATTAAATAACAGAGGTTATTGTCATTTCACAGACTTGCATTGGAATACTGAATTACTTAAATCATGGAACATACTAATACAGTTGATATATACACACCAAAAAAGAAATATTTATCATTAGATCTATTTATGACAGAGAAATGTCTTTCCAGTGACAGACTGGACTTAAATAAATTAGTGTCTTCTTTACTTATTCTACCTGGAAAAAGTTACTATTATTTAATTTAAGTCAGGGTCATAAACTGCTGAATAGTTTCCATCTCCGTAACAGCATGTTGCAAGTCAGATTTCAGGGTTCTTTTCTTTACTTTAAAAGAAATATAAGGTTATTTTGAAGGGAATCAACCTGTACTTTAGTCTTCTTGATAAATTTATATCATCTGCCTAAGGCTATCTGGAGGATGCAATTTCATTATGTCTTTTTTGGAGAAAATGGGATTACAGAAGCCATTGTCAGAGATGTTTGTATTAACAAAATGCCATTTTTGGAACTAAACATTTAGTTCTTTGTGTTGATGCCCACAATAAATCCAATTGGGTGAATATTTTCAAACATTACATATTTGTCTAAGTGAAGAAAAGTGTTTCACAGATGCAGGCCACTAAATTGTCACTGTGACCTAGTGGAAGTATACAGTATGAGGGTCCTCTCATGGAGTAGTTACTGGTACACGCACACATTTTTTCTGTTTTCCTTGCTCATCTGAGACACAGGAGGCAAAATCCCAGAGAACCAGAGGAAATATAAAAGCAAATTAGTGGGGTTTCCTTTGGTTATATTTAAAATCACTTCTATATCATTTCAAAGGTCTGTAACAGTTGAATGCTTGTGGTCTAAGGAAAAAGAAAGATTATTCCTGCCTCCAGCATAATTTGCTGCTTTTTGATGGGAACCTCCAGTAATATTGTCAATTTTTCATGAGTTTTACTTAGAAGAAAGTTCAATTTTTCATGAGTTTCACTTAATAGAAGACCATTTTGAAGACATGACAGGGTAGGTGCTTAGAAAACATGATGTCTAGAGGCACCAGTTGACATCACTAGCTCATATTGCCATGATTTTGAACATTACAGTCATGCAGATTGACAGTGTGAAACTCATCAATGTTTGAAAATGCAGAACAAATTTGCTTTATTCATTTGTATTGCATTTTTATGTGTTCTGACTTTTTGCACATTAAATAGGCAGATAGCATAAGTTGGCATTTAGTAATTCCTGTGGCTTCATTATAAAAATAACTATGATTCTATATTCTGCACTTTAAAGAAAAACTGTTAGTATTCCTAACCATGGGGATTGAAGAGCTTCAGATGGCTTGTTTTGAAAAAAGAAGCCCTTCCTTTCAATTTTAACTAACTCCAAGCTGTTGCTGAATTAAATAAACCATTATTGAAGAGAAATTTGTTAAACAACCAGCTTGTTTATCCATCTTCTTCCAGGAAAAATGTTCACTTCATAGAAAGCAGCTTACTGTTAAAGATAACATCTGCAAGGAGGGCAATGACTAAACAAGTCTTATCAGTAAAGACATTCCTGCTGTGAAGTAGTTGAGCATATCTCAGAAATGGAAAGTCAGATTAGATGACCTTATTTTACCTGATCTGCATATAAAGGAATTTGTAGTCCACAGGATTCATAACATAATATACCAAAAAAGTTGTATACCCTGGTGGGGTTGTTGTGACTTTGACCTCAGGCACAATTTTTACACCATCCGAAGGCCAGACAACTCTCCCATGCAGTGTGGAAGAGAATCCATGCAATATGGTTAATGAAACTCATAATAATACTTCTGGACTGATACAAAAGCTTCAATAGTAGTACTGCAGTTGAAAGAGAAAGATAAATGTAATCTTAGCCATTCTCCAGCTCCTCTCAGCACCCTTTGTGATTGTCTTTATGATTACTCGCTGACCAACTTTAAGCCGCAGCAACATGCTTTATTTGTGTCTTTTGTTAAAGGATGGTCAATCCCGAACAGTGAGGCAGTTCCAGTTCACTGACTGGCCAGAACAAGGAGTGCCAAAGTCTGGAGAAGGATTTATTGACTTCATTGGCCAAGTGCATAAAACAAAAGAGCAATTTGGTCAGGATGGACCAATTTCTGTTCATTGCAGGTAAGTAAACAAAGCTTAAAAACAAATTATATGCAGATTTGGTTTTTTTTCTAGAGTTGATTGCTGATTGTGAACGTGTATATTTAAACAACATTTCAGAGGTGAACTATCGTATCATGTAGTCAAATAGAGGATCTAAAATGGAACAGCATGAACTGCTTTATGAAATGGGAACTGTTCGGTGATATTCCATTTATACAAAAATGGTTCTTCAGAAATATGTGGAAACACATGATTTTTTCACTTATAGATGCCTCTAATGGAGCATAAAAGCAGTCTGGTCAGTGCTGCTCACAGAAGGCATAGGAAGAGCCTTATCACAGGCTGCTACATCTGATATTTTTTCCACTAGAAATGAAAGGCTTTTACTTTGGTAGGAATTATTAGCTGCAAACAAGCTAGTTACACCTCAGCTGCACATTAGTAGCAATCAAGATGAGGAAAAAAAAGGTAGCTTTCTCAAGAAAGGGAATGGAATAGAAAGTGGTGTTTAGAAATTTTGCCTGTCAAAGAAATCATTGAGGTTTGAGTTGATGAGTTCTAGCTTCAGAACTTTGTGTTCATTTTTGATGTGATGACTTTCCTCCTTTGCAATTGATATGCAGATGAAAATGGCTTGCATGGTGGTTAGAAATAATCCAGCATGGGCTTTTTAATATTCTTGTATTTTGTATTTATTTCCTCTACAGTATTCTAGAGTCTATAGCAGATGGCCAAAAATAATATCTTTATCTCTTATCTCTTATTTAATAAATTGTTTTCTATAAATTCCATTAGGATTTTAGATACTCATTTTTGTAATATGAAATTCTTTTTTGTAGATTAAATATTATTATTTATATAACAGAGATGCAAAATACTGACACAAGTAGCAAGTTCTTACTGCAAGCCAAGTAGTGCCCCAATACTATCATGAAGACAAATGAATGAGTTTACTAGAGCCTAGTAAACAGAGGGAGAGAAATTTTCATCTTTCCAAAGTCAGGGGTAAACAGAATTTGAGTTCTTTATGATCCCCTAATCTGAAAGACAGACAAAATAAATGTATTGGAATACTTGAATTCTACTTTTCTTGTGTGCCTAAAAATTTCTATAGGCTGCTGAGGAGAATAGCATTGCAGAGCACTGATTCATTACGCAAGTGGGATGAAGAACAACCCAGATAAGAATAAGCCTTATTCTTCAACATTAATGAGTTTTGAGAGGACAGGAATTATAAGCAATATTTATGCCTTTACACAGATAAGAAAGCAGAGCAGTATTTTTATTCTAGGTTCTTTGTACCCTGCAGACTTGTCCACTTGTGACTACAGTGAATACAGCTTCCAGTACATTACATATCCCTCCCAAATGGATGTGATCTTTCATGGTAAAATTGTGGACTTCTACCATTGACATTGCTAGAAACAAAGTCAAATGCAGTGTATCTAATCATGGCTTGGTTTTTAAATGTCTTTATCATTATTGTAATGACTATTTAGGGACTGGTAATACTAATCATCATTGCCAGTGTTAGTCAACTTACATGAATAGGAAGCATCCCTAGCAAATTAGTAAGTTTGTTTATTTCTTTCAGGACACACAAGATCCTGGATACCTGTGTTTTCCTAGTCTCTGAGGAATTACTGAAATAATGCCTCCAGTTTGTACCATGATGAGTTCTACAGTGAATTAAAACACCCCTAGTGCCACTTCCTTTGGGTCTCCTTTACACTCTATATAATTTTCACAAGCATGCTTTCTCTGTTACACAGTAAACCCCCCCAACCCACAATTCTAAATTTTCTTTTTCCATAACATTTTTACAAATAGGTCAGTGTGCTAAATTAAACAATTTCTAACATCATGAGGCGGATACTTAAAAATATTTAAGAGAACAATGGGCTATTCATGAAGTAAAATTTTCACTTAAACCAATATTAGATATTTATAGTCTTTTTATTCCAGCTTTTAGCTCAAGACTGAGGAAGACCTTTCCCAGAATGCAGTCAAGATGTATTTGTAATAATAAACTCCTCTCTTACAAAAAATCAATACATCCACATAGTTTATTAAAGCATCTCAACTTTAGTTTCTAGTCTAAATTATGAATCACAGAGAGTTATAATGCATCATGAAGAATTTCTTTACTCTAGAAATCCTAAGCATTTTTGGGTAGGAATTGTTCCAATGTTAAAGTATGTTTGCCACTCTAAGGGGAACAGGATCAATTTCCCTCAGGCTTTTCTCAAGACATTACACTTGATGACGAATTAGGATTTGCAAGCATTAAGATGTTTCCATATTACTTTCTCTTCCTCATTAAGTCTCTCCTGGAGACACTTGCTGATTTTTTAAGTACCCAAGACAACAAAGGAATTTCTTCCTTTTGCTTGAGATTTCCAAGTAATTTTTTAAGAGTAACAAAGATTTGTCTACTGTATGAGGCCAGAATCCTCTCACACATTTAGAATTTTTTTTTTTAAATAATTAAGTGGCGGAGCAGGACAATGTAAAATGGCAGTCTGTGTTCATTCTCCTGGTCATTTTCTGGGCTACTTAGTTTAGATCAAGCTGTCATCAGATCTGTAAAGTTCAAGCTGGTTCCAACAAGCATATTCCAGGATTTTCCAGGATGTTTCCAAAGTACTAGCTGTCTAATTTACCTCATCAGGCACCTTACACTCCAATTGCTTTAGATGTCCAGGACTGTTATTATACCATATAGATAAATCACCACTGACAACATGATATTCTGTCAAGTGGTGTGTCAATTGTCCTTTGGCTTAGCAATGTGAAGGCACACAGCCTATGCAAAATTGATAAATCCAATTGCATATGTCTAATAGCCTTAAAAGAGCTCTGACCTTGACCAAACACTAAGATACTATAATACAATTTGAACATTCAATTTCCACACTACTTTTATGAATTTGCTGGATTTCTGTCATAGTTCATATGAACATTCAAGAGTACTTCGGGATTTCCCTGTTGTTCATGATGTTCCATGCATCTGTCTGGTGAATAGGTCTCATAAATATTCAGTTTTCCAGGGTTATCTGGCTGGAGAAAACCTTGTGAAATCATTAGCATCAACAGTGAGATGACAAGGTGCTTGGTTTTATCCAAAGAAGTGCAGACTTAGCAAGTCTTTTTTTCTGGGTAGTTGCCTGCCTCTTTTGCAAAGGATAATCATCCTGAGTAAGTGATTGTTTAATTTTAAAAGCCGACAGCTATTGGCTCTATTGATGGCAAGAATTTCCATCACTTCTTGAGGGTTAAAGCTAATAGCAGAAACCCAGGACAGAACAGAGAGCAAACAAGTCACATATATACTCAAAGAATACTTTTAAGACTAATGTAGACATCATGGTAAATGTGTATCAGCATTGGAAAGCGAAGATCCAGACTGCCAGAATTGAAAAAGACCTGAATTGAGATTTTTTTCTCTGTCCATTATTGGAATTGGACCATGTATGAACAAGTTCAATATTAAATGAACATCCATACTTTGAACTTAAAGTAGAAGGTAAAATAACACAGAGAAGATGTTAAACAGGGCGTATACATGACGAACTAAAGTAAAGCAAGCAGTAAAATGCATTTTGGCTTCATTTTCTCTTGTCAGTTCCAATGTATGTTATTGGCAACAAATGTTAACATTTGCCTTCACCATGCAATGATTATTGTATATCTGGATGAACAAAGCAAGTCTTTGCAAGGAAGACTGGAGAGTCTGGATGTACTCAGTAGATGTAAGGTTAGCTTGAGTGCAGGTACTCTTTTGAATGCAATGTGGTAATTTGCTGTGGAATTTTGCTTAGTGAGCCTTTCCCCGTATAGAAATTTATACACATATGGTGTGTATTAACCACAAAGAATTTGTCAGCCAATTCTTTCAGCATTAACTGTCAACTAACATTTGTTTTTTCCTTTTATTTTCTCTCCATTTTCTTCAACAGTGCGGGTGTTGGAAGGACTGGAGTATTTATAACCCTGAGCATTGTGCTAGAAAGAATGAGATATGAAGGTGTTGTAGATATCTTCCAGACTGTCAAAATGTTAAGGACACAGCGGCCAGCCATGGTACAGACGGAGGTGAGCAAAACAGTATCCTTATGCAATGGTGATGGAAAAGAAATGGTACTTACACAAGGAAAAATATGCGCAGATAGATGCTGTATAAAACATGCTTACAGTTTTATCTGAAGACATATATTGGCCCTGTGACTATAGGGTAAAATCTGCCATGAAGGTATTGCAAGGATTATTTCCTGTTATCGCAGTAGTTACTGCAAGATGAGGAAGGAAAAAAATCATTTAAATAGTGGATCCTAAATTATGGTAGTTAAGAAAATCCATTTGTGAAGCATCACACATTTTTTTATTTGATCCTTGTTCCCTGTCAGAAATGTGTGGAGTAAAGAAGCAGGCAAATTGTTTCTGCAGGTGGATCCATTGAGTTTTACTTTTTTTTCCCCTGGGAGCAAGGTTTTGATTATGTCTTCAGACTGACACTGTATTATTTTCATGTTTTTTTGTGTCACCAAGCAAGTGGCTCTTTGGCCTAAAAATCATAATGGCAAATTCAGCATTCAGGATAACTATAGTGTAAATAATTTCTGTGCTATTAAGTGTGGCATAGAGAAATAAAGAAAGTAATAGCAGTATAGACCAGTTAACTGGGCCTGTATGCTTGGAAATCTATCACATCATAAAAAATGCTTAAATATTATCAGTTAATGTCCTTAATTTTTGCCTTAATTTCTGAGCAGAAGATCTGGACTAAGCCAGAGCCAATAGGTTAGGAGAACCAACAAAAAGGGAAAGAGAAGGGAAATATTTTAGATCACACATTTATTTAGTTTAATTTGATTGACGCTGACCTTTAAATTAAGTCTGTGAAATTTAAGATGGTTCCCCAGAGTTTCCCATTTTCCACAAGAAAATTAAACTTGTTCTGTAGAAGCTGGGTAGTTTTACTTCTAAGAAGACAACTTCATAAAAGCTTATATGAAAAATACAGATATTTATTTTTAATCTTGTCAGTTAGCCAAGTAAATCACTGTGACCATATTGAAGAGTTAATTCCATTTCTTTTCCATTACCATCATTCTTCTGGATAAGCAAAATGAAAAATGACTGCTTTCTGTCATTTTGGCTGCAAGAAATAGCTAAAGTATACAGAAAACTATGCTTCTTTGAGCCTACCTGATAAATGCAGAGTTCAATTCTGCAATATATGCTCTCTCCTCCTGCTTTGACTTATTTCTGTATGCTACCCTTCATCCCCACTGCTGAAAGCAGAGGTGTTCTGTAGGCATTTCTTCCATGATTCTGTGACAGACGAATCTCTCATTCAATGTTATAAACTGCCAGGAAATCTAGTCCTTATTTAACAAAGCACTTCCACGTGGACCACACGTACACTTAAAATTCAAGCATATGTGTAATGTATTCTGCCACTGTTCTAACTATTCCAACTAACAGAAATGAACTATGAGTAATCATACTACCTCAGTGAAGCAAATATCTGATTAGTTTCCTGGCCTCCAAAAGAATTTTAATTGTGATCTTAACTACTGCAACCTGTGCAGTTACCACACAGCGCTATCAGAAAAACAAACAGACATCCCTGGTATTTTTGAGAAATTTCTTTTATGTTTGTTTTTTTTTAATTTTTTACTTTCTACCTTTTAAACCAAAAATGGCAGTTGGAAATAAATATATAGATGTGCCATTTTAGTGTAAGTGTGCAACATAACATAAATGTGCAAAAGGACTGCTTTATGGAGGTGAGAATAACACAGACTTACAAATGTTGGATTCAACTGAGGTATAAGAAAATTTCTCAGCGCACTAAACTTGTCTCTGCCACAGGCCAATGTGTCTTCACATCTTCATCAAAGTCTTTATTACTGAAAGGCTGGAATTCCCTTTGCTTTCTTTGCATGATTTTTAACCTGATGGTTTTCCATACAGAATTCCATATTCAAGCTGTGATGGACCTTGTTACTTAGTGTGTTGTATTAGCTGTAGAATTCATTGTTTATTTTGCTACTTATTTTCAAGTACATGCAGCGAAAGCATCCTAGCATGTTCCTGTCAGAAGAAAGCTTTATATTGATATTGTTTTAATCCAGAATAACATACTGTCAGTAGGTGGGTATATAGTCTCTGCACAAAAAGAAGCTGCATTCTGTGGAAAATGTTGTTGCATTAAATGAGTGTCTGTCTTCATCTGTTGTAACTCAGAGTGGTTTTCTGTTGGTGTCAGCAAGTGAATATTGCTGAACTGCAGTATATTTGTTTGTAGCTACAAAATATTCACTATTATTTGAAAGAAACTAGAAACCAAGAAACAAGCTGACTTTTTGATGCATTTGTTTTCTATTTTTCTTTCTCTAGGATCAATACCAGTTCTGCTATCGAGCCGCACTGGAGTATCTGGGCAGCTTTGATCACTATGCAACATAAAAACCCATTGTGGATTTTTATTGCAGGCCCTTTAAGATCCAGAGAGCCGCTTCTGAGCCATACAGTGTGCTTTAGAAGTACTTCTTAACTCTTAGCTAAGGAGCAATTATTGGGGATATATAAAATAAAAAATAATAAAAAAAGAAACAAATGAACAAAATATTGGGGATATATAAAACAAAAAACCAACAAAAAAAAACCCCACCCAACAAGAAGTATTCCATGTGGACCAAGAATTCACAGTTTAATAACCTAACCATAATAAAAGAATCCTGACAACTGAGGTGTCTGAAGGATCTCATTTACAGATACCTCAAGGGTTCGACATTGGTTGAAGTTAAAGGGAAGAGGAAATTTAATCAGAAAGAGTGATCATCTTATTCAGGATTACATGATTTTGCAAAGAGGAGTTTTGAGAACTGCAGTTCAGTGCAAGAAGTTTGTTGCAAGGTTGGGTTCTGGCTTCTCAAACAAAGCGGACTCTTTACTTCAACATCACCGTTTCCCATCATACTGCTCATCATAACACTTAAGGGAAAATGTGGGAATGTTTAAAAAGAAAGTCCTTGATTTAGTTTTTTAGTATTGTAAAGATACTGCTGACCTGTGCTTCATTTTTAACTGTGTAAACTTTTTCCTTTTTTTAACAAGAGTTTATCATTCGATGAAGTGAATTAAAGAAAAGGTTGCATAACTGTTAATATTTTTGTTTAAAAATGTAGATTTTTTTTTAAGCTGTAGAACTGTTATCTGTAATATTGTGCTGTAGAAATGTTAGATACTTTGAAAATTTGCACATTTTTGTGCAGTCCTACAGTACCACAGTCTTGTTAGATATGAATTTTGTAGTTTTATTTGGGTTTTTTTTTTTAAGAAAATATTCATCGTAATCAGTTAAATCAAAATGGGGCTTTTGGTTTATTTTGGAATCAACAGGGAGGCGCAAAGTATAAAGATGCTGCTAGCACATACACACACACGCACACATATGCACATGCTCACTCACACCCTCTCTCTTTTATATATATATATGTATTACTGTCTACCCTTTTTTGAGTCTCTGTATAGTTGCAGAGAATACAGATGGATTCAGATACAGATTCACACACATGCACATAAACATATCAGTCCTTACATACCTGGATTTATGAAAGCATTGGGAAAGTTTTTTCCACATACTACAATTATATCAGACTGCAATTTGATCATCCCTGCATTTTTAAGGTCCATAAACTTCTGTTTCAAAGAGAAGTGAGGAATGCACATCATTGATATTTGAATGCCATCTCTATCCCAAATAATATTTCTATCCACATTTCCACCTGAACACACACACATGCACACATACAGAGCACACACATGCACACACGCACACAGAGTATGTGATTTAGGCTTCAAGTGAAGTTCAATATTTGTAACACTATAGTGCAATAAGAAATCATATTATTAAATGTAGGAGGTGTGCATGTGGGAAAGGTCAGTGCATATCCCTTTAGGAGGGGAGAATGTTGTAATATACTAGGTATTAAGATGTTTTAAAATTGTATTCAATAGTATACTGTCTATAGTGTGCGCTATATAATTTACATTTATCGTATGTAACAGGGCAAAGCCAAACACACATTGCTCTGTGAAATCAAACGTTTTGTGGCATACAGCATTGTTTGGGGATGCTGGGGTTTATTTTAATTTTACATTTAGAGTGCCTTATATTTGATGCCTATTTTGAATAGTATTTCTTTAAGTTAGCCTTCATTTGTATTTAGTTTAGTTTGTTTATATCTCTGTTGTTCTTTTCAGACATTTTAATACATGTATCAGACAATTTTGAAAAATATGCATTTCCAGTTTCTAATCAAGTATGGATGGTAATAAATGATAACCCAAAACACATAGGTAGTCAAGGCCCTTTATCTTTCCATATTTCTAATAACAGAATAGCCCACAAATTGGAATCTATTTCTGGTTGGCTTTTCAAACCCACTTTGTCACTGGTTATAGTGTTATCTGTCATTGCCAAGCTGTAGCAGCACAGTAGCAGTAGTTGACATCAGCAGTGCTTATGCATCTTCTTTTTTCTTTTCTTTTTTTCTTTTTTTTTTTTCAGATTTATTTTGGGCAAAGTCCTGCTCATTCACTTGTGTCAACAGATTCCTAAAGTCAAACTCTGCTTTCAGTGGGAATGTTCATGTAAGGCTAACAAGACTGAGCCCACATGACATATTGGAGGTTGACAGATTTTATTCCAGGAAAAAGGAAAATTCTCTAAACAGCACAAAGTACTTTTTGAGACTCTTTCTAGAATGCCGTTTACATTGACCTTGGTCACAATGTGTTCTGCCATTGTTAGTAGATCAGCATCAAAGGATGCGTTCTTTGGGATTCCAAATAGGAGCATTGCTGTCGCTTCTCCATGTGGCCTCAACATTTTTAGTTCTTCATCCAATTTTCCCACTCCTATGAGAAATAAAAATAAGAAAGACCAAACTCCAGCAATTGTATTTGAGCACTTTTGTAATGAAAAAAAACCCAAACCAAAAAAAACAAAACAGAAATATAAATATATATATATATATGGAATAGAAGTATTATAGAAGGCTACCTCAGAATGAGATTCTATAACTTACATCTGAACCAGAGAAGAATGTGCACTATGTTTCTTTCTCTTCTTCTTTCTTGATTTATATGTTGAAATAATTATTAAAATGCCAGGTTATGTAGTGTGGTCATGTTCTTCAACTCAAATATAGGAATTCAGAAATACAAAACAAAGTGTCATTTTGAAAACATAGACTAAGGAAGGTTTCTGCACACTGGATCTGTACAAAGATCAGTGCATTTTCCCTCACAGACTGTCTTGCAAGCTCCAACAAAAATAAGGGAGTAAAAGAAATACAAAAAGGCAGAGCCAATTTCTGAGAAAAACTGTTGTACAACTAAATACTCCTTTCAGGTTTTTTGTCTCTTACGATAGCTCTTAGCATCATTGATGTGCATTCCACTTTCTGTATTCTAATATATGCATTCTACAGTTAATTTAAATTGTGAGCATCTTTGTCTACATACATCATACATTTCCAAGCTTAAAATTGGTTTCATCAGCATAACCAGTACGGTGCTATTATTTACGTTTGTATGTGTAGTTATGTCTAATTTTGTAATTAGTTGCAATGGGGAAAAAACCACAAAATATATAAAAATGATTTATACAAAAGTTTAATTTAGCTCTTTTTTAAAAATTTATTTGAGTGGTTAGATAGCAGAGAAGATGGCTGGGGGAAGGAGTGACCTTCTAAGGAGATTTGCACTTTCTATATATACCTTTGTACTATGCACTGCCCTATTGATTCTACACCCAATAATAACTTGAACCCATCTGTAAGAAATTGCTTACAAAACCCACTTGTATGTATTTAAAAGACACAGAACATGTAAAAGGAAAAAAAAAGCAACTGCTTTTTTTTGTTTCCTTTTATTCTCTCCCATTTTTCTTTTTTTTTTTTTTTTTTTTTTTTTTTTTTTTTTTTTTTTTTTTTTTCCTTGGTGCCCTGATACTCCACAGATATCAGAAGGCTGCAGGTCTCATTATAACCATCCATTATGTGGCTTTGCCATTCAAGCTTGGAGTGTCTTTACAAAGATAATAAAAACTTGTGTTCTTTGCTCTTGTTTTGGATGCATAGACTGAAAAACTTTAAAAAATTACCTTGTAAAATGGCTTGTTAAAAAAGATACAATTACCTCTAATTAGTAGTACGCGTAAATGTTTTACAGAATGAAAGGCGTGCTTTTTATTTTCTTACTTCGTTACATTGGTGGCAAAAGGAAGTCTGTATGAAAATCAGTTCTTTGCTGACACAAGTTCCATTTGTTACAGATGAATTCTAATAAAATGTCAGTGTTATGCAGCCCTGGTCTTCTTTCTTAAGCAGTGCTTTTGAAATCAAAACTTGTTTGGTCCCTCTTGGTGATAAAGGAGTTTAATTGAAACTACAAAGCAGTCATTAATCTTCTTAACTAGCTGCTGGACAGTGGAAAATGCATTCTTAGGTTAGCAAATATATATCATCTTCAGCAGCAAGCTTTGAGCCAGCATAGGCACACCCTTTGGCATAATTTCTCATAGTCTCATCAGTTTAATTGAAATTACCACACTTTACATGCCTCTGGAGTTCCCCTTTGTGCTTTAGAAATGTATCACTACACTGAGAAAATAGATTCTTCTCCATTCATAGGTGCAACTCAAAGAGACCAAAATATCCGCACATTGGAAGTAAATTGTGAATTTTTAATCCCTGCAGATTTGGCAGCTTCTGCGGTAAATCCAAAATCAGTTGTCAGAATTCAGTCCCTGAAATTGTGGCAGGCTGTCATGAGTTTTGACTGATTTCTGTTATGCACTGCATATGCAGTGAGTGCAAATGTGAGTTTGTGAGGCTACTATCCAAATACTGTGGTAAAGTTTTTAAACATGTTGGAAAAGTTTTAGACGAATAAACACACCAGGTGTATCGAGGCAAGCTCCAAGGGGCATGGCATGGCAATCTATTCAAAGAAAACAAGTCTTGCTCTGTCTGCTTGTTTTGAATGAAGGCAGGTTCTGTCTCCAAGATTACTTTGTAAGGGAATACAGTCTATTAGCAGTTAGTATTAAGTACATGTTAATAAAGAATTCTCTGTGCTGGAAGGATGTGCACATTAGGGTGATTTCTAAGAACGTGTATTGTTCTTGGCCTAATTTCCACTTGAAGATGGTGATAATAGTGTAAATGTGAAGCCTTGGTATTCTTACAGAGGCCTATTAATGTTTTTCCACTGACTTCTGTGGATTTTTCAATTACTGCGTGGCAGGCTGCCTTTGACTTGAACCTTTTTTGCGTAGTCCGTGCAAGGTGGTTTAGAGCTGTGTTATGTAAGGGTTTCTTTAACTATCTGAGTGGCTTTAGATGGTACCCTTTAATGTCAGCATTGACTTCTTTGGATTTTCCTGTTCTGTGCGTCTAGCATGGACCATAATAAAGTGTGAAAATGAGTATTGACAAAAATATTTGGCTGTGTATGGCTTAATAACTTCTAAGTTAATGGGGTTTTAACAAAAGTAAGTTCTAATTCATGCTTAACACAGAGAAAAGATGCCATGTACTTCAAGATCATTACTTCAGAAATGCTGTTGAGATGTGAAATTAGCCTATCTCAAAGCAAAGCAATAGCTACAAACCTTCAAAGACAATAACGTTTACACCTTTTCTATATTATCCAATCACTCGGACCAAATTCCAGAATTCCCAGAATCTTTAGTGTTCATTAGTATCTCTCCAAATGGGTCAGTCCTGATTCTAAGGTAATAAGGGATTTCTATCTATAAATTTACCCATTGCCTGCTTTTCCTAGTCTGTGCAGACAGAAGTGGGGCAGAAGGGAGCTGTTGGTAATGGAATAAACAAAGTACTGAAAAAGTAATGATAAGGAATGTATGAAAATAAATCATTCATTAACTAGTGCCCAGTCCATAAACAACTGGATCTGTACCTAGTGATCCCCCAGGAAAAGAAAAAAGTATTTCTAGAAATTGCTGTGTCTTTTTGACTTCAGATGCAAACATGCCCTTTCCCCCACCCTCCCCCACCCTGAGCGGTTTTAAGCAGAATGAAGTTAAATTATTTTTCACAGACTTCAGAATTTTGAGGAAAATAACCAACAAATTTGCTGATGTGGAAGCCAACATACCATTGATAAAACACTTCCTCTTCCACAACACTTCACGTGCAAAAAAAAATCTATCTTGCCCATGGAATTGCTGAATTCTATGAAATAGCTTTGCATTTTGAAACCTTGAAATATGACAGCTTTAGATAATGAAACTTCAACAGCATTGGATCATATTGGCAAAATGTACACAGAAGATACCAAATGGTATCAATATTACTTTCACTGTCAAAGAACATCTTTAAAGCAATTTCAGAAGTTTGAAGACTGCTATTTTTGTCATTATTTCACTTTGCATGGGGAAATAAAACACTGAAGGGGTGTGAGGTCATAGCAAATTTTCATGCAAAGACCTGTGGCAAAATTTTGTTGTATTTTTTAAATTTAATTTTAGTTTACTTTTTTACTACATTTTATTTGTTTATTTAAATTCTTTCCCTTTTTTCTCAAGGAGGATCTATTAATGCAGTGCTACTGCAACTGTTTGGAAAGTTACTTGATTCAAAACCTAAAGAATCTGAATATCATAGCTATACAAGAGATTATATTGCATATAATAATATATTATATATAATATTCAAGAGAATTTTCTCTTTATACTGTCCTGTGTTTTCAACAAGTTGGTTCTGTGATCCAAATCTGCTTATGAAGAGTACCATGGTAAGACACAAAATGTTTTTCTATCACTAAGGCAATGAGTCAAGATGGAAGGAAACATCTGCTGACTAGCTTTCAGAGGAAAGCAGAATGATAACCTGCAAATGAGACATTGTGGTGAATAGAGATCATTTTGCATCTAGACTATAAATAGGATGCTTCTGAACCCAAAATGCATTCAGCTTGCTTCTCTCAGCAAAAGTGTTAATTATTGTAGCTGGAACAAGCAAACAACCTTTCTTTGCCAATAAAAGTACTTCATTGTATATTCAACAGCCTTATTGGATATAGAATGTAAATCTTTAAAGTCAAAACTGCCTGGAAATGCCTTTCCTTCTCTCATACATAAAAACAAGAGAACAGAATATAAGATTTTCTTCAGTGGAAGAAATTATTTGAAAACACATCAGAGTTTCTATAATTCTGGTCTTCAAAAATCCACTTTGCTCTTAAATCTAAGGGAGTTATATAAACTCAGCATTCTACTGTAGCAGGAAATTTGCAAACTCACAGCAAGTTCTCATCCATGCAGTAAAAGAAAATGTCATCTAGAAGCTCCAGGTAGGATTTTCAAGTTCACAAGCCTCATCGGCATCACCACTAAATCCAAACCAACCAGCTTGCACTACCACTGCAAGATATCTAGTTCAGGCATTGTGGTGCTTCAAACTAAGCACAGTGAAACCACCAAAAATAGTGACTGATGTTGAGTATGTCACTGAATACAGATGTGGCAAAACAACCATCTTTCAATGGAAACAACAAAACCGCATGCTTCTGTTTCATACACATACAATTTTTATCAATGCAACATCCTCTCTAGTCCACACTTCCAAAGGCTATTTTGAGCATTTCACACATTCACACCTCCTGTTTGAATGCCTTTCATTCCATTTTTTCCATAAAAGCTTCCTATTTAATTTTCATCAAATGCTTATTTGTACTTGCATTGTTTCATTTGAAGTTTAGTCCCTCACAGTTTTAGAGAGCTCTTACCCAATTTACAGCACTTTGCAGAAAACTGGAATGACAGATGAGACCCAAACCTACATGCTTCAGGCTAGAGGGGGAAATACATTCAGCCACATTGTAGAATAAGGCTGCAGAGTAAGTCTTATGTAATAAGTAGGCATCTGAGCAGCATATCAGCATGGTGAAGTAGATGTCTCTCTCTTCTTAGATAAAAAAGGGCTAAAATGCAGACTTCTATTTATATCTAATATAGGTATGAGAAACAACATTCCAAGTGATATTTGGGGTGGTTTGAGTTTGGTTCATTTTGGTTTGATGGTTGTAGGGCTTTTTTATAAAAGACAATACTTATCCAAAATCAGAAGTTGGCATTTTTTCAGAAGTTGGTTGTTTTGGGGGTTTTTTGTATGCTATTGAGTTTGTTTTCTTCACAGCAACTTTTATGATACTTTATTTTAGTTTTGTGACTGAAAGAGTGTTGATAACACACCAGTATTTTACTTACAGCAAAGCAGTGTTCAGGTTGTTGAGGTCATTGCTCCACCAGCTATTGGTCTGGGGGTGCACAGGAAGTTGGTAGAGAACACAATTGGGACAGCTGACCAAAGAGAAATTCTATACCAAATAATGTTGTGTTTGTCAATAAAAAAGGGAGTAAACCAAGAACAAAGATGGATGTTCTGAGTTAGGCATTTGTCTTCCCAAGCAGCCTTTGCCTGTGATAGCTTGCTTTCCTGGAAAGGGCTAAATATCTGCCTGCTGATGGGAAGCAGTGAATTAATGTCTTTGTTTTCACATGCACCATCTAGTTTGCATGTGAAACTGTCTTTATCTCAACCCATTTTTAATTTTGCCAATCTGATTCTCTCCCCATCCCACTGAGAGGTGAAGTGAGCAAACAGCTGTGTGGAGTTTAACTGCTGCCTAGGATTAACCCACAGCATTTGGCTACAGATTTTTATTGGCAGTTGTACTTCACTGACATTGACCAGAAAATTCAGATTATCTTCTTGGGGACACAATTGCAGAGAAACATTGCAGACTCTGTGCAGAAGCAGTAGAAAGAAAGCAATGGTCAAGCACAGGGATTACAAAATGGGAAACAGAATGTTACTGTCTAAAATCAGATAAGGTGCAAGGGATAAACACTGTAAAAAAGATATTAATACTATCTAACTGAATAAAAGGTTTTGCAAATACTATAGAAGAAGTACAAGTCTACAATAAACCTCACAGGTGAGGACTTTGGTGCTTCAGTCAAGACATTGCTCTTACACATGGTACTCACATGAATGCATCACCAGCACTGGTCTCTCTAGCTAATTGAAGAATTAATCCAAAATTAATGGTGGAAAGCTTCTTCAATGAAGTGAAAGAGCTACTATCTTTCCCACATGCTGTTTCTTAGATCAAATGAATGCACAAACACATTTAAGATAAGAGAATGCATTTTAAGTCTTTTAAAAATGAGTTTAAAATTATTAATATTTATTTTTAAATAGATAGAAAATAATCATCTAGAAGAAAAAAAATCCTGTCTTCAAGAAAATATTTTAATTTCCTGTTTTATCTCCTTACTAATAGGATTTTAGCTTAGTAATATCAAATTATATACCAAATGCAAGATGTTTGGTAAATATCGGATGTTTAATAATTATTTAAAGATGTGTGAAAAAGTTTGTGTAGACTTGTTATGTCTGACTCATTTAACACATGTGCTCTTTAGAATTAATGGAAAATGAGCGTCAGGGCTCTGTGCACAGGAAGGATTTTTCATCTCTTAAAATTAACAGTACTCAAACTGAAAATTATGGAGACAGAATGAATTTAGAAATGGTGTTAATTTATTCCCTCAAAGTGTTTTGTTACATTACTGTTTCTTGACAATGTCTTCTGAGGACCTTATGAGCTGGACATAATCCTTTGCCTGATTACAAAATTGTTCTTTTTAAATAAGTAAATAACATTTTGTGTGATTGTGTTAATTTCAGAATTGCTAGGAGTAAATTCTGAAAGGGTGAAAAGGCCATTCACCTGCTGAAAGTTGGTAATTATGTTTTATATACATATATGGTCTACACAAGATATTGCAGGAAAAAAGTTAGATGGGCGTTTGTATTACAGGCTTTTGGGAGTGTTTTATCAAATGGAATGTTTAAAGCTTAGTTACATTACAAGACTTTCAAGTGAATTTGCTCACAGAAGAAACAGTTAATTACACACTTGTGGTTTTGGTTGTTTTGTTTTGTTTTGCTCTGTTCTATTTTTCTTTCCAAAAGAAGAGAGAGAGAGATGCATGTAATAAATTCTGTTGATAGCATCCACTCTAAGTAGTTGTTGGCATCACTCTAGTATGATTTATATTTTGACCTTGCTCTCCTTTTAATAGCTATAAGAAGGAGATTAATATCAATATGCTTTGGCTATTTTGACAGAAATTTCCTTTGGACAAAGATTTTACTTGTCAATAAGCACACACCTGCATCAATCACTATAAAATACAAAAAAAATTTTATTTCATGGGATGCTACAGAATCAAATAACATAAATTCATAATCAACAAGCTCAGATAAATCCTTGAAAATTGGAGAGAAAATGAAATTTAATGTCAACATAAACTTCACAAAATTCCTCCCTCCCTCCTTCATCTACGTAATAGGATACTAAAACTATTATTGAAGCAAGTTATTTTATCAAAGGGAGGAGACAAGGAAGATAAGAAAAAAAAAAAAAAAGATGGTGTTTTTTCCTCTTGGTACTAGTTAATTAGTGGCTCTCAGTATCTGGCAGAAAAGGAAGCTGGGGGGAAGCTTTGAACTAGATAACTTGATGGCTTTATGGAAATACTTAGAATGGAGTGGTTTCAAAATTCTGATGAATGCTTTTTTCCATTAACATGCATGAACATACACCAAAAAAAAAAAACTTTTAAGAGGAAAGCAACATCTTCTAGACGAGCAAAAGATGCAAAAAGAATGGATCAGAACATTTGTCGTGAAGCAAAAGCTGAGTATGTTCTGTTCTCTAAGTTGTATACAATGACTGCTGAATAGCCTACAGATTCCCATGAGTCAGGAAAATTTGAAGAGACTGCATCTGAACCAAAACCCTGAGCCAACAGAACCACATGGTGTACCTATTCTCCATGGCAGAGCTGAAGGCTCTCATAAAAACAAGGTTTCGCTCATTATAGAATCATGACAGGTTTCTCACTGTCTTCCATGTTATATGTACATAATGGAACAGTTTATATTGAGTGTCCAGTGGATGCAGGAAAGGCTGTGGATTTTGTCTGTTTGGGCTTTGGCCGAGCCTTTGACACTGCCTCCCACAGCACACTCCTGGAAAAGCTGGCAGCCCATGGCTTGGGCAGAAGCACTCTGTGCTGGGTTCAGAACTGGCTGCATGGCCGGGCCCAGAGGGTGGAGGTGAACGGTGCTGCATCCAGCTGGGGCCAGTCAGCAGTGGTGTCCTCAGGGGTCTGTGCTGGGCCAGGTCTGTTCAGTATCTTCATTGATGACATGGATCAGGGTATTGATTCTTTCATTAGTAAATTTGCAGATGACACTAAGCTGAGAGTGTGTGTTGATCTGTTGGAAGGTAGGAGGACTCTGCAGAGAGACCTGGAATGGTTGGATGGATGGGCAGAGTCTAACAGGATGAAGTTTAACAAGCCCAAGTGCCGAGTCCTGCATTTTGGCCACAATAACCCCCTGCAGCATTACAGGCTGGGGACACTGTGGCTGGAAAGGGACCTAGGGATGCTGGTGACAGTTTCTGGACACGAGCCAGCTTTTTTCCATTAACATGCATGAACATACAAGGCATCCTTTTTGTGTCAGGAAGCAACATCCAGCAGGAGCAGGGAAAGATTCTCCCCTGTAGATCAGAACTTTGTGAGGCCACAAAAGCTGGGTCCAGGTCTGTTCCCTCAGTTTGGGAAGGACCTTGAATGCCTGATTCCATCCAGAGGAGGAAAAGGCTGGTGACACTGCATCTGGAACACAAAACCCTGAGCCAACAGCTGACCAGCTGGGGTGTTTCTCCTGGAGAAAAGAAGACTCAGAAAACCTTTCACTCTTATAAATCCCTGACAGGTGGCTGCACCAGTCTTCTTGGTTATATGTACATCCAGAACAGCAACTATTGAGTGTCCAGAGGATGCAGACTTAATGTGTCCATGTTGTCTGTTTAGGTTTGGCCGAGTTGCTTTTGAAACTGTCTCCAAAGCACTTGAATGGTTTGCCTGGGAAGGTGGTGGAGTCACCAACTCTGGATGTGTTTAAAATAAGATTGGATGTGGCACTCAGTACCACAGTTTAGGTGAGATGCTAGGTCATGGGTTTGAACTTGATGATCTTGAAGGTCTCTTCCAACCTAGTGATTCTGTGTTTCTGTGATATTTGTACCTCACAGCCCATAATGGCTCTTTCCCTAACAGTTCTATGATATGCTAAGATATTATTTCTGTGTTGTGCCTGTACACTGTGCAATATTAACCTTTGTATGCACATATTTATTTGTCTACTTGGCATTTAAGTCAATATTTTAATTTCTTCAAGACTATACTCAATTGTCAGCTATTTCAGATGCTAGTGTATTTAACATCTAATGCAACAAAGCAGCTCAAACTGGGACTCTTACAGAGCAATTCTCAAAATGACTATTCCCATGCTCTTTTACCCAATTCAGTCCAATACAGTAGGTAAGTTCAGAACAAATTTAAAACTTCAGTTTTAACATACAGAGGGAGGTGGAGCACAGATTTGATTTATAGCACAAATACCCAATGGCAAACTGGTAGGTTTCTGAGAATGCTGGGATAGCTGCAACTTACTTTTTCCACCATTTTTTTTGCCCAAGTGAAGGCAATACTAATTACCAGGCCATTTCTTGGCTGTAACATAAGGGCCTTTCTGTGTAAGCATAAAGTAGAGGAAAAAATACCTCATGTTTTCAGAAGAATTTGGGAAATTTCCTCTCAAAGCTTATGCAATTCCTGCAAGAGCATCTGTCCATTCACGGTATCAGCAAAGCTGTTCAGTTTGCACCTTCATCATTTAGCTTTAAGCCAATTTATTTCAGTGAAGTCATAAATACTGGAGTCATGGCTAAGGTTTGCAGCAAGTTTCAGGGCACATAAGAAATTGAATATTGTTTTTTTCAGGTGATGTTTATTCCAGAGGTGATGAGGAGCTACATCCTGTTAAAATTATTACTCAGATTGTTTCCAGTAGGACTACTGAAATTTATTTGGAGGCTTGTAGCTAATGACATACTTCAGTCAGTACTGGGTCCAACCCTGTTCAATATCTTTGTTAATGACCTAGGTCATGAAGCAGGATATACCTCCAGCAAGATTGCTGATAACACCAGCTGGGAGTAGTAACCAGATAACTGGATGAAGTTTCAATAAGGGGAACTTCACTTGAGAAGGAAATGATCTCAGCTATTCTTTTGGAAAGTAGATTTACATAAAAGGCCTTGGCGTTCCTGGCGGGCACCAGCTCAAACAGCAGCCAGAAATGGGCCCTTATCACAAGAAATGCTAATAGTATCCTGAGATGCATTAGGCAAAGGCTTGCCATTAAGTCAAGGGAGGGCATCCTTATCCTTTGGAATATTCTGTCCCCTTCTGGGCTCCACTGTACAGGTGACACATGGACACACTGAGAGCCCAGCAAGGGAGCACACAGATGATGCGTGGGAGCACAGGACCAGCTCTCCTATGAGGAAAAGGTGAGAGACCTGAGACAGTTTAGCCTGGAGAAATGAAAATCCAGAAGAATCTGATTACTGTAAATACATACCTGATGGGAGGGAGGCAAAGGTGATGGAGTCAGGCTCTTCTCAGTGGTGTCCAGGGACAGGACCAATGGCAAAGGGGAAAAAATGAAACAGGTAATTCTGTCTGATTGTCAGATAATAATTTTTCATGGTAAGATTGACTGAGCCCTGGCACAGGACTGTATCCAGTTGAGTATCTCCAAGGATAGCAATTCTACCAACTCTCTGGGCAACCTGTAAATGGCAATCCTATATGAGCAGTGGGGCTGGACCTGGTGATGTCCATGGGTCTCTTCCAACTGTAACGATTCATATACAAAACATAAAATCCAGATTTTTGAGATGAACCAGAAGTTCTCCAAGGTCAAGTTTCTTATCTCACTCAATGTCATTTTCAGCTTCTGAATTTCAAAACTTAAGAAGCCAAACTGAAGAATTTTTTATTTAACACACATTTCTGTTTCTCAAGAAATGAGTGTTGACTACCTTCAGTCATATATGCCTGCATGTGTACCTCCCCAAATATGTATTAATTCTGTACGCATGAACACAGTACTGTTGTTCTCAAAATTTGTAGTCAAAGATGTTCTGTTTATTTTAGCTTTTCAGAAAATCCATGTCATTCATGTCTTTCTTTTTGGGTGTTTGATTTGTTTAAACAGGACATTTTAGTGGCATCATTTTTAATTAGAAACTTTATTTCATCCTTTCTCCTTGGTTCTGAGGGACATTTTGTTTACAAAGGAAAATTTCTTATCTTGTCAAAACCTTGACTAAATTTTCCTTCTCAAAAGACATTTATGTTTTCCGTAATGATTCAATTGTGAAGTGAGGTTAGTGGAACCAGATAACATAAAGCAGATTACATACTATCCTTACTCTTACCTCTGAAAATTAGTCTAGTATTAGCAATTCTATATACATTTCTTGCAGAAACGATTCAGTATTTTTAAGAAAACAACTAAAGTAATTTTTCTAATTTTCAATTTCTCATCTGTCCAGAAGTTTCTATTTTACTTTCTATAGTAAATAGAAAATATATATTTTTACTTGCAAATATTTTTCTATTGGGAGAGAGTCTTATGACTGAAAAAAAATTGTTTCATTTCTCATGAGCATGAGGTAGTGGGGTATGCTTCAGCCTTTCCACTCCCTTTTGTGTTTCTGTTCATGTTCTCATTAACTATTTGGTTTCCATAAAAATTGGTGGTTTAGAGGCAGTTTTTTCAATGGCTCTTTGGACATTGTCTGGCTTTGTGCCTGTGCAGATGAGAGGGAAAATTGAAAGCAATTTCCTTAGAGGTGTATTTTTTGCTGTAGTTGAAGACACATAAGTTTTTGTATTTGCCTGATTTAAAGGCATGTCCAGAGGCTAAAATCAAGACTAATGCAAACTGAAGTCTTATGCCACATAATTAAAACATCTGCACTGTTTCTTTTCACTGTTGAATGCTTCTGACAAACAAGTTCCTAGAGCAGCATGGATCTGGTGTTTTCCAGATTTTGTAGGGTGTAGCATTCCTAGCGTGGTCTTAATTTAGTGCACCAAATGTATACATTGATAATGCTTCTTTTCTGCCTCTGCCTTTATTTCTTTTTTTTTCAAATGAGAGAAATAAGTGTCTATCTCTTGTGATTTCAGGAAAAGGAATGGAAGAACACAGAAGCAGGCTGTTTCTAGGGAGAGAAGAGACTTGCTGCATGAAACACCTGTTTTAGAAAGTCTTTTTCTTAACCAAAGCAGTTTATGCAAGGACTTATGTCCTATAGAGCTGAGAACTGTCAAGTTCCAGCTGCTGAGTGGTAACTTCCAACTTGGACACAACAGGCAGCACAAGATAAGGTGGAGTATGAAACAGGTAGCTAGAAAAAAACTCTAGACCCTAATTTCTAATGTTTCATCAAGGAAAAAGTAGGAGCAACATGATTGATTTCTTTCTGAGTATACTTGCCCCAAACTGTACTGATCTGTAGAAATGGGTCCATTTCATGAGCCAGTTAAATGAACCAAATTTTTTTTTTTTTTTCACCAGTGGAGTGTACAATAGGACCGGCTTTTTTCTTCTTCATACTGTGGGAATCCAGCAGAGCAAGTCATGCCATCAGGATGTAAAAGAGACCAACAGACTGGCCAACTTCACACTGGCTCCTGAGAAAATGAAGGGGCAAGTAGTCCTGAGAATCTTTTCTTGACACATGAAGGACAAGAAAGTGGATGGGAATAGTCAGCATGGATTTACAAAGGAGCAGTGTGATTATCAAGGAACTAAAAAGAAATGAGGGTTAAAAGAGAAACTGAAAATACAGACACCTATATTTAAATATGGAGTTTTATATTACAGTAAATGCACAAAACTGAACAGGAGAAACAAACAAACAAACAAACAAACAAAAAGATACACAGGAATTGTTTGCAATTCTGAACCTCTATCAGACAACAAAAGTTTTTGTTCACGCTACTGGTTCTTTCTACAGCTATGAAATGTATGAACCTCAGACTCCTTTAACCACATCTTTCCAGGGTTCATGTTCTGTTTATATGTCTATTTCCCTCCATATTCACCTGTTGATTCTTAAAACTATGGTATCAAAAATTCTGTATTTTTGCAGCTAGCATTTCTGAGTGCTCACAAGCATGTTCCTGTGTTTGAGAAAGACAGTCTCCTGGAGTATACCAACATTCTCCCAAGCAGAGGCTGCTGTTATATCTGCTGAAAGCAGGACAGCACAAACTGACAGAACATCAGTCAACATGAAGTGGGTGTCTGTGTCCAAGTGCTGGCAGTGAGGGACTGCAGGGGTGCTGTCTCTGACAAGAGGACAACGACCACCCTGTGCCAGACACAGCCTGTTCCAGCAAGCTCCAAAGTGAACCCATGCAAGACACAGCTGAGGCCATCAGCCTCATAGCATGGGGAAGCAGCACTTTTGTGAAAATGTGTTTAAGAAAGGGCAAAATACCCTTCAAAGCCATCAAAGTCAGGAGGAAGGAAAAAAATTGCATGATGATCAGCCCTGTAAACAACAAGGTCAGTGAAGAACGAGCAAAAGGAAGAGGTCCTTCTCTCCAGGCCCCAAAGCAGAGATTCCACTGCAGCACTGCTCCATTCTGGAGCAAACATGTACCCAGTAGCCCATGGGGAACTCCACATTGGAGCAGGCACATTCTTCCAGAAGGAAATGCACCCTGTGGAGAACCCATGCTGGAACAGGAGAAATGTGTGAGGAGGAAGTAGCTGCAGAGATTATGTACTGACCCCAAAACTCCATTCCCCATCTTCCTGGCCTCCCAGACTTGAACAAGAGGAAGAGGAGATGTGAGTGAGAGAGTAAAGTTGAGCCTGAGGAAGAAAAGCCAGGGGAAATATGTGCGGAGGGCTTTTTAAATTTGTCTTAGTTTCTCACTGTCCAAAACTATTTTAATTAGCAATAAATGAAATTAATTTTCCACAGGTTGAATTTCTTTTTCCTGTGGTGGTTACTGGCAAGTAATCTTCTTGTATTTATCTTGCCTCATGAGCTTTTTCATCCTATTTTCTTTCTCTGCTCTGCTGGAGGAGTAGCAGTGACAGAGCAGCTAGGTCAGTGTCTGGAAGCTGGCCAAGGTTACCCATCTACATAGGTTAATTAGAAATATTTGGGTTTTGCCACTCTTTTAAAAGTATTCCATCTCTCATGCCATGTAGATTTTGTAGCACACATGAAAACATGAGAATCATATGGTATGGAGAACAGCACCACTATGAAGCACATCTCCTTCCTTTGTTCTCCTAAGTTCAACAATGATTAAGGTCTTCATTTAGTCTCATCTCATCTCAGTCATCTGAGAAAAGTAATTAACCCAAAGAAACAGAAGAAAATGTCCAAAAGTAGTGACAGCAGAAAATTTCAGAAATGCATTTTAATGCATTCCCTTGCAGATACCTCTTCAGCTGGGACATTGCTGCACTTCTCCATGGTGGGGACTGCAAATACCTGGATGAAGGAAGCTCAGAAGTATGCTGACAGTAAGGGAGCGAGAAACCATTTTGAAATCCCGCTGAGAAAGTTAAGAGTGCACCTGAAAAAAAAGTGAATCTATATGGCATGCAATATGGTCATGGCAGGAGCTTGGTGCCTCGGAAGACACAGAAGAGAGGCCGACAGCTTGCAAAAGATAAGTTTCATGTGTATTATTTCCACAACCCTCCTACCGTACTGTAAAACTGTTGCATGTTAGGGTAGAAATTAGTCTTTCATCACTCTGTTTCCACTTTAAGCAGGACACTGGTGAAGGCTTTTGTCAGTGCAGTCATTAAGTATCCATATACATAGAGTGTTATTCATGGGATCAATTCGTTTAAGCAACTTAGTTGGCTAAAGTTGCATGAAATGAATATTCAATTAAATCTGTTTTGGATCTCATTCAGATATTCAAATAAGCTAAACCTTTGGCTTGTTCATTTGTGAAATAAGGTCTTTTATATGGATGTAAAATAGCTTTTCACAATGGTTAAGCTCTGATCTCTGATCCACATATGTGTAACAACTAGAAGTAGCATAATCCAGGAATTTGAGAAGCAAGCAACAGTATCTGCACTGAACTGTTGCTCCACTGGGACTTTTCACTCTTCCAAAACCACATTAGTCCAGACATGCTTGTCTTGCATGTCTGTACTTCAAGATAATGAAAATGCAGCATTGAAACATGGAAGAGTAGTTCCTAGAACACCTAATCTTCCTTTTCCCTTTTGAAATTCTGGAATACGGTCTGTAAACACAGACTGATATTCTTCAGATTTTCAGAGGAATTTTTGTCTCATGCATTTTTTAATAGTTAACTTCAAACTCTCATTTCAGAACTTTTGAAGGCACCAACCTTTTTAAAAGCAGATCCTTCTAGGCTTCTTAACCTAGGTTCTTAGCTTAAGCTGCAGATTCACATAATTACTAGTACAATATCGGCTGAAAAATTATGTGAATTTTTGGATAAATATGACCAAGAACATAGCTACACACTTGAATAAGGGATGGCTATGTGTCTAGATGTCTCATTGTATTAGGTGAAACACGTGTCTTCCCAGTGCAACATTCAGCAACTAAAGAGGAGAGATATTCCACACAAACAGGAGGGATAGGACTACGCCTTTGTTTCGTTTGGGTTTTTTCACACTTCTGGAAAATATGGTTTAGCTGGGAGAGTGACATCATGGGAGAAACTCCACCTGATGAACAATGCAAATATCAATAGTTTCCTGTGTGTGGCATGACTAGAATATTTCACCAAGACGAAAAGCAAGGTGTGTTGTAAGTGCTGTGATTGACAGGAGACACAGGTAGAAGCAGGTCGAGTGTATCTCTTTCTGAGAGAAATGACAGGCAAGGGTGCTGTTACTTTTTAATTCACTGGAGGTGATGGAAAGTTACCTGCTTAGTGAGAATAGAACTGATGCCAGGGCTGAAAACAAAGCAATTAAGGCATCCCATCCCACAAATGCATCAATAAGCATTAAGAAAAACAAAGAGCACTCTAAATATTTTTAATATTTTTGTAGATTTTTGCACTATATTTTTCCCCTTTTTTTCTTCTTCTTTTAGTTCATTGGTTGAGGTTTTTTTTCAGGAGAATCATTGTATAATTTATTTTGAGGATTAAATTCTATTCTTTCATGGCTTAGATAGATTTGGAGAGATGAAAGGTGGTATAAAAAGAGTAAATTTGTTAATTACAATCAGATTCAAATAAGAAAACATTGAAAACCCTAGTCTTTTCAAATGAAGAACAGCCACCTAACAGTGTCACTATCAGATGAAAAAGATAGAAATCTAAAATAAAAACCTACCCACAAAAAAAAGTAACAGAACAATTGACAAGGCATAGGAAAGTAACTTCTTCTCCTTGTCTGCTTTTTTTTTCTTGAGTGCTCGTTTGCTTGTTTTTGTGTCCAAAGTGAAACATCACAGCTTTTTGCTTACTTATTGTTGTGGGGAAGTTCAGGGAAAAGAAATAAGTATGTCTGATTTAACAAAAGGACCATCCTTTTACAACCTGAATGGTTCTGGAGACTATTTTTAGACTCTATTTAATTTCTATTTGGTAGGGGCAGGGCATCCTCCTTATCAAAGGATCCCGTTGCCAACAGGAGGAATGAGGACTGACTGTGCAAGACGAAGGACCACGTGTGGTGCTAGGAAGAGAAGGCAAGGACATCTCCTGACTGAAAAGGTATGAATAAGGCACCATGTGTGTGATGAGTTTCTTTCTCTGTGGGTCATACCTGATACAGTTTTGAAAGATAAGAAGGATAAAAACCAAGTAGGCAAATAAAGAAGCGATTTTACATGATTTTGTGAAAATCATCCATGTGTCTTTCTCTTCTTCCTTTGTACAGAATGCCATAGAAGTTTTATATGTTACTGCAGTTCTGCCTGGCTCAGCTGAGTATTGGAGCCATGTTTAAAAGTTTTCTATCCTTGGAAAAAAAAGTTACATTAGCTTTATGTTGTTGAAAAATACCCATATTGCTTATTGTGCCGGAACATTATCTGACAAGTCAGATTTCAGATTTTTGCACTGCAGAACCAAGTATAGTTATAGTCTTCTTTGAAGGTATTTTTATTTTCTCTCATTTGATTTTTTCTGTCATATGAACTAATAATAATCCACAATTTCTTTCACCAAGAGAAGTCTATTACCCCAGGAAAAATGATCATTCATGCTTCAATCATGTGATCTGAGTCCTTTTTGGACTTAAAATTTATCTATTGCAAAACAAACATTGCAGGAATCCTTAAAGCCAGAGGGTTTTAGGATAGGATGGAAACGACAGGCCTCAGACAGCAGGTTGGGAAATAGTGCTAAAACAGCAGAACATGTTTTCTAGGCCATGGCAAAATCAAGTAAGCTATAACAATAAGCCTCTGTAGCTTAGCTTTCTAAATTGCAAACAGTATATATTAAGTATATATTAAGTATATATTAAGTATATATTAAGTATATATTAAGTATATATTAAGTATATATTAGAAGGCCAATCATGAATAGAGCTCTGTGCTGTGTTTCTTCTGAACGAACCATTGTCTTATGGAATAGAACGCTATTGTTTTAATGTGTTCTTTAGGTGATTGGACAGGACCACTGTCAATATGCTTTTACTCTGTATGATTGGATGAATCTTAGGCTGAACCTGTCTTATGTTAAACTGTCACACTGGAATTCTTTTGCATGCTCTGGAACCAGCGAGCTGTTAGCATCTCTCCTGTCTCCATTGTAAACAATGTATTGAGACTGATGCTAGAAAAATAAAGCTCTAAATGCTGATTCTTCATGTCCCGTCCCATTCATGTTGTACAGGTTTCCCGTGTCAAAACATGAATCCAAAGTGAACAAATTAATCTAAACTACTAGCAGGTTAAATAAATTCCTAAAATATAAGGTAAAAATTTACCATTCCTCTGGCCTGGCTTATATGACAAATGTTGAATACATTATATGAAACAGAATAGGCTTATTTCTGTAAAGCCAGATGTATTGCTTCATAATATCAGAAGCAGAAGCTCTTAAGAAAAAATCATTAAAATGAGATAATAAAAAATTCTTTCTTCAGAGTCAAAATAAGAGCCCCCTCAGATATGGCATAGAAGTTCTAGATCTTTGTTTCACCCTAGTTTTTGCACATAGTACATCTCTCAAGAACATCTGTCTTTTGAAGTTGTTAACTCATAACGTGAGATTTATGTGTCTGAGCACAAATATCATTATTGGTGTGCAGAGGTTTTAGTCCCATCTGTCGCATCCTGAGGAGGGATCAAGACATTCTTCAGCCTAAGCTTTCCCAAAGGAAACCATTCTGCTAGAGGCTTACTATGTTCTGTGCCCTTCCTCAGCAACATGAGCCCCTCACAAACATCAGGGTCATCCCTTTCATAAAACACCCACCACTTTGTTAGAGTGGTTGATCAACACTACAGAAGAGTGGTTCTGCTTCCTTAGGCCCTTACATAGTTCAAACCCATAGCCTCTCACCACCTTCAAGTTTCTCTTCCCTCATATTCAAAACCCAGGACTAGCTTCCAAAGGCAGTTAAGGCGGGAATATTTCTCATTCTCCCTGTGTAATGGCTGCTCATAGTCAGAAAATTGAATGAGCCTCTGAGAAAGGGAAAAGCAAAAATTACCAAGTGATTTGTCTTAGGGCTTTACAGTTTCAAAAGCTGGCATGGCAATGAGTTTGGAAACACTCGCATTTCATACTTAGCTGTGAGAAGCGTTACTTTCACACAGTTTAAGAGAAACATTTGGGTTCAAAGAGAGTTAAACACCTGGGGAGTAGGGGAGAACAGATGGACCACATGTGCAGTAATGCACAAGAGTTTCCATGTATCACTCAAGATGTGAGAGTCCAGGATTTCGACCCACTTGTTCTATAAAAATTGTAGTGTCTCTGTCCTTTTGCTCATTCTGACTACTGTAATTGCTCCTATTTTGCTAAAAGGATAGCTAGGGGGAGGGAGGGGGACAGGTCAGGAGGGTCTGGAATGTCTGGGGACAGCAGAGGGAGTGCAAAGGTCACATCAGTGGCTGTTCTGCTGGACCCGGGGCAGATGTAGCTCAGTGTGAGCAGAGCAGAGAAGTTCCCAAAACTGAACTGCAGAAGGGCCCCTGCCAGCCCTAAGTGCCCACTTAACATCTATATCCAGAAACAATGGTATGTCCTAGGCTTCCCAAGGAGCAAGGGTTTTCCAAATTTCTGTATATTATTTTGCTTCAGATCCTGGAAAAAAACTTTTACATATTATGTGTTTTTCCCTCGGCTGGATTTTAATGCTGATCTGGAAGGGAAATTAATAGTCTAAACAACCCATTTGCTACTTCTTATTGTTAAAGTGTCACCACAACTCTTGATAGAATTAAAATATATCAAAGTAAATACTATTCTGTATTTGTATTAAATACCCAATTGCAATAAGCCTCTTTACAGGCCAGTGAACTGGAAAATGAAATTATTGTATTAATGTGACTTTTTACTTATTATAGGAAAGCAGTGTCATAAAAATGTCAGCATATTGGCTTTATTTTCACACCTGAAAAAAAAACTAAACAAGAAAAATCTGCTGAAGTAGAGTAAAAGGACATTGTTTGACTTTTTTTTCTCCCCGGCTCTGGCACTTTGTATTTAGTATCTGGAGAGGAACTGCTTTGTGACTGATTTAAAAAGCCTTTGAGAGGAGTCTCTGAAGAGAAAGCGTGCAGATTCTTCAGCAGAGTATTTTCTTGTGCATGATGACCAGCCCACCTGGCCTCCAGGGCTCTTCACTGTAAACCTGAATCTCCTCTGCCAGTCTCAAGTCTCTCATGCTGTGCACCCAGTTCCCTGTGTTTGCTCCAGATCTCATCCCTGGATGTAGATCTGTACCCTGGAAACCTGCTGCATTTAAATAACTCCACAACATCACTGCAAGCCCCAGTACTCCCATCTGTCCTGCTCCTTGTTGGGGCAGTGGGATAAATCCAGCTGCCAATCCCTGCCATGGAGAGCCCCATGACTCTCATTTGTCCCAGAGGATTTTTGTGTTGAAGATGATGTTTACCAAAGTTATTATAATCTTATATCTATGTGTCTAATAATGTGTCTAATCTAATTTTATTTGATATCTGACATAATCCTTCGTAAGAAATAAATTAAAAACATTGGTACTGGTATGAAAAGGGACTCCAAGTTTTAATTTAGATTTGGGTAATCATAATCCCGCCTGCTATAAGAAGTTTTTGTTAATATGAATTTAGTTCTTAAGAGATTTTTTTTAAGCCATCTTGCTCATTAAATCTCTTACTAAACCTGATTCAATCAAAACCTAGTATTAAGCACTGCATCAGTACAGTTCAACACTGATACAGTTCCTAAAGCAAATTAATATGGGGAAAATAGTGATGGTGTAAAGACACACATTTATTCTGGTGATTATTCAGAATTTAGGAATATTTTGACAACAGTAGACCTTTCAGCAGTATCTTTTCTTATTCATTCAACACGTTTAATGAACATTAGCAATTGCAGTTACTACTCAACTCCAAAAATCTCTCTCACAGTGTCAAAATTTCTTACTGTGCTTAGTAGATCAGAGTAGCTTTGGAAACTCTTCAAATTTTTTGGGGGGGGGAAATGTTTGGGGTGTTTTTTTCTCAGAAAGGTAATCATGAGCTGGCAGATACAGTATCTTAGCAATCACCAAGACCAGTGGGGAATAGTATGCAAATATACTCATGGAATTAGCTTACATAGCAATCTACAAGTATGGATGGCTTCAAATAACATTGGCCTTGTAAAATTTCTGGACTCTGGCATAAATAATTCACAATAGGAATAAATGCGTCAAGTAGTATATTTGGAGTGGATTCAGTGACTTGTTATATATAATGATCTTATTTCTCTGACCTAAGTAGCACCTCTGATGACAGCAGAAAAGACCTCCCAGCAGAAAACTAAACCCAAACTTCAATCACGTCTTCAGTAAGTTTGTATTTCTAAACCAAATAAAAGATCAATAAAAGACCAATACTATTTCTAAACCAAATAAAAGACCAATACTATCTGAATTTTGAGGAAGTGATCTCTAAACTCTTCTCTTCATAACTGTTTATTCCTGCAGGTGTTTAGATTGCCATAGGCGATTATTGGAGGAGCAAGAACCTGAATTCAGATGTCTGCATTCCTTCAGTCTGCTCTTGACTGACTTGGTGAACAGAAAGCTTCTTCCTCACCTGTGCTATAATATTAAGGGTCCAGAGGGTGCTCAGGATATGTTCAAAAACATTAAATTAAGCGAGTAGACAAGAAAGACACTTTTATTCATATATGCAATCAAGGAAAGTAGGGTGCCCCTGGTTCCATGCTAGACTAATAATAATACCAGACTGTCAAACTCCATAGACAGTATTGAAGATTTGAAGAACAGTATTGAAGTATTGAAGAACAGTAGACATATATTGAAGATTTGCTGAAGACTGTCCCTAAAAATAGTGTGCTGGATGGCTAAGGAGATCAGTGTGACTTCCTTCAGGACTGAATGAAAACAAAACACATGGTAGGATTTGAAAGATCCTATTAATCTGCTTCTTCCCACAGCTGTGGTTCTGGAAAACCTGAGGCTCCTGGTAGCAGGAGTATGAGATATTTTAATGGAAGAAGTTCCATTTAGGTTATATGAAGTTCAATATGAGCATTTTGAGTATAGCCAGCACATAGTTTATAGCATCAGAAAAGTCTTAAAAAGCAGCACAAGTGTTTTCAAAATATTTTTCATTCTAAATGGTTTTACACAGTTCCCATGTCCCAGAAAGATACTCTTAAGTGAAAACTGTATTAGAGACAAACTGAATGTTTGCCTTGCTGCTGCTCTTGATTTAATTAAGCTGGGGGATACAATATACTTCTTAGTAATTAGGACACCTAGTCCTACACCTAGTGAAAGGATGGGTCTGGGATTCTGCATTCTTGAGTTGAAACTACACACTGACTTGAAACCACTTTACAGAGTTGCCTAAAAGTAGACAAGTGTCTTAGTTTGGAAGACAGGTGTCTGATAAAGAAGGCAGGAACCTCCCCTGAAATGGAAAAATGTAAACCCTCTCCCTCCAAATTATTATAAATTTGAAGTTAAAGGGCTCTCAGGCACAAAAATATGGGGGCAGGAATAACAGTTCTTTATTAGGGAAGAAAATAAAAAGATAAATAAACAATGCAGTAAACCAAAACAACACTGACAGAGTCAGAATACAACCTGACACCCTGTTGGTCAGGGTGCTGGTTGGCAACAGTCCAGCTGGAAATGTGGCTGCAGTCTTCCTGGAGTGTCAGGTGTGGTTCTGTTGGAGCAGGGATCCTGTAGAAAAGGTGTAGTCTTCCTCTGAAGATCCAGTGGAAGAGGCAGCTGTTCCTCTGGGGAATCCAGTGGAGAAGCCATGCTAGTATTCCAGAATCTCAAGACTATATCCAGGTAGGAATGCTTGGCTCCTCCCTCTGGGTGGAGCATCTCACAGTGGGATGCTGTAGCTCTCATCAGTGCCATTCAATACCTTGTTATCTGCAGATGTCTCCCAGAAGGGAGCATTGGTTGTGGAAGAGATAAGGAAAATTGCCCACTTAACAGAAGACACCTGCCATACAGATGGTAAATAGAATAACATTTGCTTGGCAATCCAGGACAACAAATATGGCTAGACCCTGAACAAGGGAGAACTGGTCAGAGATGTGAAAGTCAGCATGACCTGTGACTATAGCTAGGATGATATGGCAGAGCTCAGGACTTAAAAGAAGATAGCAAAGCAAAAGTAGGACCACAATCCTGGACCTCAGGAAAGAAAGTTTCAGCATTTTCTGCCTGGAAAAATTAATGGGATGCAGCCCTGGATAGAAGGCAGGTCTGGGAGAGCTTGTTGATATTCAAGGACACCCCCCCCGTCAAGCTCCCAGAAACTATGGAATCAAGAAAAGGAGGCCATCTTGTCAGCCATTCAAGTAAAGGGATGTGCCATCTTCAGGCCATTACAGACAATTTAGAAAAGGCCATGGGGAGTGTAAGTGACCTGGAGCATGGTGAACAGGGGTATGGCATGCATATGAGGGCATGGCATGGCACCTTGCATGGCAGTTTGATCAGGCAGGATTGCAGCCACATTCCTGGTGGTGGATTATGTTGTGTCATTTTTTTAATTTGTTTTTCCTAGCAATGGTTTTCAAACAATCAAAAGCCATTGCTAGTGAAAGTGTGCTAACACAAACAGAATGTTCCTAAGCCTGGTGGTAGTACCAGAGGAAGAAGCCTACACATGGTGCAAGCAAGTGCACCCAGAGGCAAAGCAAGTGCCAGGTACCAGAGGAAAAGCAAGTACCAGGTACCAGAGGGAAAGACACTACACATGGTGCAAGCAGGTGAGCAATCTGCTCTGTCTGGTGGCAGAGCTTAAGGAAGAAGTAGAAAGATTAAGGAGTATTAGGGAAAGTGAAAGGGAAATAGTCTGGTGGAGTTATACCCTTCCATCCCTGAGAAAATCCCACCAGGATTTGAATAAGCCTCATGCCTGTAATCATCATGTGATAGAAGACCTAGTGGATGTGAGGGAAATTTCATTACCTCCCTTGTTTTATTACCAAGGAGGTAATAAAATTACCCCCTGACCTCCATCACCTTCTCAGGTGCTGTTTCAAAATAGGTACAAGGCCCTGGATCCAGAGGTTCAGGCAAAAGATACCAAAAAAAATAATCCACCTGGTGAGTCTTTGTAGGATCGGCGGGAGACAAGCAGCACTCCAATGTGGGTGATCAGCAGATCTCATTTATTGATTGGAAGTCGCATACATTTATATTAGACTTAATGAAGTTCATACATATTGCAAAGCTAAGCTCAGGATTGGTTAGTTTACTTATCATCCAGCTACACCTATTTCTGCATTCTTTTGGGTTTTCCATTGCAGCTATTGAAACTATTCTCCCTATTTTAGCAAAGCCTTACTCTACCCCATCTTCATGTAGCAGCAAGGTTATTATGGCCTAGTTTTGTCATTGGACACTGACTGCTGACTCTTAGGCCTGTGTCCTTCTTAGTTTGTTAATGGTACTGTGTCTACGTGCTCTCTCTCAGCTAGCCAAATGTCTACAAAACTCTCTGCAAGTCTCCACCTGTTATATGTTATTTGTCAGATGGATAACAACCTTTCGTATTAAAAAGAAAAGGGTAGTCCTAGTAGGTGACTCCCTTCTGAGGGGAACAGAGAGCCTTGTATATCAACTGGCCCCATCCCACAGGGAAGTCTGCTGCCTGCCTGGGGCCCAAGTACAGGAAATCACCAGTAGACTCCCTGAGCTTATCCAGCCCTCTGATTATTGCTTCATTTTTGATTCTTGCTTCACTGCTGATTGTCCAGGTTGGCTATGATGAGGTTGACAAGAAGGGCACCATGGCAATTAAAAAGAATTTCAAGGCTCTGGTCCATTGCGTTGATGTGCCCAGGAGGTGCTCTGCTCAGTCCCTTCATTCGCAGGGATGAATGATGAAATAAATGATTAATGAATGGCTGATTAATACATGAGTAATAAATGGCTTAAAGGCTGGTGCCATCAGTGGAATTTTGGGTTCTTTGATCATGGGGCAACTTTTATGGCACCTGGCCTGCCAGAGTCATATAAATATCATCTATCTAACAAGGACAAAAGGATTCTAGCCAGTGAACAGTCAGGGTGATTGAGGACCAGAGTCAGGGGTGAAATCAGCAGCCCAGATGAAGTGCATGTACACTAATGCATGCAGCATGGATAAATAGCTGGAAGGCAAGATACAGCAGGGAAGCTATGGCATGGTCACCATCACAGAATCCTGGTGGGATGGCTCACATGACTGGAGGGCTGAAATGGGTGGCTAGATCCTCAGAAGGGACAGGTGAAGTAGGAGAGGTAGGGGTGGCTGTGTATATTACAGAGGCTCTCAACACCATGAAATTTGAAATTAATGATGATAAGGTCAAGTGCCTATGGGTGGGAATCAGGAGGAAGGCCAACAAGACCAACATCCTGGTGGGAGTCTTTTATAGATCTCCCAACCAGGATGAAGAAGTGGATGAATTATTCTATTGACAGCTGGAGGATGTTCAAGATCACCAGCCCTTGTTGTTGTGCGAGACTTTAACCTGCCAGTTATCAACTGGGAACCCAACACAGCAGAGAAGAGGTAATCTAGGGGATTCTTAGACTTTATGGAGGACAACACCTTGGCATAGCTGGTGAGAGAGCCTACCAGGGCTAGGCTTCTGCTAGACTGGCTGCTTACAAACAGAGAATGTCTGATGGACATGTGGTGGTCAGAGGCTTCCTGGGATACAGTGACCATGAAATAATAGTGTTCCCAATACTCAGTGAAACAAGGAAGGGTATCAACAAAACTTCCACTCTGGACTTCCATAGGGTGGACTTCAACCTATTTAAGAGACTGATTTGGAGAATATCTTGGGAAATATCTCTTAAAAACAAAGGTATTAAAGAAGGCTGGACATATGTCAAGAAAAAATCTTGAAGGTCCAGGAGCAGAGAGTCTCTATGTGCCAAAAGATGAGCTGATAGGAAGGATGACAAGCCTGGATGGGCAAGGAGGTTTTGAAGGAATTGAAGGAAGCAAAGAGACCTTATGACTTTCGGAAAGAGGGTCAGGTAAGTCAGGAAATGTTTAAGAATGTTACTAGATCATGTAGGAAAAAAGTTAGAGAGGCAAAAGTCCACTTAAACTGGCCACTTCTCTGAAGGATAATAAAAAATGTTTTTATTAATACATTAATGGAAAAAGGAGGGCAAGGACAACCTCTGTTCTTTGTTGGATGTGGGAGGAAATTTAGTGACTAAAGATGAGGAAAAGGCAGAGGTTCTTGATATCTTTGCCTCAGTTTTCAACAGTAAGATGGGTTTTCCTTATGACAATGGGCCTCCTGAGCTTGTATATGGGGTCAGGGAGAAGAATAAACCCCCAGAATCCAGGAGGAAGTAATTAGAGACCTGTTGAGCCAATTAGATCTCACAAGTCTATGGGATCCATCCTAGGATGATGAGGAAGCTGGTCAAAGAGCTCACCAAGCCACTCTCCACCATCTGTCATCAGTCCTGGCTCACTAGGGATGTCCCAGATGACTGAAAGGTGGCCAGTGTGACACCCATCCACAAAAAGGGCCAAAAGAAGGATCTGGGAAACTACAGGGCAGTCAGCCTCAGCTCAGTGATTGGCAAGGTTATGGAACAGATTATCTTGAGTGCCATCAAATGGCACCTACAGGGTGGCCAAGGGCTCAGACCCAGCCAGGATTTAGGAGGGGCAGGTCCTGCCTGGCCAACCTGATCTCCTTTCATGACCAGGTGACCTGCCTGGTAAATGTGGGAAAGGCTGTGGATGTTGTCTTCAGCAACAGTGTCTTTGGCACTGTCTCCCACAGCACACTCCTGGAAAAGCTGGCAGCCCAAGGCTTGGACAGAAGCACTCTGTGCTGGGTTCAGAACTGGCTGCATGGCCAGGCCCAGAGGGTGGTGGTGAATGGTGCCACATCCAGTAGGTATCACACCCAGTAGGATGACCAGTTGTGTCCCCCAGGGATTTTTGTTGGGTCCAGTCCTGTTTAACAACTATATTGATGACCTGGGTGAGGGGATTGAGTTCACCAGCAGCAAATTTGCAAATGACACCAAGCTGGGACCTGGCACTGATCTTTTGGAAGGTAGGAGGGCTCTGCAGAAAGACAGCTGGATTGATGGGCCAAGTCCAACAATATGAAGTTTAGTAAGTCCAAGTGCCAGGTCCTGCCCTTGGCCCACCACAACCCCAGGCAGAGCTCCAGGCTAGGATGGGGTGGCTGCACAGCAACCAGGATGAAAAGGCCCTGGGGGTGGTGGTGACAGCAGCTGAACATGAGCCAGCAGTGCCCAGGTGGCCAAGACGGCCAATGGCATCCTGGCCTGTGCCAGCAACAGTGTGACCAGCAGGATGAGGGCAGTGACTGTCCCCCTGTATTCAGCATTGGTGAGGCCACACCTTGAGTGCTGTGTCCAGTTCTGGGTCCTTCAGTTTAGAAAGGATGTTGACATGCTCAAACATGTCCAGAGAAGGACAACGAGGCTGATGAGGGGTCTAGAACCCAAGCCCTAATAAGAGTGGCTGAGGGAGCTGGGATTGTTTAGCCTGGAAGTGAGGGTTAGGGAAGGCTTCATCACTCTCTCCCTGAAAGGAGGCTGTAGCCAAGTGGGGGTCAGTCTCTTCTCCCAGGCAACCAACAACAGGACTAGACTACATGGCCTTAAGCTGTGCCAGGACAAGCTTAGACTAAACATTACAAAAATATTCTTTACAGAAAGGGTAGTTGGGCACTGGAATGGGCTGCACAGGGAGGTGGTGGAGTCACCGTCCCTGGAGATATTAAAAAACAGACTGGATGTGGCATTTAGTGCCATGGTTTAGTTGATAAGGTGCTGTTCAGTCATAGGCTGGACTTGATGATCTCCACGGCCTTTTCCAACCCTGATGATTCTGTGATTCTGTGAAGAAGCATGCCTACATGAGCAAAAAGCTCCTAACTGAACTCATAACATAAAAAGGAACTTCACAAGGTATGAAATCAAAGAGACATGACCCAAGAAGAGTTGCTATCTAATATTGCAGCAATAGAGTTAGAAAGGCTGCCTTGACCTTTGTAGCCAGCTAGCATTGGATCTGGAAAGGGATGTGAAGGACAAGAAGAAAGGCTTCTTCCACATGTCTATGAACAGCAAAAGGAAGACTCAGAAAAATGTTAGACTGCTGCTGAAGGCAGAAGGAGAATTTATAAGAAATAAAGAGCTCAAGTTATTTGATGCCTTAGGATATTAGGTTTTATATTTTTCATATATTTGTAATTTTTTAGTGTATAACTCTAAACTCCATATACAGTGCTATCTACTGGCTTCCTATTTTGGTCAGAGGAAACAATTCCTCTGTAAGCCTGGGAATCAAGGATACCTTACTGTCTCAGAAGGTAAACGAAAGTGAGTTGAGGGGGTAAACTTGAAATAAAATTACTTCATTACCTGAAGCTGTAATTGGAAGATTAATCCCCAATATCCAAATGGATCAAACTTAGAAAAGTGTGAAAAGTCATGACCCATCTTCCATTTTGAGTATAGCCCCTGGGAGGCTCTGTCTGCCCAAGGTGTACCTGAAGACCCTTCAATAAATATAACCATTTTTTATTCCCCTAATTTTTTCTGACCTCTGTTTTTAAGTAAGCCCGAAACAAGCATCAGTTTCTGGTGACCCAGATGGGACAAGGAGACTTCTAGAAAATCCTCTGGACTGAGGAAGACCCAGTTGCTCCTCCCCCACCACTGCCAGCACTTTGGGGGGGCAGTGGCCACAGTCCAGGCAGAGTCAGAGCCCAAGAATCCTCCAGATCTAACACAAAGGCACCTGAGTAAGCAAGTTAGAAGCAGTGTTTTGTTGTTAGCACCTAGGTTTAGCGTTAAGAGATCTCTTCATTTTGTGTGGTGCGTGGAAGGATCTGAAGGATGCAAGGTGGGAGGTTTCTCGTTTGTTTGTCATTACCCCCATTTGCTCAGAAAGTAGCGGGGGAATGCCCCCAAAAGAGTGGAGTTTTAGCACTGAGGGGGCAAATTTTGGTCCGGGGCCAGTGGTGGCAAAGTGACTTAGGCCCCACCCTGCTGGTCCAGAGGTTGTGAGCTGGAATCCTGTGCGGTCCTTTGTTGGAATGCATGAAATTGAAGCCTCCCTGAGTCCCTCAGAGAGAGAAGGGAATGCAGGGATTAAATTGGAACCTTTAGACAAACTGAAATATATGCCACACAGACATGAAGTAGGAGGATAAGTTTTAGTTTTAAGTAAGTAGAAATATATCTTGAGTGCCTTAAGAGACTGCGTTAGTTAGTAAAAAGCCCTAAAGTTTAATTTAAAGTTCAGTAGTGTTACCTTTCACAAAATTAACTTCGCTCCAGACATAATGAATACAAAACATTGCTTGCATTTCCAGGTAGACCAAATAGAACTATTTGCACGAACAGATTGAACTGTACACATAGATTTTGTGTAAGAACCGACACTACTTTCTCACATTAGAATTAAGCTCTGATAGGTGTAGGAAGAATGCTTTAGAATACTGTTTTTAGCTGATGGGATGATTTATGAATAAAATCCCCTGTTGGGGTGCAAAGGTGTGGTAGTAGCTTCTGCTAGCAGCTACTGCTTCTGCTGGTTCTGCTTGGAACATCGGGACTCTATGCCAGAAAGCTTTTAGCATGGACTTTAATAATCTCAACTCTTTGCCTTCAAGGCTGATGTATTCATTCAATAAACAACTTTACAACAACCAACAACTGCTTCTGTCTCTTTGAAGACCCAAGACCTGCTTATGGTTTTTTTCCCTGTTTAGTGGACAATGGGGTGAGACTTCTCATGTTAAGATACAACTCAAATACCTGGAGATTCCCCTTTAGGCTTAATATTGAAAAATTGGCAAAGATTAACAGGCAAAAATTCATTGCTTTCAAAACCCAAATTGATCAGACACTCAGAACTAATGTGGCCAACTTATAAATTAGACAGCAATGGGACATGGCCTGAATTTGGCAGTTTAGGTGAGGTATTAATATCAAATTTAATGTCTCACAGATGCCAAAACTGGTTTTTCAAAGAACTTGAGTATACCAGGCTTTTTTGTATTTTTATCACTTAAGGAAAGGCTACTAGGACCTAAAAAAGATCATAATATGAAGCTTTTAAGAAACATGGGAAAAAAACTATGAAAAGAAGGAGCCTGCTCTCAGCCTACCATGTGTGAGGGGTGGGGAGGAGGTGGAAATGGGTTTAGTGCCTTTTTGCCTGAGCCTTTACCAGTAAAACTGGCCATAAGGAAATGCACGGCTCAGACAGCAGAAGGAAAGTGTGGAGCAAGGAAGACTTGCTCTCAGTGCAATAGCACCAGACTAGGGAGCACTTAAATGACATACAGAAGTCCATGGCTGTCACGTCTGTGTCACAACCTCAGGACCAGATCAGCCAGGGATTGTGGAGAAAGAAATAAATAGGGATGGGTACGATGGAGTAGCCCAGAAAAGTAAAGAACTTTAATAACAAGCAAAACAACAAAGGAAAGAAGCTGTGCACAGTACAGGGTGTCCTCCAAAGACCCCAAAATGTGGGAAACACAACAATATATACCGGTTGATCTGAGAGCAGGGAAGAAATCATCAATGAGAACTAAGAGATGATCCCTCCTTTCTGATCAGTACTGATGACACAATGTCTGGAATACTGTGTCTAGTCTGGGCTCTGAACTTCAAGCAAGACACAGACTTCACAGAGCATATCTACCTCAGGGTCACAAAGATGATGAAATGACTGGGGCATTTGTCATATGTGAAGACTGCTGCAAGTGTTTAGCCTGTGGAAAAGTCTCAAGGAGCATCTTATTATTACTATCTGGCAGGAGAGAATGAAGAAAAGAGAACTAAACCTTTTCAGTGGTGTGCAGAGAACAAACAGCAATGAGCACAAATTAAAAAATAGTAAATTCAGTGTAAACAGAAGGAAACCCTTTCTTCTGAGGGGTCATCTCCATCTTTGGTGACACAGAAAATCTGACTGGACACAGTGCTGGATAAAATGTGGTAGGTCACCTTGCTGGGGCAGAGAGACAGAATAGATGATCTTAAGATCCCTTCCAACCTAAATGATTCTGTGATTTGGCTTTTCCGTGAACCCAAAATGTTAGTGGTAATTTTGGAGGAAATTATCACCTCATCATGCTGTTCTAAATCAGATAACTGTCCAAATTAACAATTCCTGCTGGTTGAACAATCCCAATCACTGCTACCTGACTGGTACAAATTGCAGCATAAATTTAGAGAAAGGGAATGTAAAGGAAGCATCCATCAATATTTATTTACTTTTATGGATATATTGTTCCTTCCACATATATAACAAAGTGCACACATAAAGCTTTGTGGCTGTTCTGACCCTACCCTAATGTCGGATTAACTTTTAGTTTTTCAATTATGTTTCTCCACCCCAGCCCCTCAAGAAAGATAGTAGCTGCAGAAATTTATCTTCGCCATAGCTGTAACTATAGCAACCCAAACAGTTCATTTGCTGTCTCAAATAATGTGCACAACAGTCTGACTAACAATTCAGTGAGGACATTGACAAATGATCTCGGTATTCAGGCAGACATTTAAAATATGCAGATATTTGTCTGAATTTTAATATGACCGACGGATACTCAAATGATAAAATGTGTGATTCTTAAATGAAATGAAAGAAGACTTTTCCCTTAGGATATACTTCTCATTAAAGGTTTCAAAACAGAGATGAATATATTTGGTGGGATAGATTCTCTTCTAGAGATAAGAGATATTTTGTTCATATGTTAGATCTTTCTTTTCCTAGACATTGTTTTTTCTTTATTAGCTAATCAGCAAGGGAAGAAAAGCAAAAAAAGCCTTCCCCCTTCTGTTCTCATTCCCCCTTGCCCCATCCCTTCCCCAAGATAACTGAATATTCAAGGAAAGAAGAGCAGCTTTTGAAAAACTCAACAGAACTTAATTACATGGGAAAAGCCAGCGTGTGGTCCACTGGCATTATCATTAATCTGATACAAAAGCAAGAGAAGTCAGCCTCTTTGCATGTTAAATATTGACCTTCCTGATGAGAATTAGCATGTGACTCTCCCAGAGGAACTGCGTGTCAGGTAGAAGCTGAGCACATTTTTACAATGAGGTTTGTTACACACAAAAACAGATATACCAAAAAAACTGTGGAATGTCCATTGCTAGAGATAACAGACAAGATAATGACCATTCTAATGGAACTTTGAAGTTGTCTCTGTCTTGACTGGGATTTGTACTGGGTGATATCAAGAGATCCCTTTCAATCCAAATTAGATTCTGAGTCCATTGCTTGTCTTCACATAAGCCTTATTAAATAGTTCAGAAAATATTAAGCCTTCAGTCTCTGTTCATAAATATTGTATTCTTACTAGAGAGACAAAGGTAAAAGACCCTTTTTTCATAACTAATCCATCTCCAGCATTTCCAAGACTATGAGGTCAGTATTTACTTTTAAAATAGCATTGTACTTCAAAAACACATTACCTCATTTGTAATGCTTCGTATTCTTCTGACCATTCATTTGTTGCAGGGAATGCAGAACACTGTCATCATTTCACATGTGCAGCTACCCTTCAACATTGGTCATTATTGCAGATGCAATGTTGAAAGTATCACTATCTGTGTACTGAACTTCCCCACCAATGGAATCCAGATGTCAGCTCCTCTTTCCTGGCTTCTCACCTGGCTTTGTGTCAAAAACAACAAGGACAGTCATGTGAGATGAACCTTTAGTGCCTAATTTCTTTTGTCTTCTAGCACTTGCATAACAGCATATTCCATTCAAGTGGAATTAAAACACTGACTTCCCAAGATGAGAAAAAAGATGTTCATGAGGAAAAGAGCTACTTTAATACAGACTGTTGAAGAAATGTATAGTAGGTCCCCAACAACTTTACTGATGCTAAACAAATAATGAAACAACCCTCCCAAGGGGGAAAAACACTGAAACCCATGCAAAAATTATGTATTTGTCCTCAGGTCCCAAGAAACAAGAGCCCTTAGTTGGTTATTGCAAAGGTCCGCAGCAACCTACATGTTTGCAAAGTTAATACTCACCAATAAAACCCAAAAATAGCAAATAAATAAAAGAATAAATACAAAAAGGAACCTAAACCAACTATTTTAATACTATTTACTGCAAGACCAGTGAATGAGGTTTGCAAGTGCAAAGTATGTTCTTTGTTTAGTAAAAGAGCATCATAAAAGAACTGGTCCTAAATGTTGAAACAAATCAGCTGCTGGCTCCAGAAGGTGTCCCTCAGATGTTAATCTCAGCATGGTTGCAATTAGAAAAAAATGAACCTCTCACAATGATGACTTTTGACACTTTTGACAATAATTCTTCAGCAATGGTTTCCATCTCAATTTACCTTAGTTTTTGGAGAAAGTCAAAGTTTCCTGTTTCAATTTTTTCCTTGTCATAACTGAAAGCTCAGAGAAGCACCTGAAAAGGGAAACATACCTTAGTTTGTAAGTAGAAATAAAATACATTGTAAAATAAAACAAAGTTGGCAATTTCACTGGGACTAAAGGTTTCCAAGAAGGAAGAAAACACACTGACTCTGCTTCAAGAATTTTTAACAATAAGACATTTTTGGAAATCTATGCAGACAAACAGCGCAAATTTCTTGAGCACCAGGAGACGGAATATGTGTCCCTCATCTCCTGGACAACACCTCACTTGTTGAGTTAGAAGTGTGGTCCTGATATATGTGTGCCTTTGCCCTTCTCTTTGCCCTTGTCCTTGCCTCAGTGGTTTCTGAAGATTTCTATATTTTTGAACATATGTATTTTCTAAATGTACCTGCATTTTTTTTCTGTTCAAGAATGTAACTAAGGCTTAAAGGGTCCTGTTAAACAATCTCTAGCCCTGCTACTTTTGTCCCAATTCCTTTAGAAAGCAAGGGATATAAACATACAGATCTAAAAAATGCTAAGTATAGGTACATGAAGCAGTGGCAACTGAAAAAGTGTTTTTAGGATGATTGTGTAAAACAGGAACTGAGTAAAAATTAAGTCAGATTATAGAAAAGGGTACTTCTTCCATCACCTAACACTACCAGTGAAGAAGATAATTTCATACTGAAGAGATATTGTAAGATCCCATTTCCCTTTCTAACAGCTTTTTATTTCCCCTCTTACTTTTCTATATTTTTCTTCCAGTTACTATGGAGGGGAGGAATGTCACCACTAACCAGAGGTCAGAAAGCCAAGAGGACATCCTTTTAATCTTGGAGTTCTTTGTGCCTCAGAAAAATACTTAAACTGATGGGAAAAACTGGAATAGGTTATCAGTACAGGAGACCTGCTATAGGAAAGATACAAGTAAGTTGTTTGTAGGGAACTATATTCTCCTTAGTTTTACAGGCAGAAATACAGGTTTGGCTTGGAGGTCACAGATGGTTTTATAGAACGAGAAGAGAAAGTCTGCTTTTATAGAACAAGAAGAGAAAGTCTGCACACTGAAGGGAAAAAATAAAAGCTAACTTTATATTGCTATATTTTTAGGTAAAAGTAAAGAAATAAAGTTCTGGAAGATGGATTGGAAGAGTGCAAAATGGATTGAGGATGCAATCTACTTGCCTTTCTGACAGGCTGGTTAAACCTGTTTAGCAAAACTAAGTTGACCTCTGTCAGGAGGAATGGTGACAGGGTATCTGAGAAGATAAAGGGGTTATATAGGCTTCAGGACTAACTCTTAGACAAAGAAGTGTGTCTAAGGCCCTCTGAGCACCTAATACCTCAGCAGGAGAAAGTGATACTTACACAAACAGCACCCGGTCTGCCAGCAGGTTTGTTAAGATATAATAGGCAGATACGCTGCTCTGTACTGCCCTCTCCTTTCACTGCCACCTTAATTTCTGCATGGTAGATGACAACCTTCTGTACAAATGCATGCTTAAGCCTTTCCTGTGTCCTGTGGCCTGTGTCCTGAGGAGAAGGCTCCTGTTCTCTGAAATATACCAAGCAGGACCTGAGCTCCCATTGCACAGGTACTGAGGCTTAGTAGTGGTAAAGCAAGAATCCAAGGGGTCCTAAGAGCAGAAGGTAAAGATATTTAAAGGGCAAAAATGCACCTTGGAATGAAGAGGAGACTTGGGAATATGTAGCTGTATGTGTAGGTAGGTGAGATGGGGGTGAGAATGCAGGAAGCTGAATTTTCCCCTTTTTCCTATCATTATATTCTAAATAGATGATAAACAAAAAAGTAGGCAAAGGAAAAAGGGTGTTGAAAGGGAGAGTAAATGCACCATAAATTAAGAATTTTCTCTCTTTTCATCTAGATTTTTATACTTCATGCACTGTGTAGTAGCAGTGATGACATCGTGGAAAAAGAGGGATTTTTTTTTTCTGTATTTGGATGACCCTGCTGTTACATGTCTTTTCATCATTTGTGGAAGTTATGAGAGAATATATACAACTACAATGAGGCAGAAGAGGGTTAAAGGCTTGCAAAGTATGTGTAAGGTTGTATTTAAAGCCAGCTGTCTAAGTAAGGGAAGAGAGGATAGTATACTTCTTTAAAAGTGAAAAGCTGAGACTTGCAGAAGCCTTCATTCCTACACCTTTTTCTTCAGAGAAGCAGAAGTTCAGGGGATCAGAAGTTCCTTCTCTACTGCTGTGTTTTATGTACAGCAAAAGTCTCTGGTGGTGATGGTGGCAGGGAGCTGATTGCGTAGTTAAGTGAGAATAATTCGGTGTAAGGGCTATTATGCAAAAATCTTGTGTTTAGAGAGTGAGTCTAGGGAGACTGAATCGAGAGTAATGGTTGGGAATGCCCATTAAATGTAATGAATCAAATACTTCAGTCTCAGAAATGTCTGAGTGGTGCCTGGCCAGACTTGGTGAGTTTTAAATTGCTTTTCTACTCATAAAACCTACAACAATTGTAAAATTTTGTGAATTTTCACATTATTTACAATTTTGGTGAAGACAATACTTCTCCAGACTACTGCATGAGAAAGAAAGCATAAAAGTTACAATTATGCAAAAATTATTTTTTAGCATTGTTGATATGGAGACAGTTCCAAAACCATGGAGTTTCCTTCCAAGGAACAACAAGCTTTTGGATTGCAATGAAATCTCAGTTGGATTCAGGGAAGTGAAATACTTTAATAAGCTGTTAATGCTATTTTAAAGTACTGTTTTATGCCTAGTTTTCCAAGCTCTCATAAATTAGGTAATGTCAACAGTTGATTTCCACATGGTCTGGTTAGAGGTTGTGCCAAGCCAGATATCTGCTTGATGAGGAAAATGGGCAATTAAGGATACCGGTATCTGTTAAGGACTTAATTGCAAATTCAACTGACCCCTGTAGCCAAGTAGCTTCTTCTTTTACTGTACAACTGTGACGGTGTTCACAGGGGTTTTCAGGTGAGGGAAGAAACGAGAATGTTGACTCCATGTTCAGAAGGTTTGATTCATTATTTTATGATATATATATTACATTAAAGCTATACTAAAAATAATAGAAGGAAAAGTTTCATCTCAGAAGGCTAGCTAAGCTAAGAGTAGAAAGGAAATGAATAATAAAGGTTCGCGTCTCGGACAGAGAGTCCAAGCTAACTCTGCTGTGATTGGCCATTAATTATAAACATCCAAGATGGGCCAATCACAGATGCACGTGTTGCATTCCACAGCAGCAGATAACCATTGCTTGCATTTTGTTCCTGAAGCCCCTCAGCTTTCTTTCTCAGGAAGAAAAATCCTAAGAAAGGATTTTTAATGAAAAGATGTCTGCAACATACAAGATTTCAGTCTGTTATAAAAGGGTTTTGGTTTCTCAGAGAAAGAAACTTAAACACATATATTTCTACTGCAATTTATCTCTCATCCTGGTTTTGTGCTTAAAACTAAGTGAATCATAGATATCTAAAATATGATCAGGAATATAAGAGATATGTTCTATATCCTTAGTTCAAAGGACAAAGCCGTGTACTTAGGTAGGAAAACCCCAGACATTTGGGATACGGGCAGGGGGTTGGTAGGCTGGAAAAGAGCTTTGCTGGGAAGGCCTTAGGGTTCCTCAAACAGGAGCAAGAAATGGGCCCTTATCACAAGAAATGCTAATAGTATCCTGAGAAACATTAGGCAAAGGCTTGCCATCAAGTTAAGGGAGGGGATCCTTATCCTCTGGAGTACTCTGTCCCCTTCTGGGCTCCCCTGTACAGGTGACATGGACACACTGAGAGCCCAGCAAGGGCGCACACAGATGATGCATGGGAGCACAGGAGCAGCTCTTCTGCGAGGAAAGGCTGAGAGAGCTGGGAGTGCTCAGGGGGATCTAACTACTGTAAATATATACCTGATGGGAGGGAGGCAAAGGTGATGGAGTCAGGCTCTTCTCAATGGTGCCCAGGGACAGGACCTTTGGCAAAATCCACTTACTTTTTCATGGTGAGACTGACAAATGATGGCACAAATTGCTCAGAGAAGTGGTGGAATTGTCATGTCCGGAGATATTCAAAAGTCTGTGGATATAGTCTTGGGCAATGTCTCTAAGTGAATCTGCATGACCAGTTGCACTTGACCAACCATGGGGTTGAACCAGAGGACCTCCATAGGTTCTTTTCAACATTAGCCACTCTGATTCTGTGATATTTAAAGAAAGCAATGGAATATGTACAGAATTAGCCAGTACAGCAGTTACAGCAATACAAGTTTGGTCCAGGACATCTTGAGGACATGACATTCTCCCCAAGTATAAAAACGTCTTGTGAGTGTGTTGTTCTCTCACTGTTGCTGTTTCAAGGACTTGCTTAAGATTTATCATTTATGTTGTACCTTACAGCTTTACCTTTCCTCTAGGTATTAGAACTATGCGTAATTTTATATATCTCAAATTTTCAAATAAATGTACAAGAAAGTCACTCATATGACTACTTACTACATGTTGGTAAATTCATACTCTCATCAGTGGAGAGGCACAGGATTTGGAGAAAGGCAGTTCTTTGGTTTTCTGGTTATTCTGAACTTTTTTAGCAGAAACAAATTTTAAATGCATTTGTTTAAATACCAGCTCACAAGAGAAATTTAGGAGGTTCATGCGACTGTCAGCTCCAAGATATCATCCTTTACTTGAATGGTAAAGGTTGCTTTATCACCTTCTGCTGCTTTTGCATTAATTGATGTTTGGTGAGGAGGGAAAAAGCTGCATTTCTGAACATTCTCTAAGAAGCTGCATTTCTGAACGTTCTCTGGAGCTGCTCTAAGAATGAAAACTACATATATTGCTATTCTATTAGAGGTAGAATATATCTGGTTCCATTCAGAGAGATCTGTAATCTCTAAAAGAGAATACAGAAACATTTTTAGTGAAATCACTGAATAATTTGTACACAATGCTGGGGAAAAACCCTGCATGTACAGAGACACAGCTGAAGACTATCAATTTCCATGCTTAAACTGAGGTTTGTAATGTCTCTATTGGATGTAGCAGGAGAAGTAAAATCTAAGCAAGATATTAAAAGAAGATGACACTGATGTGTCCTTTCCTAGCTGTAATTATTGAATTTTTTTATTGTATGAAGTATATTTTGCACTTATGCAATGAACTAATTCATGTGTCTCTGCTTAAAGGTGTAGCATTTCGCAGTGGTACAAAAGCATCTGATGAGCTGAAGGGAAGGCTGTTAGAGTTCATGTTGAGTAAATTTATGCTTGCAAAGCTGGGAAGATATATGAGGCGAAGAAGGATAATAGCCATGATGATCTGAGACTTTTTTTACTATCTCACTTGTAACAGTGTTATGCTAATGGCCTGCTCTGTGCTATCCTTTCTCACTCAGCTGGGAGCTCTTCAGGACCTCAGTGAGAGTCTGCCTTCATGACATCCATTTTTACCCACTGCATCTGATAGACTAACTAAATAAATTGAATTGTTTTGTTTTGAGACACCTTCTCATCCTGTCTGCAGTAATTACTTTATCCCTGAGGCTGGAAGCTGTAGGCACTACATTGCAGAGCTCAGGTGTATTTAATGAGTTGAAAGTAGGCAAAATATTGAGGATGTTATTCTGCAGCTGATGTCTCTGGAAAGCTCTTGCAGATACTAAGTACCATTTAGTGTACTTAGAAGGGTAGAGTAGGCTGCAATTCCTGATGTCAGAAACAGAACTATATTTGTTTTTAAAGATGTACTTTGAGATAATAGTAATTATATGCCATAATTTTGATTAAGAGATTACTGAAAACTTGAAAACTTGCAGCCAAGGAAGGAAGCAAGGAAGGGAAAATGATCTGTGGATAAGCTTCAAATAATCTGTTATCACAATTCATCTGGTCAGTCAGCTTTTTTGGTGCACTAGTTTGCCGTTTAGAAAAACTGTATTAGCTTCTACCTAACACCTAAAGCCCTTGTAGGATGCATGATATTATGTTATTATTATTAACTTCACAGTTAGGATCTGTTTAGACTTTTTCTTGAGCTTGGTCCTGGTTCCCCTCATCTGTACTCCTCTTTCTAACTACCTATCAGATTTGTCCTAAGAGAGCAAGTTGCATCTTGGCAAAAGGATAGTGGAGAAGTTGTGGTAGGCAGAATGTGTTGCTGTTGATATGTCCTGTTAGATGGTAAGTCATTTTAGGCTTGTATGACTTTGTTTCTGTGCAAAATAATATTAACTGTTGGATAACACTGACAAATAGATCTAATGCTGTTGGCTGACAGGGGTGCACTGTCTCCTTTTCTTCATTCTTCAATAATGTGAATGATTGATTAATTGATTGATTGATTGATTGATTTTTTAGTAGAGGACCACTAGGATGTATTCCTCTTTTAGATGGTTCTGAGACATGAGGGCATGTTTGAGAGTATCAATATAATTGTACAGTGTTATCCAGACAGGAGGACTACAGAAATTCAATGCAATTTGCTTTTTCTTTTACGCGATGGCCAGAGCTAACTGTTGCTGTTATGTAGTAGTAACATTTACAAACTAATGACTTAATCTGCATCAAGCTACAAGTATGAAATCAAATAATACACATCTTTCTCTGTAATATTATTTACAGTTGAGCTTTTCACACCATCTCAGTTTGAGATTTAATGGCTTAACAAACTACAACCTAACTAAAATCTATCTATTTTTTTATTCAGACTGGTTTATTACTAATATATTGGCTAAAAATATTGGAGAAGAAAGTGAATGGAAAGTAAGTATTTTCATTGTGGTGCATTTCCTATGCCAAATAAATTCTGTGTTATTAGAGTCTTAGAAACATAAACTTACAAAATGTAAGTAGACTGACAGACATAGTGAGTTTTTTAATACTTATATTTTCCCAAAGTTATAATTCTCAGCTGGTGGTGGTAGAAGTCCATATGAAAAACTGACTTGTGTATAATAATATTCAAGGCTTATGTAGAAGGCAGTAGCTATAACACTACTATTATAAATACTCTGCTGCTAATCAAAAACAGAAAAACAGTTGAAATTGTTTTCTATAATGACCATTATTAATGCAAATAAATTCAGAATAGTGTGGTGAATATAATAAATATGCAGAAAGGCAAAAGAGTATATACTGTTCACTCATGATAATATCCAGTTTACCGAGGTATATCAGCAGTCTTTACTGGTAACATGAGAGAGATATTGACAACTAAGCAACTCACCTACACATACTGAATTTATATACCTAAAATAAATCAAGATCTGTAGCAGATCCCAGTCCACAGTAGTGATCTTTCTGAGTCATATACTTTGACATTCTTACTAATCATACCTGAATTGAAGTACAAGTCAAATTGTTAGCTAAACAAATATTTATTTATGGCTTTGGAAATTATCATTAACTAGCTTAGATTTTCATGGTCATAAGTAAAATTTTTCATTCAAAAGTAAAAAGAAATTAAATCTAAGGTTACATATTTCTAACATACTTCATATTCCTGTGAGAATCTTTTTTGATTATACACACATTTATTTTTAAAGAACCTAATTTAACACATTTGAAGCTCATGTGTTGAATGAAAGAATTACCAAAATATGATGGAAAACAGATATCTGACTAAGGGGCAGTTCAATTTTTATTAAGAAAAATAAAGAATCTTAAAGGTTTCTGTTTAGATCCCAAATTAAAGAAAAAATAGACACTGGAAATTTACTATAGATATGACAAATTTTTCTCAATAAATCATGTGCTGCAATGCCACCTAAAATAATGAGGGTATTAATAACTTGATATTACTAGATATTTATACGTTATGTTCTTAGAGGAAATACCAGCTGTATAGAGGTTTACCAGAGAAATTTCTCAGCGATGGATAGACTAAATTTAGTCAGTATTTAATGCATTTCAAAGAAAAAAAAATAAGCAAGTGTTTATGAAAATTTCTGATGGCAAAAAGCTTTAGACCTTAAAACTCCAGAGTCCAATTAGATATCATGTATAAAGAATAGATGACCTCAAGCATAAGAGGGAAAAAAAAGAGAGAGAAATCTCAGAGTCATAAAAGCAAGCTCACAAATTTAGGGGTTAGTGATATTCCTTTAAGTTCAGAATCACTGGCGAGCAGTTGCAGAAGAGAAGAAAAAACCCTTGTATTTAATAAAACTAGAGTAACTATGTCTCCATGATGATGCCAGAATAAAGAAGAAATACTGAATGCATATTTATATCAGAGACTTCCAGAGGAAGCGAAGAGCTTGCACCAGACTAAAGATATGTATCAAATTTTTCATAAATTCAAACTTTAACAGGTTCAGAAAAGGACCAGCTGAAGATTGGAAAAAACTACTTTTCTATTTATGGTACTAGTGGATTCCTCTGGGTTAGGTTAGAAAAAAAAAAAAAACTTCAGAGAGATATAATTATTGGTGTCAATAAAAGTAAAGGGATCAGCTCAGATAGGTGGGACAATTTCCTATTCCTCTTTTTGTCACATACATAAAGCGAAATAAATTGTAAGAACACGACATATATGTCTTAATATATAAAAGATTAAGAAAGCTATCCTTTTCTTAAGATAAGAATGCAAAAAATCATGTCATTTAGTACAAAGTGAGAAATTCTTAAGTCTTTCAAAATTGTTATTATTATTCAGATAAGCCTATTCAGTCCTCAGGCATAATGCAATCTCCCATATGCTAAGATCAATGGAACTAACAACAGATGTGTGAAGAGTGCTGTTTCAGGAAAGGCAGAGCTTGGGCAACAGTATCTTGCCCAAAGACAATTCATTCACTGAGATGGGCAGAGTTTCTTCCTTCTTCATCTTCCCACTGCAGTTGCTTCACAAACAGATGAAAGCTGTTGTATTATAAAAGGCAAGCTCCAAATAATGAAAACTATTTTTCCCAGAGGAGGATTAAGTGTTCCATCAAAGCACAACTTCCTCCTGAGGAAATTGATTTTATATGCACTTATCAGAATCTTAACAGTTAGCTGAAATGTAGATCAGCAAATGCACACCACTGATTAAACTTGTGTGAAGTTTATTTTTCCTTCTTGCTTGATGCAGCTGAGTCTTGGGCCAACTTTTCATTTTAGCTTGTTCTGGAAATATACCTGCCACCTTCTGAGCACAGACAGTCATCCCTGCAGAAGTGAAAATTTTTGTTTTCATATCCCTCACAAGTAAAAATTCAATTGTAATTAATTGGTTTCCATCTGAAATTCTGAATTATGGGGTCAGATAGAGTATTTTTTTATTGTTCATTGTAAGTGTACTTGTTAGCCTAGACTTTCAAAGAACTGTTCTGATCTTTCAGCCATACAACTGCTTAAGTTAATTTTGAATTTGCAGTCATAATATATCTGATGATCTCCCTTTCCAACTTCAAAGTAGACATTCAAAGAAAGGATTTCTGTTTTATAGTTTATCACCTTTTTTTTGTAGGTGCTCCTGTCCTCAGGCCAATGTTCTAGAAACCCAACTGGTACTGTTTCAGTGAGACAGTGCTGCTCCAAGTACCTTCTAAACACGTTGGTGTTTATTTGGCAAAAAGTGTTGGATCATTTCTTGCTGTTAAAAGTTGTCTATAGCACAGTAAAGAAGAAAAATAAATCAAATTTATGTGAATACATGGCTTGTGAGTTTCTTACTCAGATGTGAGTGGAGTGGAAACTCTTTTAATTCTTTAGGTCCTTTAATGAATTCATATGCTCCTAAAAAGTTCAGATCCAGCCTCAAAAAATTAGACTTAATTATTCTCATTTATAGAAATAAAACTCTTTTTTTTTTTTCAAAAATATTCTGATAGTTTCAAGCTAAGTTCTGAAACTGAATTGAGTTAATTCTGACATCTGCAAAGAATTTCTGGAAAAAACTTCCAGAAAAATGTAGTGCATCATACAAAACACATAAAAGACCTTAAGGTAATTAATATTACTTGATTTAACAGGTGAAGTCTGGTAAATAGGAAGTGAAGAAACTTGCTTTAGCAATTTTTGCTTAGTAAGCTTCATGGTTTTGATTTGTGATTTATATGATGCTTCTATTTACATACAGTATTTACAGATGAAATTAAGGAGATAAATATCAATGGCAGCTCAAATGTTATCTTAGGTAAAAAATCTTGTTTTATCAAAAGTTTGAAATAGCTTGAATTATTCTTCTTTCAAGATCAAAATAACATTAGGATGTTCCCTGAGTTCTCTGCTCCTAATTTCTACATATGACTGAGCCATGAAATCTCAGAACAGGTTTCCATATGTGCTCAGTTTCATATTGCACTATGTACTTTATTCCATTTTGCTTCTTAAGCATATCATTCAGTAATTCTATGGGGAAGGGTATGTGAGAGAGAAATACTTTGTTGAAAGAGACAGAGACGTAACTTAGAAATACATTTTTCCCACACACTGATGGTTTTCTTCCTTCTGCCTCCACTTTCAGCCTTTTTATAAAAACGATGCATGGTGGGGCTTAAGTCTGTGAATCACTTTTCTTCCACAGGGTCATCTCAGTGGATATTTTTTTGATTAGCCTAATTGATTAAGAAAAGTACTGCATTAATGCTAGTCTCAGTCTGTTAATGTTTCTCTGCAGGGTTTAGAAAGATTAAATTTTGTTATAGACTGGTGGTTTCAGCCCTTCAACCTGGTCTGGGAAAATATTCCATCACCAAGAGCTATAAATAATCCACTGCAAAATGAAAGCAGTGTTGCCCTCAAGATTAAGGAGATTTTTCACAATTTTTGAATAAGGTAATTAAAATCAAAATTATTTGCAGTTCTGCCTGCATACTTACAAATCTTCATCAACATCATAAATCAAGGAAGTTTCATTCAAATTTAAGTTTCTTAAACTTTAAATGTCAAAGCTCTTCTCACAAGGTATTGATATACATGGCTATTGAGGGAAGGTATACAAATCTGTTTGCTAATCTGTAAAGCAAGTACATTGCAGTGACAGCTTGTGTTTCTATGCATTTATTTCAATTGGAAACCATTGCTTGGTATTGCAAACCCACTGATTTGTATAATTTACGTAAATACCATGAACATCCATTCTGTTCTCAACAGTCAAGTCATAAGCAAGAATTGTAACATAATCTGTTATGAGCTGAGAATTTTTTTCTTTCTTACAATTAAAAGATTTTCTTCAAGTATGGCTAGAGTCTAGTTTATGAAATTTGATAACATCTTCATTTCTCAGGAGGATGTGTCTTAATTCAGTCAAAATTAATCTGTTTCATGAGCTGGAATCTGATGGGTCAAACTCAGAATGAAATACTTTGACTCTTGAAAGATTAATAGAAGAAACACAATAGAGCCTTAACCAAAATACAAACAGAACTAGCTGTATAGAAATTCCTCTGAAGCAATACAATAAGAAACTCTTCAGAAAGAGGTCATTAAGAGTGACAGATGATTTTTGGCAAAAATGCATCTTCCTGCTTTACTCTAGAGCTAGCATTTTCCAGTCATATTTGCAAACACTAGTAATATTCTTATATGACATACATTTTTGTTATAAATTGTTTGTTGATATGAAAAGGAATGCTTCTCTGCCCAAAAAAAACCAACCAAACAAAAAACACAAAACAAAATCCCACCAAAAAAGCATGCACAAGGAACAGCATGAATAGCTATGGGTTTTTCGTATCTTTTAATGAAAAAACAAAGAAAACACTCCTCAATTCTTGTGTTTCCATTCCAACTTAAGATATTCTATGATTACAGGATCCTAAATTCAATGTCGTTTACCAGTATAAACATCCTATAATAGAATTAATTACATGTTCTGTTAAAATTCCTTCTCTTTGCCTACAAGAAAAAAACAAACCAACCAACCAAAAAACCAAAAAAGTGGAGATTTTACATTCTAGGTTTCTGACTCCTTTTCTTTAGAAGAACATTGTTCTTTGTGTGAAAACTAGTGCATATATATATATCTGATATATATATATATATATATTGATATATGCCCATTTAAACTTCTTGCTTCCTTGATTCTTCTTGTAAAAGAATTGCTCAGCTTTCAGCAGAATGCATGAGCAGATTGTTAGTGCTTTTCTTTTATAACAGCAGTGTATTCAGAGAGATTTTCTTCCTTCTTGCTGTGGCAAACAAGAAAAATTCAGTAACTTTCTCAGTTTGGCAGAAAATACTCAAAATCAATTCAATGTATGATCCTAATTAGCACAAAGTCCAGGGCAGAAGTAAAAGTATGTAATAGCTAGATGAAACCACAAAGGAAATGCAGTTTCACTGGACTTGGTACTTTACATTTTTGTTGAATTAAAAGTCTACACATACTTTTTCTAAGACTGGTATATGCTATGTGGATATTATTAAATAGGAGAGCATTGCTGCAGCAAAAAATTTGTTTTTTTTTTTAAACAAACAAGCAAAAAACCTCCAAACAAACAAAAGTAAAAGGGAAAGTGCCATTGCTTTAATAAGTCCAGTTCAGGGTCAGGTTGAACTTGTGTTCCAGCCATTAAAATTGATCTTTTGTTCTTATAACTAGTCTGCTACTCAATAAATAGGAATAATGACTCTGGCAGAGTCTCATATGACTGTACAACAGACTTTATGACAGAATGCAGGCTTGCATGAGTGAAGCTATGCAATATGGATGATTATTAATATTACCTATATTACTTCTGTTCCCCTTAATTCGAGTGTAATATCTCTACTGAGAATTTATTTAAAAAGGAAAGGCTACCAGCTACGGTGGAATCAAATACGCTAACATTGCAATTTAAGGATTAAGTTGACTATTTACCTGCATGCTAAATCTACTTCTTTGATCAGAATCACTGTGTTTGCAGTGGTATTGCTACTCCAGCTACTAATTAACTAGAAAGCATCCTAGCTGACATTATTCTTTGACAGGGTAAATAACCTGATGTCCACCGTGAGGGATAATGCTATTTGTACAAGTTTTTCTACCAAGTAGTTAGAAGTGCTGTGTTTTGCAGTGTTCACTGATCAGGTATTTACCTAAGCATTAGTTAACTAAGAAAGAACTTTCACCTCTGTTTCCAAAATTAAACCTGTGTATTGTGAAAGACCCATGTATCATGAGTACACATAGGAGATGATTAATTTGCTTTCAATAAGTCTTGATGCTTGGATATGACTGAATGTGTTTTACCTTTCAAATTTAGGTCTGGGGAGGTTTCATGTTTCATTTATTTCTAGAAGGAGGGAAAAATATGTCTCCATGAATCTTACTTGTGGTGTCACTGAAGAAGAAGAAGAAGCAGTTTGTGCAACGTGTCAATTGCTCTTTCTCTCAGAACATTCATAAAACAAAATTATATGTCCAGAGTTTTTTCTGAAGTTGGGATGAAAGGACCATCTCTTCATCCCTGTCATCCATTTTGAATTACAGACATCTCTGTCCCTAATCAGTGATCATCCAAGTCAGTGTTTTGGATTACAACTTAAATTAAGGATATTTAAAATAAAAACTGTTGATAGATGTTTTATTAATGTATCAATGCCTCATTTCTAGTCAGTCTGCAAATCCTCCCCACTTTTTCATTATTCTGAAAATTCTGTGATTCTAGATTCTGTGATCCTAAAGGGAACAACAAGCAAAACTTTTCTAATGTATAGGACTTATTTTCTTATTTTGCTAAACCCTTCAGATAATGGGGCAAAAACCCAACAAAAAGCTAGATGGTGACAATATTTTAAGTGTTAATCTTCTTCATGCCTGTCATCAGTGGTTGGTGTACAGGAATGGGTGGTGCTGGGTGAAGAGTGAGTTAATATACCTCAATATACTGATCTCCAAGTCTCTGTTAAACTTCAGAAATGACAAAAAGATTTTCATTCAGTGACCAATTGTCTAAGAATGGGGAAAGACAGAAACTAGCCTCCTTGTGGGGGTATTTAAAGTTCTATCTTTGCAACACTTTGTCAGAACAAGTGCAGGCTTTCAGATAAAATATTGCTTTTGATAAATGATAACTTAGAGACTGTCTTTTATACAACTTTCTGCTCAAAATAAAGCTGCTGGCAGATTGTTAAAAAATTAGCAGAATGTTACCCAGTCTTATCAATCTTATTAGTTACCCAGATATTCTTTACCTGTTAATGCTGTATATTGTCAGAGAAACCACCTCTCCAGTGGGCTAAGAGTTCAGATTAAATTAGGTGACATGATGAATACTATTCATACTTTTTAATTCTCTTCATAGTGTGTGTTTCTTCCAAAGCTGCTATCATGCTGATAATTATGTCATTCATCCTTCACTGTATGTGTTTTGGACTGAAAATAAACATGAGGGTGCTTAAGGAACCTGTGTCCTCTGCAAAAGTCAGCTGCATACAGGTTTTCATACACTTACTTGTATTTACTTTTATTGGGAAACTTGAGCTGCATTTTTTGGTGTATTTGAAGTATCACAGTAGAAGTGTCTTGCTTTGAAACAACTGGAAGGAGAACACTCTGGAATGCTTTGCCTACCTCTCTGAGTTCAACCAATTCCTTTCCACTAATAAAGAATGAATACAAACAAATTTAAGTGAAAAAAATAACAGTTTACTAAAAAGTGGGACATCAAAAGTCAAGAATCAGCAAATAATCACCAGATACAAAACTGCTAATTTTCACAGAGTCCCTAGAACAAAGGGAGATCCAAAACCCCAGGGGTGCCCCACCAACACAGTGTTCTGCATGTGGTTTGAAGGACGGAAGAAAAATGGTGTCTATCATCCCCCACTGGCCCACTCCAGCTCATCTCCCCAACACTGGCTGGCATTCTCCAGATCCAGGGGTTAGAGTTCACAGAGGGACTTTCTCATGGCAGGAGACAGCAGGAGCAGTCAAGGCGAGAGCAAGAATGCTGCACTGGGGTGATTTGTGGTCTTCTCTCCTCAGCTGGGTGCCTTGGCAAACTGGACTGGCTTGCTGGAGTGGGGCCACTTGCTCTCTGCCCAGGAGACAGGCAGGAACCTGTGGAATTCGGCCCCTGGCAGTTCAAAACCACTGAGTACAATCTGAGACAAAAGGGAAAACAAAACAAAAGAAAAAAAACAGAAGAGAACTCAAAAAGAAAAAAGCTTCTGCCTAAGGCAAAATACCAAGAAGACAGCAAGACAGAAATAATGAAGCAAAAGGGCAAGAGCTGCCTCTGGAGGAGACTTACAAAGCACCTGAGGAGACTTTAAAAGCACCTGTGGTGCTACCCCACCCCAAATTCCCAACTGCAGGGCTTTAAAGAGACTGTAAACATTTGGGGCACAGGCAGATATGGAATACAGTAACATTTTGGGTTACTCATGACAGAGTTTCAAAGTTGTGTAGTTGGATTGTCACAGAAACAGAGATCAGCATTAGGCGTGATTCATTACTGTGCTATTGATGGGAAATGGCTTTTCTTTAGGAAATCAGCTCTAATCAGTGTCGTCAGAAGTCATGTAGATTAACACAGGCACTACACACTGTCAGTTCAACAATCAACAGCCATCAGAAATGCCTAGCTTCCACTTTTAGTGCTGTCAGTAGTCATCCTCACCTGCTACTCCTTTGACATCAGGGACAAGTGAAGTTTTTAACCTGCTGTGCTCTCTTAACACAAGTCAAGGCTGGCATGTGTTAGATGAACATTCATATTCACTCAAGAATTAGGCAGACTCCTAGGATAGACTTCAGTTGATGTATTTATTTCCTTACATGTGTATGCTCCCTGAAAACTTGAGTGGATCAGCTGTACAGCATTGTTTGGGCTGCAGATTCACTGATTCTCTCCAGCTTGTCCTAGAATTTCAAGAGTCCTATTGAGTCTATCCATATTAGAGTATCCAAGATACAAGTTTTGTAATTGAAGGAAAACTGGGCAAGAATGCAGCAGGTCTTGTGATGGCAGTCTGTAGATGTATTCCTTTCATCAGATGAACAGCTGCATTTTCACCAACTTAAAGTTTCAGGCAGAACTTACCGAGGCGGGGAGGGCAAGACTGACACATATTACTGTGACACTCATGTTCAAGACAATGTCCCTGTCAAAAGAAAATGAGCACAGCATCTTTGCACAAAGAAGGTAAAATGGTGAAAAAACATCAGAGGTGACATTGTATTCCAAGAGCATTCAGAAGGGTAGAGTTTATAAAGCAAACTGGGAGTATTTATAAAGTCTATTCATCAGTTTATTGTTGTCTGAGATTTTTGACTCATTCCTCTCCTTTAGCATTTACCTACTTTTTCTTGACTCACTGGAGCACATCCTACTGTCTCCCACCCACATATCAGCTGTGGCAACTGAATAGAATGTTGCCACAGCGTGGAGCCCTGTGTGCCTGTAGCACTGGAAAGGAGAACTCAGGGTGTCATTTGAAGCACCAGCACTCCATCCTGCATTGTATGATTTCTTCTTTCACAAAAACATCAAGGGAATAACAAGCTTCAGTCCTCCCAGACACCATATCTTCAAATGACTGTAGGAAATGGCTTCTGAAATGGTTCACAAAAGAGTTGCTTTTTATTACTACCTTCACTTTACTATTCACTACAGTCATGACATACAGTTGTGATAGGAAGTATCAATGACCTGCCCTACAGGCAAGAAGAACATTTCTCCTCCAGTGCTAGTAGTTATTACTGCTGGAGGATAACCAGCTGCTGTACAGGCAGTATTTCTGGCATCCAAGGACAAGAAAGGATGTCAAATAAGAAGGCTGGCCTGCCAGTATTTTATTAAGGAACGTTAATTTGGTGCTTTTTTTTTCCCCCGCAAGAATCCTTGTTAATAAGACTTTAACACACTGCTACAAATTTGTTTTCAGTTGACCCTGAAAAGCTGTACTAGCAATCTTTATAATATGAGCCTCTGCACATTCCCCGTGGGCTTTCACCTAACAAGAAAGGCAGGGGCCTCACAGAGTTTGGAATACTGCTTATAGCTTTTGTGTGACCTCTGGGTCACTGGTTGAAATTTGAAGAGATGGCCAAACTTCACAAGTGGTTGTTAGCTTACCAGCTCACTGCAGTTCCAGTAGTAAAAAGAAAAAAAGATCATTACTGTTCCGAAGCAACAGTATCATTTTTATAACTTAATTTGTCAGTATGAAGTGCTTTCCAGTTTTGGAATCTGGAATATATTCTAATTAATTATGCCTCCCAAAAGCAGGTTAAGAAGAAACTCGATCACACCAGCAATCTTTTTTCCCTTGGAGGCATTACTTTCCACTATCAAGCCCATGAAAACACAACTGCGTCAAGGGAAGTCTAATCTATCAAAACATCTTACCCAGTAACTTATTAGTTATGGCTTTGTTCATACTACATTAGGCTCGAAATATTCACTCCACAGCTATTGTATGTGGTGCAGTGCTTCAATGCAGAATGAAGGAAGGACACTACAGAAAGATGTCCCTCATCACAAAATAGTTCATTCATTAATTATAGTAGTAATTACATTAGCCAGTGACAGTTTTTTTTTCTGTGAAGTAAACTGTTTTGTATGATTTTCAAATTGTTCGTGGTTTTTTGTCATAGTCTTTAATGATAGCTGTTTTTAAATCCAACATTTCTGATAGCCAATAATTTTGGATTCTTACAACAACTCTACTCAAAGTGAATAAGCAGGGGCAGATATCATGTGAGAAACTGTCCAGGGTTTAGGGGTAAAGTGCACTTGTTTTGCATTCTTTGAGTCAAATAAGCTGTTTGTTCTTAATGTCTGTGCAGATGTGCAATAGAAATTTGATCTTGACATTTTCATTTAAATTTTGGATGTGTTGGCGGGAATGTAGGAAAAGTAATGTCCAGCTTATTCTAACTATTCACAAAAATACTGGATGTAGATGGGAAAGAAGGTAAAACATCATAAAACATAGAAGGAACTTATTGCTTATCATAAATAAATATATTTATTTGTAATTTGAGAAATAAAAGCAGAAGGTACACCTTTTATGATAAACATTTTGGCATCATGTATTCCTACTTTGGCTGTTTATTCTTGGTTTACAACATTTCTGAATTAGAGGATGTACTGTATACATGGATCCTACCTAAAATGATAAAAGATCCCACCTAAAAGAATGCAAACACTCATTAGTGATTCTATTTTAATTTAATCTAATTTTAGTTTAATTTAAATGTAAACCAAAAATACATTGTTTTCCTATATCACCAGGACTCAATGAAGAGAGGAAATAGGTGAATATGAAACTGCATGCTTGTTGACTAATTAGCATTTTAAAATAATCAGCATACCTCTGCAATGATCAAGTTTTCCATATGCTAGACTGTTTATGTACCTAATGATTTTTATAGTATTGTGTTTGCCAGCAGAGGACATGAGACTTGAAAAAGATCTCTAGGCAGTAAGAAAGTAAGCCTTACTAAAAGATTATCAAAACTGGTCAAACTCAAAGAAAAAGACAAGAAGCTTTGGGTACACATACACTAAATTTATCACAGAGAACAGGAATAGATCTGATTTACTAAAAGACCCCACCAACCAACCACCAAAAAAACTCCAAACACATGTAACCAAAAAAAACGCACACAACACTCCAAAACCCCCAAAATAAAGTCTTATTTTATAACCAAATCTGGAGTAACTTCCAGAGTTAAAAAAACAGAATAACCAGGTGTCCTTCCAGGCTAAGTACTGATTTGAGGGAAGGGACATGGAGGGGAGGAATTAGTTTTGTATAAAATAACACAGGAGGCCTCTGGAAGAATGAATTAAATTATACACAGTCTATAACATGTACAGGGGGGTGGTATTTTGCTTTTGGTTTTGGTGTGTTTTTGGTGTGGCCTTTTCTGTGGTTTTTTTTTTTTTCAGTTACTTGAAGGCATAATCTGGGAGGTAGCACAATGCAAAATCTTCAACTAAATCTAAATAGCTACCTTATAGTGATTACTATGTTGCAAGAAGTCTGACCTTTTATGAAACCAGCACTATCTGTGCATGCACAGATAAATTAGGGCATCTGCTAGGAGAATTATCTCTCTCAACTTTTCACAGATGATGCTATGCAGAATTTCATTTTTCTCTGTCCTTGTGAAACCACAGAAAAAGGATATCAATATCTTGCAGGACATTCACAACTTTCTGAGTACCTCTGCCCTCCTAGCTCCTCTACAGCATCAAGATTATTTACCATTCTTTAGTCTCTCTTAAAGCATGCCAAAAAACAGAGTAGAAAATTGTGCTTTACTGTTCATCAGGTTTTAGTGTTGTACTGGGGTTTCAAGGATAAATAAATTATATACTTACTCCCTGTCACATGGAAGCTGAGGTGCCATTGAACTAATGGGCATCTTCAGAAAATGACTGTCAATTAAATATGTTATTTTAGACAGTAATAGAAGTAATTATCTTTTGTGCCTAGAGAGAAAGAATTAGCACTGAGAGGCCATGATGGGTCCATAGAATCAGTCAATAAAGGAAATTTTACAGTTACTTGACCTGATTACAAAAGATGGTATTAGAGCAAATGTTTTGTGGCAGGATGTAGCATAAAATAAGCCAACAGCATCAACAGGTTGAATGTCATTGAGAACAAAAAGGATGCTGGCAACTATAATAAAATTAATGGGATTTAGGGGAACAGCTACTATAAGACCAGTTTTCCAGTATAACAAAGGAAGCTATCATTTATAAAACACCTTGACTTAGGACATGTTACAGTGTCCTTAAAAAATATCCTTGAAAGGTAAGATTAAGCAAGAATTTGGACATAAGGAGTTTGATACTCATTGGCCATCCTTATCTCAAAGAACCTCATCCCAATCAGAGCCAGCACACAGACCATCCATCTATGCCAGGTGCAGAAATTCAGTATGTGCTTTAATTAACATTCGTGTTGATATAAGCATAAACAATTAAGTAAGCAAGAGACAAGCATACTTGTAAGCAAGATCAATAAGTATACTTACTGTCACTAATCTTTTGGTGAGTGTTTGTGGAAGATACTATAGTTGGTTAATTCCTTACTGAATAAAATAATTAGGGAGTCTGAAAATCATGGCCATGCCATCAGTTTAACCACAAAAATATTTGTCCCACCATACAGGATAACTAGTCCTTCATTTTGCCAGTTTTATAATCTGACTTTCTTAATTTGGTAGATGTAAATAATCCTGTAACAGGGAAAGAAAGGAGAAAACAAAATGACAAAGTATGACTGCAGTTTCTGAGCAGTGTCAAAGCAGAAGGAGAAAAGGCGTATCAGCAGAATGGGCCCTCTTGGGGAAATACAGCCTGAGAACCATGTATTTCAGGATCAAGGAAAGTAGCCATGCCAGTAAGAAGAGAGATCATGTAACTCTGATGGTGATGAAAGTCAAAAAAAATTCATGTTTCTTTCTCTTTCATGTTTTCACTTTATCTTACTCAGTTTTTGTAGTTTGGTTTGGTTTGGTTTAGTTTGGGGTGCAGCTGGAAGGGTTTTTTGGGTTTTTTGGTTTGTTTTCAAATTTAATTTTCATTAATTTGCTATTATGGGTGCATTTTACCTGGAATCAACTGCAAGAGCTCATTTAAGAGTTGGTATAATCAATCAGAAGTGACAGAGCAGTGAGACCCAGCAAACTCAGCCTTCTTGCAGCCTTTTGATAAATAAGAAAGTGATCCCAATCCTGTGAAATCAGAGGGACTTTGTCATTTGTAGAAATCCATATACTAAAAATAAAACTGCAAGTTCTTCTGTGTAGAAAGGGCTCTCTTTCGAGCTAGTAGTAAGTGTTCCTGGCTTGATTGTGGTGCTACACAAGCACTGTAGTTAGATTTTAGGGAAGTTTTTCCTGTTGATCTGCAAAGGGGGAAGAGTGAGTATCTGTGTATGTCAGGGTCCTATAAAGAGAAGTTCAGGAGCACCCTTTGGATACCCTCTCACCTTTGGGTAAATGAGCAGAAAGTTTTGAGGTTGGGGAAAAGGGAAGGCATGGGAAGGTCAGAGTAGGCTACAAGCAATGTTAGAAGCATCAAAAGTTTTTGATCAAAGACTATTTTATTTCTTCCCTCCCAATGCTGGTAACAGAGGCAGTCAATAAACACAGAAGTTTGCAAAACCTTCACTGATCCTGCTTCAAGATGTTCTAAATAAACTGGGAAAGTCATTGAAGACTCTTGAGGCATTCCTGGGAATTATTTGAGTAACTTCAGAGCAGACACTGCTTCCAAATGACGTGAGAAGCACTGGAGACTTTTACTTTTAACAAGCTTTTCTCCATATGCACACCATAGTGTGTCAAAATAACTGGAGAGCTCTGATGGTGGCATTTAGGGAAATGAGGGCCCAAGCAACATCTTCCTCAGTCATTCTGGTGATGGGAGAGAGTCTAAGGAGAATGACTGTATCAACAATTGTTTGCAGAGCTGGTGTCAGCGACAAGACTTTGGTTTCTATGACCATGGGTATCTCTTCAAGGGTCAGTATCCACTTGGAAGAGATGGGGTACACTAATATAAACAGGATGAATGTATTCCTGTGTGGAAAGACTGAGAGAATTGGGACTGTTTAGCACAGAATAGAGAAGGCTTTGGGGTGGCCTAATTGCCAGTAGCTGAAGGAAGTCCTGCCAGTACCTGAAGGAAATCTACAAGAAAGAAGAGAGGGAGACTTTACAAGAGCATGTCCTAGTAAAACCCTAGTAAAAGGACAGGGGGAAATGGTTTCAAACTGAAAGAGGGTGGAGTTACATTAAATAGTAAGGGAAAAAAATCTACTGTGAGGGTGGTGAGGACCTGGGTCAGTTTCCCTGAAGAAGTTTTGGATACCCCATCCCTGAAAGTGTCTGAAGACAGATTGGCGGGAGCACTGGGCAAACTGGTTTAGTGAAATGCATCCTTGTCCATGGAAAGAGGGCTGGAATTAGATCTCTTTAAGGTCCTTTCCAATCCAAGCCATTCTGTGATTCTGCCTGGGGAGACAAATTATCTACATGAGATCTTATAAGTAAGGCTTAAAGAGCAGATCAGTAAGGGCAACATAATGGATGTTGGTCACCTGATCAGGAAGAACAAGCAGAAGAGTCTAGAAGTGACTTCCAATTCATAGGCCATGCTTCCTATGAGTAAATTCAATTACCCCGATATCATCTGGAGAAACACCACAGCAAAAAAAAGCACTCCATGACATCCCTGAAGGATGACAGGTCTGAAAGATTCCTTGGTCTACTGGAGTCCATTTTCTGTATTATTTTTAACTTAAAATATTTAAATATATGTTATTTCCTTGTGCTTATAAACATCCTTCTCTTTGAGGTGACAGAAACAATCTTCCTGAAAACTTTTTAACATCTCTGCAGTTGGTATTTTTCAATAGAAATCTCCTCACAATCATTTGTTCTAGTCCTTGTAATGGTTTGTGTAACAAAGTCCTATATTTCCTGGCAAGCAAAATTGCAGTTTTCCAAGTATTAGTAAGAAACAAAAACTTTTCAATTATTAACAACCATATGACATGGAACATAATGGTTTAACGTTAATAGTAACTCTTTTGATGAGAATGGAAGCTATTTTATTGACTTAAACTGGCGTTAGTTCAGGTCCAAGGCCCATCCACTTCCATTGGTCCTTCAAATACTCTATTTTCTAATACGGTGTGGGGTTTAGTTCAAAGGCTTTTGAAGCATGTTTTGACAATCAAATGTTGCTTTTATTTATCCTTAAGTTTTCAGAGGACTACATTTTGTAATCACGCTTATTTCTGGGTCACAGAGTCACAACAACTTTAACACTCGTAAATCAACCTCTCTCTTCAATTCAGCATACTAATTGAAGCTTTATCTCTTAATGTAAAAAGTTAGACAGGTGTCATCCGTGAGTTCATACAGTGTTTATTATGAACAACATCATCAGGAAAAAAAGGGTTATAGAGGACACGATGGACATTTTTCCTTATTTATTTCTTTATATATACAAGATACAAATCAGTTGGTACTGTACAACTAAGAAAAATCTGCATGTTTCTTTGACCTAGTAAATTGCCTTCCAAAGAGCTAAATCTAAGATTTTCAGTGGACCTGATCTGATACTGAACTTATTTTTGGTCATATGAACAGCAAACACAAGGTTCTACTCTGATGCCTTGGACATAAAAGCAATGTTTAAATGTCTTTTCTTGTTTTAATTTTTGAAAGATTAATGTGTCTTGCCGACTTAGGCTATGACTTGAGTTTGGAAGGCATGGTGGCATGGAAGCCAACAGGAAAAGTCCGGAATTTCATCAGATCCCTTATCAATATTATGTGCTGGAAAGCAATTTACTCTGGCTGTGGATTGTCATTTCTTGCCTGGGTGGGTTTGAATCTACATCTATTTAAAGTCCCACTAGACAGCAGCTGGAACTATCTGGTACCTCTCCTATTTTGCGTGGGTTTTTTTTTTTGTCTTGTTCTTCACTATAGAAGAGTTTGTCTTCCTGAAGTACCTTGAAGTTAGTGTTAGTAATATAAACTACTGAAGAAAAGAGAGCTTAAGTGAAATTTCAAATAGGCATTCCTTTACTAAAGTTGGAATTCTAGCACCAGAAGTAGCAAAGATGAGATAGATATCAGTACAGGATATCCAGTGGAGAAATATAAGATCTTGACGCTACCCACATTCATATTTTCCAGAGAAAATAGCATTGTTCCCAGCTTACAGGCAATATTTATTGACTTTAGCATACCTAGATGATACAATAAACTGAATATAAGTAGCTGAAAGACATGACTGGAAATGAGATAGATTATTTGTCATGACTACGACCCACCTGCAGGACAGAATTGTTTCTTTCTAGGAAAAGCAAACACCAAGAAGCAGGGTTGGAAGTTTTAAGGTACTGGCTGCAAGTGTTTATTGTGAGTTCAGCTGATGTTTCTCTGAGGATAATCATTAAATAAATGTGTTCAGAACACAACTGAACATATACTTGTATACCCATGTATACCCAAACTTGTTTTCATGTATACCCAAAAATCAGACCTGCCACAAAAGCTCTCCACTTCTAATGTCCTCTGATTGTGTTTGTTTGAGGGAAGATGGAAGAACCGAGCCTGTGTAATATCCATTTGTAGTCCATAAGCATGGAAAGCACTTTTCAACTACTTTGGAATAAGAGGCGGTCTAAAGCCTATTGCTTATTTCTTTTTATCCTTCAGAAGCTGACACAAGTGACAAAGTAGGAATATATGGAAGAGAAGACCTGCCCTTTCTCACTCAAAAATGCTCTCTGTTCATGCATAGCATCACAGTGTTTACTTACATTTACCCCCTGAACTGAGGCACTAGGCAGAGGTGTGTAATTTTCTAACTTTGTTTCCTTAGGCAGAATCTGTAGTTCAAATTTGAAACTGTTTTTGCCCTCATATTATGAACATAGCCTCCTTCTTTTTTTCGTTCTTTTGAATCCTTTTCCAAATCCACTTCCATTGAAACTTGACAAAAGATTGCAGAATTCGATCTGAGTAGAGTTAAAGAAAACAAATGAATGAGAAATATTCCCTTGGTTAAAACAATAGCATGCACTGAAGCTTTATTAAGAAAGATAATAGCCTCAGAAAGCAGAGAAGCTACTAATAATCTAACTTAAAGAAAATAAGTGTGTCTGCTGTGACACACTATCAGACATCAGAGAATGTGGCCACAGTCTAGGAAGTGAGGTTTCGTTCATTCCTCCAAGTATAGAACTACTAGTTTCCCTCACATAAAATCTGATACCAACGTTGACACCAACTGTTATGTTCATAAATACCGTGACTTCAAAAAAAACCCAAAATGCAAAAAAACATTCCTCTGTTGCTTTTAGCTCCCCTAGGTCATAATTGTGATCAAAAAGCACCCAGACCTGCCACTTTTATTTCCACAGGCATGGAAGTAAATGAAACAGCAGGATTTAGGTTTCATGAAAAGTGTGAAAGGTGAAAAAATTGTGCTGACAGCAGTATATTGGAACTGAAAAATCTGTAGTCAGCTGTAAAACACTGTAATGTCAATTACAGTTTGAAGAGGATCTTTTCTTGGCTGAGAAAATGAGAAGCCTGCATAATCAATGCCACCTTACATGTACTTTTAGGAGTGTACTTAATATCATAAGGAAGTGAGAAGAGATGGTTCTTTCAAGTCTACATACGTGATTACATTTAGGAAAGATGACTAATTCTTCAGAGCTGCCATCTTGAATTTTCTGGGGAAAGGAGTGAAGGAGTCCACTTCCTCACCAGCCAGAACATCCTTAGCAGCCTGAGCTATGTCCACAAAACACTGTTATTGCTTACTTTTACCACCATGGAATTTCCACCTCTGGGAATTTTATCTTTATCCCTCAGTTTCTACATCATCCTAGGACTTGAGGAATGCATGTATCATTCCTGTTTCCAGGAACAGTAAAAAGAAGAATCCATGGAACTACAGGGCAGTATGCCACACCTCAGTAAATTGGAAGGTGATGTGACAAATAATCCCAGTGGGGACCACACTGACCATGATCTAACATTTTGCCCTCCCCAAAAAGAAGGCCAGCAGTCCTGTGGGCTTCTTTAGGAAGACCACTGTCTGCATATCAAGGGACTTGATTCTTGTTCTCTGCCATGTCTCTGCTATCGCCAGCCGGGGTTCTACGTACAAATCACAAATGGACAGGAGTGCTAGGAATGCATCTTGAGCTGTTTATTTTCCAGCATCAGTCTCATTACATGGTTATAACAATGGGAAGATACCAGCAGCTCACATCCCAGGCAGCAGACCAAGAACATAATGTTACAACTTAGTTTAAAAGTTTTTTGACCAGTCACAAAAAACAATATCATATTGACAGTAGCTCCATCCAACTACTATAAGCACATGTACCTTGGTTAAAACAATTATTTCAAATACAATACCTGCTTGTAAGCCTTAAAACACAATGCACAGAGCTCCATTATTAAGCTTAGAACTTCCTAATATCTTGCTAGATATAATTTTCTGCTGCTTAGGGAGTTATTCTAGACAAGTGTTAATACATAGACCATTGCTCTATTTGTCCTTACTTTTCTACTTCTTACATAATTTTTCTGCTGACCAGTCTTATGGCTACTGGTTAGCTCTAATCACAGTTCTGCTGTCTCTGAGGCCTGCCTTTTGCAGCTTTCCCAAAACCCTCTGATTTTATGGATTCCCATATCTGCCACATCCATGGGCTGTATTAAGATCTGTGCTTCCCAGAAGAAAACAGGCATGCTGAATTGTGACCAGCAGAGGATCACAAAGATTTTGAAGGGACTGGAGCATTTGTCATGTGGGAAGGGGGCGGGGGGTAGGAGGTGGGAGGCTAAGAGCACTGGGAGAGTTAATCTGAAGAAGAATGGGCTCAGAGAGATCATAAAAATTTATAAATACTTTATTGGGCAAACCAGACTCTTTTCAGTGGTGTCTAGTGATAAGAGGAGAGCACAAACTGAAAAAAAATCCAGAATTCCAGTTAAACATTAAACCCCCCATTTTTGTTGTAATGGCAGAGTCAAACTCAGGCAAAGGTTTCCCAGAGCTGAGGAACCCTCATCCTTGGATATACTCAAACTTTCCTGGACATGTCCCTCCCCAGGCCACCTGCTGTGGCTGACCCTGCTGGAAAAAGGAGCAGGAGCAGGCTGTCTCCTGACGTAAGATACAACACTGTGGTGCTGTAAACCTGTGACACGTGTGTGTCTTCATGTGTGTTTCTACGTGTACACATTCTCTCAGAAGAATTGCAACCTTATAGGAAAAGTTAATAGTTGTGAAGGGCAAAACTGATTCTGGCTGAAGTGCTACATATCAAACCTGCCCTGGGACTGGCAATGAAGTAAGCGGGAACTTTTAAATTTAGTTGAAAGGAATTATAAAGTGCTGAAACATAAAAGGTTAAGGGCAGCTGCCTTTGAAGAGTTTAGTGCACTGCCTGCTGGTGTGGTTTAAGCAAATCAGAAGCAAAGGTGTTTCCTTATCTGAAATGTTAATGAGGGAGAAGCTGAGCTCTTTCCTAAGCAGAATTGTGGCCTGCATGATAATTTGTCAGTCTCTGACAGTATTATGCTGCTTCAAAATACGCTGTGACATCCTTGAACTCAAAATTATGAGAGGATGACAATTCAGTCACAGAAGAAGCCACTGGGCTTTCAACCAACTTTAAATAGTTGTGAGAATGTGAGCTTCAATTCTACACTCATCACAGATATAGTGTTTTGGGGTTGGTTTTTTTTAGGAAAATGGGATCATAAGTTGTCAGCAACAGTATATAAGAGTTATTTGAGTGAAAGACAGTTCCTATGGATGGAACAGTTGATTTAATTTTATTATTTTTATGAAGATATCAAGCAGACTGCAACAAAAAAAAATTTCTAAGTCTACTACCATGCCTGGTTTTCCTGCAACACAGGGAAGCTAGACAGCTGTGAAACAAAAACAACGTTCCTATAGGTCTAAAAAAAATTTTGTTTTACATCTTCTTTATCATCGTTAACCTTTAGCTTATAAGCAGCTAAGATGCCCACTATCTAGACTGCTAGAGCTAAAGCATGAGACAGATAAATAAATAATAGATTCATAGCTGCCGACAAATACTTGGCCCACAGATCATATTCAGCTTTGGATTTTAAAGGGAAACTAGAAAAATGTGATTGGTGCTTTTATCTTCAAATATTTTGATCCCTTATTTGGAAGACCTTGATTTCAGGAGGTGTTAGATTTTAATTATACTGGAGAATGTGTACTTCTTGCTCCTCTCACCTGGAAGCCATGGAATGAGACAGAAATCTACTTGGCCCATTTAGTTGGAACCCAACTGAAAAAAGAGTTGTCTGTACTCTAGAACTGACTTTGTTGCTAGAAAAAATGTGGGCAAGGCAACCATGGAACAGTTGATTGTCAGATCGATGTCGTTTTCTTAAAAGTCTTAAAGATCATTTAAGACAAACAAGGTAATGTCAGTGACACACTGAGAATAAGACAATTAGAGTCAAATGGAGTCACCACTGAGCCTCTGTTAAATTCAGTTTAATCTGCAAATCTAGAAAGCAGCACTGTAGAGTTCTCCCAAAATGATCATGAACAGCCATTAACGCATCACTAAATATAAGCATAAGAAGATTAATCTAGTTTTGAATATCCTAATCTTTTCAAATCCATGCTGCAAACAAAGAGCAGGAATGGGAATTTTAATTTTGTTTGCATAGCATCAAAATTAAAGTGCATGTATGCGGAACTTTTGCTTGAACAGATCTGAGAAAGGGGAGGGTGAAGTGCCAAATATGTGTGCTGCTCTAAAAGATTTTTTTCAGGAGGTGGCTTAAATTAAAAACATTATAAAACAATATGGAATGAACATAATGGAAGTGGAATGATGTTGACAAGCTCTCTCCCCTTTTCACATCACTGTTACCAGGACAAATATGACATCTTTTTTGAATGACTTGTGTCATAGGTGTGTATTATCAGTACTTCTAGCAACAGGAAAAAATATCAGAACTGCTTTAAAAAACTAATGAAAGCCTTGCTGCTAGCTCAAAGGACTTATATAAACATTACAGCTACAGTGTACACTGTGAAAGGGGCTCATGGTTTTTAAAGAATAAGGTCACTCATGAAGACTTATCTCTATTTAGAAAGAGTTTCGTGAGGACAGTCAGGAAATATGAAAGCTATGTTTATCCTAGCACATACTTAATATTGTCTATAAACAGAAATATCTATATTCACTGTTTCTTATCGAAGTAGAAGGTATATTGATTGATGATAAGACACATTACTAGTATCTTCACCTACTGTGGTATCATGTTAAGTTGAATGTTGATTGATATATTAGACATGTATGATGCCTGCTGACTGCATTTGTCTGTTGATGTCCTTCAGCTCAGGTTAGTGGTGATTTCTTGCTGACTGATTGGTTCTGCTTTTTAAGTGTCATGTGTTTGGAACATTTGCAAGTCTTTCATGGAAAATGTCTTAAATAGGTCCAGTCATGAGTAAGTAATGTAAACTGTTGAACTGTTTTCTTTTTTTTTTTTCACAAGCATTATCCTTAAAAATTTAGTGCAATACTCAATCATCATTGCTGAAAATGGTACATGATGTCTGTTAAAACATACGTATTCTGATTTGGAGTACAGTTTAAGAGCACTGGACTTTTTAAAATTGTTTCTACATTATAGATTAGCAGTGCTGTGCTGAAACAACAAAATAGGAAATACTCCTCATTTCTTTTGCTTAATATTTTCATACTACTACTTCAGTTCCTCACAGGTGCTATTTGTAGCATGGTAATTCCTCTTCTGATATATCTGCACCTCATTTCTTCATTAACAAAACTGATGGGACTGCTTTTCCAGTCTAGATAGCTTTGTTGTACAGTTACAGAAAGTTGTAATGTGTACATTCACATTCATAAATTGGTAGCTGCATCTGGTTTTATTTATGAAAAGTAATACATGTGATGTGCTTACAAACTAAAGCAAGATACTGAATAAATTTCTTTTCACTTAAAATTGAGTTTCACTGAAGTTTTCATTGAGAAGGTTTCTAGGGTCTTAATTATGGTACAGCTGGAACGTATTGCATAACTGCGAAAAAAGAGTAAAAGAGAGAGGAATTTAGTAAAACACAGATATGAAATAGAGAAAAGCAAAATGAGAGGGAGAGAAGGAAGGCGGGAAGGAAGGGAAGGAAGGGAAGGGAAGGAAGGAAGGAAGGGAAGGGAAGGAAGGAAGGGAAGGGAAGGAAGGAAGGAAGGGAAGGAAGGAAGGAAGGAAGGAAGGAAGGAAGGAAGGAAGGAAGGAAGGAAGGGAAGGAAGGGAAGGGAAGGAAGGAAGGGAAGGAAGGAAGGAGGGAAGGGAAGGGAAGGAAGGAGGAAGGAAAGGAGGAAGGGAGGAAGGGAGGAAGGGAGGAAGGAAGGAAGGAGGAAGGAAGGAAGGAGGGAAGGGAGGAAGGGAGGAAGGAAGGAAGGAAGGAAGGAAGGAAGGAAGGAAGGAAGGAAGGAAGGAAGGAAGGAAGGAAGGAAGGAAGGAAGGAAGGAAGGAAGGAAGGAAGGAAGGAAGGAAGGAAGGAAGGAAGGAAGGAAGGAAGGAAGGAAGGAAGGAAGGAAGGAAGGAAGGAAGGAAGGAAGGAAGGAAGGAAGGAAGGAAGGACTTAAAAATAGAAGAACTTAAAAATCACCAAATATTTTTTTTAAAGTTTTTTAAGAGGAGCTGGTGTCAAGACAAAGAATTCAAACTAAAACCCCCTTATTTTTATAGAATTTGGGGTTGACACAACTTCAGAACTTTCAGAGTAGTCTGAACTTAGAGATCTCTCAAGAGTTCTAATACCTCAACTTTGTTTCCAAGCTATGACGCAGGACGGATGTGCAGTGTAGTTACCAGATACATGGTTTTGCAAGGATCAGAATTCACCCCTTCTAATCTATCAAGAAGTCATTCAAAGCCCTTTTTTTGTTGTTTCTTAGAGAGGACTCAAGTATTCTGAAGGCTGCATTTCTCATGGCAAATAACAAAATACAACACTCTATTCATCTAATCTGGAATATAATAAACAAAATTTAAGTATTAGCAATCTCTCCAATTTAATATGAAAGGATGTCCACAAAAGTAAAGCATTTGCGTGCAAAGAAAAAGCTGATATTAGCAATGAGATCAGCCTTTTACATATCTAATATAATTACAACTCTTTCAATTACGCATCCTCTGATTGCCCTTTTCCTATATGAGCTAAATCTAGCCAGTGATTTATATAAAGTAATTCTCATCTTCAGTAACTGGAAGGTAAGGAGACACTGCCTTAAGCAGCAGATTCAGTCCTTTAAAAGTTGTTCATTTTCTTGCAAATGGTATTCTGTAGTCACAAGCATCCTCTGTGAGTCTAAACCTGCAGTGTCAGAGCAAGGGGAGTTTAGCTTCGGTTGAAAACATGCTAACATGAAAAGTTAGATATTCTAGCAGGCAGGAGTGGACTATGCTTTTAGCTCCAAAGCTAGCTGCTTGGCCTCTGTGCGGCTAGCCATAGATGGACCTGAAATTCAATTTGGACATGTGACAATAAGGAGCTACTGCATTGTCAGGTAATGGGGAAATGGGAGCAAATAAAAAAAATGTTGTCCTTGATCATGTAATGGTATGACCAGTCTTCTTCAATGCAAAGCCCTCCTTTAGAACACCTGTTCAAGTTTCTTTTGAATCTGCCGAGAACCGGCCATGTTAAAAAAAAGTCATTAAAAAGTTAAAGTTAAGAGAGTGTTCAGAAAGTTTTTCTTTATCAACTCTGGCAATAAATTCTGGCCTCCCAGCTGAGACTTCATCCTAATTCAAATGATCTGTAGAACTGTGTGATGAAGAAATCCTTGAAAGACTTTGTCAGCCACAATTTTTTAGACGTTGTTTGCACTAGCAACAGAACCACGTCTGCTTTCTCTTTTTTCATATGCCCTACATTTGCATATTTTATTTTACTTACTTGACTACCTGAGAAGAAATCATGTGGACAAAAATGTCCAAATCTGATTATGAAGAGGTCATGAAATCAGAGAGTCATAAAAGTCCCCAGGTTGGAAGTGACTCAAAAGTTCATGGAGTCCAACCTTTTGTGGGACAATAGGGCTCTTATTGAACTAGTCAGCACCATGCCCGATTGTATTTGGAAAATCTCGAGAGATAGAGACACTGAGATGCCCCTAGGGATCTTGTTCAAGTGAAGGATTGTTCTCCCTGTAAAAAAATTCTTTCTTATATTTAATAATTTTTGTGGCCTTCATTTGCAGCCTTTTCTTCCATCCATGATTTTCTTGAATTGTGGGGACCAGAACTGGAAATTATATTCCAGGTGTGATCTAACAAGCACTGGGAAGATTGGGATAATCCCATTTCTATCTGTGCTAATAATGGCCCTAGAGATGCAGATCAGGATCAGTTCTGTCTTTGTTGCTGCAGTAGCACACTAATTTATGTTTATTTAGGTTATCTACTGGGATTTCCCAGCAAGGCTGCTCCCCAAGCCCAGTCCTAGCTTATACTGAGCTCTTTGGTTATGTCATCCCAGGTACAGGCTTTTCACTTGTCTGTATTAAACTTCAGACTGTTCTTGATAGCTCACTCTTCTGTCTGGCTTTCTCTGCAGGATTGGCTCTCCTGAGTGATGTGTCCACTTCACCACACAGTCTGGTAAGGATGCTTCCAATGCAATCCAGGGCAAAAGCTGAGTGACATGGGGGTCATCTCTGGGAATCCCAGTTGTTACAGACTGCCAGTCTGAGTAAAAAACACTGATCACCACCCATTGAGTGCAACCTGCTAGCAGTTTCCTACCCATCTTGCAGACTCCTATCCAGTCCGTATACTAGCAGATTGGACTTAAAGTCTCTGGAGGATTCCTTTTACTTTATTCTCAAGTGTGAAAATCATCTTAGAGAGCAGCTTTGCCCTCCTTAGTGGAAACCATTTTAACACTAATTTTTTTATGGGGATTTAAATATTTGTTATCAGGTATGCAGGCTATTCAAAGAACCAAACCCTGAAACTTTGGTTCCTACTTGGAAGTTTATACCACTTAGTTTGGTTTAAACTGAAATACTCTTGTGGGCATATGTCATATATAGTATGTAGCATGTATTTTGTTTTAAGTGTGTCAGCTTTGTTTCCTTCTTATGCAGATGTCACTTCTATAAGCTGCTAATACTTAGGAGTCTGTAGATCTTGCCCTTTCGTCCTCTGAAGGATTTCTGATACATTTTCTGGTTCGGTTCCCTGAAATTCCTTTTATAAAATAAAACCTAACTAAAATATTGGTAAAGTAAATGAAACTGGGATTGTAAAAACATATCTCTGCAGGTGGATGTTTCTGCCTGTGGCTTGTTAACTGTTCTGGGCAGCCAAAGTGAGGTTGAGGAACTGTGCTGGATGCTTCAACAGAGTTCACTGAATTCTTAGTCTCTCTCAAACACCAGCTGAAAATAATATAGAGCACTTTTCTCTCATGGGTTTAAGCAACGTTTTTGGTCATTAGAGAACCTTTCTAGTGAGTAGACTTGTTAATGAACATCTTGCTAAATAAACAATTTATAGGTTTATTTGTTTGGGCTGCAGTCTAAACCCCTTGTGTTTAAACGCTGAGGGATAACATTCAAAATTACTCCTAATTGGATAGACCATCTCATTGGATATTTTCTTTGCCCTTGTCAACATATACTTGCTTCCACAGTCTCATTTGCTTCACCTATCAGGAAAAAAACATGCTCATTTTCATTAGTAAAATCCATTTTAAGGTCTACAGGAGGTAAATTATTTTTAAAATTAGTTTTTTTATTTTATTAGTCAGGTTGCATTTTGCCAAAATCATGTTGGAGTCAATGGCACTTCATTTGACCTTGACAATATTGACAAAATCACTCTATGTCTCTGTTCACTATGACACCATTAACCCTCTGAAACTAATAAATATTTTTAAAAAGACAACAGGCATTTTTAACTAATTACTTTTGAATAAATTCTTACATTTTTTTTTATTTCTTACTAGCTTTATTTCTAGACAAAGAGAATGTAAGGAGAAATTTAATTCATTTTGCATATGAAAATTAGAGGAGAAACACCAGATATCAGATATAGAGTTAGTGTTATGCATATACTTCTAGAAACTTTGGCCAATGCATTTGACTCCCAGGTACAGTAAAGTAAAAGATGTCAAGCACAAATTTACATAAAGTAATGCATAAAATGCATAAAATACTGGCTACTTTGGCATACAAAAATAATAGGAGGATACAGTGAAGCTTTTTAATTGCACCTGTATTATTTAGGAGGTCATTAGCTTCCCATGTCATACACACTATTTTGAAACTGTACGCTTGCTATCCTGCAGTTGTCCTCCTGGGATTGTAAAGTACTTGAGTACAATGCTGATCTGTAATTCAATATATTAGAAAGTGAGAAAAAATAAAACTAGCTTTCTTTAGGAATTTGGACATTTTCTTTGCAATAGAGCCACACTGATAGAGGAAGTTATAATCATTATTACAATAATGATAAGTAAATAAAATTTAATTGCTGCTCTACACACTTGGTAAGAAATACATTGGTGATTATTAAATACATTAAAATCATTATTTAGGCACTTCATCCCTTCATCCTTCCTGGAATTTCTGCATTCTTGCATTTTAGGTCCATAAAGATGTTTCCAAACTGTTACCTTATGGTATTTTAAACTCAGAGAGACACAGTGTGAAGTGATGTTATAAAGCTGAACAGTCTTGGAAGAGGATATCATGAACCTGATAGGCAGGCATTATTTTCTTGACATGACAGTAGAGTGAAGTTGATAGCAAAGGAAAGCTGGTACTTCTCTTTCAGATATTTCCCCACCTCAGCTGGGTTCTGAATTTGTTCACGGGGAAAATCCCAGACTACAGGGTCAGAGAATTCCTTTAGGATTTGGCCCATATCCTCTGATTTCCCACACCACTTAGGATTTTCCACACCTGGGTCTACTCCTGAGTCAGGGGTCTCATCAGCCCATCTAGAAATCTCAGCCCTCATACTAGAGAAGCAGCAGACTGTATAGAGGAAGGTTACCAGATTGAATACCAGAAAGATGGTTTCTTTAACATTGAGGGGAAACTGAACATCCTTCAATATTGATGCAACCAATTCATAAGAGAAGAAGGAAAGCAAAGGCTGAAAAACCTCATTGCCTGCTGCTCCTCCTCTAACAAATGAGATGCATAACCATAGCCAGGAACCATTCATACCTGGAGCAGACCCCAGAATGTTTATAAACTTCTTACACATCATTGCCACCAAGCCCAGCAGGATAGCTAGTCTGGTCACTGCCCCTCTGCTATAAAAACTACGTATTAAGGACAATACTAGAACTATTTCTGGGTAAGAAAATAAACCTAGGGATCACAGAGGAATTAAGATCTCAAAAAACCTTAGGGACCAGAAATACATGCAAGCCTTCACGCCAACAGACATTATGAGTTCAAAAAGCATGGCTATTAACTTCTTTAAACAAACAGAGAGTAATGGCAACCAAAATGCACTCAAAACAGGGTTTTTCCACTCTCTCTCTCATGGGTTTGAGCCCCATGTTGGACGCCAAAGATTTTGTGCTGGTTTAGGGCAAATTTGGTAGACAATTTCCAAAGGAGGGCCCCTCCAGAAAACAAACCCACAGGGCCCCTCCCCCCAACCGATTCGGGAAGAATTCCTTGGAGAGAAGTGGAAAGAACCTGTTTATTCCACAGGCACAGCACCCCCAGCACACAAAATGAACAATACCAGATGACACCATATTGGAAAATAATCGCAATATTGCCAGGTGGAACGTGCCTGGGCTCTTCTGGCCCTCGCTGCTTGGCCAGAGGCAGCAGCTGTGGTATTTCACCACAGAGATACCTCTGGCTGGCTGGATGTTGCAGCTAGGCACTGGGAATGAGTCCAGGCTTGCAGGAAATCAGTTTACCTCTGGTGAGAGTCCTTAGGCGAGGTGAAGAGAAAAGGAGATGGATTCTGAGGAGGGTTGTAAATCCAGAGTTTAATTCCAAGATGACACAGAGCTCTGAATTGTAGGAACTCCTCCAACAGAATACCGGGACCTCGTGGCCTGTCTCCTTTTAAGCCCTAGGGCAGGGGGCGGGGAGAGACAGGTAAGCTGCCAACCAGGTGAAGAGGGGGCGTGGCGCAGGGGACAAGACACTTGGCTAAGCCAATGACCCCAGGGCTGAGGGGCATCTTTTGAATTTGTGCCAATCACACGATGGCTTTGATGGTATGTGGAATTTGATAGACAGGCCTTGGCAAGGGGACGAGGGGGTTGTGGGTAGGTGAGGCTAGAACACCTGGGTTTGTAGGCAGGAAATCACATGACACACCGCAACAACACCACTCTGGATAAAGATGACAAATTCAGAAAGTCTCTCTTGGAGGTGGTCGCTCTGTTCTCAGTCCCTCCGGTGCTGGGCAGCTGCTGCAACTACAAGGTGCAAACTCTCAGTGTTCCCAGGTCCCAGTCTGGAGCAGGTTCCAGATGGTCAAAAAAAAGAGAGGGGAAACAGTCCAGGAAGAAATTTGGACTATTTAGCTAAAGAGCAGAAGCAAAAAGCAAAAGGCAAGCAGAAGCAAAGCAAGCAAGAAGTGAAAGAGACCAAAGCCAAAAGCAAAAGCAGCCAAAGCAAAAGCTGCAGTCTCTGTCCCGCCAGGCTGATAAGAAAAAACCAAACCAAACTTTTCCTCTTCAGAGCCAATCTTAAAGGTACAGACATAATATCCAACATTAACAGAACACATGAATGGGGATACAAGCGTCATAACGTCACCCTAGGACATTAATGAAGACTTATTGGAAGTTCTGTATGCACTGGGGAAGACCTATGATCTGAGGTCATCTCTGAAATGGAGTGTAGGGATTTGGTGATGGCTCTGTTTAATATTGCATGCTATTAATGGACTAATTCACTATCAAACTATTAATGGACTTATTAAGCAGATGAATGAAACAACTAGAATGCTTGCTTTTGCTACAGACTTACATATGGGCCAACCATGAGTACGGTTTGATGTGGGCCAGACATGATGACAGAATACAGGAAAGATGTTATGACAGATCTTCAAGGTGAAACCCAGGACATTCTAAGTGTTTGAGAAAAAGAAGCATGGGGAGAAAACAGTGAATAGTGTATTGGCGTGCATTGCACACTCGTTTCTCTCTTGAGCTAAGTAACAGCTCCTGACCTGCTGCCTCTATGCTTTTCATTCACTGTAAAATGCCATGTTTGAAAAATACAGGTATGTCCTCACTGGGCAGTCTCTATGAAAGTACACTGGAAGACAACCACTGAGGTAGCTTCATCTTTCTTGTATGGAGCTCTACAAAAACAACAGCTTTATAATATTGTCAAGGGAAAATATTAATTTTAAGTTGAGATGTGTCTCTGTAATGTTTTAATATTTATTGTGGCTGAAGTGTCACTTAGGCTAATATTTGCTCTCTATCATAGCGGTACACATCAAGGAGAAACAAAGATCACAGATCAGTCAAGGTGACACAGAATATAGCACAATGTGTCCCAACTGCTCATGCAAACATTCTCTATGATCTGACTTCCATGCTCAAGTCTTTTCCACAATCTAAATATGCTCTGAAAAAGACATCTGCTGCCTTTGAACACTTTCATGGCTTGTATCCAGCTTTCATTTGGCATTTCTGTAGTGGTAACTTGCTTTCTCTGGTGGTAAAGCACTGCTTATTGAAGTGTTTCTAAAAGTGACATCAAGTGACTTCTAATTCACATGTTCATTCATCTCTTTCTTATATTGATATATTGATGAAGTTGGTCAGAGCCAAACACAACCCTATATTTTCCTTTCTTTTACAGGTTTATGTTTTTTGGGCTAGCTGTGTTCAATGTGCATTGCAAGTACTGAGAAATAAGCAGCCTACTTGTAAAATACTAGTGAAGACATGGTTTATGCTATTAGAAAGTTTGGTTCAATATGAAATTTGAATCCTCTGTTATAGGAAACAAGCCAAAATCCCTTTGTGTTCAATTATTTAAAAGCAAGTATTAGCACCTCCTGTACTTTTTTTTTCATGTATTGACATTTTGATGAATGATTTTATTTGTCTCTCAACATTAACAGAACACATGAATGGGATACAAGCGTCATAACGTCACCCTAGGACATTAATGAAGACTTATTGGAAGTTCTGTATGCACTGGGAAGACCTATGATCTGAGGTCATCTCTGAAATGGAGTGTAGGAATTTGGTGATGGCTCTGTTTAATATTGCATGCTATTAATGGACTAATTCACTATCAAACTATTAATGGACTTATTAAGCAGATGAATGAAACAACTAGAATGCTTGCTTTTGCTACAGACTTACATATGGGCCAACCATGAGTACGGTTTGATGTGGGCCAGACATGATGACAGAATACAGGAAAGATGTTATGACAGATCTTCAAGGTGAAACCCAGGACATTCTAAGTGTTTGAGAAAAAGAAGCATGGGGAGAAAACAGTGAATAGTGTATTGGCGTGCATTGCACACTCGTTTCTCTCTTGAGCTAAGTAACAGCTCCTGACCTGCTGCCTCTATGCTTTTCATTCACTGTAAAATGCCATGTTTGAAAAATACAGGTATGTCCTCACTGGGCAGTCTCTATGAAAGTACACTGGAAGACAACCACTGAGGTAGCTTCATCTTTCTTGTATGGAGCTCTACAAAAACAACAGCTTTATAATATTGTCAAGGGAAAATATTAATTTTAAGTTGAGATGTGTCTCTGTAATGTTTTAATATTTATTGTGGCTGAAGTGTCACTTAGGCTAATATTTGCTCTCTATCATAGCGGTACACATCAAGGAGAAACAAAGATCACAGATCAGTCAAGGTGACACAGAATATAGCACAATGTGTCCCAACTGCTCATGCAAACATTCTCTATGATCTGACTTCCATGCTCAAGTCTTTTCCACAATCTAAATATGCTCTGAAAAAGACATCTGCTGCCTTTGAACACTTTCATGGCTTGTATCCAGCTTTCATTTGGCATTTCTGTAGTGGTAACTTGCTTTCTCTGGTGGTAAAGCACTGCTTATTGAAGTGTTTCTAAAAGTGACATCAAGTGACTTCTAATTCACATGTTCATTCATCTCTTTCTTATATTGATATATTGATGAAGTTGGTCAGAGCCAAACACAACCCTATATTTTCCTTTCTTTTACAGGTTTATGTTTTTTGGGCTAGCTGTGTTCAATGTGCATTGTAAGTACTGAGAAATAAGCAGCCTACTTGTAAAATACTAGTGAAGACATGGTTTATGCTATTAGAAAGTTTGGTTCAATATGAAATTTGAATCCTCTGTTATAGGAAACAAGCCAAAATCCCCTTTGTGTTCAATTATTTAAAAGCAAGTATTAGCACCTCCTGTACTTTTTCATGTATTGACATTTTGATGAATGATTTTATTTGTCTCTGTATTCATCTCTGTAAAAGACTGGAATGATGTCACTAATCACTGATTGTTGATTAGAAAACCAACATTTTTCTTCAAAAAAATTCAAGAGTGTACAGTTGCAGATTTCTTTCTGTTTCTGATTTTTTGGCCAATAGAATTACTGAAACCATTACTACTGCATAAATGTGTAAATAATTTTCTATTCTCTACTGGTTTATTTTATCCAGTAATATGCAAAGACTGTTATTATCTTGTAGGCACAGTTAGATTTACAAGGACCCAAACATTTTTATCTGAGTCCTTTCAGATCTATCAACAATTGCATTTCAGTCTCTGAAACTCTCTAACTTGCAGCTCTCCAAAAGAGCTTAGCTGTGTTTCTAGTTTTCTCTGTAATGTCACCATTACTTTCTCCAGCTCTTTCCTACTAGTGTAACATTTGAGTTCATTTTTATGGTTTGTTTTCCTGGAACATATCCAAACCCTTCAAATACAGTCTGGTATGCTGTAAACATGTCAGCATTCACTTCTTCCTTCTTTACAATATTGACTCTACATTTATGCTTGTTACTACTGGCACACCAAGAATTGCTTATAAGCCAAACACCACAGTGTGAAATAAGTGTTTGCTTCTGTTCTCTCCATATAGAAAGTACAGCTCAAGTTAAATTTTCCAGATGCTTTCCTTTCCTTATATGAAAGAAGACCTGATGCTGAGCAGAGTTGTGCAGCAGTGGTTGTTGGCAAAGTCTCAATGATCTGGTCCTCCTTTGAAGTATCACAGACAAGCACATTCATAATTATCACACTTATCTTCTCTTACAGTCACTGCACATTTTTGATAAACAGTTGTATTGGCTAGATTTCCAGCAATTAAATTCAATCCCAAAATATTGTGTGAAGAGGGTTTTTGTTCACCATCTGCTATACTGTCTCATGTGTCAGTTGTGCAATTCTAGTGAACTTTTATGTATAACTTCCTGCTTTTTAGTCATAATTGGACTTCATCATCTTTCCTCTCTCACACCATTTGGTGGGCAGTAGTGCAAGGCATTGAAATGAGCCCTGTAAGCTAGCCATTGCAGGAAGCCTGAAGATGGTCCTTGTTTTTCATAGGGTAGGTATACACACAAGATTGTGACGATTTTCCCCATATGTTACAGAACATGAAACATTTCTTCTGATATGTAGCAGAACATTTCTTCTTCTACAGATGATTTCTTCTTATAAACAGAATAAGTTCTTACAGGTTACTGTCCTCTGCTTGTACTTAGGGAATGTTTGACCACAATGACTTGTCTTGCAATAGCTATCCTAAAGACCTGCACACAACAGAATTATTCACATCACAGTTAAACTTAGAAGCTACTTTCAAGTTGCTTCATATGCAGCTGTAATAGTATTATATTTATTTTCTTTTGTGCAAAAAAGAAGAAACCCCCACATGCTTTTTTTTATAGTGCTCTCAGACATTTTTGTATGTACTGCAATAAATCTGCTTCCAATCAATGAAAAATGCTTATTTAAAAAAAAAAAACCTGCTTCGTTTTAAACACAGATTTTCTTCTACCACATGGAGAAATAACATCACATATTTTCTTCTGGAGCATGTATGTAATGTTTCTATGAAATCTGTCACAGAGTGTGTTGGTGGTATATCTGCATAAGCAAAACAACATTGTTTAGTTGTTTTGCTTATGGATATAAGCAACAATCAAACATGAATTTCCTAAGCACAATGGGTACAGTGAATGAATTGCAATTCCTCTCCTAAGACTTTTGTTGTAAGACACACTCACACACACCACACTCACATGAACCAGCCATGCCCTACAGACCAGCACAGCCCAGTCCAGCATGACAGGCCCAAGACACTCAAGTGAACAGCTGGACAGGTGACCTCCACACACGAGAGCTGCAGTGCAGGCTTTGCCTTAGTACAGTGTTGGACACCTGTTGACATGGGTCTCTAACTGAGGAACTGCTGGTTTTGCTGTCAGGCTGCATGTCAGGTATCCAGCATGCACTGAGGACATGGCTCAGGGCCAGTCTCTGTGGTTCCTCATCTGAGGCCAGTTGGTGGCTGTCACCAGGGTTTTTGTCGTCTGCCCTTCCCCTCTTCCAGATGTCTTACACAACTGTGAAGCTTACATTGGTTATGTGACAATCTTTTTTCTGTTGCTTCATTGTTTTTCAGCTCATATTTCAATAACCAAATCAGTTATAAATAGGCAAATTTTGTCAGTCTCC